>OZ023064.1:19857200-21057200 GCA_963992785.1 Tenthredo livida
GTGTATGTGTTGAAAACAACCAGGCCTTCTACTGATGATTTTAATAATGATTTCAAATCATCACATGTATCTAAGTGGTTACTACAGGTTAGATTCGGGCGCTCTAATATTGTGGATGTAACGGGGGTGACAGATGTCGAGTCTGTTGAATATGTTGTAACGTTCCGGCTGTGCGGGCACGGCCGCCGCCTAGCCAGTGCAGTCGGACAATGACCACCGCGCAACCGCGACGCGCAGGAGCGACCGTGAGTGAGCCGAAATTCCGTGCATATCGCGAGTTCCGTGCAACCGCACCGCAGATCCGCGGGTGTCGCGAATTTCGCTATAAAAAGGGGGTACCGGAGCAACCGCTACCGATTGTGTGGCAAAGCGCCCGTCGAGTCACATCGTTTAATCAAATCAATTAGGCACGTAGCTCAAATAGTGCGTGACCGATCTTGCTCATAAATCGTATTCGGACTTACTAAAATTGAAGGATTAGAATCACGATTTTTGATATTGAAAAAATAAGTCTAATAAATCTCACATTTCACACGATAGTTTTACTAATTTTTGTATGCACTTTAAAAAATTAGACGGCAAGCTTAGAAGTCGCATTAACCAGATTAACTGCGCAATTTATTCGATTCGCGGATTGAAACCCCGCGAATCACCGGATTATCAAATTAAATTATCATTTAAAAACCTGATCGGAAACATTCATTTAATTTAGAGAATTATATTGAGTTTAACTTTGATTACTGCTTATTGATTCTTTAGTTTGATGCTTTATTTTATTTCTTTATGATTTTTCTTTTATAGCAACGCTATGTTAAAACATGCTACTTTATGTTCTTTTCTTTTCATGCTATGAAACCCTAAATGATTAACATTAAATCTATTCTTGTTAAACTGCATCCTCTTCTTTCATTTTCCTTTTCTTTCTATTATATTGCTACCACATTTCAGCCTTCATAAATCATCATCATCATTCGCTTCGAGGTCGGCTTGGTGTGTGTGGCTCGCCCAGCTCTGTCGATTTGTAGTTCTGAGTTTGCTCTCAGGCTGGCGGTACCGGTCTAACAAACCCGTATCCGCATGCTTGATCTGAGAGTGTTTTCGAACTACTTACCAGGCTTGGCTAGCGTGATATATCCAGCTCTACAATTCACAGCTCTGTTTAGGGAAACCTAATCCGAGTCTATCATTTGGGTATTTAGAGGTTTTTCACTTTTCCCTCAGGAGGAGCTCCAAAGACATCACCCGTGACAAAGACACTCACGCGGACTAGCACCATATCTCCAGCCTTCAGCTGAGATATTGGTGCAGTAAGTTACATTTGGCGCCCAACGTGGGGCTCCTCTTAAATAAAATTAAATTCATTATATTACAATCAATTTAACTTCATTTCTAAAACTTAACTTCAATTTCTATTCAAACTTCAACTCATTCAAAATAGCTTCAGCTTTCTTTCTTTTCCGAACATTGCGTAAATCGAGTCGGAAAATGGAAGGACAGGATGCAGGTACCGGTAAGGATCAGGGAAAGGCTGTAGGTCGGTCAAACAGGGACACCGGTTTCCACGAGCAAAATGACTCGGTGGAAATCGATAATAGCATACTGAGTCCAGATCCCAGTCCCAACCGAGGCGAAAACCGAGATCCCCTTGCCGAAATGAAATGGGATGAGAGATTCGCGAGCCTGGAAAACAAGGTTGACGGTTATCAACAGATAGGTGTTGAGACCCGGGTCGCATACGAATTGAAAGTTAATAAAGAAATTAGAGCACAAGCTACGTTAAGTCAGAATCGGGTAGATCGGCTCGAAAACACCGTACAGGCGGTGGTAGAAAGATGGGGAACCGATAATCTGAATGTCATAATAAAATCACAGAATCCGAAAAAACCTTGCGAGATGAAGCAACTGGGAATTACGAGGCTTTAAAGAGTAGGATCAAAGAAGGGGATCGAGTTAGCACGGAGAAAATTCAAGAGTTGGAAGTTAGCCATGCTAGATTTAAGATCGGACTCGATGCCGAAATACAAAAGCTAAAGAAACGCCCGGTTACTCAGGGAGAGGTGCATAATCAAATGCAATTAATAACCAGACAATTAAAACTCCCGACATTCTCCGGAAAAAGCTGGGAGAAACCGACAAACTATGTTAGGGAACTAGAAGAATACCTTACTTTCCTAGGATCAGATGACGAGCTTAGCTTACGGTTGGTTGGTCAAAGCCTCGGGAATGATGCTAAGGACTGGTGGATCGCTCGCCGGGACGTCATTGACACCTGGGATATATTTAAGACCAAGTTCCTGAATAGATTCTGGGGCGAAGGGGTCCAGAGGGACATCCGCAAAGATATCAAGTGGGGTTTCTATTCGACTGACTCGAAATTAACCTGGTCAGAGTATGCGAACAGGAAATTTGCAGCTGCAGTCGGTCTCCGTCCTAGAATTGCTGAGGAAGAAATAGTGAGAAGCCTAATTAAGCACTTTGATGAACAGGTGGTCGTAGCTGCTACTTGCCGAAATATTACCGACATCGATACCTTGCTTAGTTTCTCAGACGAGATGCAATCGGGGGGGGGGGGATCAAATGCACCAAAGAATTTCCGCAATACGGCCGGTACAAGCGGACAAAATCAGTTCGGAAATAGATACACTGAAAATAAAGACAGACAGGTGTCATGGCGTTCCGGCAGCGACGAGGTAGACACGTCGCGACCGTCCGCAACACGAGACACACTAAATAGGTCGGATTTGCATGAAAACAAGCGAGACGCTGGACTGCCAGCGTACGCCAATCAAAAAGCGACAAACTGGACAAATCCTAGAGTTAGCTCAATTACCGAAGTCGAGCCAATCATAACAGAAGTTGAGGATGACCGTGAAGGCCAGCATGCGGAAAACTGGAGCGCGCTGTTGTTTGTGAGCCGCGAAATTCGGTAACACAGCGCGAAATCGTTATCAACGCGGCAAAAGTAGCTTCACTAGTCAAAAAGAATGATATTTTCGAAGATCCATCCGAGTACTTGATCAAAGAAAGCGATAATTGCGAGTCACAATGCAAGCAGTGCCCAGAAGCCTATTTTAGCAGTCAAGGGATTGAAGTCAGAGGGCTTATCGATACCGGAAGTCAAGTCACTTGTGTTTCTCAAGACTGGTTCGAACGGAATATAGAAAAACTCAAAATTTGCGAAAGGCTGCCAGTTGTCAATTTCCAGGTAGTGGGTGCGACAGGGGGCAAGCCAGTTAGAGTAAAAGAACAATTTTTCGCAGAGATAATCATCGGGAGACAAACAGATCAAATATGCTTTTTAGTAATTCCACGGCTCGATCACGAGGTCATACTCGGAATCGACACCTTGCACCGATGGAAAGCGGATATAGACTTAAGAACAAACAAACTGTATTTTCAAACAGCTTTCACCAATACAAATGTCGAGCTATTTAAAGCTAATAATATTGAAGACTACCAGAGAGAGTCATTATCAATCAGTAGAATCAATCGCGAAAAAATAACCGCCGATAAGATTGAAGACGAGACTAATGAGTATGCACTGACCAGTGATGAAATTAATGAGAAATTGTCTGAGTGTCAGGTACTTACTCAAAAAGAACTAGAGTCATTTGCAAATCTGCTGATAGAATATCAAGACGTTTTCTATAAATTACCTGGTAGAGTTTCAGTATACGAACATCAAATAAAAATCTACGAAGATAGACCGTTTGTCAGAAGGTCTTATCCTATACCGATGATCCATAGAAAAAAAGTCAAACTTGAAATACAAAAAATGCTCAATTTAGGAGTGATCGAAAGATCACATAGCGAGTACATCAATCCTGTAGTAGTTGTTGCAAAGAAAACAGGTGATATCAGATTAGTTTTAGATGCAAGATACATCAATAAATTGATAGTACCTGACCATGACTGCGCTCAATCGACTGAGGTCCTTTTCCAGAAGTGTGGAAACGCATCGTACATGTCGAGTCTAGATCTTACGGCGAGTTTTTGGCAAGTTCCTTTGCACCCTAATTCGAGAAAATATACTGCATTCATGCACGAAGGAAAAACGTATCATTTTACAGTTACCCCTTATGGGCTTAATACGAGTTTGGCCAGTCTCATTCGAGCATTGGATTTAATTTTAAAAGAAACAGAGCAGTTTACAGTCAACTTTGTTGACGACATCCTGTGTATTTCTGACTCCGTTCCATCCCATTTGGCTCACCTGAAATTATTGTTTGAGGTTTTCCGGAAACATAATATGACACTTAATTTCAAGAAGTCAAAATTCTTTAGAGAAGAAATTGATTTTCTCGGACATCGGATAACAAAAGATGGGATACACCCACAGCCAGAAAAAATCGAGGCAATAAATCGATTTCCCGAGCCGAGAAACGCTAAACAACTTAAAGGATTTTTGGGATTAACAAACTATTATAGTGAATTCACCAATGCATACGCGAATGCAACGTTTCCGTTACTCTCTTTAGTAAGGAAAGGAGCCAAGTGGGATTGGACGGAGGAAATGAAAACGCATTTCACTACAGTAAAACAATTATTTTGCGATACGATGGTTATCAATCATCCGGATCCGAAAAAAAGATACTAATTGCAATGTGACGCTAGCAATTATGCAGTCGGTGCCGTGCTTTATCAGTTATCTGATAACAACGAGGAACGAATCGTGGGGTTCGCTAGTAGAACAATGAAAGGAGCCGAACTGAATTATTTTACATCAGAAAAGGAGTTATTAGCGATTGTATTCGCTCTGGGAAAATTCCGGACTTTCGTTGTTGGTGCGAAGCTTACGATCCGAACCGATCATAAAGCACTAACGTTCATTTTTTCATGCAAACTTGTTAGCTCTCGTTAAGCACGCTGGGTTTTATTCATTCAAACGTATGACTTCGATATAGAATACATCAAAGGTACGGATAATATAGTCGCGGACGTGTTGAGCCGATATCCACCAGAACGAAAACAGAATATAGATTCAGTAGCGCAACTAGGCATCTCGGCACCGCTGGCTAAAGAAATTGATAAGCAGCTAAGCAGGGACTTAGTGAATTATTCAGCACTGCAGAAAAACGATAAAAGAATTAGCGAATTACTTGAATCCGAAAAACTACAGCTAAATAACAGTTTAGAAATGGTGAACGACGTATTATATCACCATGAGCCAGGGGGCAGGCTACGAGCCTACGTCCCTGAAGCGTTAGTGAAGAAGCTGGTCATCGAATGTCACGAGCTATACGGTCACATAGGCGCAAGCAAGTGTTACAAAATACTTAAAGAGGGATTCTATTATCCCAAACTCGCAAAACGTATAAGACAAACATTAGCAAGCTACGATAGATGCCAGCGGTGTAAAGTGCCAAATCGGTATAGCTACGCCAATATGCAGAATATTGTGCCTGACGGACCGGGGGAATTGTTGTCGATCGACTACCTAGGCCCGCTACCAGCGAGTAAGGGGAATTACAAATGGCTATTAGTCACTATAGATGCTTTCAGCAAATACGTAAAATTATACCCGTTAAAAGCAGCAAATGCACCGTCGACAATAAAATGCATATTTGAGCAATACATTGCCGGGCTGGGCAAGCCAAAAAGGATCCAGTGCGATCATGGCACGCAGTTCACTTCAGCAGCATGGCAAAATAAATTAAACGAAGAAGATATTAAATTAATCTATTCGTCTATCAGACACCAGCAAGGGAATATCGTAGAACGCGTGAACCGCAAAATAGGCCAGTTTGTCAGAACCTTCTTAAGGGGACCAGTACAGCTTGAATTTTCGAAAAAATTGGTTTTTCGTTTTTTGCAGTTTATGTTACCTAAAGATCTTCTACGTCTGTGAAAAAATCGAGTTTGACGAAATCGTCACGGTTTAGAAGTTACGGTCAAAAGTTCGTTATTTGGCTATCGCGATTTGGCGCAAGTGGCGCTGGCGCTTGATTTCGATATTGATCACATGGTGTATGATCGCCATTACTTGTGCAATACTTTTCGAGGTTGCGTGAGCGTCTGCTCCATTTCCAGTGTTTCAGAATTGAAATAAATAAATAAAAACAGTACTTTTCAGTACTAAATAATTATAAATTTACCTAATATCTATAGCGCGTAATCGTTGTACGGGTGTTGTGACTTGGTGCTTCGAAAACTATAACCTAAAAGTAAGTATTCAATCAAAATAGTAATATCTACACTAAGCTTCTGCCGAACTGTGTGTGCGGTCGAAGTTTTCTTGCTTTTTGTTCACAGATTTTTTGATAAAACAGAAAGGAAATATATAAAATATATCCAATATATTCAATATGAAAAGAAGAGAGAGGAGTTCTGGTGTTGGCACAAAAGGATGCATTGGCCGGTCAAAGAAGAGGGCGAAAACATTTCCGCAGAAGCAAACAGCGGCTGATGGACAGAGCACTCATGTTTCCACAGCTTCGGATAGAAAAATCAGTGGCGACTACGAGGCTAGCGATTCTGCTGGCTATAGGCTGTTTCACGTTGAAACACTATTCCGTGCTCTGCGGGAGCATTTATCTTGCAAGACATGTGGTGGGTCGATAGTTATGATTGAAGTTAGCTTGAGAGGACTGGGTGGAACATACGGTATCTCTTGTGAAAATTGTGTCCAGCTAAAAACCTTCAAAAGTAGCCCTATGATTGATGATACACGAAGCGCGTATGAAATCAATAGGCGATCCATACTAGCGATGCGTTGTATTGGGCAAGGCTTGGACAGTTTAGCCACATTTTGCGGAGTCATGGACCTGCCACCACCTGTAAAACGGCCAACATACAATGCAATTGTAGGACGTCTAGTGGAAGCTTCGTCGCAAGTTGCTGATACAGTTTTCCAACAAGCTGTCGAAGAAGAAATAGAGACTTCAGTGACACCTGAAGCTCGAGCGATCACTGTGCAGTGCGATGGGACATGGCAGAAACGAGGTTTCAAATCACTCAACGGTGTTTGTACCGTCATTGGCAGCGAAACAGGAAAGGTGGTAGACGTCGAGGTGCTTTCATCGCACTGCAATGCATGCATACGATGGAAAGGAAAGCAGACTGGTGAAGAATGGCGGACTTGGTACGAGCAACATAAGCCACTCTGCCAGGCTAATCACACTGGCTGTGCCGGGGCAATGGAGGTACGTGGTATGGTCAGGATATTCCAGCGCTCCGAAGGGAAACATAATGCGAAGTACGTCAGCTACATTGGGGATGGCGATACCAAAAGTTACGCTGCCGGAGTGAAAGCAGAGCCTCACGGACCCGACGTGAAGATCAACAAAGTTGAATGCTGCGGACACGTCCAGAAGAGATTCGGAACCCAAATGCGCAAGCTGGAAGTGAAACTGCGGGGGCAAAAACTTTCTGACGGCAGACTCTTGGCTGGAAAGGGTAGGTTGACCGATGTGATCATAGATCAAATGCAGTCATATTACGGCAACGCTATCCGTAACAATGCAGGCTCCGTTGAAGATATGAGCAAGGCAATATGGGCAATCTGGCACCATAAGTGTTCCACAGATGGCAAGCCTCAGCATCATTTGTGCCCAAGCGGGGAAAATTCTTGGTGCCAATATAATAAGGCGGTTGCAAAAGGAACAGTGGCGGAATACAAACATAAGAGTTCGCTGCCACAGGCTGTAATGAAGACGATCAAGCCTGTTTTTCATAACTTGACGTCTCCAGAACTACTTACGCGCTGCATCGGAGGTGAGACTCAAAATGCAAACGAGTCCCTCAACAACGTCATCTGGAAATTCTGCCCAAAGAGGACTTACACTGGACACAATCTGGTGCGCATCGCAGCTAACATGGGAGCTGTAACTCTTTCCGAAGGAGCCACAGGAATTTTGAAGATCATGACTGCGCTCAAAGTCACTCCAGGAACCAACGCAAGGGCTCACTCAATTCAGGCAGATAAAACACGCCTCGAGCAAGCTGAGCAACAAGCAGCTAGAAGTTCCCGCGAGACACGGATCGCCATGAGACGGCTGCGGCTTGCGGACAATGAGTCTGCGGAGGATGCAGCAGGGCCCTCATATGCTGCTGGAGCTTTTTAAAGAAGTGAGTAAGAGAAAGAAGCATGTATGGAACAAAAAAATACATGGGAAAAAAAAGTTCTGAGAAAATAGTTTGCAGAAAAGAAAAAGGAAAAATAAAATTTCCAATAAAAAAAAAAATTCTTTTTGAAAATTGAAAATTAAAAAAAAAAAAATTTCATTCAACTTTGGTACAACAAACTTTTTGATGTATGAGCCTCCGGAGGAGTATATACCAATTTTTCTGCAAAAACTTCAAACTCGTTTATCTCATAACTATGTTTTTGGCGCTGTGTCGTAAGGTTTTTGCAGCACCGATGGTCCGATCTGGGTCTTTAATGGCTCATTTTCTTCAGAAAATGAATCCTCATGATATGAATGAGGGAATTTTTGAATGTTTTTTTTTTGGCCAAGTTATTTGCAAATTAGTGGCTGAAATTTTTGAAATTTTGGATAATTGACTGTAAGTTTTCACATGTTTTTTTCTTTTCAGATGCCCGCATTCATAAGATGTAGGACCGCTGTCTGAAGAAAGTGAGACGTCGAGACGATGAATTAGATCAACGGTGTGACTAAAACCTTACGACACAGTTTTTTTAAGAAACATATTTTTTGATGTAAAATAAACTTTGGTTAACAAATAAAGTCATTCTGGAGTACTTGAAATATCTTAAACCAAGCTGTACTGGTCCCCTCAACAGATAAACACACATCGTGGATAAATTGGTTAAGAATAATAGAAAGCTGTGTGAACGAAGTGTGCCATGATTCCACTGGATTCACACCCTGCGAAATTCATCTAAAGCAGAGGCCGTCTAGATTCTGGGAAAGCTGGTTGATAAAAAATAAAACTGATATACCATACGATACAAAATTAACATTAGTAAAAAAAAACATTATTAGAAACGGCAAACGTAGAGCCGAAAGATTTAATTCTACGCACAAAATGGCTAAGTTTAAGGTAGGAGATATAGTACTAGTTAAGGCACTCAATGTTTGCGATTCTAAGGAGAAAAAGATGGCTAAATTCTTTGATTTGTACGAGGGACCATATAAAATCAGCCGACAAGTAGGTGAGGCTACCTATGTCTTGGAGAACCCTCACACAGGCATTGAACGGGGAAAGTTCCACGTCAACATGTTCAAAGAATACATGAAAAGCGACGGAGGGGCGGACGCGTAAACACCGCAACACCTGTAAAAAAGACGCTGTATGAACTTATAGCCAAAAATACGGATGAGCGGGGTACCCCCAAAAACTTAGACGATGATACCTGTCGATGAGGACTGTACTACTACCACAAGGACACAAAGGACTATATAAGGACATGATATTAGCATACGAGCTAGTGCGTATCGACAATTCATATCGAGCAAACCTCAAACAAGTGAGGGAGATGACCATGCCGCGGTATGTTATTAAGAGTTTATTGGTGACGGACGTGGGGACTCAAACTGATGAAGAACCAGGAGCTGTGCCAGAGCACTGGCTCATTCCGGGGCGGTTCCGAAGAAGCCGTGGCCGGTACAAGCCTGGTAAAGGGACCCGGACGAAAAAACCTGAAGGTCCACCAGCGACGCTCTCGCCTGCCAGCCCGGACCCAGAACCTGTGCCATCCACCAGCACAGAGCCTGGGCCATCAACCAGTCAGGTACCACAGCCGAGCACCAGCTATAAACGGCCAGCAGAGGACGACTCGGAACCACCGGCCAAACGGGTACCCCGACCTGGATACCCAGTCGAGTATCGACAGTGGCGGTTGGTACCGATAGAGGTGCCGCAGCTATCGGAAGAAGAAAGGGCTGAGCAGAAGAAGTAGAGAATGCTGCAGCAGATCTTCGGCTCCCTTGACCTCCCGAGCGACGAGGAAGAAGAAGACGTCGGAGACCTGGGAACCATCCCAAACGAAGATCTGTACCCGGCATTGGCAACGCCGGAGTACATGGCGTACTTCGAGCCGGGAGGTCAGTGGGAGTTCGATGAGGAGATCCTCCTAAAAACACCCGAGAAGGAGTGAGAAACAGAAGCCTGGAAGAAGACCAAAAACCCGAACACCTGGTGGACGAAAAACCGGAACATCAAAGGTTTCGTCAGAAGAAGCGGCCGTGCGGCGTTCCGCTGACGAAAAGGGGGCAGATGTAACGTTCCGGCTGTGCTGGCACGGCCGCCGCCTAGCCAGTGCAGTCGGACAATGACCACCGCGCAACCGCGACGCGCAGGAGCGACCGTGAGTGAGCCGAAATTCCGTGCATATCGCGAGTTCCGTGCAACCGCACCGCAGATCCGCGGGTGTCGCGGATTTCGCTATAAAAAGGGGGTACCGGAGCAATTGCTACCGATTGTGTGGCAAAGCGCCCGTCGAGTCACATCGTTTAATCAAATCAATTAGGCACGTAGCTCAAATAGTGCGTGACCGATCTTGCTCATAAATCGTATTCGGACTTACTAAAATTGAAGGATTAGAATCACGATTTTTGATATTGAAAAAATAAGTCTAATAAATCTCACATTTCACACGATAGTTTTACTAATTTTTGTATGCACTTTAAAAAATTAGACGGCAAGCTTAGAAGTCGCATTAACCAGATTAACTGCGCAATTTATTCGATTCGCGGATTGAAACCCCGCGAATCACCGGATTATCAAATTAAATTATCATTTAAAAACCTGATCGGAAACATTCATTTAATTTAGAGAATTATATTGAGTTTAACTTTGATTACTGCTTATTGATTCTTTAGTTTGATGCTGTATTTTATTTCTTTATGATTTTTCTTTTATAGCAACGCTATGTTAAAACATGCTACTTTATGTTCTTTTCTTTTCATGCTATGAAACCCTAAATGATTAACATTAAATCTATTCTTGTTAAACTGCATCCTCTTCTTTCATTTTCCTTTTCTTTCTATTATATTGCTACCACATTTCAGCCTTCATAAATCATCATCATCATTCGCTTCGAGGTCGGCTTGGTGTGTGTGGCTCGCCCAGCTCTGTCGATTTGTAGTTCTGAGTTTGCTCTCAGGCTGGCGGTACCGGTCTAACAAACCCGTATCCGCATGCTTGATCTGAGAGTGTTTTCGAACTACTTACCAGGCTTGGCTAGCGTGATATATCCAGCTCTACAATTCACAGTTCTGTTTAGGGAAACCTAATCCGAGTCTATCATTTGGGTATTTAGAGGTTTTTCACTTTTCCCTCAGGAGGAGCTCCAAAGACATCACCCGTGACAAAGACACTCACGCGGACTAGCACCATATCTCCAGCCTTCAGCTGAGATATTGGTGCAGTAAGTTACAAAACCCCAAAAAGCACCTTCGGTGCAAAAACCTTCCGCCAAGTCCATTAATGTGTAGATCACTCCACCAAAAAATAATCAAAGGTTGTGCTCGCTCACTCGATTGGTTGATGATTATCAACATACAAAAGCATTGAAATCAGATACAACTGCCAAGTACCTGTAGAATGGTAAAAGTTTTGAATTGAAAAATTTGTTCAAACTAAATAACGTTGTACTCGTTCGCTCGCTGCGCTCGCTCACTCTATTGGCTTATGATTATGGGTTGAAAAAACAATTCGGATGAAGAAATTGAAGATGTCAACATTTATCAAAAAATATTTATAACGAAAAAATAATTTAAAAAAAATTTGAAAAAAAAATTTGGAGTCCGTGGTACGTTGGCGGGCCAATGTTTGAATATCTATCAGATGACATTGACATGGTTCGCGATCGATATTTTATATTTCTTTTTCTACAAAAGGCCCCCCAAGTACCACTACCTCCAAATTTTTTTTTCAAATTTTTTTTAAATTATTTTTTCGTTATAAATATTTTTTGATAAATGTTGACATCTTCAATTTCTTCATCCGAATTGTTTTTTCAACCCATAATGATAAGCCAATAGAGTGAGCGAGCGCAGCGAGCGAACGAGTACAACGTTATTTAGTTTGAACAAATTTTTCAATTCAAAACTTTTACCATTCTACAGGTACTTGGCAGTTGTATCTGATTTCAATGCTTTTGTATGTTGATAATCATCAACCAATCGAGTGAGCGAGCACAACCTTTGATTATTTTTTGGTGGAGTGATCTACACATTAATGGACTTGGCGGAAGGTTTTTGCACCGAAGGTGCTTTTTGGGGTTGATTTCACTACTTTTTGTAAAATTTTGCTTGACTACATAATAATTGTGCTCGCTCGCTACGCTCGCTCGGTTGTTTTGTGCTATTCCATACCGCCCGAAGTCCCTCGATAAGCAGGAACGTCAACAGCAACGAGCACGCGTGTGCTCTTAATTTTCCCCAAGTCTCAAATTTGTAGAGTGACGCGTAATGTACTTTCATAGCGTTTACAAATTGTTCCGCTACAATAATTTTTTATACCTACAACATCTAACCCTGCGTGCAGCCCTTCTCCTGTCTCATCTGGGCCTGGGACCGGCAATGGCGGAGTTACTTGCACACAGGGTTATAGTTGCTGCTCATGACTAAATATATATAAATATCAGATATATGTATTGCAACCTCTGCAAAAAGAACATGTACGCGTCCCGGACTCATAACGTCAACTTCCAATTCGGGTCTGAACAGAAGGTATCAAAATATTTGGAATTGAGCCTATTCATGCAAGACTAGCGTAGAGCATAAAATGGAAGTTTATGAAGTCAAGCACTCGCATTCTGCACTCTTCGTCTGACTCTTGCCATTTCTCCTATCGAATCATACTATACCGATACTTTGCAACCCAAGCGTTTTCTTTCATCATCCTTACGTCTTATACGGCAACCCGCTACAAAATTAAACAATCCATACGAAAGATTTTTCTTCAATAATCCCATTCATGAATGATTATACGCTGAGTCTACAAATAATAAATAAATATCAATCAGAATCTCTATCATCTGAGAAAGAGGAAGTCGATCTATCATTTCTTTAATATTGAATAAGTATTTTTATTCTCACCATTTGTCGTGATAGCACTAATCTGAATTTGATTGAGCTTCTGAGCGAAGAATCTAAGCTAATTGTAAAACATGGATTAAAAAATTATCTTCACCGAAGGTCATGGCATTACGTTGACGTGGAGTGTAGAATAAAGCCTATCGTAGTCCAACACACAACGTCGACTTACAGTCTCGTTTGGACTAGAGGATACCGAGATAAAATATAGAATTCGTTGAAATCCTACACATAACGGTGGCTCGCAGTTTACGTCCGAGCAGACGAGCCTCTAGAAATGAGCCTAACATCGAGCTTGAAGTGGAATTTGTTGCAATCCAACGCTTGAACTCGGCTTCGTTGGTCTGGCTCCTTGCCGTTCCTTATATCAAATCATGCTATCCTGATATTTTTCAACTTCAACATTTTTTCTTGATTTTCTATTGTCAGACTTTCTCAGGCGGTGACTTGCTAGAAAATTGAATCCCCAAAACACCGTTTCCTCCGATAATTGCATTCATGAATGGAAATAAGCCAAATCTACAATGTATAAGTGAATAAAATTTAGAGGTAATAGTCAGTTAATAGTCATCTAACAGTCTTGTGTCATACAAGGCAAGCCTAATCGTAAAATTATCCGTTCACAATTATTATTCTATTCATCACTATGAATTTTACACGTCAGTCGATTCGCATAACCTCAAAAGCTCAAGATCGTAGGATTTAAGATAATTAACCTATCGAAACATTTTTGTTGGTGGCTATCACTTGAATGTACTTGGTGTGAGGTTTTCGCACCTAAGTGGCTTTTGGGAGGTATTCGCTAGTTTTTGTACGTTCAAATTTTGCATTAAGCATTGCTCGTACTTTCTTTTATTTCCTTTATTTGGATTTAAAAATATGAAATGACAACACGCGTCTGCTAGTGTAGCAGACGGTTTCTGTCTGCGATACTGGCGTTATCTACGTCGGAACTATCTCGTATACTGACGTCACTCTATACAACTTTTGTGTGGTTTCCCGTCTAGTGATTTTATATAGGAATGGTTTGAATGTGAATCTTGGTCTGAAGACGACGACGACGACTAAAGAGAAAAATTGTACGATGAAACGGGGTATCAGAATTTGTAGTTAATCATATCTCAGCACTCCGGACACCGATTTAATCGATCTAAGGCTTAAATGAAAGCTTTTCATACCCACATCCTAGATTAAATTAGTTTCAATTCGTGTATATTGTGAGGTGACAGAAAACGAAGATACTAGTTCGCGGTATAGGTTAGGGTAGCTGCCTCTCGGGTATATAGACTCGTTGAGTCTCGCGCTTGAAAAAATTTTTTTTTAATGTACTTGGCGCGAGACTCTACCGAGTCTCTTGATGTATATTTGAAAATCAAAAATATGCAACCTGTTATGATTCGATTAGACATGAACAGTTTTCATGAGTCTATATCAAGTAAATACTTTTGATCTATATAGCTTTTTACGATATGAAAAAAAAATGTATAACAAACTAAATGTGCAATACTCATGAAAATATGGTGCAAATGTTATCATATAGTTGCAGAACCTGAGTTTGCCACCGGTGTTGGCACCTGTTTCAGCACATCTGCAACCACACTCGCTCCTTCCTCTATCAAAATATCATCATGCGGCGTGTTCTGCTCTTCCAAAATTATGACCTATTGACAAATATTGGAAAAATACTTTCGATCTATGATCTCAACATCAAATTTTACTGAGTACTGTGGTAACAGCTGTACATGTTAGTATTGAGAAGCAGTGAAAGATTACCTTACTTGTGACTTCAGGGGACCTATCTACCGATTCGTCAGTCGATGGGTTTTCGAATGTTTTGGACCAATTTTGCAAAAATTTGACTTGTGGCCCTACCTTTGGTATCAACACTCTTATTACATCCCTATTCAATGCCCTGACAGCCTCTTCGTCAATTTCGTTCTCTGAAAGTGAAGGACGACGAATGTAATACACAAAATATCCACCTCATGTATAACGAGAGGTCCGACTATTTCAAGTTCAATTATTACTATCGCTAATCATGGACAGTCAAATTCTAAAATTTTTTACGTTAATTCCTAATTTTTTACTTGAAATTTGACTCGACACAAAACTACTAAAATTTATGTGGTTGGTATACCCTCAAATATGGGGATAAGTTGTCCGAGGTTCCACGTTTCGAGGATACCTCGCACAAATTCGTTGTTCCTCATTATAGGTATAATTCTCTCAATTAACTCACAGCATACGATCCTACACGTTCGAGTTACACTTGAAACGAATAAGGTTAGTTTTGCAAGCACGGTGTGGCTTCGAGTATCATTCTTATGTAAGACGTGAGATTCTATACTAGCAGGAGGACGAGGCAGTTTTCGCGATGCTTATTATATTGCTTTAAGATAAATCAAAAAAATATGCAGCCAAAACATATAGATCTGGCTCTATTTATCTTGAAGAAATAGGAAAATGTATACTCACCAGCTGGCCGTTGCTACGTGAAAGTTACAGTAGCAATTGCCGCTTTTATTCTCCTTCTACATTTCTTTTTTTTTTTGGCTATCGGAGCCTTCATGTGGCACTTCTCAAAAATTGCTGCACGATATTTCTCGAGGAGGTATACGCGCGCGCTACACCAAATAAGCGTATGGGTAGATTGGCCATAACCATATAGTTGGAACTGGTATTGATCGAGTTAATCGTAGTTGCTTAGACTAGCCATGAAAATTTGTTCGCACTACGCATCGTATAATTGAGATAACGATGTTCGCTTGACAATATTTGTATAGTCACGGTAGACATACCCTACGTTTCAGACAACCGATGATCATGTCATCGCATGCTCAAAATCTGGTCGGATTGCCAATAAACTGTCAACCATAATCGTATGGTTGGTAGGTTCTTACGATTTTTTTCCGTGTACCTTATAATAGTATATTCCGTATCAAGGGCGTAAACAAAGTATTACGCCCGTGTTACGAACGATATTTTTCGATGCAGCGCGATGCAGTGAGCGTAAAATTCGATTACATCTGAGCAGAACAAGTTGTAAAATCGGATTTCACGCCCACTGCAATGAAAATTGTATTAATGACGAATCGATTCAACTGAACAATTCGACACAATTAATTAATTTTAGGAAGCTGTTGACAGATGAATTAAGTAGGAACTGGTTTTTCGTAACTCTCTTTTTGATACTTTCACATTAATGATTCGCAGAATATATGTTTTAATTCAAATAATCAACTCTTGAATCAAATTCACAATTTTCCGAATCATGTACAAATTCGTCAAATATGTTTTATTGCTTAAAGTGATTTATAATCATTTATTTTTGCCGGTCTTTCGTTTTTCGTTTAATTTCCGGCACTTCTTAGGTTGAAAAAATCGACATTTGAAAAATTATTTTTTCAAAATGGCTACTCGTGTTTGAAAGGAAAAAAACACTAAACAATTTTCCCAAAAAAATCTCGAAAACGCCATTTTTTTTTTCAAAAAATTCACAAAAATTCCTTAGAGTGGAACGATGATTTTAAGCCCAGAATGGGAATGTGATTCCGGTTTTTCTAGTTTCCGGAGCGATTCAAACATTTAGACCAGTCAGTCATTTTATGCAATTTTAGGGCCTCAAATGACACTAATTATGGGAAGCATGAAAAAAATACTACGATGTAGCGCTAGACGCGAATAATATCCCGTACCGTTTGTGGCATTTAGTTTTCAGTCGTTTTTGAGAAAAAAATTAAAAACTCGAAAAAAACTCGAAAAAAACACGTTTCTGTACCTTTCGCGTGGAACGCTGCTTAAACGAAGGCAGATGGACCATAGGTTGACGGGACCTTTTTTGTAAAGCGTTAAATTTCCTGCAAAAAGGTCCTCGATGGCATATATCTATAGTTGATATCCGATGCGTTTGAGGCGATGCAAAACGCACCTCCGAAACGACACTTTTCCGTCGACTAACAGCAACATGGCAGCCGTTGCCATGGCCATGGCCTGTCAATCGACGGAAAAGTGTCGTTTCGTAGGTGCGTTTTGTATTGCCTCAAACGCATCGGATATCAACTACAGATATATGTCGTCGCGGACTTTTTTGTAGAGAATTTAACGCTCTACAAAAAAGGTTCAGCCAAACTATGGTCTATCTGCCTTAGTTTAAGCAGCGTTCGATGCGAAATGTACAGAAACGTGTTTTTTTTCGGGTTTTTAAATTTTTTCTAAAAAATGACTAAAAACTAAATGCCACAAACGGTACGGGATATTATTCGTGTCTAGCGCTACATCGTAGTATTTTTTTCATGCTTCCCATAATTAGTGTCATTTGAAAACGTAAAATGATTAGTCTAATTTCATTTCAACAATTTCAACGCAAGTTCTACCATTTTTTGCCTTGGCGCCTTTTCTTGGAATTTCCAAAAGATCAATGATAATAGACGATAAGTATCTTCAAGCGATACGTATCTTCAAGAACAATCAATTTGAGGGGAAAGGGGGAGGGGCAATCGTGGTTACCAGCATCATGAGGGGTGCGGGGGGCAAAAATGTAAAAAACAAAACAAAACAAAACAAAACAAAACAAAACAGAGATAGAAAAACATTCCGTTGATAATAATATCATTAGCATCGATAACGTATTGGAAAAGTTTATTGGTAATATTTATCGCGTTTACTTTAATACGGTAATTGTGGCAATGAAGCGGTGGGATCGTTGTTGCAACCCGTTAAACCTTCAAAGTCATAAAAACTCGAATCCACGTATTCGATTGCGACGAGCATCTAAAAATATCTGTAAGAAATACAATTTGACGGAGAATGATTGGTTATGTAGCAAGTGTCAAAAAAGTATAGTTACGACAGAACCAAGATTAACCCACGAAAATATCAATGACGTTAATATGAGAGATCCTAACTATGTCGACGTCATTAAATCAATGGATTGTGCCTCGACGTCCAAAAACGAATATGAAGTTTCGGTCGAAGAATCGGAGAATGAAAGAACTGATTACAGTGGTAACATTGATTCACAAATTATTATTGGTGAGATATAGTACTTTTGATACTAGTGCGAAAGTGTTGATTCTCGGACGAGTGTGAAGTTTTTCGCCCGAGCGAAGCGAGGGTGACAATCACACGAGTCGAGAATCATCTTTTGCACGTGTATCGAATTTCATTTTTTAACACAGCGCGCGTTAAGTTCAATTTTATGCACAAGAAGCTTGCGCAAAATCGAACTTTGCGCACGCCATGTGAAAAAATAATGTATGGCAAACTATCTGTCGTAATTTTTATCATTTTTACTCTTCATTTTAACGTTCATTAGAATCCGGTTCTCCCACTTCCGTCACATCGAGTACGAGTGAGCTTCCCAATCAACACATCTGTCTATAATAGCTCTTATAAGAACTCTTGTTTAAGATCTAAAAAAGAGTCCTTTCAAAGAGTTCTGTTGGAAGTCTATTAGAAGTCGATATTCCGATTTCTGTTAAGAGAATTCTAAAAGAGGTCTTGAATCAGACTCCAGTGAAGAGGCTCTAAAAGAAGTCAAACAAGAGCTCGTGTTTCATAAGTTACGTGCGTAAACGTAAAAGCGCGGTAAAATAAGTAACTGCGACAGTGAAATCAGTGCATAAGCCATCCTATCGTTTTAAACATCAAAAGTAAGTATTTAACAAACTAAATTGTTACTTTCATCACATATCGAGGTAGATAATACCAATCCATTCCTTGGAATTGTGAGAAAACATCATAATAATGTAAAGTTCACCATGCGTAAGACGATGAAGTAAACATAACCTCACTTTTTTTTATAAAATATATTTCGATGACAGCGACATTCTAGACAATAAAATAAAATCATTGATTCAAATAGCAGCTGTATCGACCTTATTTAGTATTTAAAAAAGTTCGGGCGTGAGAAATTCATAACAAATTGGAACACACACATACACACACTGTCACAGAGCCTAATAGCGCAGCTCTTATACAACGTAGAATTATAATGAACTTCCCTGACAAAAATGATTCACATTTCTCAACCTTCAAAAGTATACTCTTTCAAGGAATGGTGCCACAAAAATTTTAATAAAAACCAGTGGCGTAGCCAGAATAGGGCAGGGGTGCCCCCCCGCCCCAGGAAAAAATGCTGGCTACGCCACTGATGGAAATCATGTTCAGAAAATCCGTTATTATTATAGGTATATAGTTTGAGTTAAGTGAGTTTTCTCGGGTAGCGCATGAAGCTCTATGTTATGCGTATTATTATGTTCAATGTACTTCTACATCAATGTGCTGAGTTGAAATAATATTTTCAACTCCTTATATTTCCAATTAACATTTTCATTCCAGTATTATTATCACAGTATCATGAGCGTTTTGTACATGGGAATATTAGATGACATGCCGATATGGAAGCACTTACAAGGAGAGTGTCAGGCTTTCGGATCATGGATTTCACTCAAACTTCTATGGGTGTTTTCTTGGCCCAGAATATGGAGCTTCTGATCCTCAGAACTCTCTATTGGGCCCTTAGTCGCTCAGCTTACAATTGATTATAATTTTTTTTTTGTTTTCAATTTTTCTTTCACTAACATTTTTAATAAGCTAAACTCGTATGAAACGTACCATATGACTTCAATGTTTGTGAATAATTTTCAACGATGTATTTGAATGGTGAATAATGAATAAATAGACTCCAATAAGAGTATAGTACAACTTTTGGGTCCTTCGCTATGGTTCTGGGATCAGATAACCCAAGCCTTCGGTACCCATGTCGTTGAGTTTAAAAGAATTCCTATGTTATGTATAGATTAGAACTGGCAGAGTTTAGTCAAAATTAGGCAACAACAGTATGTGGAAGTATTGAGGAAGTAAAATTAGAATGAAGTATTGAAGAAGTAAAATTTGAAGATTTATTTTCTGATTTGTCTGAATAAATATATTCTTCCAATATCAAAGAGCAAAAGATTAAATGTAATTTTATAACAAAAAAAAAACCGTTTCTGAAGTTGAGAGTTATTCTTCAAATTTCACCTCCTTACTACTTTTGTGACCTAATTATGAATAAGCTCTGCCAATTTGAAGATCTGTGGCCAACGTAAGGATTCTTTCAAAGCCCACAACATAGGTACCGAAGGCTATTTCATTGTGGCGGAGGAACATCTCCAGCCTCGTCAGAGCCTTAAGAGCTGGTTCAACTACCTCATACTAGCATAATGATCTTGATTTGATAGTAATTAAGATTCTATCTAGGGGCTCAATTAGGACTGCTCCAACTTGCTTTTTTATCACCCTCATATAATTTAATTCATGTTGCCAACGCGTACCCACAAATAACGTATTTTGGGCTGAAAAGTTTTAATAACAGAGTGTCGTATATTCAGATTGGGTTAGTTGATCCAAGAGCCATAGGGAAAGACCCAAAAGTTGTACAATACTATTATCGGACTCTATTTATCCATTCCTCACCGTTAAAATCCATCGTTGAAAATTGTTCACAAACATTGGAGTCATAGGGTATTCTTTTATACGAGTTCGAGTTATCAAAAATGTTATTGGAAGAAGAAACAGAAAATGAAAAAAATAAATAAATTATAATCAATTGTAAGTTGAGCGACTAAGGGCCTGATGGAGAATTTTGAGGATCAGAAGCTCCATATTCTGGGCAAAGGCAACACCCATAGAAGTTTGAGAAAAATCCATGATTCAGAAGCCCGACACTCTTCTTGTGAGTATTTTTGGTTTAGATAATTAATGCTAGTATTACAAGTATGGAAACTGGATTGCTTATTAACAAAATAATATCATATATATTCAACATATATTCTAGTGTGGTCCTTATTTTGGGTGTAGAAGAATTTTATTGCATTTGTCCCCCAGATTGGTCCCAATGTATAAAAGACGACTCTTTAAAAGTCTCAGCTCTGTATATTGACAGGCAGGCGTGCCTCTAGCTCGAATTTGTTTCCAAGTTAATTATCATTACCGCCCATGGAGAATTCTGAGTAAAATAATTTATTCTGATTGTAGAAAATATATTTGGGGCAAAAAGAACAAATCTAAAGAAGAATAATTTTGGTCTTTGAGGCTTCCGCAGTTGGATTCTGAATTGGCTTCCCGTACGCCGAGTCTTATTCAAAAATAATTATTCTTCATTGAAAATTCCAATTGTTCATAAAAAATAATAACAAATTTGCACCAAAAATAAGGACGACCCTAATATAATATAATATAATATGTAAAAATAAAATCCTGCCGATTCTCGAACTGCTTTTGGTCTAAGCTTCACACATCTGCTTCAGAACTCCGGAAATGTTTCCGAACTATGATTGCACAATCATATCTTGACAATAATTCTTGTAAATCAAAGGTAATTTGATGATATTCCAAAGAGATTTGAGGAATCATCTACAAAAGGAATGCTAGATGTATGATGGTGAAGGGGTGCCGTGTGATTTTTTTCTTACAATTCAAAGGAAGCATGATATTATTATTATCATTTAAGACAATTCTCAATGTTTTCTGCCTCAGATGCCAAAAATTAAAGAGTACAGAGCTTTGTCAAAAAGCCAAAAATTCAGGAGATTGAAAGACTTTCGGAGTTTGATAGATGTAAGAAATATGGAGCACATTACCTCTGCAGAACAAAAAACTCTTAAAAAGAATATTTTACCAAGAGATACTTTACATGAGGATACTGTACCAGAGGATACTCTACAACAGGATACTATTATCAGAGATAAAAGCGAATCAATGCAAAGCATTGATGCAGAGCATAATACTTTTGATATTGAAGAGACCTTCTCGTCGAGGCTTCAGCAAGACGAATCAAACGATCCCTCAATAACAGGGCACAGCACATT
Organism: Tenthredo livida; assembly: GCA_963992785.1. NCBI lineage: Eukaryota > Metazoa > Arthropoda > Insecta > Hymenoptera > Tenthredinidae > Tenthredo > Tenthredo livida. The sequence continues at coordinate 19,879,057 of OZ023064.1, forward strand.
AGAAAAGACGAATAATGAAATGTCGTTAAAACAATCACTTGCTGCGTGGGCACTGGAGTGTAACGTTTCTCATATAACGTGCGACAAGTTGTTGAAAACCCTGATGGCCCCTTGGGACCTATGCAGGACAGAATCCGGACGAATGTCGCGGACGTCCTCATGACGTCCTAGTGTGTCATTTTAGGATGGCTCGAAGACAGAATGAGGACATTGTGAATTCATTACGAGATACGCCCTGGACATCCGCAAGACGTCCTAATCATGTCCTGAGGATGCATCCCCACATTTTTCTCCTGTTTTGGAGACTGAGCGCGGACGTTTATGAGACACATGATTAGAATATCAGGACGTCCGCAAGACGTTTTCACTATGTCCTCAGAATGTCTTGTCGAATTCTTCGATGGGTTTGGTGACACGCGGGGAACAAGTATAAGACACATGATTAGAATATCAGGACATAAATAAGAATAATCAAATATCTCGGAGACACGGCCAGGACATCGCTGAGTTTTTGAGACACTACCAAGGGCACATGAACTTGTGCCAAGCTATCAGGACATCCGTCGGACCTCATCCTTACGTGTGAATGACCGCAGGATATGAGTTTAAGGAGTGTAAAATGTCTCGAGGACTTGCCGGAGACATCTCTGAGTCTTGAGACACCACTGATGACATTTAAATTACGAATACGAAGAAATCAGGACGTCCTTCGGACCGCAGCATTATACTGCGAATGACCGTGGGACATGAGTAAGGACAGTACAATGTCTCGGGGATATGATCTGAGCTACTGCTCGGTCCGCGGGACACCGCTAAAAACGCTGTCAACGTCTTGGGACACCACTGAAGATGTTCCTCAGTCCTCAGGACGCGAGTTAAGACACTTTGAAATCCTCGGGACATCATCGCGGACGATTGAATATCTGATGGACATCGACAGGGACGCATTGATATCCTCCAGGCATTGACGAAGACACCCAGGACTCCCGTACGACGTAATTGAGGACACTTGAATTTAGGCAGAGTACTTAGGTCGTCCGTCGGACAGTATCGTTAAGTTATCAATGACCGCGGGACATGAGTGTGGACAGTTGGATGTTTTGGGGACATAGTCAGAGACACCGCTGGATCCTCAGGACACCACTAAGGACACTCGAACTCGGACAAATAGATTAGGACGTCCTCCGGACGTCGTTATCCAATTGAGGATGACCGCAGGACCTGGGTGAGGACAGTAGAATGTCTCAAGGACATGGTAATGGACACTATTTGGTCCTCGGGACACTACTCAAGACGCTCCCAAGTCTTCGAGACACCATTGAAGACGCTTGAATGTCTGGCGGACATGAATAGAGACACATGAATGTCATCTGGACATGCGCAGGACGGGATTCCGGACAAAATTCATGTCCGCAGGGGCCATCAGGGAATCCTTGTTGCTAAAGCCAGGCTAGACCTCCCATTGTCTACAAGGACTTTGTTATGTACTCCGCGGTCCAATAACATCTATGATGTTCCTAATGGAAAAGTTTTGCATTATGGTCTCAGGAAAGGCTTAATTGACCAATTGAAGCGTGCGGAGAATAATAAAAGCGATGACACGAACTTCGTTCTAAATCTTCACGTAGATGCTACTAGCGAAGAGCTCAAAGAGTCAATTTTGGGCACTCTCAGGACAAATTTTTACTCCCAAAAAATTTGGCCAATCACCATTCATCATCACTGTATATCATGGCTATAAAAAGACATCAGCTGACGAATTATTGAATGATTTTGTGGAAGAATATTTAACAATTCAAAGAGATGGTTTCTTTCATGGTGATAGAATGTACACAGTAGAAATAAGAACAGTTATATGTGATAGTCCTGCAAGATCATTCGTTAGTTGTACTAAAGGGCACAACGGTTATGAAGGTTGCGGAAAATGCACTACTGAGGCGAGTACGTCAATTTTCGAATGATATTTCCTGAATTCTATGCTTCAAGACGAACTGACGAATCTTTCAAGGATCGGCAGCATCCAGGTCATCACAATGGCAACTCACCCTTTGAAAAACTCGGACTGCGTATGGTTTCTCAATTTCCGCTGGACTATATGCATTTAGTCTGTCTAGGAGTCATGAAGAAACTCCTATTACTCTGGCTTCAAGGAAGACATAAAGCAAAATTACGAGCATCCGAAATACATGAGCTGTCACAATTATTAGTTTCGCTTGCACAATATGTTCCCCGAGAATTTGCTCGTAAACCAAGAAATCTGGACGAAGTTGCTCGATTTAAGGCAACTGAATTTCGGCTTTTCTTACTTTATTTGAGCCTAGCGGTTATGCACAGATTTTTACCGTATCAGTATTTGGAACATTTTTATGCATTACATGCTGCGATTTTTATTCTTAGTCGTCCCACAAACTGCTTTGATAATAATGAGTACGCCGAACAATTACTTCGATATTTCGTACAGTGGTGCGGTAAACTCTATGGCAAGGAAACTTTAACCTATAACATACATAATTTATTACATTTAGCAGGGGATGTCAAAATTTTCGGATGCTTAGACACATTCAGTGCTTTTGCATTTGAAAATTATTTGGGATTAATAAAACAAATCATTCGAATGGGCAATAAACCGCTTGAACAATTGCAAAATCGTTTAGCAGAATTGTCTGCACAAATCACTCCAAAAAAAGTTGAATCTGTGCAATATCCAAGGCTGGGTAAGTTGAATAATAAGAACTTACCATTCGGATGCAGTAGTTCTCACTCAAACATTGAATTCGAAAATTTCTTGCTGTCGTGCACCAGTAAAGCTGATAGTATTTGCTATTTAAAAAATGGAGATATTCTGCGCTTAAACTTTATTGGTATCAAAGATGAGATTCCGGTCGTTATTGGTAATATCCTACAGAATCCAGAAGGACTTCCACATTACCCAACAAGATCCGAGAATATGAAAATATATTTAGGTAGCGATTGGGGACCGCTTAGAGTCGTTAAAGCTAGCAACATTGCCGCAAAAGCAATACACCTACCCTTCGACTTGAGCAAATACTGCTTTATTCCACTTCTGCATACTTTAAATTAAGGTGAGATTTGGTAACGAATTATAAATGTGATATTCGTTCTAGTATGCTGTATAGATTACGCAATACGCGTTCCGCAAATATTTGCTTTTCAGGATACCCAATTGTGAACTTATAATATGCGATAAATTTTTGCATACGATAATCATGCTTCGGCCGATCACATGATCCCAATAATAAAATGAGGGAAGTCGGCCTACAGGCTAGCGCTGCAGACAATCTTAATTGTGTACTTCCACATTTCATCACTGGGCTGAAGTATGGAACGTCGAATGCAAAAATCTATGGCAGAAACTCGAGAGTAGAAGCCGAGAGTATATATTGAATATTTTGCCTTTGACTATCAATTTACAAATGTTAATTTGTTCTATGTACAAATATTTGATGCAGATCAAATTATAGCTCCTATATTTTTTGCAGATATGCCCTATTATGTTGTATTGGTTGATAACTGGACTGCAGCTATTCCGGCATGTTGGGTGAATGTGGCGAATGAAGAGTACAGATGGCCCCCCAATAAAGTTAATGTTACGAAAGCAATCAAAAATCAACAAGTGCCTACTCCGGAGTGGCATGAGTTAATTTACAAATCAGCTTGTGGACCTTATGGTGAATATATGTATATGTATTGTAACTTTCCCTGCGTATGTCTCACGGCAGAAGGCCGCGAAATTACGCTAGCTCGCGTGAATTCTTTGTCACGGGTATGATTTGGAGCCCCTCCAAGGAAAAATGTGAAAAACCTATTGTTACCCTAATACAGACTTGGGATTGCACACTCTCAGACTCGGGTACCGATTAAAGCTATACCGTCGCTGCCTGAGTGTTACGCACCGAAGCTGCCTCCCTAATACAGACTTGGATAATCTTACACTCTCAGACTCGGGTACCAATTAAAGCTGTACCGTCGCTGCCTGAGTGTTAGACTACCGAAGCTGCCTTCTTTTAAGCTAGCTAAACACGATTTTATTTTCAAGTGATTTTAGCTGAAAGAATTTATGTTAGTTAAAGAAATGAAACAAGACACGAAATGAAAGACAATAGATTCGATTTTACTATCTTATCGGTGTGATTATTTTATTGATTCGACTTGTATCGTCGATTTTACTTAAAGCTACTATTTACAGGATAATGAAATGAACTAAAAATTTGACTCGATATAATAAAATGATAATATTTTATTCTGATTGTTTTTCTATTTCTATTTGCTTTTTGTTTCTGATTCTGTTTGTTTTTTGTTTCTGTTTGTTTTGATTTTTGTTTCTGTTTGTTTTATTTTGTTCTATTTTGAAGTTATAATTACTGCTTTAGCTAATTATACTTTTTCTTTTGTTTTGAGTTTAATCTAAATTGCTGCTTTAGCCAATTCATATTTTCTCGATTTTTGATTCTACGTGAGGTAAGATCTCGCTTTGAGTAACTTCCTATTTCAATTTTATTCTTTTCTATGGTAAGACCTCGCTTTGAGTGACTACCTATTTGAGGTTATGTGAGTTTATCTATTTAACAGATGTGAGTCGATTGACTGCTTTAGTACTAATCGCTGGCTACTGCCTCAGCTTGCCAGCTTATATAGTAGTTCTCGTGACGTCACGTCAGGGTCTTCTGATCGGATCGGCGCGAGGCTATTTGCGCGGTCGTATGTAGCTTGTTCGGTCGATCTACCGGGTGGTATAGTTCGAACACGTTACAGTATATACAATTGTATATATGTATAATATATTCATAATCATTTTTCTATAAATTCTCAAAATAGGGAGACATTTCTTATTAATCAATGTATTGTGCCTAACACACATAGATACCTATGAGATAGCAAGGACAGTAGAGAAAGAATCTATATATATTTCGACATCCGATGAATCTAAATTCGACCAAGCAGCAAAAGGTGCATTGCCTGCAAAACGCACTCAACGCACTCACAAAAGGAAATGTCAAACTAGCGACACAGAAGATTCGATAAGTGAGTCACATGCACACGTTGATATTCCTTTTGTTGAATTTTTTTTGTCACCACATTCACAATAAAACATTACATGGAATGCAATACATGCATAAAAATTCCTCCATCGAACATCGGTATAGCTTATATACTGTGCGTTCTTCTGGAAACGATCCGGCAGAAAGTATAGCGCAACTCAACGGCAGCATACGTGAGCTGGCATGCCGTGTTGAGTCGGTGGTACCGGCAGCCCACGCACATACACAGCGTGCACCTGGGTTGGATTGAGCTATACTTTCTGTCCGACCGTTTCCAGAAAAACTCGTGGTATATATATATATATATATATATATGGGGTATTCCAAAATATTTTTAACGGTCATTTACCCCGACCCCCATCGATTTCCGAATAAATTATTCTCAGGGTAACCCTAGACCCAGGTATGATTGCTGAATTATTTGAGAATTTTGCGATTTGTTTTTTAGAAGTTACGATTTTTTGAAAATCACACTTTTCGGCAACAGCTTGTTTTTCATCCAATTCTAGTTGGCAACCAAGGTATCCCACGGAAAAGTGACTGGTGCACAACTGTCCAGTTTTTTGACGTACTTCGAAATGAAAATATTTGTAGATTTTTTCAGACACCGGAAGTGCCGAAATTCTCGTTTCAAAAATCAAAATCTCGGATTGCAAAAAGTCGCCGTGATGGATCTTTTTGAAATTTGTAGACAAAATTCGACATTGGAAGACGGAATTTTTAAGACCAGGCCGAAGTTGGGCCTACATCGGGTTTAGGAGGTATGGCTATTTTAATCACGCGAACATTCATATTCCGGCGTTATTTTTGTTATTATTATTATGATGATTATTAAAATTATCAAAATTATCATTTTTGTTATCAATTAATAATGATAATGATAATAATAATAATAATAATAACAAAAATAATAATTTTGATAATTTTAATAATCATGATAATAATAATAACAAAAATAACGCCGGAATATCAATTTTCGCGTGATTAAAATAGCCACACCTCCTAAACCCGATGTAGGCCCAACTTCGGCCTGGTCTTAAAAATTCCGTCTTTCGATGTCGAATTTCGTCTACAAATTTAAAAAAGATCGATCACGGCGACTTTTTGCAATCCGCGATTTTGATTTTTGAAACGAGAATTTCGGCACTTCCGGTGTCTGAAAAAATCTACAAATATTTCCATTTCGAAGTACGTCAAAAAACTGGACAGTTGTGCACCAGTCACTTTTCCGTGGGATGCCTGGGTTGCCAACTAGAATTGGATGAAAAACGAGCTGTTGCCGAAAAGTGCGATTTTCAAAAAATCGTAACTTCTAAAAAAAAAATCGCAAAATTCTAAAATAATTCAGCAATCATACCTGGGTCTAGGGTTACCCTGAGAATAATTTATTTGGAAATCGATGGGGGTCGGGGTAAATGACCGTTAAAAATATTTTGGAATACCCCATATGTATATTGTATATCGTCAGCTGGGAGGAAGAAGGTGCTATCTCAGCTTCGCCCTGAAGAAGGTGCTATCTCAGATTTGACTTGAAGAAGGTGCTATCTCAGTTTTGACTTGAAGAAGGTGCTATCTCAGCTTCGCCATGAAAAAGGTGCTATCTCAGCTTCACGGCGAATAGAGATACCACCTTCTTCAAATCAAATCTGAGATAGCACCTTCTTCACGGCGAAGCTGAGATAGCACCTTCTTCCTCCCAGCCGACGATATCTACATGTGATACCCGTGTATTTTCCACATACCTTCCATCTGCGGTTTGCTCACTTCAAACTCGCAGAAATTAGTTGAATAATGTAGTGCACTTTTGCAGGCGAAACTGAAAATCATCCACCAATAGACATGAACTTACCAAAGCCACCGTCAAACTACAAAAATCCAGTGATAAGTAATCAAAATTCAGATTTGAAAATACAAAATCTGCGTGAGGGCAATAATAGCAAAAGTCAAATACCAAAGAGTTGTTTTGCAAAAGAACAAGAGGCCACAATAATTGATAGTGGACAATCAGAAAGTAGTATATTGATATCGCAACTGTCCCAATTGATCTACACCGATGAATCTCAGCTTTCTCCACAATATCAAGAATTGACAGAAGAATATGGTACTCACAAATTTTTGATCTGAACATTATTGTGTATCGATTTACCAGCCAGAACTAGCTTGCTACTTCACTCTATTTTTCTTCTACCACAAAACTGCAGTTTGCCTACTTCGAATTTGGAAAACCCAATCAAGATTGGAAATATTCCTGTAATTTTCGGTACAGAATAATTAATACTTGTCAATCAATTTTTAACAGATATAAAAAGTAAAACAGTAAAATCTTGATTATGATTTCATAAATAACGAGCATAATACATGTTTCCGTAGATACGGAGGATACAGATCAGGATACAGAAGTCCTACCTCCACCTATAATACAACACAGTGCTTCTTTCTTCAAGACAAAAGAAAATGACATAAAACACAGTTCCCAACTGCAAAGTATACATTATAAAAACTATTTGATAAATTACATTCATTCTTGCACTATGTTCTGCATGTTTCAAGTGGTGATGGTAATAAATATGAGCATAAAAAATCTGGATACTTCTTGAACTGGATATTCGTTATCGGCATAATTCCATATATTCAAATGTCTAGAAAGTATTCACACCTGAATTTTTCTAATTTAAAATTTTTGGACATTCTTCTAGGTTTGTCTCACATTGATAAACATCACATTGAGCCTATGAGACATGAGGCGTCGAAAGTTGCAGATGTTGAGACTATTAAACAAGTTCCGGACAATACAACTCGAAGAAAACCTCATATTACGAATATTCGCACGCTATCCGCCCAAGAGGCTAAATCCTACTCGAGAAATCAGCAAACAAAAGAACCTGATTCACCCACTTCACCAGTGATCAGTAGTAAAATCGATAGTAAAATATTATGTTGCTAGTAGTATATACGACAATAAGAGTAAAATATGATTATTGTTTTTCTGACATATTTCTGTACATGCAAATTTTGGTTCATGGGAAAACCTGACGATGAAAAAATATTTCAATTTCAGATAACTTCGAAAATCTAAGCACGCGACAGATGTTTATCGCTCTCAATTCTAAATTGGACTCACTATTGAATATCGTGACTAATTCTGCTAAGCACGGTTCACTGAGCAGTCACATGCAATGCTATGATTTACTACCGATCTTTCCTTTGAATGATGTGCATTCGTTGAAAAACTTTGATGTTTGCCTCAAGAAAAATGAAAAAGCTCGAGAACAATTTGTAAGATCCTTACCTTATTATAAAATATATCTCTTCTTGCACTGGATTAAGAAGTATACTTACAATTATACAAACTTTCCACTCATGCAGGAAACTAAAATTAGACTATTGGGTGGGAATAATGGAGAAGCCCATTTGAAAAATGTGTTAAAATTATGCATCACCAATGCACTAGCATATGACGTGACTTGGACTGGTCCTCAAAGCCGAGTACGGGAGAAAGGTAGATCGAAGGAGACACTGAGTTTGAAATCCACAAAATTTGCTGATATTATTCTCAGTGGGTATATTATCAGAATAGCTGTACAGTAATGTTCATTAATAGGTTCGCAGTGACGAACTGTTTTTTTCTGACTTTTTCGGAAACAATCAAATAAAATAATATTACATATATTACTTTTATAAGGGGTCATAATTATCAAGATTCAAATTTCGGCTATGGGCACATGAAATACGACTAAAATGGAGTCTCATTTCCAAAAAAGTCAGAAAAATAAGTTAGCCATCGCGAATCCATTAATGAACATTACTGTACACAATAAATGAATGAGGTACATACTGCTACTACTGTATAATATATATATATATATATATTTATCTATCTATATGGCGACTATTCTTTGATGAATTACAGCAACAGTGGCTTGCGAACACACTAAAAGTACATTGAGTGACTTGGGGCAGAGTTTCATGAACTGGTTGCAACATGCAGGTGATCGTTTGCGATACATAGCAAATAAAAGGAGTACATAATTTGTAGTGCGATACAAGAAACCTTCAATCCTTCGTACTCACCTGGGGTCAAATTGACCCGTAAAAACTATAGGGGGCGTCTTTCGAAATTCATCATGTATTCAATAATTTGTTTATATTTGATTTCTTACACAGCCACCTTTATTCCATATTCTACAACGTTCAAAGTCGTGTTTCATATATTTTTTTGCTCTGAAGGGATAGAGACTTTATTAAAAAATCAGTCGGTTCAATTTGACCCAGTTTGAATACGGAGGGTTGAAGATGTATTATAGGTATATGCATAAGAAATACATATACATAGAAAATGGTGAAGTGAGTCATTTCAAACCTCCGAAATGGGAGGCGCCTAGTTGGTGAATTCACATTGATGATAAACACGATTGCCAGTGCAGTTCCTATTGTCATTTCTTATTACTATTTGATACTCACAGAGCCTGGGATATTATAACTGGCCTATAAAAGAAGCTCATTCGCTGGATGGGCTCCTCCCATTCTGGAGGTTTGAAACAACTCACCATATATGTATGAATGTATGTTCCGTCCAAACTCAACTCACAGTATATATATTATATATATCGACGGCTCCTATTGAAAGAGCGTAACTCAGCAAGTGCAGGAATGAAAGTCTCATCTCAGCAGCGCAAACGGAAAAATAGCATATATCTCAGCAAAGCAGGTAAGAAAAGCGCATGGCACAGGGCGTCACAAGAGACATACGCCTTTCTACCTGCTTAGTATGAGATACGCTCTTATCGTTAGCGCTCCTGAAATACGACTTTCGTTCTCCTACTGCTCAGTTACGCTCTCTTCTAGAGGAGCCATATACAGAGCGATTCTGAGGAAACAGGTCACGCTAATAGAGGCTCCCTTATTTATTTTCGTCAATGACAACGCTGTCAAATACCACGAACAAGCGATCTACCGATATTTCATATGCCTATGACTGATATCTTCAGACGACGGAGCGGTAGCTGTCACGTCGTAGGTTAAGATGAACTGTCATATTACAATATTGTCCAATTAATTCTAATATTGTTCATAATACAACGGTATACGATATTATTTCATAAATAAGTAGTGATAAGGTTAAATTGATTGCAGACGTCGATTTCCGTTTATTCCAACATTATTAGGTTATAAATAATTGACTTGGTGAAATTCACACATCTAGTAGTGATAAAGTTATTAAGTCGATAGCATACGATATTGATTCTTTATGAATTAATTCCAGGTGTGAATTTCTGTTTATTTCCTACATTAGTTACTACCGAGGATTTCTTCGGTGACTGACTAACCCGTTGCATCTCTTCGATAAGTAGGGTTACGAACAAAACGACGTGAATATCAGTCATCAAGCAATATCTCATCGATCCAGTTGAAGTTTTTCATCCTAGAAGGCATCTCCGCTGAATAAAACTCTACATGTCTTCTTAGCCTAATGAGTACGAAGACAGTCCCTCATAAATGATGGGTTGGTTCATCAATGTGTGTTCAAGTTTCATCGAGTAATGAATGAATTAAAATTATCGTTCCTATTGTGAATCTATTTAATTGAGTATGTATTTGATTACTGCGTAGAACAAAGCGTTGCATTTTTGTATAAAATACTCAATCACAACAAATTGTACAAATTCTATAAAATTCTTTGTTTATTCAGTTGATATTGCATAATCATATCAAATAATTAATGATACATGTGCAAGGACGCTGTCCTTCTGAAGAAAAAAAATATACAATTTAACAATAACTCAATGGCATGGTTTTGGAAAACGCGGCCGGTCATAGCTTTCGGACCATCGCAGATGATTTTGCAGCCAAGAATCCAGGACGTCCGCGTTCGGCGATGGATACCGTGCGGGATATCCTAGTGAACTACAAGCAAACTGGAGTGACTTATTCGCGTCGAAGTTCTACAAGTACTCGAAGAAGACAGGAAAAAGCCAGCGTCGAGAGTGGCACGACGGGTCGAAGTATCTAAGGCCTCGGTACAACGCATTGTTGAGGAGGTGCCTTGTCTACCGTACAAGTCCAGAGAGGTACATAAGCATGATGCACCGGATCTAGAGAAGCAAGATACCAGGACGTCCGCGTCTATCGTACGAAACCGCGCGGGAGATATTAGTCAAATACCTCGTAGGATGAAAAACTTCAACTGGATCGATGAGATATTGCTTGATGACTGATATTCACGTCGTTTTGTTCGTAACCCTACTTATCGAAGAGATGCAACGGGTTAGTCAGTCACCGAAGAAATCCTCGGTAGTAACTAATGTAGGAAATAAACAGAAATTCACACCTGGAATTAATTCATAAAGAATCAATATCGTATGCTATCGACTTAATAACTTTATCACTACTAGATGTGTGAATTTCACCAAGTCAATTATTTATAACCTAATAATGTTGGAATAAACGGAAATCGACGTCTGCAATCAATTTAACCTTATCACTACTTATTTATGAAATAATATCGTATACCGTTGTATTATGAACAATATTAGAATTAATTAGACAATATTGTAATATGACAGTTCATCTTAACCTACGACGTGACAGCTACCGCTCCGTCGTCTGAAGATATCAGTCATAGGCATATGAAATATCGGTAGATCGCTTGTTCGTGGTATTTGACAGCGTTGTCATTGACGAAAATAAATAAGGGAGCCTCTATTAGCGTGACCTGTTTCTTCAGAATCGCTCTGTATGTTTAGCTCGAATAAGTAAAATGACAGAGTTAGTTAGGAGTTAGAGTTAAGAGTTAGTTTATGAAAATCTGTCATTGACATGATGTATTTGATATATATTATTATTATTATTATTATAGTAATAGTGGGCAATTTTGCAAGAATGATACTGTGACAGCTATTTTATGATATTTATATCTATTATCCAATGTTAATACCAAATATGTTATATGAATCTGTTTTACATAAATAATCACAGCCATTACACTAGTTCATGTATTTGATTATTCCAAGCAAAAACTTACAATAGGATTTCTTATGTTTATCAACGTTCTACGAATAGACACATTTGGAAAGACCAAATGAGTTTATTTGAGGCATTTTGATAAACCTTGGAAATACTATCGCAAAAATCCCTAGAACTATTTCCACAATATTAGGAACCTTATAATACCATCTCCAAGGCCTCGCAAAAACCTCTCAATGATTTCTCAAAATATTCTCGTAAACGACTTCTGAAAGAGGTCTCATTTTTGAGCTCTCGGACTACGTTCTAAAAAAACTCTTTTATGGGCGTTTCTGAGCTTCTTAAAAGAGTCCGAAAAGATTGCATAAGAAGTCTTTTAGACTTATTTAAGAGCACTTATCGATACCCGAAAGAGAGCTCTATCAAGATTTCAGGAGCTCCTCAGGATGTCTTTAAGAGGACATTTGGTTGATTGGGTTATTATGCCACAATCAAGCCAGTTATCCGAATTGAGCGTTGAGACACAACTGCCAGTTATTAATAAGGCGTTGGCTTTATTAAATCAATCACCGATTCCTAAGAAAAAATTAAAAACTGACTCGTGGATCGATAAAAAAAAGTCGATACTGTCTCTGGGAATTTGAAGCGATCATTGGGAATAGCTGAGACTAACGACTTGGATACTCAAGATGTGCAAGAATACGCTAGGTGTTTCCAAGATCTGATCAATGAATTAAGGAAAAAATATCACAATGAAACAACTACGAAGAGTCAAAAATTATAAATTTTGACTTTACTACCATCGCATTGGAGTACTAGAAAAATTGTGATGATGATGCGTTCAACTGAACACATGGTTATGAAAGCAAAACAACTGTACCAGGCGAAAGGACTTTTGTGTACACCAGATTCAAGATTAGGTGCGACAGTAAATTATTCATTTTCAAATATTCCTGCTTTCAGCCAAAATACTCCCTGGGCCGGTTCGAAGTTCCAAATTTTCAAAGCTCCGAATGGGAAAAATTTCCGAATTTTGATGCAACAAACTCACAGTTTTCAGAAAGGGTATTTCACCGAAAGTCTATGTAACCAATTTTAAAAATTCCGAATCGCAACACACCGAAGGTTCAAAATTCCGAAAGCTGAAGATCCGAAAGGCCAGGACTCCGAAACTTGAACATCAAGCCGTCGCGCGTCGTTTAGTCGACACGTTATGAACACGCTCAGTCTTTCAGAATTTCAGACTTTCGGAAAATCGGACTTCCGGAGCATTGAGCTATCTATATTTCGACCGTTCGGAATTTTAATTTTCTAAACCTTAGTCTTTCTGAAAACTTCGAAATGGTTTAGAATAAATTCGGAAATATGACCGTTCGGAGCTTTGAAAATTCGGAACTCTGAACCGGCCCCCCCAAAGTCCTCCATTTCTACAATGATGATCGAGTAAGCATGAATATGCCTGGCATGAAAGATTATGTCTCCGTACGCAATGATAGTAATCAACGAATACACGTTCAAAAGAGATTGGTTCTTTCTAATCTCAAAGAATTATTCGAAATGTTTCGATTGGAATTTCCTGAAGCTAAGATAGGCTTTTCAATATTTGCTCTATTACGACCAAAGCACTGTGTGCTAGCAGGGGCCAGTGGTACACACACAGTGTGTGCTTGCGCATTTCATCAAAACGTGAAGCTTATGATCATCGGTAAGGACTTCATAAATATATCTCTGATATGCTGACTATCATAATAATAATCACTGCAAAACGAAGAACACTTTTCTGAGAATACGATATAATATTGCTGTCGAAACCTGATTCACTCTTCCAAGCGGTAATTTAACTGGACTGACACGTGGTGAACAAGCTATTAACCACTATAGGGATTGATTGAATTTGGTAATTTGTCCAAGTCCATCATCGGAGTGCTACTTTGGAAATTGCACCAACTGTCCCGGATTAAATATCTTGCGTAACATATTGGAACGAGCATTAGACGACAATGGCATCGATAGTGTGAAATATAAAGCTTGGTTAAGCACTCTCGTACGACTCTTGAGACAATGATAAAAGATTCGTCTGATTTCATTGATACGTTCTGCGACCAGGGTTGCGATTCTGTAACTCTCCGTTTGCTCCGCTAATGCCCGGTTGCATAAAGGTGGGTTACCCCATGGGTTAAAATAACCCGTGGCTTACCGCGCAGATACTACCCGTTCAACCTTTATCAGCTGTTGAAGCTTCATGGCTATCTACGCCCTCGTTGCTCGCGCCATCGCTCTCTCTCGGACTCATAGAAAGACCTATTCCCATCTTTGTTCAAATGCATGTAATTGTGTACAACGCTGGTAGAGGGTGTTGGCGAAATTCTCGATGTATTACAGTCTCATTTTTATTGCTGGATTCAAATTTACCCGCGGGTTAAACATCGGCAACCCATTGGATATTATCGAATCACGTGATAGGTTATTGGTTAACCGAGGGTTAACGGCCGGGTCAAACTAACCCGCCAAATTGCTCGAGTTACCTCAATGATAACCATTGCGTGCTAACTGAAAGTTTGTGAATAATTGAGAAAAAGCAACAGAAGAAGTGTTTGAAATTTAGAGTTCAGCTAGATGTAAGTATTAAAATGTTTGTAATTAGTCACCAACACCGGTGACTATAAAATGCCGGCGACAATAAAACTATAATAATGTGGAGGGCGAGGTGGAAGGTGTGGAATCGCACTCCGAATTTTCCATTTGTAAATTTCGCACCCTAAATTCCTTTGACCAAAATAGAATTTTCGAAATATGAGATTTATTCCTACATTAAAATAATAACCAAATTCAAATTCAAAATTTTAAAAACACACATACATTGACGCTACAATCCACGGTCGGAATTATTAGAAGTCGCCGGCATTGATTGTCGCTGATGCAATACGAATTATAATAATCAACGCATGTGTAAATATTTGATGAATATATGAATTTGAAGTTCTTTATTTAAACTATTTGATTTTATTGAATAAACAGCGTTTCATGCATGATGGATTCTTCAGCACCCTCGTCCTCATCGTTTGCACCCTCGTCCTCATCATTAGCACCCGCGTCCTTATCCTCATCCTCATTCTCGTCATCATCCTCGTCGTCTTCGTCCTCATCATCCGATGATGAAGTCATGGAAGTCGTGGAAGTGATTAACGCTGTGGTGCATCGACCAAGGATCTTCAGAGATAGGAATAACCCATTCGAAGTCTATGATGACCTAGAATTTTTTATGAGATTCAGGTTTCGCAAAGAAACGATCCAAAATATCCTAGAGCTGATTGAAGCGAGACTGGAGCATTTAACAGACCGGAATAAACCGATATCACCTCTGAATCAATTGATTACAGCCTTAAGATTCTTGGCAACAGGTTCTTTCCAAATAATGATTGGTGACGATATGCGCATTCATAAATCTACTGTTTGCAGAATTGTAAGAAAAGTTATTTGTGCAATTGCTGCCTTGCGACCAGATTTCATATATATGCCACGGACACCGCAGGAGATATCGTCAGTGAAAAGTGCATTTCACGCTATTCATGGGTTTCCCTCAGTTATAGGCTGCGTTGACGGGACCAACGTGAAACTGCAGTCTCCTGGTGGTGACAATGCAGAGTTGTATCGCAACCGTAAGGGGTACTTCTCTTACAACGTTCAGATGCTGTGTGACGCTCATCTTCGGATAATGAATATCGATGCCCGATGGCCAGGATCAACCCATGACAGCACCATTTTCAATGCATCCATGCTTCATGTCCAGCTAGAAGCAGACAATTATAATAATTGTTTTGTGCTCGGAGACAGCGCATATCGCTGCACGAGGTATCTGCTGACGCCGATCCTCAATCCTACCACACCAGCAGAGGAGCAGTACAACGCAGCACACATACATACCAGGAACTGCATCGAGCGAACCTTTGGGGTATTAAAACGAAGGTTTCCAGCATTATCCTTGGGACTACGGACTGCTCGCCGTACGTCTCTGGCTGCAATAGTGGCAGCAGCTGTGCTACATAATATTGCGCTTGAAGCAAAGGAGCCATTGCCAGACGGAGATGTTGGCATTGACGCACCGATCTTCGACGATCCAGTTCCAGCGGATAATTTTCCTGTAGATCATGGGAATGCTGTAAGAACAGCGCTCGTAAACACAGTATTCAAGTAGGTACCATCGGTTGACTGCATACACATAGAGAAAGTGACACCTGTTTAGAAATCAGATCAACACTTACATTATTCATAATTACATGAAAAAAAAATTCCTTCTCATAATCTACATTCGGGAAAGCCGGTTTGGTTGTGTTAGGTTCCTGGATCAAGCGTTTGTATACCACAGTCCAATATACAGAAAATATGATCTATTACGGTCTGGTGCCTATATAATATCACATACGTCCTACACGTACACGACTGTCATGCTGAGTCTACAATAGGGCACCAGCGCGTCGCGTTCGACACTACGTTCTGACGTCACCCATAAGATTTGACTGGGTGACGTCAGAACGTAGCGTCGAACGCGACGCGCTGGTCCCCTATTGTAGACTCACCACCATGGGCGGCTAACTCGACTATTAACGCGGATCGCGTCTGGTGGCATGAGGTTAGATAGTCGAGTTCGCCGCCCATGGCAGTCGTATACGTGTAACCTAACCTAACGAAACCGGCTTCTCCGAATGTCGATTGATGAAATTTAAAACTGATGAAACCAATATTTTATTGAATAAATCGAAACAGTCAAACAATTTAATATACAAGCAGGAAAAAATGAAATATTGTAGCTGAGTGAACAATGAATAAAATAATAGTTATCAAAAAATAAAAATAAAATACATCACAAGCAGTACACAGGTATGTCATGCTTATAAATTTTCGGATTCTTTCAGCTTCATTTTATATTCCAGCTCTTTTATGGCTCTCTCAAACTTTTTTGTCTCCAATTCAACTACTTTAGTCTCCAAATCAACTACTTTAGTTTGAAGCTCGATTTCCAAAATCTCCATTCTTTTTTTATTAAAAGTTTCCTGATTCTCCTTTTCGTTTTCTTTAATTTCCAAATCTTTCTTCTTCAATTCACTCTCCGTTTCTAGTAGACCTGCCTTATCCATGAGTAACCTCAATTTTTCTGAATTTGCCTTTTCATCGTACGTATTTTTCAATTTCTTGCGCTCAATTATTGAGTCTGCCATGTTTGACACCGACTTTCTTTTTTCCACAGCCGCTGATGAATTTTTTTTCGACCCTGGCCACGAAGAAGATGGTCGAGATACTGACGTGCTCGGCACCGCAGATATTTGCGATAAAAGAGATGGATGATTCACATAAGTGGTGGGTTCAACAGCCCTATCATCTACACATTCGACGTCATTCGTCGATGATGTTGATGGTAAAGGAGCCCGAGGAGGAGGACTGAGAGGGACGTGGACAGTAGGATCTACCGTGTGAAAATAATTTGGAGCATTAGTGCCTATTGTCTTTGGACCTGATGAGTTAAAGAAGTGTGAATATATGGAAATCCTTCCAATTTCAACATTGAAGTACCTGAAATGTCATTTGTCACGGTAAAACAGAGTGTTCTGACACCAAGCTAACAGTATTGCTCAAGATGCGATCGCTGTTCACGACAAATTGATAAACCAAATTTTACAATTGAAAATTACCACAGATTCGAATAAAAACAAGCATGGTACTCCATAAAATTATACTGATGATCATCAGACTCTGCACCACTGGATAGCTATCCCTCTCATACAACCTATAGAGCCTGATCATGAGTTGATATATTGTTAATTTACCATCGTTGAACAATAAAGCACCATCGTCGAATTCGTTTTTGTCAGGCTCAAACTGGTCCTTCAGAAGGCTCTGCAGCTTGAAGTCTACCTCACTCGACTTTGGACAGAAAGTTCCACCACCGGTCTTCAAAAGTTCTATCTAAGTAAGAATGAAATGCAGGATTATTAATAACTGCGACGAAGAGTGTGTGTGCTAAAACTGGAACACCATAATAGACTGTAGATTGAATTGAAAATGCTATTGTAAATTATTATGATTTAAGATATACTATGTAGATGTGGAAAAATACTTACTCTATCATTATTGCGATTCTGCCTGGCACTTTTCTTCAATACTTTATACAGCTCCTTCAACTGATTTGGTAACCGAATCCCGCTCGTATTTGAAAAATTATATTTGTCCGTTACTGTGTCCCAAGCCTTATTTTTCATGTCGTTATTCGTAGCGTCAGTCTGTTTGTTTTCAAGTATGTGTCGTTGTCCGTCTATCAAATCTACCAAAAAATTTTTCTCCACCATTGTAAAATTCTTTCCTCGCTTTCCCTCTTTCTTCACTTTTAGTCCGCTCATTTTCAATTAAATTTATAGTATTATTATTTTTTATACTATTTATTATTTTATATACGTTCGTTTTTGAAATGTATTCAGTAATAAACTGCGTTGCTATGAACATTTGCTGTTCAATAAACATTGTTTCAAATATATGTATAATATATATTTTGAATCAATTAACCAAAAATAAAAATTCATGACAGCTGTCAGGTGAGATAGCCATGAAGCTTCAACAGCTCATGAAGATTGAACGGGTAGTATCTGCGCGCTAACCCACGGGTTATTTCAACCCATGGGGTAACCCACCTTTATGCAACCGGGCATAACTCCGCTAACTCCGCTAACTCCGCTAACTCAGCGGAGACCGTTGGTTGGCTGAGGAGCGTCCAATCAGAGATCGTTTCGGATCGGTCTGTTTATTATTTTTATCGATCTATCATTTTAATTCTCGTCTATTTTGACTTCAACTCGCTTTAGCTTACTCAATTTTCAGAATTTTTGAACGAAATTTGCAGGAATCATGTATTATAGTGTTTCAGGATTGGTTAAAAAATAAAAAGGTTTATATTATTATTACCAAGACAGTTATTAATTTTTTTCCGCGACATTGCAAAAATCAGTTGTGAATATCTTAAAGGGCTTCGGAAGTCGAACGAATTTCGAGCAACCGAAAACTTCCAGTGAGAAAGTTGTTCATCAAGGTCCAAATAAGTTTTCTGGAAAGTTTCACTTCAATCGAATAAATGGTTAGAAAATTGTTAATACTTTAAAGCATTACCGCCTAGTTCTCTCGCGCGTAAAAATAAATACTAAAATAAACTTAGTAAATTTATATCAATATTGAATTTAATAAATAAAATATTATATTCAATATCAAATAATATCTTTCTCATTAAAATAAATAGTACAATCTATATTATAATATATTTATGAATTATTATTAAAAATAAAAAATTAGGGCCTCGCGTTTGTTGCGACTAGCGGCCGGGCAAAGCCCACGGCGCCGTACGACTACCGATCCGAAAAGGTCTCCGATTGGACGCTCCTCAGCCAACCAACGGTTTCCGCTGAGTTAGCGGAGTTAGCGGAGTTAGCGGAGTTAGCGGAGAGTTACAGAATCGCAACCCAGATCAAAACTTTATTGCCACATCATTTTATTGCAAAACAACAAGCCAATTTCATAAAATCATTAAGGGGGTATATACACCTTTAAATGGGTTGAATTTCTGAAAAACAATTTTCCTTTTTTTTTCAACTTGAAGACTCTGATAAAATTTAAAAAAATCATTAGGTTTGGGGAGGGTTTGACCTTCATTATCCATATCTTACATCATGTATTACTTCCAGTCTAATAGTGGCTGCGCTGAAGACAGGAAAATACAAAATCACTCGGTTGCCGCAAAGAATCAGACCCAGCGTTGGACCGATCTTGGAATTTTTGGTTCTCAATTGTTCATAACACATGCCTCTATCAGATGAATATAGAACTTTTTGATATTGCAAGAATTACTTGAGTTATTGAATTTTTTCGATTTTTTTTCTGAATTTGAAAAAAAAATTTGCTTATTTTTCTAATATTTCAACTAAAAATGGGTTTATCAAAAAGTTCTATGTTCATCTGATAAAGGCATGTCTTATGAACAATTGAGAACCAAAAATTCCAAGATCGGTCAAACGCTGGGTCTGATTCTTTGCGGCAACCGAGTGATTTTGTATTTTCCTGTCTTCAGCGCAGCCACTATTAAACTGGAAGTAATACATGATGTAAGATATGGATAATGAAGGTCAAACCCTCCCCAAACATGATGATTTTTTTAAATTTGATCAGAGTCTTCAAGTTGAAAAAAAAGGAAAATTGTTTTTCAGAAATTCAACCCATTTAAAGGTGTATATACCCCCTTAAGAGAATCCTTGAAAATCAATGAATTTATAATCGTATCTGTTTTTGCGGAGAATTATGCATTTGTTATACAAGATGCTGCACCAGGCTTTCACTGGAATAACAACCAGGCAACCGTGTATCCTGTTGTCATATATTATAAAGTCGACGATGTTATAGAACACAGGAGTTTAGTAATCGTATCGGACTGTATGAACCATGATTCGATCGCCGTACACGTCTATTCAAAAATAGTGATAGATTTTGTCAAATCGATAAATAAAGACGTTTCAAAGGTGTACTATTTTTCGGATGGTGCCCCACAGCAATATAAGAACTATAAACGCTTTGTCGATCTGTACTACCATAAAGCAGATTTCGGCATTGACACAGAAGCGCATTTTTTTGCAACCGCACATGGAAAGGGCCCTTGCGATGGTGTGGGCAGTACTTTCAAAAGAATGGCAGCGAGGGCCAGCTTACAACGTTCTGCGGATCGCCAAATAACAACTCCACACGAACTATTTGAGTGGGCGTCACAACCAAATACTTTACCGAATATTGAGGTTTTCTTTTCGTCGCGTGAAAGATATTTAGCGGCAAAGCCTTTTTTCGAAGATCGCTGGACGAATAGTAAAAGTATACCAGGCACGCACGACCTTCATTGTATCATCCCACAAGCAAACGGTTTAGTACACGTTAAAAAATTTTCAGCATCCGAGAAATATAAGGCACATAAAATTTTGAAAATAATGTAAAAATAATATGCAACGAACAATACACTGAGAGAATTTTATAGGAGAGATTCCCATACTAGTATAGTAATTTTGTGACATACTTCCAATATGCCGATCGTTCCTATACTTTATACCAAATGTCACCATGAACATACATAATTTTCCATGAATATAAGAAAGTCATTCCTATATTTATGGTGACATTTGGTATAAAGTATAGGAACGATCGGCATATTGGAAGTACAATGTCACAAAATTACTATACTGGTATGGCAATCTCTCCTATAAAATTCTCTCAGTGTATGAAACCTTAATATGAATAAATAGTAATTGTTCTTGAAGATACTTATCGTCTATTATCATTGATCTTTTGGAAATTCCAAGAAAAGGCGCCAAGGTAAAAAATGGTAGAACTTGCGTTGAAATTGTTGAAATGAAATTAGACCAATCATTTTACGTTTTCAAATGACACTAATTATGGGAAGCATGAAAAAAATACTACGATGTAGCGCTAGACACGAATAATATCCCGTACCGTTTGTGGCATTCAGTTTTCAGTCATTTTTTAGAAAAAAATTAAAAACTCGAAAAAAAACTCGGAAAAAACACGTTTCTGTACATTTCGCATCGAACGCTGCTTAAACTAAGGCGGATAGACCATAGTTTGGCTGAACCTTTTTTGTAGAGCGTTAAATTCTCTACAAAAAAGTCCGCGACGACATATATCTATAGTTGATATCCGATGCGTTTGAGGCGATACAAAACGCACCTACGAAACGACACTTTTCCGTCGATTGACAGGCCATGGCCATGGCAACGGCTGCCATGTTGCTGTTAGTCGACGGAAAAGTGTCGTTTCGAAGGTGCGTTTTGCATCGTCTCAAACGCATCGGATATCAACTATAGATATATGCCATCGCGGACCTTTTTGCCGGAAATTTAACGCTTTACAAAAAAGGTCCCGTCAACCTATGGTCCATCTGCCTTCGTTTAAGCAGCGTTCGACGCGAAAGGTACAGAAACGTGTTTTTTTCGAGTTTTTAATTTTTTTCTCAAAAACGACTGAAAACTAAGTGCCACAAACAGTACGGGATATTATTCGCGTCTAGCGCTACATCGTAGTATTTTTTTCATGCTTCCCATAATTAGTGTCATTTGAGGCCCTAAAATTGCATAAAATGACTGACTGGTCTAAATGTTTGAATCGCTCCGGAAACTAGAAAAACCGGAATCACATTCCCATTCTGGGCTTAAAATCATCGTTTCACTGCAAGGAATTTTTGTGAATTTTTTGAAAAAAAAAAAAAATGGCGTTTTCGAGATAGCTTAAATAACGAATAAAAAAAAAAGGGTCTGAAAAAAAAAAAAAAACACCGTCTTCGTGGTTTTTGGAGGAAGGTCGATCATATAAAAAAGAATCATAAAAATCAAAATTGGTCAGGGTCACGGGCTCGGTGAGTTGGCGTGGAATTCCCCATTTATATATTTTTTTTACACAAAATGGACATTTGAACTTCGAGAAGTATTAAATTCAGTAACTCAGTAACTGCCACAAACTTGATTTTATCAGGCAGGTGAATGAGCGAGCACAATACTTCAACAGACTCACGCGCTCTATGCAATAACAACCTAAGTAGTGGCGTTAGGTTGTTCTTGCATAGATCGCGCGTGGCAGGGTTGACGCTCCGTGCGCATTGCATACTTAAAAAATACTTTCCACTAAAATGCGACATTCCACAAACCTGAAACTCACAGGGTAGGTAGTTGGGATGTTGTACAACGCGAAAATGGTGGTGGGAGCAAAAACGACCTAAGTCGACTTAGGTTGTTCTTGAACCCAGGTACTCAATTATAAGTTGTTTATTTTTGTTTTTTTAAATCTACACGGAGAAAAGTGTATGGTAAATTTTCTCATACTAGTATAGTAATGGTTGGATATACTGTCCAATATGACGATCATTCCTATACTGTATACAAAATGTCACAATGCATATGGAGCATTCCACGTCAAGTGAGCCACCTTCAGACCTCAATACCTTCGATTTAATTTTTTATCTGGGATTTTGTGATACTATATGAACGTAGTGCGCCCGGTTTCATTTCAAAATTTTTCAAGCCGCCGTTCCGGAGTTCTTGCAAGCCCAAATTTTACGAGATTCGAAATCCACGAATTTTTGATCGATGATATCTCCGAATTGAAAAGTCGTATCAACGAACACAAGAAGGTGTTTGGATTCGTCTTGAATTCAACTTTCCGAAAAATAATGTTTCAGAACAGTTCTGCAGCGTTTAGCTGTCGTAACTGAAGTTCGAAAAAAATAATCAAAATTTCATCAATTACGTCATTTTTGAAAATTTTGAAACATTTTTTTTCGGATTCTACGCAGTTTTTTTTATATATAATAACGTTTCGTCCAAGATAGAGAAATTCGATTACCAGTTGCTATGCAATGAATAAACAACAAATGTGTACTGATTCAATTGAAAAATATGGCGTTTCAATTGAATACTGGAATGAAATGTATTTCTTTCACTTTTACTATCAATTTTGTTACAAGAAGCGATTGAAAAATTTCAAATCGGAATAAAAAATCTTTCAATTAGGAGAAAATGTTTTCTTATTTATCGCATAGCAACTGGTGATCGAATTTCTCCATCTTGGACGGAACGTTATTATATGTGAAAAACTGCGTAAAATCCGAAAAAAAATGTTTCAAAATTTTCAAAAATGACGTAATTGATGAAATATTGATTCTTTTCTTTGAACTTCAGTTACGACAGCCTAAACGTTGCAGAACAGTTCTGAAACATTTTTTTTCGAAAAGTTGAATTCAAGACGAATCCAAACACCTTCTTGTGTTTGTTGATACGACTTTTCAATTCGGAGATATCATCAATCAAAAATTCGTGGATTTCGAATCTCGTAAAATTTGGGCTTGCAAGAACTCCGGAACGGCGGCTCGAAAAATTTTGAAATAAATCAGGGACACTACGTTCATATAGTATAACAAAATCCCGGAAGAAAAATTAAATCGAAGGTATTGACGTCTGAAGGTGGCTCACTTGACGTGGAATGCCCCATATAGGAATATTTCTATTATGCATGGTGACATTTGGTATACAGTATAGGAATGATCGTCATATTTCACCGTATATCCAACCATTACTATAATGTATGAGAAAATTTACTATACACTTTTCTACGTGTATTGCTGTTGCTTTTTATATTTTCCATAAGTTGTTTACGCATTGAATATGTATTTTATTTATTAGACACGAATATTATCCTGGATAATATTCATAATATATGTAATATTCAATCTCAATATATTTAAATGAATTGAATAGATTTCATCTGTTGAGAGAATAAATTTATTCCAACACTTTTCCGCAATTATTAGAACTCATGAAAAATAAAGTTTCAAATTCCCGGAATTTACCGCGCGCCCATCGGTTACCCGCAGCCCACACTGTTGCAAGTTCGACACAGCCGACTGTGTCTCCGTTCCGTGTCGGATAAAACTAATATTTTTCGTGAGTCGATATCTCCGAAACTAAGTAGTGGAACATGGCCAGTTTTTTTAAAATTAATCGCACATTAGTACTGTATACACGAGTGGTTTATTTTTAAAATCCTAAGATCCGTTTGGCATCTAGAATGAAAAATGTGAGTAAAGTCCTATCCTTTCACGTGTTGGGTATGGGCGTCGCGTGGAGAAAGACCGAGTTTTGATTGCAATTATCTCATAAACTAAGTAGTGGATCGAATTCAAATTTCAGGTATGGGTCAATAAAGGTTGTGTCTACACCATACTAAAATTTCAGGCGATTCCTAAGATTTGACCAAAACTCCAGAACTACCTTAAGCTCCCTTTACTTATTGGAGTAAAAAAAATCCAATAAGAGTTTCAAGTGGAAGTATTTTAGAGGAACTACCAACAATTTCAGAGCATAAAATATACCCCTATGGGTTCTCGAGGGAACGTTTCTTTGATTTTTTTAGTGATTGATAAATAATGATCTTGTTTCATTAGACTATAGAGAAAGTAAAACGTTTATATGATTTATAAAATCAGCGTGATCATTAATTTGTGATAAAAAATTATTAATAGCGTACATAAAAATAATACCATTTATACAACAACAAGTAAAAATGATACTAAATAATCTGTAATCCATAATATAAAATGGAAATATAACATTTAAATTTATAAATACTTATTTTGTAAGCAAGGGTATAACCAGCGGCCTATGACATTAATCAAAGATTGTTGGTTGGCAGGAGATAACCTTTCCATGGTTCCGTATTCAACAAGAATGCTGGCTTTTTCGAGCGATTTAATAACTCTGATATATTCAATTGACGAAAATGGTCAGGAACATCTAAAATATTTTCATTGTTGTTTGATGATCCGCCTGCATGATCAATATCAGTATTAGTTGCATCTTCTTCGATGATATTAAGTCTATTCAAACAGACCTTAATAGAACTGGACCAAGCAACAGCAGAGGAACGGACACCGACAGAACAGAATACAGCTGACGCCGACCAAGAGAACAACATACCAACAGCTAACGCCCAAGGTAACCGTACAAAATACAGCCCGTTATGAAAAAGTAAACTCATAGCAATGCAAAATGTCAGCAAGGCAGCAGAAATTATCTTGAAACATGCGCCAGCGGAGGCCAAAATCGCAATTCTAAACAACCTAGTATTGACGACTGTGGCCATCCAAATGGCCAAAACACAATTACAGATAGTGGAGGCTATCAAACTGATAATGCCCTCAGAATGATTGGACAACACCTAACAATATTACAAATAAACATCAACAGCCTCCCGGAGAAGCTAACCGGGCTAAAAACCCTAGTGAGCCAAAGTGGCCCAGATATCATAATAGTCAACGAAGTGCTAGCCAAACCTTTTTAAAAAGGAAACATACCAGGTTACACTAAAATATCACACACAACACACCCTAGACTAGGTACCTACATGTACATGGCCCAGTCACTCAACTGGACTCAGCAGACCAGCTTCGACCACCTAGAATCTTCACTGTTTCATGACCAGTCTAGACTTTGATCAGCTAGAAATTAGAGCAGCTTACTTAGGGCTAAAATGTTTTGCAAAAAACTTGAGGGAATGCGATATCTCATTACACATAGATAACACTACAGCTATCGCTTGTATAAATAAAATGGGTAGTATTCAATTCCCAGAAGTACACAATGAAAGTAAAGCCATTTGGACATGGTGCGAACAACAAAACATACGTCTCTTTGGGACTTAGATAAAATCGGCTAAAAATAAAGAGGCAGATGAGGAGTCGCGACGACTCCAGACGGGAACAGAGTGGAAACTGACGAACAGGGCTTTCAAGGAAATAAATAGGGAACTAGGACCGTTTAAGCTCCCGTTACTTATTGGAGGAAAAAGGAGAAATGGAGATGGAAAAAGCACCTCGATACACGGAGAGAAAAGAATAGTAATATTCACAATCTAACATAGTAACCATTACTATGTCACATGGTAACGTAGATTTTTGAGGTTAACATCTGCTTACCCTGCCGGAAAAATCCGATGGAATCCAGTTCATTCGAATAGAAATAATGACTAACTCCAATCAGTTTCTATGCGGTCTATCCAGAACCGCAAAGTTGCGAATACAACACTAATCAGATCGTATACGATTCAATCAGGTAACGGTCTCTATCAGGAAATACCGATAGAATTTCTTTCCGTTCTTATCAGATTTTATACGATGTGAATTCCACATGTGATTCATTCCGATTTTTAATATAAAAAATGTATCCGATTGTATTCGGACCATCAAGAGTCTCATTCTATTTGATTTTATAGGGTCTGACCTAAATCAATTTCGATCGATTTCATTTCGGACTCACAGCTTATCGTTCCGAAATTGAAAAAACCGATTTACGTTCTATCCGGTTTCCGTGTGATCTCTTACATTCTTGTGGCTTCTCGATTCGATCCGGATTTCCAGATACCTTGCCTATCCGTCTGCTTCCGATCCATTTACCTATCCGAGCTCTTCCGAAAGTCGAGTTTCTCATTTCATCCGAATCCCACCTGCTCTTGTATGTTCCTGGCGCTATACGATTTAATACAGATTTCCAGATACCTTTCCTATTCGTTTCCTTACGTTCCATCCACCAATCCTACTTTATCCGGAAGCCGAGATCCTCGTTTTATCCGGATTCCATGTGATCTTGTACATTACTGGCGCTATAAGATTCAATCCAAATTTCCAGATACGTTGCTTATCCGTCTGCATTCGATCGATCCGCCTATCCGAGTCTATTCGGGAGCCAAAATCCCCGATCCATACGTGATCGTGTACGTTTCTAGCGCTATTCGCTTCAATCGGAGTGTCCAGATACATTTCCTATCAGTTTCCTTCCGATCCATCCACCTATCCTACTTTATCCGGAAGCCGGAATCCTCGTCTTATCCGGATTGCATGTGATCTTGTACGTTACTGGCGCTATAAGATTCAATCCGAATTTCCAAATACGTTGCTTATCCGTCTGCCTCCGATCGATCCGCCTATCCGAGTCTATTCGGGAGCCAAAATCCCCGATCCATCCGTGATCGTGTACGTTTCTGGCGCTATTCGCTTCAATCGGAGTGTCCACATACATTTCCTATCAGTTTCGTTCCGATCCATCCACCTATCCTACTTTATCCGGAAGCCGAGATCCTCGTTTTATCCGGATTGCATGTGATCTTGGACGTTACTGGCGCTATAAAATTCAATCCGAATTTCCAAATACGTTGCTTATCCGTCTGCCTCCGATCCATCCGCCTATCCGAGTCTATTCGGGAGCCGAAATCGCCAATTTCCGTCCTCTAGGTCGACCACTACGTAGTTTGCGTCCTCCAGGTCCACCGCTACGTAGTTTTCGTCCTCCAGGTCAACCGCACCGTATTTTTCGTCCTCCAGGTCGACCGCACCGTAGTTTTCGTCTTCCAGGTCCACCGCACCGTAGTTTTCGTCCTCCAGGTCCACCTCACCGTAGTTAATAATTTACCGAATAATGATGCATGAATTATCAACGTGTACAACATCAATTGTTCATCAATAATTACTTACAATCGGTCGACCTGGAGGACGAAAACTATGTAGCGGTGAACCTGGAGGACGGAAACTACGTAGCGGTGGACCTGGAGGACGGAAACTATGTAGCGGTGGACCTGGAGGACGAAGACTACGTAGCGGTGGACCTGGAGGACGGAAGCTACGTAGAGGTGGACCTAGAGCATGAAAGCTACGTAGCGGTGAACCTGGAGGACGGAAACTATGTAGCGGTGGACCTGGAGGACGATAACTATGTAGCGGTGGACCTGGAGGACGGAAACTACGTAGCGGTGGACCTGGAGGACGAAAACTACGTAGCGGTGGACCTGGAGGACGGTAACTACGTAGCGGTGGACCTGGAGGACGAAAACTACGATGCGGTCGACCTAGAGGATGAAAACCACGTAGCGGTGGACCTGGAGGACGGAAACCACGTAGCGGTCGACCTAGAGGACGAAAACCACTTAGCGGTGGACCTGGAGGACAGAAACTACGTAGCGGTCGACCTGGAGGACGGAAACTATGATGCGGTCGACCTAGAGGACGAAACACAGATAACGAAAGCGTATGTTGTACGAAGACAACCCCCGGCGCCGACGTCGTTAACACTCATAATTATCTGTAACTTGAATGCCATATGGTGACAGAATTTATCACTAGATTTAATCATTTATTTTCATTTCACTGAAAATTAACCCGCCACGGGTCAACAGTTACATACATATTGATGTAAATCCTCACGAATCAAAGTTTACCTATTGAGTCGAAAAGTGTTAGAGATTGTAACAGGCGACGATTAGATCCAGATGAACACCGGACGTCAGTTGATCAACGAAGTTAAGCAATTTCATCTGTGACCAGAATTTGGATGGGTGACCCACATGAAAACAAAATGAAAAAGAAAAAACAAGATGAAAAAGTGGATTGGGTAACACCGATACAAACGAATTCACAATTGGAATCACAAACTGGTATTGTATCATGATAATCTGTTTACATATCCGAAAATCCGGAACCAGAAACCTAGTCGAAACGGATACACTCTTTTTCTATCCGTTCCTATCGTGCACGGCTGCCAGGTCAAACCAGAATATGTGCTGATATAAACCTATACAGGCCATGCCTGTCATAGGATACATCCGGATTGATTCTAATTCGGAACGACGGAGCGGTAAGGCAGTAACAGACGGATAGAGTCGTATTGGATTCGAATGGATAGCATCTGATAAGCAGCATACGTTAAATTGCGGAAGAAACGTATAAAACGGATACATAACGATAAGTATTGTTTCACGCTAGCACACGGGGTAATGCGTGCGGATAGACACCTATACGGACCATTCCCGTTGTAGGATACATACGAATCGATACCTATTGCAGTTATGACGATTCCATTTTGTTCATAGTCTATACGAATCTCACAATAAAAACGAATTGATATTCTATCCTGATAATCTGATTACATATCCGAAAATCCGGAACCAGAAACCTAGTTGAAACGGATACACTTTTTTTGTATCTGTTTCTATTCGGAACTTCCAGCAGGGTAGTTACCATGCAGCATAGTAATGCCCGGGAAATTTTTTTTTTATATAATTATATAAAATTATATATAAATGACTATATAAAATTATATATGAGTTTTGGCCATATATAATTTTATATAGTTTTATATAATTATATATAGTTTTATATAATTATATATACTAGTATCGGCTTGGAGAAGAAAAAAAAAAAAAAAAACTGGTCCCGGCCGGGGATTGATCCGTGAACCGTGCACTCGCCAACTCTGCCCGCTACCGACTGACCCAAGATCTGTTATTGAAATGATGAGCTTAAGCGAATATCAAATATACAAATGTCATATATTCCAATTCTTATTGAACAAAATTTTACATCTGACGTATTAATTATCAATTTTATGGTAATCAAATGCAACAAACACGCAGTTATCATTAAATGATATTCTGTGTGGAATATAAATTGAGTTAGCGAAATTAAATCTATTAAATAAGCATTTAAGTAATTTGATGAATTCAGAGTTAATTTACATGAATGCTGATAATCAATTATGTTAATAAAAAAAAACATGACAAAAATGCACCAGTAATTTTTTTGATCGCCTGGCAGTGCATTTTTTCAAAGAAAAATTTTCTGTAACAATTATCAATTGAAACGATGTCAAAATTATTCAATATTTGGTAACTTCGATTTCCTTCATTAGAACCTGAAAATTAATCAAGTAATAAAAACAATCATGGAGAAACGTTCTTCTATGATTGAATTTTTGAATTATATAATAACTTTTTCTATGATAATAAATATAAAGTATACGTTCAATGATCCACGCGTGACTTTTCATTTTTTTACAAATTTTGTATAAATATATAAAAGTTAAGTTTTAAAATCGATCAAGTTTACTTAATATTTTCGAATTGTAGTATTTATTGAATGCATTTATTTACAAAGTGCACATTTTTGCGTCAAAATTAGAGAAAGAATATACACTCAAGTGAAAGATGACTTGACAATCATCGATTATCTGTCACCATTCACGTTCATATACTGTAAGTATTTATATGTAATGTCAAAAAACTATATGATTATATGGGTCAAAATCATGGAGGTGGGAAATTTGGGTTGGAGAGGATTTTGATCATTAAAATTACATAATATCAGAGTCTTGTTGACTCTGATCGATTAATATTGATGGTAGTTAATGCTACATCAAGTAATTGCGAATCAAATTTTTCCACTTTAATTTCTATTCAATCTAACATAGTCGTAATATCATTTCGGGAACGCGTCCATATTACATTTTCTTCTATTTACGTGGAAAAAAATAGAATGAAATCGACTATGCAAAGATAACTATTCTAGTAAAAACAATATACTTAATATAATGTTTGGGATGATGAGAAATTTTAGGAAAAAATAAAAAAAAAACACATTCTTGTGTTTTACCAAATGTTGTCCGAAGAAAAATTCGTCATCCCGTCAACGCAATCATAATCTGTGAAAATATTGCGCGTCTGCCGTAGTGGACGATGCTGACTAGCAGTCATGTAAAATGACAGTGAACAGGTTGCCAGCGTGTTATCGTTCTTCCGGATTAAATCAATTATTCAATTGATAAGTACATTTCGATTTCATATTTGAGAACCGTACACCAATTCAGCATCATCACGGGAACGCTGTCAACCAATCCGTATATGCAAATTATGAGAGTTTTCATTGAAATTATGATAAATGATGGAAATCCCTTGCAATATTACCTCAGAAATATCGCATACGACGATGTGTGTAGAAATTATGGAACAATCAATGTGAAAACGTCATTTCGGGAACGGTCATTTCGGGAACGTTCCCGGACTATGACCAGCGTTCCCGAAATGACTTTGTGAGGCAAATTCTTCTGCAATTATGTGATCTTTCATTTTCGGAAAGGATCTTTTATTGACAAAAAATTGTATTAGAGATGAATATCCCTTGTGCAATAAAGATTTCTCAAAAATGATAATAGTTTATTCATACATATTAAGTACATGCTATGCACTACCATCATTTAGGGAACGATGCAAAACTTGAAATAATAAGCAAGATGTGCTATTATTCTTACCAATTTAAACTGAAATATCCTAAAATAGGTCCATACCAATGAAATCTAACATTTTTTTTGTATTTCAAATAACATTCCCGAAATGATTCTTTCTTGCGCCATTGCTCTTAATATTGTAAATAAATTATTCAATAGATAATTTCGTGCGCTGCCCGCTTACATAATGATTGATGAAGAATAGAGCTATGATTTCAGCAAGTAATCTTGACTCTCAACCAAAGTTGAATTTTTCGAAATTTGAATACCAGAATTTTCTACCTCCATGATTTTGACCCATATGACAATAATCATTATATATTTTAATGTATAACAATGTATCGTTTTATACAGTAATATAAAGCCATGCGATACGCCTACATATAATATTTGATATAGTTTTATATAATCATATAAACTTATATATATTTATACATATTTATATATAAATATATATAATTTTATATAGTAACATAAAGCCATGCGATACGCTGTTATATAAAATTTTATATAGTTTTATATAATCATATAAACTTATAATATTTATACATATTTATATATAAATATATATAATTTTATATAAAAATTATACATAACTATATAAAACTATATTTAATTATATAAACTTATACATAATTATATATGATTATATATGATCATATAAAAAAAATTTACTCTACTCTAATTTACTCATATAAAAAAAAACTACTCCCCCCAAAAAAGAAGAGTCGACCCGACTCATGTAAGTCAAAATGAAAGGAAATCAAAATCAAAGTCCAGCAATCTTTCTTAGTGTGTGAGTGTGTGAGGGGAAAGTTGGAGCTGTGGCTCAAAAATTCGAGAACTTTCCGTGAACTATCTGACATTTGTCTATAATTTCAAGGGAAACCACAGAAAACCTTGAAAAGATAGTGAACTAAATCTTATCAAAGTGAATGAATTATAAGTATAAAAAGTGTTCGTTCTTCAATACGGGAACTCAGGAAAAGAGAAAGGATCAGGATCCGAGGGAGAAGATTTCATTAGGGTGAGGACTTCTTGGACATCAGTAGAAAAAGATCGGGATCAATTTGCAGGTTCTGTTAACTGGAAAGAGGTAGGAGCGGGTCGGGAAGGAACAGGAACATAGGACTTCAAGGAATTGAGTTGTCCCTCTTAAATGTCCCACAAACCTCTTCAAAATGTAATAAACGACCTAATTGGGAAAACAAATATGAGCTTCTCAAAATAATAAGTCGTCCCTTATAATAATAATAAAATCGAAATTAACTAAATAATAGTTATAGAATAAAAATGGAACGATCTTATCTCAGACACGAAGGGATAATTGCTCGATGAGTTCCGAAGAATATCGCAAAGGATCACTTTCCCTTCAAGTTCTCCGAAAGAATCTGAAAAAGACTAAACATTCCTTGAAGAAAACGAAAGGTCATATTTAATTACTTAAAAACGTTCAAAACTTTTCAAACCAGAATGTACAGAAAAGTTCGAGGCTCACTCGAAGTTTCCGGCGTTCTGTGGTTACGTTCATATTAGTAATCTAACCCAAAACTGTCAGTATGGAATATTTGTCATGTCGGTAAATAGAGTCCTACTTCTAACCTCAAATCAATTCGATTTCAGATCCATCTATTAACCGAAGAGCTCGTCTAACACAATAGTATATTGTGTAACAAGGGATGAAACAGTGTGAATGCAGGCCAGGGTGAAGTTGTCAGCCCGAAGCCGAAGGCGAGGGCTGACATCACCCGTGCCTGCATTCATGTTTCATCCCGTGTCACACACTATGTTTTTCATAACATTTGCAAAAAACTTCAGGTTTCAAATTGCTTCCCTCCCATGGGAAGAAAGCAACTGCAAGGGACGAAAGCAGTTGCTTTCTTCCCATGGGATGAAAGCAACGCTGCTTTCAGACCGCTAATACATTGAAATCGCGATTGAAGCATACGTCACAGCTTTTCGCGGCATTCGCATGAAATTAGCTTGTTTCGACTCGCTAAACAGGCACTGAAAGCTGACGTTTCAGAGCAGATGTTATGAAAAGGCTATTCCTAGAGCTTCTGCTACAATTCCCTCCAGATGGTTCTAGCCCTAACAAATCATCTGAACTCAGTTTTTTGACGTTGAAGGAAGAGACTCTGAAGGAGAATTAGGCTTCCTCCATGAATTTGATAGTTTCTCATTTTTCTCCTGTGAAACACTGGACATTTTGTCTAATAATTTAAAACAATATTGAGCTATATGTCCTTTTTTTGACAATAAATACATGTTGAGATAGGTCTGGAAGAACCATCTTCTCGGGAAGAGCGTTCAAACTTATTCCTATCTGTATCGCGTTGCTGCCGTGGAGTATTCTTTGATCGAGGACCGTCGTCAATCCGATTTCTAGAAGAAGTGTCGCGTTGAGTTTCTATTTGTCTAAGTCGACCTACCCCTAAATACTGCTTGTCGATTGCCTCAATTTCCAACCCCTTAATGACGGCTTCTCTCAGAGTCGAGGGTCCCGCTAGACTAAGAGCATGTTTTAAATCTCCATCTTTAACTGCATTTATAAACCCAGAACAAGCTAGGCGATCCCTAGTCAAATCGTCACATCCTGGCAACGCTACTCTAGCCATTCTTTCAATATCATGTCCAAGAGCAGTGAGACTCTCATCTCTGTTTTGTCGCCTACTTTCAAGTTGGGTTAGATGCAATTTTTGTAAGTGTTCACTGCCGAACCTGACTCTAATAGCCGAACTGAGTCGCTCATAATCCCTCCGCTCGTGATCTGATAAAGAAGTCAAAACTGATAATGCTGAACCTTTAAGGTTAGCTGCCAAATTCCCTGCCTTGGTAGCTGAATTCCATCCGTTTAACTCCGCTACGATTAAAAATTGACACTCGTATTCAGCCCAGGAAGTGGTGCCGTCAAACGCCTGAACACGAACAAGATGAGAAGATTTCGAAGAGGACTCAATTCGACTATCTCCCGTTTCTGGTAGTACCGATTTGTTAATTTGCTCGCGATTACTCCCGGCGCTTATCTCTTTACGGACAATATTACCAATTAAATCACAAAAATTATTCAAATCATTAGAACTTCGCATGTGTGACGAGCTCGGAATCTTATTTCGCGAGAGTTGATCCCCACACATACGATTGGCCCGTGATTCGTGTTCCACCCCATCTCGCGCTGTTATTTCAACTCGAACGGGTGAAACAGCTGTTAACACCTCGTCTGTCCTCGGACCAACTAAAGTAGAGGGAGACCTTCCCCCATAAACATCTACAGACCTTGGTTGTACCTGTTCCAAACGATCTCTTACTAGCGAAAGCCTGGGGGTAGGGATCGGGGAGATGTGAGTAGGACCCTGAGGGACCAATTTTTCGAGGCTCCGTTGAAAGGTAAGGAGCTGAGCTTCCCTGTCTTCTTTCTGGGCCTCACGTTGAGTCTCCAAAATCAGATGAAGCTGTTCTCGCTGTGCTAAACGTTCTTCACGCAGGGCCTGAAGCTGACGTTCGGCCTGTAAAAGAGAAGCTTCTTGCTGGGCTCGGAAAAGAGCTTCACGTTCCGCTCGCTGAGCTTCTCGATCCTCTCTTTGCGCCTGGATATGCAGTTCAGTTTGCTGCTGTTGAGCGAGCATCACCATTCGGAGTACTGATTCCATTTGTGTCATCAGATCAGATTGAGGCGGTGGAGAGGAGGATAGTTGGGGATCAGCTGATTGATCCGAAATTGGAGCAGAGGATTCGTGTGTAGATCGAAGAGTTTGAGTAATACTTCGCGTATTTCGTCTCATTTTTCAATAGCAATATTTTTCAAATAGCAATATTTTTTTTTAAGAGTGAAATTAAAGACTTGTGGCACTAATACCTCAACTCAGAGAATTCCCGCTTCTGACACCAATGTAAAACTTTTAGCTTTGGAGCTTTTATGCAATAAATAAATGGGTCCCTGAGTTGAAATAAAGATTCAGGTCGAAATGCAAATAGATCAAATGAAATTGCGTATATTGAAAAATGCGTGTGTTCAAGTTTACGTCCTGAACAAGACTGTTATTTACAACAATATTGGTTGACGGAGCAACCAAATCTCAGCTATTAGTACATCTTTTATTTGTAATCATTTATCTTTTATGACTGCTAGACTGAATGTAATATAAAGGTAATCTAATGTAAAGTGTGGGAAAGAGAAATACACCTTTGTAACAATACGTAAGGCTCCAATTTTATCCAAAGAAGTAGAAGAAGAAATTCTTCATTGGATACCCTTACGAAAAAAACCCTTCAAGTTTGAGGGTGAAACTTCAACTTCAACGAATCAAAAGACATAAAAAAAAAAAAAAAAAGTGTCCCGCGAAGTGCAGCCAGATCGACTGTAAAACGTTTGAAACATCGAGAAAACGTGTCGACAGGATGACGATTTTCTCACGCCAAACTTTCGCGAATCAAAAGACAATAAAAAAAAAACAAAAAGTGTCCCGCGAAGTGCAGCCAGATCGACTGTGTAAAACCTTGTGAAACGTCGAAAAAACGTGTCGACAGGATGACGTTTTTCTCACGCCAAACTTTCGCGAATAAAAGACAATAAAAAAAAAAAAAAAAAGTGTCCCGCGAAGTGCAGCCAGATCGACTGTGTAAAACCTTGTGAAACGTCGAAAAAACGTGTCGACAGGATGACGTTTTTCTCACGCCAAACTTTCGCGAATAAAAGACAATAAAAAAAAAAACAAAAAGTGTCCCGCGAAGTGCAGCCAGATCGACTCGGAAGGTCTTGGAGCTCATGAATAATTATCGCGTTTCTAAAACGTCGATGGCATCAGAAGGTCTTGGAGCATATGAATTATTATCGCGTTTCTAAAACGTCGATCGCGTCAGAAGGTCTTGGAGCATATGAATAATTATCCCGTTTCCAAAACGCCTATCGAATCACGTAACTTATAAATAAATGTCGTCTCACCTCTTCAACTCGGGTACAGCGGGTTCGTCAAGCCCGTCACGTGAAGCGTGCCCTGCATTTTTATATAATTGATTTGAAACCGAAGTTTAGGTATAAACTAACCGACTGACCCCAAGTAGCCGGAAGAAATTATGGGGAAAGCACATGCAAAGCAATCTATGCCTGTAGAGGAGTTGTTACACCATTACAACAGGTTCGCAGCTTAACAGCTCTTCGCAAGAGGATTTGCACCTCGAAGTATCCCGTCGTATGGTGTGGTTACTCCTCCGAGGCGATTACAAACAAAAAAAAAGCGAAAGCATAAGCAGAAGGGGAAGCTACTTGGGTCAGATTGACTCGAATCCGAATACGTAATAAATAATCGAACTATCGCATAAAACTCTGAGAAATTGGGCCTCAAAATGCCGTAACTTATGGGTAAATATCCGGTCGTCTAAGACGTCTTCTAGATGACCGAACTAACTTCTCAGTACCATGAGAATGTATCCGAAGGTCTTGGAGCTTATGAATAATTATCGCGTTTCTAAAACGTCGATCGCATCAGAAGGTCTTGGAGCTTGTGAATAATCATGGCGTTTCTAAAACGCCTATCAAATCGCGAAACTTATAAATAAATGTTATTATCGGGGGTAGGAAAGGGGCTGGAGGGAAGGGGAGCCACCCGCTCACCCACTCCAAGGGGTTACTTCGACTAAGTCCACTGCTTATTCGAAACAACTTATAAATAAATGTCGTCTCACCTCTTCAACTCGGGTACAGTGGGTTCGTCAAGCCCGTCACGTGAAGCGTGCCCTGCATTTTTATATAATTGATTTGAAACCGAAGTTTAGGTATAAACTAACCGACTGACTTGGGGTAGCCAGAAGAAATCATGGGGAAAGCACATGCAAAGCAATCTATGCCTGTAGAGGAGTTGTTACACCCTAAGAATTGAAGAATATCCCTCAAACATCGAGGGAGAACCTCCAACAATTGAGGGATAACCCTGAATAGTTGGAGGTCAATACTGAAAACTGAGGGTAAACCTCCAAGAAGTGCGGGACAACCTCCAACAATTGAGGGATAACCCTGAGACGTTCTGGGACAACTCTGAAAATTGGGGGATGACCTTGAATAGTTGAGGGTCAACCCTGAAAAGTGGCAGGTCACTTCAAAAATGCTGGGTGGGTCGCCTCACAATTAAACGTGATTACTTGAAATGTTAACGGTTAATACCTGGAAGCGTATATTGAGAGTTGAGTCTTAAGATTTAGAGCTATATCAATTCTTCAAGTCTACGGGTTCTGAAATTCAAACCCTCAAATCGAGGGCAATCCTCAATTTGGGGGTTACCCTCATTTAATGGTTAACCCTGAAGTTGAAGAGACCCCCATTTGACGGTTGCTCCTCAAGTTGAAGGTACCCCTCAATTTAGGTTCAACCCTCAAGTTGAGGGTACGAAATCACCCTGAAAGTTGAGGGCTCAGTTGAGGGTTATACAGTCGACCATCCCAATAAGGCCCATCTCACTAAGGCCGCTTCCTCAGGTTAGCACGTCGAGCAGTTCCCCCACTCTCAAGCAGATAAGGCGAGCTCGAATTTCATCCGCAAATATTTTCAATATAGCCACTCGACGCACTGGCTTTTCAATATTGTTACATTGGATAGAAATCACCCCTACCCTATTTATTCTATAAATTCATATCTAGTAGGCTATAAGATAAAAGACATCTTTTATAACATAAGAATTTCAGTTGTTATAACGACATATATTATTGTAAAAACAAGTCAGTCTAGTCCTAGCTATAAACTAGAACAGATGTGTAGCCATTTCTTCAAATATATCACTATTTTCATTGATTTATCTAATCTCGTATTCAAACTTACTTTATTACTCTCAAGTACCCACAATCATTTTTAACACACATTTAACTTGTGTAACACTGGTGTCAGAATCGCGATCTTTTTGAGACCGATAGAGTAGAGTTTAATTGAGATAATTTGAAAGAAATGGCTTCTCGCCGTCGGGCCACAGCCCCTACAAACGACGAAACCATTCCAAATACTTCAACGAGATCAGCTGGATCCCAGCTACCTACTTCAGAGCCAGTTCTCCAGTTTGAACTCGTTCGACAACTACTCCAAAACCAACAGGAACATCAAGAACGCCTTTTCCTGGCCCTTGCTTCATCTCAACGCGAAGAACGAGATGCCCGACGCGAAGAACGGGAAGCTCAGCGTGAAGAACGAGAAGCCCGACGCCTCGAGCACGAAGCAACTCTTTCGATTTTACGTGAAGGACTCCTACGACGAGTAGAAGTCCCAGAAGCCCGCCCCTCGGCCCTGACACAGAGAAGGACTCCTACTCCTGTCCGAGAAATCAACCAACAGGTACTCGGAAATCGAGTACAAGGGTCAGTTACAGTTTATGGGGAAAGAGAACCTTCCCCTATTATTCGTAGACCTAGAACGGGTGGGGCGGCTGTTTTTACACCACTCACCCGTGCTGTCACTCGAAACGACCGCATCGAAAACACGATGCGGGACGATAGAGAAGAAGAAGTTTTAAATTTGATATGTGGCGATCGTCATTCGAGACATGGGACTCCGGATTCGCCACATATTCAAAATAGAAATTTGTGTAACACCTTAAATAATCAGACCGCAGAAATTCCGATCGATTTAACCCGCGCCGGGAGTGGACGCGAAAAAGATTTAACAAACGCGATCGAGAATATTCCACGCGAAAGTCGGATTGAGGTTTCGCGTAAGCCAACTAATTTATTAAAGGCTAATTTTTATGATGGTTCTACCCCTTGGACAGAGTATGAACGTCAATTTGAATTAATTGCAGAATTAAATACTTCGAGTTCTGCTGCTAAAGCAGGGAACCTAGCCGGGAGCCTTAGAGGCCCCGCACTTTTAGTCTTAACTGCACTATCTAATTCAGATTTGAGAAATTATGAGAAACTCAGTTCGGCTTTAAGACTGCGTTTCGGAAGTCAACACCTGACGAAACTATCTTTGACCCAATTAGAAATTAGAAAACAAAATAAAGACGAAGGCCTTGCTACTTTGGGGAATGAAATAGAAAAATTAGCTAGAATAGCTTTACCAAACTGCGACGAACAAACGCGTGATCAATTAGCCTGTGCTAGATTTATAAATGCTTTGACAGATCCTGAATTAAAACACACTCTAAGTCTTGCGGGACCTTCTTCTTTACATGAAGCCGTAATTGAAGGATTAGAGATAGAAGCGTTAAATAAACGATATTTAAGTGTTGGAAAGATTCGTCAGGTGGAACTAAAAGAGTCATGCTCGACTACACCGAAAACGAACAGTTCAAAGAAAACCACTCCCTGGCAGCCACATCGCGAGGACAATAAGAACACAAATATTCATAATAATGATAAAGATAAACCCACATTGAAATGTAATTTTTGTCATAGAGCAGGTCATGATGCAAATCATTGCTTTGCATTAAAACGTAGAAACCAAAATTACAATCAGAATCCTTCAGATTCCAAGACATCATGGCGGAAAGACTATAATGATACAAAAGACAAATCAGAGAAATCTTCCAATAGTCAACAAACTGTTGAAGGAAAAAACCAATTTCTGATGATTTTTTGGGGCGAAAATCATCACGAAATCACTCACACGATAGCCCTATAAATACACAATTTTTATTAAGAAGATTTAGACAGTCAGGATTATATGCTCGCGGAACCGTGAACGGTAGAAGTTGTCTCTGGGTGATAGATACCGGGGCCCAAGTCACAGTAGTCCGATCGGACCTTTTAGAAGTTTCCAGTCAATCTTTACCTTCCTCGACTTTGCGAACTGCTACCGGAGAAACAACTCCAGTTTTGAAAGAGATTTCTGTAGAAATAGAAGTGACAGGGTGTATTAAATCTTTACATGATGTTTATGTAGCAGAAATAGAAGACGAAGGAATTTTAGGGATCGATTTCCTCACTATTCATGATTGTATAATTTTGCCAGGGAAGAATTCGTTGCGATACAAGTCCCAAGAGATAACCCTTCTGACAAATAGGAATAGAACTTCCAATTCTGATTTAGTAGTCAGAGAAATAAATCTTTTTGATAAAACTTCTTCAGATCCTCTCCCTCTCCATTTACAAAGTTTATTAGAAGGTTCTTCGAATAGCTTAAACTCCGAACAAAAAGAAACTTTCAAGACGCTTCTTCTGGAATATCAAGATGCCTTTGCTAAAAATAGTGAAGACAAGGGGAGATGTAATTTAACGAAGCATACAATCAATATCGGAGATAATGTTCCTATCAAACAAGCAGCCAGAAGATTACCTTTGAATGGACGGGAAGAAGTCAATAAACTCGTGAAGGATATGCTAGAGATCGATGTTATAGAACCTTCCAATAGTCCCTGGGCTTCGCCAATCGTACTTGCTAACAAGAAAGATGGAACAAAACGATTCTGCATTGATTACAGAAGGCTCAATGAAATAACCAAAAAAGATTCTTATCCACTACCAAGAATAGAAGAGACTTTAGATTTGATAGCAGGGGCCAATTGGTACACCCTGTTGGAAGTAAATGGATAGAACATCTATCCAATTAAATCTTTTTGAATCTTTTGGATTCGAATGGATACAGAAAATGCATCCAAATCAATCCACCCGCTATCCATTCGAATCCGTTTCTATCCGGATCTCGATCCAAAGTCAGTCTATCTCTTTCTATCCTCAATATCCTATCCAAATCAATCCACCCGCTATCCATTCGAATCCGTTTCTATCCGGATCTCGATCCAAAGTCAGTCTATCTCTTTCTATCCTCAATATCCTATCCAAATCAATCCACCCGCTATCCATTCGAATCCGTTTCTATCCGGATCTCGATCCAAAGTCAGTCTATCTCTTTCTATCCTCAATATCTTATCCAAATCAATCCACCCGCTATCCATTCGAATCCGTTTCTATCCGAGTCTCAAGCCAAAGTCGGTCCATCTCTTTCTATCCTCAATATCCTATCCAAATCAATCCACCCGCTATCCGTGCGAATCCGTTTCTATCCGGGTCTCGATCCAAAGTCGGTCCATCTCTTTCTATCCTCCATATCCTATCCAAATCAATCCACCCGCTATCCATGCGAATCCGTTTCTACCTCGGAAATCCAGTTTTATTTTTTTTTTCATACCTAGATCAAAATATACTTTTCTCTATTCCGCAGACATCCGACAAAATTAGGGATACAAACGGATTGGCGGGACTTTGAATTTGGACAGACCATCAGAGGGATTTAGATAGATAGGTTGTGGATAAAAGTAAATGCGAAATTAAGGATACAAACGGATTGGCGGGACTTCGAATTCAAATAGGCATTGAATGGGAGTGAAATGAAAAGGCTGTGGATAGGAGTGAATACGAAATTGAGGGTACAAAATGATAGACGGGACTTTGAATTTGAACAGACCATCAGAAAGATTTAGATAGATAGACTGTGGATAGAAATGGAACCGAAAATAGGGATACAAACGGATAGGCGCGACTTTGAATTTGAATAGGCATCGAATGGGATTCAGATAGTTAGGAATGGATAAGAAATTGGGGATACGCAAAGATATGCGCGATTCTTATTTTAAGCGGACCATCAGAGGGATTCAGATAGATAAGCTGTGGATAGAATCGGATAAGAAATCAGAGATTGAAAAGGATGGGCTCTAGTTTAGATCTAAATAAGATAGTAGAAGATTCACGTAGATTGGCGGTGGATAGGATTAGATAGGAAATGAGAGATTGAGAAGGAAAGGCCCTAGTTTGGATCCAAATCGCATAGAAGAAGATTCACGTAGATGGATGGTGGATAGGATTAGAAAGGAAATGAGAGATAGGAAAGGATAGGCCCTGGTTTGGACTCAAAAGAAGATAGCAAGAGATTCGTAAAGATAGACCGTTGATAGGTTGATTCATTATCTTCATCCCTTCCTATCCAAAGGATCCAAAGTGATTCAAGTGGATAAAGATTCTATCCGTTGACTTTCATAAGTCCCCACCCCATCACAGTGATTGTATAGAATAAGTGTACTATAATGACAAGACGAGAGCGTAGCGCAGCGCATATGGTGTGCGACTAATAATCTGACCGTCGAGGGTTCGAATCCCTGACTGAGCGATGAAAATGAGAAAAAGATTTCATAGCTCTACCCCACCACACACTCCGCCGTCTGAATCTATCCAACTATGAATATTCGTCATGATTCAATTTTTTTTAACAGAAAAAAAAATGGCCGCCGACAATAGAAGATTCGAGTGGGTATTCAGATGGATAGACCTTCGGAGATACTTTGTGGATAGCGATGGATAGATAAATGTGGATAGAAAATGATATAAATTTATTAACTCCAATGATTTACCTTAGGATAGAAAAAGATAAACTCGGTAAAACGTGAGGGATAGACTCAGGGATAGAACTTGATCACTTTTTGGGATGCAAAGTATGTAGTTGCCAGGGATAGGAAGTCTGTATCTTTTTCTATCCGAAAATCTCTATCCTCCTCTATCAATTTACTTCCAACAGGGCAGTACCATCGACCTTCAGAGCGGTTACTGGCAAGTTGAAATGGACCCCAAGGATAAACAGAAGACCGCTTTCGTAACTGGCTTGGGAGGTTTGTGGCAGTTTAAGGTAATGCCTTTTGGTTTGTGTAACGCTCCGGCCACCTTCGAACGAACAATGGAAAGAATTTTACAAGGGATCACAGACAAGATATGTATAGTATATCTAGACGACATAATAGTTTACGCAAAGACTTTCGACGAAGAAGTAGAAAACATTAAGGACGTCTTCTCACGTTTAAAACAAGCCGGACTTAAGATGAGTCCCAAAAAATGTAGTCTTTTCAAAAAGGAAGTGAGTTTTCTTGGTCACATCGTCTCCGCTGAGGGAGTGAAGACAGATCCAACCAAGATCGAGAAGGTGTCAAACTGGCCTCGTCCTACAAATAAAGAAGAAATACAAAGTTTCATAGGACTCTGTACCTACTATCGCAGATTCGTTGAAAGTTTCGCTACTGTCGCTAGACCTCTTCATCATTTAACTGGGAATAAAACTCCTTTCGAATGGACAAAAGAATGTGAGGAGGCCTTTATTAAATTAAAGACTCACCTCACTTCTTCACCTATATTAGCTTATCCACGGGTCGAATATCCTTTTATTTTAGATTCTGATGCTTCGCTTTCAGGGATAGGTGGGGTATTGTCACAAGTTCAAGAAGAACATGAGCGGGTCGTCTCCTATTTCAGCAGAGTCCTTAGTAAAACAGAAAGGAATTATTGTGTAACGAGAAGGGAACTTTTAGCTGTCGTAAAGAGTGTTACTCATTTTCATCATTATTTATATGGGAGGAAATTTTTGATTAGGACTGATCACGCCTCATTGAAATGGTTACTCTCGTTCAAATCTCCTGAAGGACAAGTAGCTAGATGGATAGAGCGTTTAGGTCAATACGATTTCGACATCCAACATCGAGCAGGGACTCTTCATGGAAATGCTGACGCTCTTTCACGAAGACCATGCGGAGAATCATCAGATTGTAAACAATGCAAACGTCTAGAGAGTCAACAATTTGTACCTTTAGTTCGATCAATCTCTTTTGTAGAAGATCTTGGAATTTGGCAAGAAAATCAACAGGAAGATGATGTACTAAAACAGATAAAAACTTGGAAAGAATCCGAGGAACACCCTGTTTGGCAAGACGTCTCTTCAAGTAATCAAGAACTCAAGATTTATTGGGCCCAATGGGATTCACTTCATCTAATAAATGGAATATTGTACCGAAGATGGGAGTCTCCGGATATGAAGGAAATAAGATGGCAACTTTTGGTCCCCAGAAAAAAGATTAAAGAAATTCTCACTGAATATCATGATTCTCCCTCAGGAGGACATTTTGCATCAAATAAAACGTT
Organism: Tenthredo livida; assembly: GCA_963992785.1. Classification (NCBI taxonomy): domain Eukaryota; kingdom Metazoa; phylum Arthropoda; class Insecta; order Hymenoptera; family Tenthredinidae; genus Tenthredo; species Tenthredo livida. Next base: position 19,923,638 of record OZ023064.1, read on the forward strand.
AGGACGAATTAGAGAGCGATATTTCTGGGCCCGATGTCGTTTAGATGTTGAAGATTGGTGTAAGAATTGTAAAATCTGCATAGCAAAGAAAGGACCTCGAAGCAGGGGACACAGCGCTTTTCAGATATACAACGTGGGAGCACCTTTTGAGAGGGTGGCAATGGATATTTTAGGACCTCTTCCTCTTTCACGGTCTGGAAATCGTTATGCTTTAGTTATCGCAGATTATTTTACAAAATGGCCCGAAGTAATACCAATCCCTAACCAAGAGGCTAGGACTGTAGCCCAAGTCTTTGTTAAGGAATTTGTTTGTCGTCACGGTACACCTCTTGAATTACACACTGATCAAGGTCGAAATTTCGAATCGGTGTTGATTGACGAGATAGTTCAGATTTTAGGAATAAAAAAGACACGTACTACTCCTCTTCATCCCCAATCAGATGGGATGGTTGAACGGATGAATAGGACTCTTTTGGGTTATCTCTCTTCTTTCATTGACAAAAGTCAAAGAGATTGGGATGAGTGGATTCCTCTTTTCTTATTATCTTATAGGTCGGCAATCCATGAAACTACAAAACAGTCCCCTGCCTCCATGTTAACTGGAAGAGATCTGAGACTTCCCTCCGATCTAGAAAAGGGTCCTATTCCTAATCAGGTTCTTCTTCAGACAGAGTTCGTAACAAATTTGAGAGAGAGGTTAGAACAAGTCCATGATTTCGCTAGGAAAAGAATTCAGATAGTTTCAGATCGTACAAAAGCTCGTTATGATATTAGAGCCAGAGACGTTCAATTCAATACAGGAGATATGGTTTGGCTTTATCAACCCAGGAGGGAGAAGGGACGGTGTCCAAAGCTACAGTCTAACTGGGAGGGCCCTTATACTATCGTTGATAGAATTAATAACGTAGTTTACAGAATTCTACGTTCAATACGAGCAAAACCCAAGGTGGTACATTTGGACCGCCTGGCCCCTTATGGAAAAGAAAATGCAACTTCAACAGATAAATCTAAAAATTTACGTTCTCTCAGTATTGAAGAAAAGTCTTTGGAAAATGATTATACTCACCAGGAAGGTGACGATACGTATGTTTTACCTTCTTCCAGGTGGTCCAGAGAGTTGCCTTTCGGGATCAAACGAAAGGACTACAGACCATTAACAATTTTGATCGAAGGGAATATTGGAAGTGGGAAAACCACATTTGCAAGACGATTTCTAGAGGATGACAACATCCTCACATTATTAGAACCCTTAGAAGAATATCGTAATGTAGCTGGGGAAAATCTTTTAGATAAGATGTATAAGGACCCTCATCGGTATGCCTATCATTTTCAACACCATGCAGCTTTAATCATGCGAAATAGACATCTCGTTAAAACCTCTTTACCAAACAAAATCCTAGAAAGGTCAATTTACAGTTGTAACTGCTTTATAGAAGCTCGGAGAAGAATGGGAGATTTTGAAGATCTCGAAGCTTACCTTTTAACAGAAAACATTAAGGTTTTAGTTAATGAGTCTTCAGACTTTGAAGTCGACTTGATAGTGTATTTAAGGTTATCTCCTGAAACATCGTTCTCTCGAATACATTCACGCGCTCGTTCCGAAGAAAATAATATTCCTTTAGATTATTTGAAGGTTCTGTACGAAGTACATGAAGAATGGTTAGTCAAAGGGAAGTTTGCGACTCTTCCAGCTCCGGTTTTAATCCTTGACGCCGAAGTTTCGGCTGAGGACGTTTATAAAAAATTTTGTGGGGTTATGAGACTGTAGGAATTCTAACTTAGAGCTCGGAACGATTCGGAGCGGCTCGGAACGATTCGGATAGGATCGACGCGATCGGAGAGACTCGGAACTAGCACAGGAAATATTAATATTTGTTTTAATAGATTCTTCATATTAGAATATTCTTTTAATTTTTCAAACAGTTTTCTTGATTAAAACGACTATTTTAAAGGATTCGTTTTTACGACATTTGTTCACTCTTCTTTATTTAGTACATTCAAGAAATTAATTAATTAAACATAATGATAAATGTGAATGAAAATTTTTATATAAAAGTTATGTTTAGTTTATAAGAATTAATCTGAGTTTTTCAGCTTCTTACATTTCGACAACGAGATTTTTCATGATAGGAGTTGAATTATCACTCTGAGAAAATAAGAGCGGATTGGACACCATACTCTCCTGACCCATTTACCGATCCTTCTACATTACCTCAGATGAGATTGTTTTAATTAATATCTACTTATTTTATTAAATGATTAAATAATTTAATTTATTAATTCTTTATAATTGAAATATTTAAAAGTTAATTGATTAAATCCTCTTCATTAATTAAGATTTCAAAAGAATTTAATCGAGTTTTAGAAAACTTGAATCTATGACCTTATTATTTCGAAACACTCATATTTGTCCTCCCATCTAGGTCGTTTATCTCGATTTTATGAAGAGGGTCGGAGTTGAATCTTTCTGGAGATGAATGTGGATCTTTAATGAATCTTGAGGTTCCTCAGTCCTTGGTCCTCCTATCCCCTTAACCACTTCACGGCATAGCAGGAGAGATCTTTCTGGTTCCTGGTTCCTGGTTCCTGGTTCCTGGTTCCTGTTTCCTGTTTCCTGTTTTCTTGACAGGACGATTCAAGATCCGAAGAATATTTTTATAAACAATGTTGTGAATTAAGATTTGATTAGACTCAACTATCTTCTCAAGGTTTTCTGTGGTTTACCTTGGGACTACGGACAAATGTCAGATAGTATTTGGGGGAATTTTAGAACTTTTCGAGCCACAGCTCATCCTTCCAAATGAAGCATTCATACTAGATAAACTTGATGATCCTTCTGATAATTTTATATGCAAACTATGTTATTTAAATTTACCTCGAGAGTCGGGACGACTCTTTTATTAAGGGGGGGGGGGGGGGTAATGTTACATTGGATAGAAATCACCCCTACCCTATTTATTCTATAAATTCATATCTAGTAGGCTATAAGATAAAAGACATCTTTTATAACATAAGAATTTCAGTTGTTATAACGACATATATTATTGTAAAAACAAGTCAGTCTAGTCCTAGCTATAAACTAGAACAGACGTGTAGCCATTTCTTCAAATATATCACTATTTTCATTGATTTATCTAATCTCGTATTCAAACTTACTTTATTACTCTCAAGTACCCACAATCATTTTTAACACACATTTAACTTGTGTAACAATATACTTTGACATGTAAAATTGGTATTTCCCGAATAATGAACTCATATTGAATTGCAATCTTATTTATTACTAATTAAACTACAGTTCTTTGTCTAATATTCCGAAAGATTCTGATACATAATTACTATACTGATCACTTGTTTCACTGCTTTCAAGATATTCAGATACTTCAGGAGCATTAAAATTTTGCTGCCCTTCGTCAGTTGCACAAGAGACTGAGAATAATTTATCATCTGGTTCATCCGCAAAATTTATCAAGATATTAATGTCGGATTATTGCTGAGAAAAATTAAAGAGTTAATGAAAATTGAAAAGCTAAGTAATATTACCGTGAGAACTCCTGCTCAACCATTTCAGAAGCATCGATGCATCGGTTCCTTCATATCCTTCTACACTTTTTATGAATCTTAATAAATTATCAATGCCTTCAGTTTTCTCTGTGGTAACATCTGATTGAGCCTCCGTACCTATAGAACGATCGAGGAGGTCTGGTGCACTTGGATCTTCGTCGGTTTGAATGGTGACGTCTCGTTTTTGCACAGGCCATATAACATTCCAGCATTTAGATATTGTTGATATTTTAACGTTATTCCACGAATCTGAGATCCAAAAGACTACTTTATACAAGTCGATAGTTTTCAAATACTCCAGCAAATTAAAATTTGCATTATTAGAAGAAGCTTCAATCATTGTATCTAATAAACGTTTCTGGTAGAGAATTTTCAGAGTTTTTAATATGCCTTGATCACAAGGCTGAATCAGTGATGTCACATTTGCTGGGAAGAAGCCTACCTCAATATCATTTACTTTCATATAGTTATGTGATCTGCAATTATCTACCAAAAGAATTGCTGTGGGTGGCAATCCTTTGCTACGTAGAAAATTTTTTACTTGTGGAACAAATTCCTCGATAAACCATTCTTCATAAATTGCAACATTCATCCAAGCATTTGCTTGATTGCGATACCACACAGGCAAATCTGCATCCTTATTGATATGCTTGAAACATTTTGGATTCTTCGATTTACCAATTACAATCAGAGGTAATTTGAAAGTTCCATCGGCATTGCAGCAACCAGCGACAGTTACTCGTTCAATTTGTTTTTTCATACCCGACACTTGCGGTGTTTCTCCCGGAACGTATGTTCTCTTAGGAATTAATTTGAACTGTAAGCCGGTTTCGTCCATATTAAAAACTTGTGACCTCTGTAATTGTTTCCGTGCGATAGTTTCTGCAAATTTAATCTTAAACTCATGTGAAGCTGGTTCATCGGCTGATAACTTCTCTCCTGTGAGTTTGAGATTCTTCATATTGCCACGTTTTAACCATTTTTGCAACCAGCCACTGCTAGCTTTGAAGTTTGCCGGACCTCCCATTTCAGAGTTTAGAATCAAAGCTTGTTTTTGTATGATGGGTCCAGAGACGGGTAATCCTTTAGCTGTAGTTCCTAATAACCAGGCATTCAAACGAGTGTCGAAGTCAACGGTTGCGCATTTTTTTTTTGCATTTTTTGAACTATTTTTGTCTGCATTATTTTTAATTATTTCATGCTGATCTTTCCATTTTCGTAAAATACGTTCATGGAGGTTGTATTTCTTACTTATGATACTGGCTGGATTCATTTTTGCTTCTTTCAGTATCTCATTTTACTTTTCGAAAGTGAATCTTCTTCTCTTCATGACTGGCTTCTTTGCTTTACTCGAGTCTGTGTTACCTTCCGAACAATCAATTTTCTCGTTGTCTTGCACTGTTTGTATTTGATCGTCTGCTACTTTCTTTTTCTTCACTAAAGCCGACATGATACGACTAATTGATGGAATTAATTACAGGAAAAAGTCATGGAATTCGCAATGTCTCACTTAGAGAAAAAATCAAATCGAAATACGAAACAAAACAGAAACCATTTTCGTCAATAACGAACGCAAGATATGCATGAGGCGCCCGGCCTTATTGAGACTGGTTGCAGTGTAAGCATCGCCGGCGAGCGTGACGGTGTGGAGTGGGGGAACTAGGATTCGCAGTAAAACTCTTCCCCTTTCCGCGTTGACCGGCCTTATTGGGATGGTCGACTGTATTTTGAGGGTTTTTTTCTGTAAGGGTACTGTATCAAGCAGTCAGAGGTTACCCAGTGACTAAGACTGAGTTATTAGATGGCGTGCAAGCTTATATCCGTAAACTTAAAATACAAACTCATTTTACTGATGATTTAGTGGAATATAACTTCCCGGGTAGAAATCTCGTGAGGGCCGTGACGAGGACGTTGTCAGGCTGCCTGACTGCCCTATACGGCGCTGTTAGGGCAGCCTAACAGCGCCCTGTCATGATCGGTAACGGTATGTCACCTATGGTCCTGATCAGGTTGCCTCATATGTTCTTGATCAGGCTGCCACGCGCGATCCTGATCAGACTGCCATATGGTCGTGATCAGCTAGCTAGCTGACACGGACATATGGGCAAATCCACAGAACTTTTAACCCCTAGCGAGGAGCGATAAAATTAAGAATATTTCGTAAGATAACAATACTACGCACTTGTAGGTTTTAGGGCTAGTTCTACATAGTATTAGACACGTATTTTCACAATTCAATCTATTGAAATATATATAGTGAAGTTGTAACAAACTTTGAAAAAGAAGAAAATGTCGAAATCGCATGCGAGGCTAGCGAATTTTTTTGAACCTTTAATGATATTCTACGAGCGCCCTTCCAGTTTCCATTTTAATTGAATGTGTTTTAGTTTCTCCTTCATACCCCAAAATATCACCCGCTCTGCCTCAGAGGTGCTCCTCTCACAAAAAAAATTATTCAGCTACAAAAATGCGAGAATGAATTGAATTTTTTTTTTTTTTTGCAAAGTCAATTCCTTCACACGTGCGCCCTTTGATGTATCGATAAATGAGCAATGCTGACACATCTTTAATTCAAAGGGGCATCTTTTACGAGGTGTCGCATAACTGTGCCATCAATAGTGTCCATGCAGTAACAATTCGAAAATGATCATCAGTAACGTAAACTGTGTATAAAATTCAGTTCTTACAACGGCAAGTCAGAAATGTTTCTTAGTTTCACATTTTTATAATTGTAAACTACAGTTTGTCATACGTGTTAACTGAAAAAAATAGTGGCGTCGCAAATCTTTGTATGCATCGACTATAAAGTCATCAACCCTAGAATGGCACACACACTGTAACAAAAAAAATCGGTGTGAACTCGTATAGACCACATGTTGGTGTCAATTTAACACGATCTCAAAGTCAATCTCACACCGTCTGAGATTTTTTGACACCCATAGGTGCTGAATTTTTTAATTGAATTTTTATTTTTTTTTCAATTAAATAACTTGGACAACGTTGATTTTGGGAATTTTTCACGAAGGAATTTTCGTTTTTTTTCGCGCGAGGGGTCAAAAGTCGTACTTTCCGTGCTGGTGTGGTGAAAATGCATTTCATGTGAAAATTGTGTTTTTTCCAATATTACTATACCATAATTATTATGCCCCTGCCGGAAAATAGTTAACGGACGTGAATTATTTGTCTCCCCATGTGGAAATTACTTCGGGACGCCCCAGGTAACATTAGGGCCCTAATCGGTGTAAATTGTGGCTTCCACAATAAGATATCCCTACCATCACCCGACTACGACCTGATCAGGTATTAATCAGTCGTCCGTAAAAATGCACTATTGAGATTCTGATAGAGCCAACAGATCAGGTCCAGGTCAGGAATCGATCATCCGTCCTGAAAATTTGGTCTCGAGGTCTCGATAACGGCCGGTAGACCAGGTCCTGCTCAAGCATTGATCCAGTGTCCTCAAAAATAAATTTCACGATTTCGATGCAATCCAGAAGTCAGGTCCAGGTCAGGAATCGATCATCCGTCCTGAAAATTCAGTCTCGAGGTCTCGATAACGGCCGGTAGACCAGGTCCTGCTGAGGCATTGATCCAGTGTCCTCAAAAATAAATTTCAAGATTTCGATGCGATCCAGAAGTCACAGGTCCAGGTCAGGAATTGATCATTTTTCTTGAAAATTTAGTCTTGAGGTCTCGATAGCGGCCGGTAGACCAGTTCCTGCTCAGGCATTGATCCGGTGTCCTCAGAAATGAATCTTGAGATTCCGATGGGGCCCAGAATATCGGGTCTGCTCAGGATGCGGTCATTCCTCCAAGAAACTTGGCCCCGTGGTCTTGAGTAATGAATCGTGAGGTTTTAGGAGGGGACCATTGATCCAGGACCTGGTCAGGAATCGATCGGACGTCCTCAGTAACGAATCGCACGGTTTCAGGGGGGACCAGTAAATCAGGGCCTGCTCAGGAAATGATAAGATCTTCTTATAAATCAACGTTAGGGTTTTTATAAGGCCAGCAACTCAAGGCCAGCTCGGGAAATAATCAGGTCTTCTTATAAATGAACGTTAGAGTTCTCATGAGGCCAACAGATATAAGGGCCTGCTCGAAAAATAATCAGGTCTTCTCATAAAAAAACAATTTACCGGATTTGTAAAATATCAAATGCATAGGTACACTGTTAGAGAAAAAAAAAGTATTCCAGGAGATTCACTACAGTTTTCACGTTAATTTCAAAACTGTTTTCTTCAAGTAGATTTATGCTGTTTTAACTAGAAAAAACTATCAAAATAAACATAAAAATTCTAGTGAACGTCTTGGGACATTTTTTTTCTAACAAGGTGTCATATTTCATTCGGATAAACACATGACCGCGTAAACGAAAAATGCATGATACAAGATTCAGTAATTATTCGTAATAATATATGCAAGGACTTCAATCTCGTCCTGAAAAGTCCAAATTTTTATGACCTTGAGATATTTCGAGTAATAACTTAACACTTTGACATGCCCTTGATGAGTATCAAAGTGTTGGAACTTATATCATACGATAGTTTAGCGTAGTGGTTAGGGCGTGCGACTGGTAATCGAGCGGACGTGGGTTCAAGCCCCGGCGGGGACGAATATTGACGGCGGTTTTTTCAGTGGTTTCATAATTTGATTTCGTCGATGAAATGCGTAGGATTGGTCCACTGACGATAAAATCCATCGACAACCCGTATTTTTCATTTTTTTCAGTAGTATTACATTTTAATTGGTCAAAAATAAATTAATAGCTCCGATATAGGGACCTGATGTGGACCTGATCAGATTTTCACACGGGAATTTTATATTTCTAGTTGGGTTTTGATCAATTCTCCCAACCAGGGCCCGTCATGCAACGTTCTACACGCCTAGTCAGCCCATCATAGATTTTCCTGATCAGGGGCTGACATGTTGGCCCGATCAGGGCTTGTGATTCAAAGCGTTACACTTCTAATCAAATCCCGATGATTTGGCCCGATCGGGGCCTCAATTGAAATCGGGCAAAATATTCAGGCCCTGATCACAGCCCGAACAGAATTTCTACACGGGTCGTGAGTCATGCGAAAACATACACCAATCCTGAGATGTGTGCTCGCAGAATGGGAAAAAAAATAAAAAATCTATCGAAGTTGAAAGTTTTATGGATTTGCCCATATATATGGATCTTTTTTTTTTTTTGTAGCTCCGGAAAACTAATATTCATACTCATCATCCGAAATAAGAAATAATCATGCATAAAAAAATGAAATAAAAGTTATAAATGAAATGAAACCTAGGTATATGAAAAATAAAATAAAAATATACGTACACTAGACTCTGGCAATAAGGGCTCTGGCAATAAGAGACAAATCTCGAGACTGAGACTCGACGCGCTCCGTTCGGAGAAAAACTCAGGAGCGTATACGCGTGTTGTTTACATTGTATGTGGCAATTTGTGATTTGGGGCCCGGCAAAGTTTTACACACGGCTCTGTTCCAAACCGGTTTAGTCCAAAGCACTATATCTATACATATGCCTCTGGATATAAGAGACGAACCCCCGGTGTGTCTCTTATATCCAGAGTCTAGTGTACTTATATATGGCATTTGAAAAGCACCTTTTGGCAACCAGACCCTTTTGCTTTAGTCACGCGATATATATCATGAGATGTAAATTTTCGACCAAACCATTCTCAGGAATATATAGTTAACATTTGAGAGAAACACAAAGCCTTTGTGGCAATTGATCCCGTAAAAGGACCAATGGTTTGTTTTCGCGCTGTATTAGAGGTTATACATACCTGGTATAAAATACGGCAAGACGTTTTTCTCCACATTGGCCCGCGTTTTATGCATAGCACGATATTTTCTTACGCGCATCCGTGTCGCATATCGCCTTTTCTCATCACGATTCATCACACGTCTCAATAAAATTCTCACTGATCAGAGATATGTATATATATTGGGGTGATTCAAAAAAAAATTTATTTTTTCTTCCAAACAGGCTCAAAAGTTTCGTTTGGGTTTAAAAAAATTTCTGTGAAAAAATGAGCCCTTAATATTAATATTAAGATAGTCCTCATCGCATTTTTTTGATTCCCATAAGAATAACATGGGAAGAATCATTTTTGCTTCTTCTGATTTTTATAACTAGCGAATGATACGTCACACAGAGAATCCACAAACACAGTTTTGTAGAGAATTAAACGCTGTTCGAAAAAGTTCCGAGTGATTTGCTAATAAGTCCACTCGTTCAAAAGTTATTCAAGGTCAAAGTTCAATGTAATTAATCAATTAATCAATTAATTAATTCAATTAATTAATTGATTATTTTTTAATTAATTTTTTTCATTCAATTCTCTACACAAATATGTCTGTAGATTCTTTGTGTGACGTATCATTTGCTAGTTATGAAAATCAGAAGAAGCGAAAATGATTCTTCCCATGTTATTCTTATGGGAATAAAAAAAATGCGATCAGGACTATCTTGAGGGCGTTGACTAGCTGAAAAGCGCGGGCTACTCCGCTTCCCGCGTGAACTGGGTCGAGCGAGACAGCAGACGAACAAGAAAGACAGAGCACCATACCTGCTACTGTGGTGGGGGTAGGCTGAGGACGCTCGGCTCCCCACTCCTCGCCAGCCGTAGGTTTAAAATACATTGTCGAGCTGTATATTCATCGCCGGTTGAAAATCATACGAATGGTCGTTTAATGTGATTATGAGTACTATCAAAATTTTGATAGGTCGTGGTCGCCAATATCTAGACAATAGAGTGGTAATTAAAAAATAATTTTTGACTTTTTTTGAAAAGTTTGAAATTTTTCATTATTTTTTTCCCTAATTTCTTTTTAGTCAAATCTGCATAATATTTCGTGAGACATTCCCAAAAACTGCAGATTTGTTACAACAAAAATTGATCGTCTTGCGGCGCCGTGAAATCAGAATCGAAATAAGCAGCTGTCAGCGAATCAATGATATATAACATAACTGAAATATCATCAATTCCCCAGGTTTCACCACGTGGAGGTCGCTACTAAATAGAAACCCACCTAACCCGTCCCAACCTCCCAACCATTATCGGGTCTAAAAGAAACGATTATAAAATGACGGAAAATAGAAAATTCGAAAATGAAAGTGATATTTTCGAAGAAATCATCATCATACAATTTTGCTATTTCTATGAGAATTACCTAATATGAATCTGATCTCACAAGAACTAACGAAATAATAATTTGCAAGAAAAATTGGTATTATACATATTATGCATTAATCAATACATATACAGGGTGTCTGGAAATTCGCGCACGCGAAGCATACCGGCGGATTCCTTGCGAAATAATAAGACGAAAGTTACCTATGCAAAAAAGTACGCGAGGACTTAGTTCTCCCGTGAAAAGGATTTATTAACGAACCAATAAGCGTTCGTCTATGGGAAATACTGTCTGAAATCCGCAAGAATCCGCATCGCCGTCCGCCTTACAAAGGCGAACAAGACAATAATGTGTGGTATTCCCCGCTCCGCCCGCCGCGTTTGAAGCCGCCGTAAGCAATTGACATTAGACAGTCGGTTTATGCGATAAAAATTACAGAATCCCGTTGTAAAAATTATCAACTAATTTGAAACGAATCGTAAAATCACAAAATGAGGAGCAAAATCAAGCTTGTTAAATATTTCGTATTTCAAATTTAATTTCATAAGTCCATTAAAGTCGGTTGGCCAGATATCGTTCGAAGAACGGAAGAGAACGTGAATTTTCGGGACCTATTCCCAGTATCTTGACTCGCGCAGGTTGTCATCGCGTCTGTAAGTGCCGAGAAAATTACAAATGATGACGAGAGGTTCCTTAAACCATCCCCCGTCTTAAGGCCCGGCTAGAGTTATACAATTTTTTGAAAATCATCCATACGATGAAGCGAGGTGATCTGATTCAGCCAGGAGAGTCGTAATCCGTTCGTAGACGGAGTCCCGTTTCAAAAATTGATAAATAATTCTAAACGAATCGTAGAATGATGAGATAAAAAGCAAATTCAAGCTTCTTCAACATGACGTCTTTTGAAATTGATTTTATAAGTCGATTAGAATCGGTTGGCCAGATATCGTCCGAAAAACGGAAGAGAACGTGAATTTTTGTATCGTCTTTTCGGTATCTCGATTTCACGGGTGGTCATCGCGTCCAGAACTGCCGAGAAAATCACAAATATTGATCCGAGGTCCATTTGATCATTACCTGTTGTAGGGCGCGGCCGAAATTACACAGTTTTCCGAAAATCATTCATACGACGAAGACAGGTGATCCCATTCAGCCGGAAGAGTCGTAATTCGTTCGTAGACGGGATGAGATATCCAAAGTACCGTTTTAAAAATTGATAAATAATTTGAAACGAATCGTAGAATGATGAAATAAAGAGCGAATTCAAGCTTCTTCAATATTGCGTATTTCGAATTTGATTTTATAGGTCCATTGAAATCGGTTAGCCAGATATCGTCCGAAGAACGGAAGAGAACGTGAATTTTCGCGAGCTATTCCCAGTAGCTTGACTCCCGCAGGTTGTCATCGCGCCTGTAAGTGCCGAGAGAATTACAAATAATGACGATAGGTTCCTTAAACCATCCCCCGTCTTACTGGTCTAATCGGTTGGCCAGATATCGTCCGAAGAACGGAAGAGAACGTGGATTTTCGTATCGTCTTTTCGGTATCTCGATTTCACGGGTGGTCATGGCGTCCAAAAATGCCTAAAAAATCAGAAATATTTATCCGAGGTCCTTTTGATCATTACCTGTTGTAGAGCGCGGCCAAAGTTACACAGTTTTTCGAAAATCATGCATACGACGAGGCGAGGTAATCCCATTCGGCCGGGAGAGTCGTAATCCGTTCGTAGACGGGATAAGAAATCCAAAGTACCGTTTTACAAATTGATAAATAATTTGAAACGAATCGCAGGATGATGAAATAAAAAGCAAATTCAAGCTTGTTCAATATTGCGTATTTCGAATTTGATTTTATAGGTCCATTGAAATCGGTTAGCCAGATATCGTCCGAAGAACGGAAGAGAACGTGAATTTTCGCGAGCTATTCCCAGTAGCTTGACTCCCGCAGGTTGTCATCGCGCCTGTAAGTGCCGAGAGAATTACAAATAATGACGATAGGTTCCTTAAACCATCCCCCGTCTTACTGCCCGGCTAGAGTTATACAATTTTTCCAAAATCATCCATACGATGAAGCGAGGTGATCCCATTCAGCCAGGAGAGTCGTAATCCGTTCGTAAACGAAGTCCCGTTTTCAACATTGATAAATAATTTCAAATGAATCGTAGAATGATGAAATAAAAAGCGAATTCGTACATACACAACCGATTTACGCGAATAAAGTGCCAAGAAAATCACTTATATTGATCCGAGGTCATTTTCATCATTACCTGTTGTAGGGCGCGGCCAAAGTTACACAGTTTTCCGAAAATCATTAATACGACGAAGCCAGGTGATCCCATTCAGCCGGAAGAGTCGTAATTCGTTCATAGACGGGATAAGATATCCAAAGTACCGTTTTAAAAATTGATAAATAATTTGAAACGAATCGTAGAATGATGAAATAAAGAGCGAATTCAAGCTTCTTCAATATGACGTCTTTCGAAATTGATTTTATAAGTCGATGAGAATCGGTTAGCCAGATATCGTCCGAAGAACGGAAGAGAACGTGAATTTTCGCGACCTATTCCCAGTATCTTGACCCCCGCAGGTTGTCATCGCGCCTGTAAGTGCCGAGAGAATTACAAATAATGACGAGAGGTTCCTTAAACCATCCCCCGTCTTACGGCCCGGCTAGAGTTATACAATTTTTTGAAAATCATCCATACGATGAAGCGAGGTGATCCGATTCAGCCAGGAGAGTCGTAATCTGTTCGTAGACGGAGTCCCGTTTTAAAAATTGATAAATAATTCTAAACGAATCGTAGAATGATGAGATAAAAAGCAAATTCAAGCTTCTTCAACATGACGTCTTTTGAAATTGATTTTATAAGTCGATTAGAATCGGTTGGCCAGATATCGTCCGAAGAACGGAAGAGAACGTGAATTTTCGTATCGTCTTTTCGGTATCTCGATTTCACGGGTGGTCATCGCGTCCAAAAATGCCGAGAAAATCACAAATATTGATCCGAGGTCCATTTGATCATTACCTGTTGTAGGGCGCGGCCGAAATTACACAGTTTTTCGAAAATCATTCATACGACGAAGCCAGGTGATCCCATTCAGCCGGAAGAGTCGTAATTCGTTCGTAGACGGGATGAGATATCCAAAGTACCGTTTTAAAAATTGATAAATAATTTGAAACGAATCGTAGAATGATGAAATAAAGAGCGAATTCAAGCTTCTTCAATATTACGTCTTTTGAAATTGATTTTAAAAGTCGATTAGAATCGGTTAGCCAGATGTCGTCCGAAGACCGGAAGAGAACGTGAATTTTCGGGACCTATTCCCAGTATCTTGACTCGCGCAAGTTGTCATCGCGCCTGTAAGTGCCGAGAAAATTACAAATAATGACGATAGGTTCCTTAAACCATCCCCCGTCTTACTGGTCTAATCGGTTGGCCAGATATCGTCCGAAAAACGGACGAGAACGTGAATTTTCGTATCGTCTTTTCGGTATCTCGATTTCACGGGTGGTCATCGCGTCCAAAAATGCCGAAAAAATCACAAATATTGATCCGAGGTCCTTTTGATCATTACCTGTTGTAGGGCGCGGTCAAAATTACACAGTTTTTCGAAAATCATGCATACTACGAAGCGAGGTGATCCCATTCAGCCGGGAGAGTCGTAATTCGTTCGTAGACGGGATAAGATATCCAAGGTACCAGCGCTGGCGACTTCTGCGTGGATGGTGTGGAGCACTCCACACCCTGAATGCCCACCGTGTGGATATTCCACACCCTGAAGGCCTTGTTTCCAAATTGAAATTTTTGAATGGATTTTGAAAATCTTTTGATGAAAACAAGTATCCAAAATTTTCAGAAAATAACCATATTATATTCCCCTATAATCAACACTTGAGTGCCCCCCTCCCCCCGTCACCTGAGCTACTCCACACCCTGAAATTTTCCAAGTCGCCGGCCTTGCAAAGTACCGTTTTAAAAATTGATCAATAATTTTAAACGAATCGTAGAATGATGAAACAAAAAGCAAATACAAGCTACTTCGATATGACGTCTTGTAGAATTAATTTTATAAGTCGATTAGAATTGGTTGGCCAGATATCGTCTGAAGAACGGAAGAGAACGTGAATTTTCGTATCGTATTTTCGGTATCTTGATTTCACGGGTGGTCATCGCATCTGGAAGTGCCAAGAGATTCACAAATAATGATGATAGGTTTCTTCAACCATCCCCCATCATACGATGAAGCGAGGTAATCCAACAATATTCATATGATTAAATAATCATTGGCTTTTTATTTTCTTAGTTGTACATGCTGTGTCCCAAAGGAACTTGATATTTACAAAATTATAAGAGAAAATGCAAAAACATTTAATAATTGTTTGATCAAATCAGATAAAACTGCGTTTCAAATCAACGCGCTCAGTTTGACTTGAGTAGTTCGTCGACCGGTGATCCGCGTGTGGTAAGGTCGCTGCTAGCTAGGTTTGTGAAGTAATGGCTGAAGCCACGTGCTGGTCGTATAGGCAAGTGGAGAAATAAAGTTAAAATAAAAGCAAAGAAAGTCCAGTTTATTCAACGAAACCTATCAATAATAATGAATGAAAATTGTTTTCACTCAACCTAACTTATTTCTACGCGCGCTGGCTCAATGGCCGGACTTTGTGTTCGCTTTTAGCGTTTGCTATCTTGATTTTATTTGAATTTGATTTTACTTGAAACGCCGCTTTGGCTATTTGTTTCGTTTGATTTTATTTTGGCATAATTGCCGCTTTCGCGAATCATCCGATTGAAATTTTAATTTTATTCGTAAGTTTTACTCATACCTACTGTGAATTTTAGAAAAGAAAGATTGTCAAGTTATGAGTCGGTTGGCCGTTTCGGCACAAGTCCGCTGACTAGCCATGACATGCCTGCGTTTTATACTACTTGTGACGTCACAACAGGTGATCGGTTGTGCGTGGACGATATTGCGCGTTATAATGCTCGTATGTGTTGATGTACTATCGTGTGAGGGTTCGGCTATTCGGCTATACGCCGAATACGTTACAGTATAACGAAACAAATAACTTTGCAAAATTTGATGTCATGTATGCTTAGATACGGCGTATAACGGTGGTGGTAATTTTCCAATTCAACATCCGTCATGTTTAATGTGTTTTTGTTGGAATGAGTATAAGTTTAACAGCACAAGTGTGATAGTAATCATAGAACCAAAAAATTGAAAGAATAACAATAAATTAATAAACTCAACTAAAATATCTACCCAATTAACAAGCCAGTAATTCATAACAAGCATATAATATTAACGAATCAACTCGGAGAATAATTATAAAACTCCAAAATTCTAATAAAAACCTCGAATAAAATATCGATGCAATGAGTAAGGCAGTAATTTAAATAGAGTATAAATATTAGAGTGTCCCTTATTTTCATCATTTGGAGTAATTTTCGAGCATGCTCCCTAGATCAGGGGTCCGCACGTCCGGGCTCTCAGAGCTAAGCTGGCTCTGAGTGTCAATTACTACGACCGTAAAGCTCCACGGCCTACCTGAAAACGGTCACTTTCCCTTATCGGAAAGTTCGATGGTAGGGGCATCGACGCGTTACAGGAAAATAATAGAAAATTGAACGGGTTTGCGGTCTATTTTACAACTGGACAATTATTTGAGGAAAAACGAAAGTGTTCCAACATTCTAGGAACAAAATAGATTCACACTACGGGACTACCGCATGATTATAGTGATATCAATCGAAATGGGGAATAAAGGGCAGCAAATTGTCGACACTTTTAAGACCAATCATACATAAATAATACGTAGGCGAAAAAGATTTAAAAAAACTTGTTTCATTTGGAACGGCAAAAACTGCGTCCGACCGTCTGGATCTTTTCATACCTGCACATCCCCAACCATGCCCACCAAAATTCAAGAAATAGCGTTAAAAGGATTGGTACCGGTAAAAGGGTTAAGTGGATTTACAGTGTTGGCTCATTGGCCTACTGAGTATGTCGACCCTGGCCCTAGATCGATTCTTTATTTTCAGAAATGAATTTACCCCTTAACATAATTTGTTATATTCATAATTAAACGTGCACAGAGTAAAAAAAATCCTCGTTTCAAGAAAATACATTCCTTGTTTCAGAAAAAGATTTCTTGTTTCAAGAAACTGTAGTTTCTTGAATGTTTTTTGATTGAATCAAGGAAATATGTTTCTATTTCAAAATAATATGTTCTCAGTTTGAATTAAGAACATATTTCCTTGATTTAATCAAAAAACATTCGAGAAACTACAATTTATCGAAACAAGAAATCGTTTTCTTGAAACGAGTAATTTTTTTTTTTCTGTGTGCGTGCAATGGGGTTTCCCTTATTTTTATCATTATGAGAAATTTCAGAGCACGCTCCCTAGATTTAGTTTCTAATTTTGAAAATGAATGTACCCGCGAAAAATAATTCTTTATCTTATTAACACGTACATGTAAGTACGAGATTTTTATAAGGGGTATTCGACGTGAAATCGACCTGACCAAAACCCTAACCCCCTCAGAATCGGTTCAAACTTTGTATAATGTTTTTGTTAGTTGATAAGAGTATGTCTGATTTTTCGTAGATTTTTCTTAAAAGGCGTTTAGATGCTAGCCGTCGATGTGATACATCAGAAATACTCTTATGAACTTATAACAAAGACATTTCACAAAGTTTGAGCCGATTCATATACAAATTACATGGGATATCACTGAATTTTCGATGATAATTTTTTTCAATATTACAACTTGAATATTTCTGAGTAAACAGTATAGGATGTTGTTGAAGGACGATGTATTTACATGAAAAAAAAAAATCTGCCATAGGGTGGGGTACTTCGGTACCTCATACCACCACCAATAGCCCATCCAACGTCGGATATGAATATTTTTTCATGTAAATACATCGTCTTCCAGCAACATCCTGTAGTTTTCACTCAGAAACATTCAACTCGTAATTTAGAAAAAAATTATCACTGAAAATTCAGTCACATCCCGTATAATTCGACTATAAAAATCTCGTACTTACAAATGAGGTGTATTAATGAAAAAAATATTACAAAAGGTGCTCGAATTGTGCACCACCTGCGTGAATACACATCTCTGCACGATGTAGAAGGTTGTCCACGCATTTCCCTAGAGGTTCCTCCGACATTATCGCGGTGGCCTCGTGCAGTCTTCCTTCGAAAACCTCTAGGGAAGCCGGCTGTTCCTTATAAACAAACTCCTTTATACAGCCCCATATCCCGTAATCGAGGGGATTCAGATCGGGAGATCTTGGCGGCCATCTTACTGGTCCTCCGCGGCCGATCCATCGCCCCGCATAATTCTCGTCGAGCCATCTGCGCGGAGGTAACGCAAAATGCGGGGGTGCACCGTCGTGCTGGTAGTAGATGCCTTCGGTCGCCTCCGGTGGCACCTCCTCCAACAACTGAGGCAGGACTCGATCTAGGAAGTCCAAATAGCCATTGCCCGTCAATCGATCCGGTAATATGTAGGGTCCCATCTAACAAATGACAATCGCTTACATAAATTTTATGTTTCAAACTGTAGATTTTTGAGAATTAATTATATTAAAACCCGCTGTACATTAGGGTGGATGTTAAATACCATCTTGAGGAATGAAGCCCCACAGTTTATGGAATAAACAAAAAAATTGGTCCCAAAACGAAGTTTCTAAAATGAAGTTAACCCGTGTCGGTAAGGTCTCGAAGTTTCCCACTTAAAACACATGCATTTTTATGCATCTCAATTCGAAAATGCACTGTAAAGCTAATTTTAATTGGAAAAATCCTAAACTAGGTGGAAGTATCAGGTTCTCACTCAGGGAGATTAAGAGAGCTCGATCGATAACTTCACGAAATAGATTTGTGAGGCATATTTCGTTCAGACTATACGGCTGACAGACGTGACAGTAAACCATAATAAAAACTAGCAGATTCAAGTTCTTCTAAGTCGGGTTGACAATGAGACCCCCCCGCCGCCTCTTTTTTCCATAATCACTATTTTATGAGAAACTTTCACACGGATACATAAAGTTTGTGTACGAAGAATTAATACAATTCGGCTCAAGATGCCCCGAACACAGATGACATTAACTCACCAAATATCTGTCGATCACTCCGGCCCATATATTAAGGCTCCATCTACTCTGGAAACTTCTCACGCGCTTCACGTGAGGGTTTTCATGGGCCCAGTAGTGGCTATTATGTTGATTGAAAACACCCTCGCGTTTAAATATTGCCTCGTCCGTAAATAGAATTTTTCGTGTGATGTTCCCATTCATACGATGTTCGGCTAGGAGCCAATGGCAAAAGTCCATCCTCAGCGCATAGTCCTCTTGCTTCAGCTCCTGCACTTTCGTATAATGAAATGGATGACATCCGTCCTCCGATATGGTCTCGTGTACCGACGAATGATGCACTCCCATCTCAAGCCCAATCGATCTTGTGCTGCGCGTTGGATCTTCTTCAACAGCATTGAGCACAGCTTCATCGAAGTCTACCGTTCGCCTAGTTCGTGGCCGCCCTGCATCTGGACGAACAATGGCCATACTCCCGGTATTCCTCAACCGATCGTCTAGTCTCGCAATCACGTTCTTATCAGGATGCCGACGATCTGGGTAACGCACCGCATATGCTCGAGCTGCAACTTGAGCACTTCCATTGCATGCACCGAGCATTGAGTGCATGTCACAATACTCTCGAAACGTATAAGCCATTTTTTAGTAGGAATCTTGTAAATATCAGGTTTAATAGATGCGTACTAATAATGCCAAGTAATCACTCTGAATATTATTCTACAATTGATCATCGTTTCCCTTAACAACTTGTTACTCAGCAACAAATTGGTTTCAACAGATTATACATATTGCACTTAGTGCTCCTAGTATGCGTTGGAAGAGCTGGAGTTGCAGCCAGACGATATGCTGCTCGTTTTCAAAATCTTCTTCATCCCTACCAAAACGTAATTTAAAGAATCGATGATATATTAAAAAAAAAAACGCTGGACACATCGTCAACGTTCGTCAAGATGCAGGACGGTCACGATCTATGCGAACGTTGCGCTTTGATGAGTCTATGCCAGATGCTGTGCATGACAATCCGGGTTGCAAGTAGCGCATTCAATTCAGCATTGAATTGTAAATTTATTTTGAATTTAAATTATATTTTTAATTTTTAATTCCATATCTTTTAATTAAAAATTGAGTTAATAATTCTCAATCCCGGATATCGGATTATGAATTTTCAATTATCAATCCAATATCTTGAGACTAACGAAACTAAAAATGTTCAATCCAGAATACCGGGATGACAAATATTTTTCAAATTTCTTCATTCCATGTTTTTTACTAATAATAACTTGAAAATTAATATTTCGAAGTATTTAAGTCTTAATTATTTTTTTTTTATTCGAAATTTGAATTATTCCAATCCAGAGCAGATTTTAATATTCTCAGTTTCTGGAAAATAATTTATCCCTCTTGAATCCCAGAGGTTTGAATTGTAAATTATTTTTTAGCGTAGAGAAAATTTATGTGTCAAATAATATATTACGTATCTAGGGAGGGAAAGTAGGCTACGCCAAACTGGGTGTGAGATTGACACCCGAGCCGAAGGCGAGGGTGGGAAAAACGCAGTTTGGGATGGCCTTCTTCACTCCCGTGTGGCGTATACTATTTTTTACCACCCCCTGGCATCGGAAAGTACGACTTTCCGCTGACGCGAGGAGCCGAAAGTCGAACTTTCCGTGCGGGTGTGGTGAAAATTGTTATTCTAAAATTTGGCTTTTTAATAAACTTGATTTTCGCTCTAATTTTTAGTGTACACTTTTGTTGTTTACAAGTGATCCGGAGTATCTGAGCTGCAAATTGATTTTCTAATTTTGAATCGAAATTTCAATTTGCCACTGTCTGGGAAGACTTTGAAGTGAAAAACGCAAATTTTGTGGAAAAAATCGGCTAATTTTTTATTGTAAAATAAAAAATATCAACAAATTTGAAATAAACTCAACAGGGTTACCTCGTAAATTATGTACAGAAATAGTGTTCAAAATTTCAAAAGGATCGGTGCAGTAGTTTTGAAGTTATGAGGGGCACCGCAATTCTACTTTTTTTCCGAGACGCTTCCGAATAATTGCTGCCATTGCCGTATTTTTTAATATTTCTTCATGAAAATTTTACACAATATTCTTCGAATGTTATACTTTAATGTACCATTGGGTTTAATGAATAGATTTTAGCTGTGTCGTCAAGAAAAATTCACAAAAATGTGCCTTTTTTTTGCTCGAATCAACCTTACCCCCCCCCCCCCCCTTAAATCCCGAGAATCTCAATTGCAAATTAATTTTTTAATTCTTAATCACGAGTATGTGGATAAAAATTTATTTCATGACTTTTAATTCCGAATATGTGAATTGGGGATTCGATTTCTAATTTTCAGTCCGAAGTGTCCGAATTAAAAACTCACTATGTATTTTTCAATCCCGAGTTTTTGAATTGAGATTTGTCTGGATTTAGACTTAAATTTTGCTGCCGGTGAGGAGGAATCGGTTGGGTGATAAAGTAACGTGAGAAATGAACGGAACAAAATTCTACTTTTATTATTGTATCAAGAGGCGACGTGTTTACATTGAGTGCTTGACTCTAACTGACGAGTAGCAGATCTTCGCTAACGAATTGACCCGAAATCCTACGAGCGAATACAATAGTGTAGATTTCATATTCGTGTTTATTTCAAATATCCGTCGTGAGCGTGAACATTACCGCCCGTCTCGTTCACAGTCGGATCTGAGAACGATTTTGAATAACTTTTGCTATCATTTGAGAGCGTAACATTTGATTTTGTTCAACAATAGAAATGATATGAGATACAGCATAGTATAAATTTTCACTGAGCGATGTCATCTTCTTGCGCGCTGCCAATTAAGAGCGGGCAGATTTTGGTGACGGGTCGTTGCAGCGTGTTCGTTGCAGTGCGAATCGTCACTACTCGTGTTTTGCCGTCCGGCCCAGGGTGGCACTTGATGATGCGACCGAGTGGCCATTTCGATGGGGGTTGAAGCTCGGTTCGAATGAGAACTAGCTCGTTTGGTTGAATATCTCTTCTTGGCACGCGCCATTTGTGACGCTGCTGTAGAGCGCTGAGATATTCGTGATGCCAACGTCTCCAGAGCTCTTCGAATAATCGGCGAACGATTTGCCATCGTGACAATCGGTTCGGATTGCTGTCGAGCAGGGAGGGTTCCGGTATCGTCTTGAGCGGGGCTCCAATCAAGAAGTGACCTGGCGTTAGAGCAGTCAGGTCTTCTGGATCGTCGTTGAGTGGACCTAGCGGTCGGGAGTTGAGGCATGCCTCTACCTGGGCGAGAAGAGTCGTCATCTCTTCTGAGGTCAGGGTGTGGGGCCCGATGATGCGACGTAGGTGATGCTTCATCGCCTTGACTCCAGCCTCCCAAAGGCCGCCAAAGTGTGGCGCTGCCGGGGGTAGAAAATGCCATGTGGTGCCGTCCGACGCGAGCAACGTCGCGTTTTCTTCATCTTCGGTGATGGCGCGGAATGCCTTCTGAAGCTCAGTGTCCGCTCCATGGAAGGTCGTGCCGTTGTCGCTGTATAGCGCTGTAGGGATTCCGCGGCGTGCCGTAAATCTTTGAAATGCGGCCAGGAAGCTGGCAGAGCTGTAGTCGTCCACCAGTTCCAGGTGAATGGCTCTGGTCGCGAAGCAGACGAACAGCGCTACGTAGGCTTTGTGTGCCTGGTGTCCACGGCCCTTTGCCTTTCGAACCATGAGTGGACCAGCATAGTCAACGCCCGTGTGTGTGAACGGCCGAGACGGCATGGTTCGAGCTGGGGGTAGATCACCCATTTGTTGTGTGTTTATTGCGGCGCGGTGGCGAATGCATGTCACGCATTTGTGAATATGAGTTCGAACCTGGCGACGGCATCCTAGAATCCAATACTGCTGACGCACGACCCTTATAGTCAGCTGGGGACCCCCGTGTAAGGATCTGAGGTGAGCATGAGCTATGATGAGGTCGCTGATGTGATGTGCAGGAAGGATGATCGGGTGTCGCTCGCTGTATTGAAGCATCGAGTGGCGTAACCGGCCGCCAACGCGGAGTACGTCGAATCCGTCCAATTCTGGGTTCAGATTACGGAGAGTACTACTGTGAGCTATCGGCTGATGAGCGCGACTGGCGGCGATCTCGTTCGCGAAGGTTTGCTTTTGGACGGACTTGATCCAAAACTTCCTTGCTTCGTCGATTTCTTCCGCGGTGAGAGCTCGTGAGAGATGCTGAGCGGCGGGGTTACGCAATCGTTGTATGAATCGGTTGCAATATGCAGTGATTCGCAGCAACTTTGGCCACGAAGACACGGTTTGGGGCAACGCCCAGTCTGCTTCTGGGTCGTTCGCCACGTGTACTCGCCGCGGAGCTCGCTCCTCTATGTCGACTCCCTCTTCCAGCGGGGCGTTGGTGCAGGGCCATTGGGTAGAGTGTCCTTGGAGCCATGTTGGGCCCGTCCACCACAGTGAATGGTCGATCATTTGTTTGGCCAGGATTCCTCGCGACGCACAATCAGCCGGGTTATCCGAGGTTGGAACATGGTGCCAACGTGCTTGAGGGATCCGGGTCTGTATGTTCGCGACGCGATTCGCGACGAAGGTAGTCCAACGGGACGAATGACTCCGGAGCCATGCCAACACGACGGTCGAATCGGTCCACGCGTGTACCGGAATTGTTTCGAGGTGCATTGTCTTTTGTACGCGTTCGATGAGTCGTGCAAGTAAGTGGGCCGCGCACAGTTCGAGTCGCGGTATGCTTATTTGTTTTACCGGTGCCACGTTCGACTTCGCGGTAATGAGAGTTACATGGGCATCGTCGACCTCGCGAAGCACGCGAAAATACACGACCGCAGCGTAAGCCCGGGCTGACGCGTCCGCGAACCCGTGGACTTCACACGCGATTCCATCTCTCGCTGTACCGACGAAACGCGGGACGTTTACGGTTCGAAGCAGAGGCAGATTTTCACAGTACTCACTCCACTGTGCGCTGAGGTCAGGTGGTAGAGTGTCAT
The DNA here is from genome assembly GCA_963992785.1 of Tenthredo livida. Taxonomy (NCBI): domain Eukaryota; kingdom Metazoa; phylum Arthropoda; class Insecta; order Hymenoptera; family Tenthredinidae; genus Tenthredo; species Tenthredo livida. The sequence goes on from OZ023064.1 coordinate 19,947,448, forward strand.
CCCAATCGAGCTGCCGTAGCCACATCTCTTGCATCAGGATTTTTGCTGTCACTACGACAGGAGTCAACCAGCCGAGTGGATCATACAGCTTGGCGATTTGGGAGAGAACCGATCGCTTGGTGTATTCCACTGTTGAGCTGGGCGCGGTGACTTGGAAACCAAAGGCATCTGTATGCGGGTTCCAGGCGATTCCCAGAATCTTCATCTGCTCATCGACGTTGATCGCACGGTAGCCGTGAACTCGTTGAGTCGGTGGTTCGTCACTGACGACTTCCGGTCTGTTCGCTTCCCATTTCCGCAAGTGAAAACCGCCCGCCATCAACAGCTGTTTTAACTCGTGACGCCGGTTAATGGCTTCCTCGATGCTGGAAGCGCCAGTCAAGAGGTCATCTACGTAGACGTCCGTCTCAAGTACTCGGGCTGCAGCTGGGTATCGAGCACGCTCATCTTCGGCGAGTTGTTTGAGGACTCGCTGCGCAAGATACGGAGCACATTTTGTACCGTAAGTTACCGTGAGCAGTCGAAAGGCTTGGATCTCGTCTTCAGGCGATGGTCTCCAGACGATTCGCTGTAGATCGGTGTCCTTTTCTTCGACGAGAATCTGTCGAAACATTTTTTCCGCGTCAGCAACGAAGACTATCGGGTACTGTCGCCAACGAAGTAGGATGTCAAACAGATCTGCTTGCAGTTTAGGGCCTGCTAGAAGCGTATCGTTTAACGTTTTTCCGTTTGAAGTTCTGCTGGCGGCATTGAAAACCACGCGCAACGGGGACGTAGTGCTTTCGTTTCGTAGTACTGCGTGATGCGGCAGGTAGACAATTTGCTTCTCATCGGTTGATTCCTCAAGTGGCGCTGGCGTCATGTGTCCGAGACGAAGATACTCTCGCATGAAATGGTGGTACATTTCTGCGTGCTGAGGATTCCGTTCCAATCTTCGTTCGATGCTCTGGAGTGAGGCAATGGCGATCTTGAGTGATTTTCCAAGGCTGAGAGGACGTTTCTCCTTGAACGGCAAGTTTACTACGTATTTTCCGTCATCGAGACGACGATGAGTAGCGTTGAAATGCTCCTCGCACCGTTGGTCGTCTATTGACATCGACAACTGTTGTTCTGGAATTTCTTCGAGCTCCCAGAAGTCGTGAAGCTTGATTTCCGTCAGTTCTGGTTGTGCACAGTGTAACACGATGGTCTGATGGGAACTGGTGGCTGTCGTCGCGTTCGAGCTAGTCCCGGATATGATCCAACCAAATATCGTGTTTTGTGCGACAAGTTCACCTGAGGGGCTGTGCTTTACTCCTTCCAGAAGCATGAAGGCGTACAGGTCGGCTCCAAGCAACATGTCGATCGGATCATCTACGTCCGGATCCGGATCCGCGAGGTTCAACTCTTCTAGCTCCTTCCAGTTGGCCGAAGCAGTGGCGCTTCGTGGCACATACGTGGTCAGCTGTGGAAGAACGTAGGCATCAACCTTGATACTTGGGTTGTCCCGGTGACACGGCTCCATCTGCAGCGTTACGATCGACTTAACAGTATTTGTGGGCTGCCCGCCGAGACCCGACACGGTTACGCGAGCTCTCCGTTTCGTAGCCAGTAACCGTTTCGCGACAGAATTTGTTACGAACGAGGATTCTGATCCCTGATCGAGTAGGGCGCGAACGCGGATTGTACGACCGTTCGCGGCGCGTAGTCGTACTCGAGCCGTAGCTAGGAGGGTTTGTTTGATCCCAATAGCGTTGTCAGTCGCGCAATGCACGGTGACGTTAGCCTGGCTGGTTCCTTGTTGCGGTGATCCTACTATCGCAGACTCCCCTGGTGTTTCCGGCTTCGGATTGGGAGTAGTCTGTAGAAGGTCCCGTTTCTCAGGTGGAACGTGTAGCAGCGAATGATGCTTGCGCTGGCACTGTTTGCAGCGTGATTCTGATGGACACTCCTCCATCATATGTCCTTGTCTTAAACAATTGAAACAACATAGTTGTTTGCGGGCGACATCCAGGCGCACTTCAAGAGGCTTTTTGCGATATTGATGGCAGAAGGTCAAGGTGTGCGACCCCTTGCATATAACGCAACTCTTCGCGGAAGTGGCACCGTGGTGCGCCGTTACCTTTTGGTTTGAGTTAGAGCGCGAATTGCCTGAACCTTTGCTCGCGTTCGCGACTGGTTCTGGATTCGCTGAGGAGATGGCTTCTAAAGCACGGGCTCTACCTTCTAGGAAAGTTTTCAGTTCTTCGAACGTAGGGTACTCCGTTGTCGATCCTCGCGTGGTCTCCCATAGTTCTCGAGTTTGAGAATCAAGCTTCTGAGTCGTGACGAACACAATCCAATCGTCCCATTGGTTGGTAGGGCGTCCGAGATTCTCCAGCGCTGCGATGCTTTCGGTTGTTTCATCGAGTAGCCTCTTCAAATCCGTGGCGGACTTTGCCTTGTTCGGTGCGATTTGGGTGAAGGTTCGTAGGTGAGCATTGACGAGAAGTCGCTTGTTCTCATATCTGGCCTTGAGAGCGGTCCACGCAGTTTCGTAGTTCGCGGCAGTGACCGTCACGTTTTTTAGAAGCGCTCGAGCTTCTCCTTCCAGGCTCGTCTTCAGATAATGGAATTTCTGCACGGCGGGAATAGATGCATTCCTAGCGATAAGTGAATCAAACATGTCGTAGAAGTTTTCCCATTCCGTGTACCGGCCATCGAATTTTGGAAGCTCGATCTGTGGAAGGCGCACTGTGGCTGCGGGTGTAGCAGGTGCGACTCTGCCAGCGGGCTTCATTTTTTCTTCCAGTGTGAGCAGCGTTGCTAGAGTGTTCAAGTAGCTTTCTTCTGTGGCGTCAAATTTGCTATTTTTGAAGTAGTCTCTTGTCTTGCGATCATCGACCGTAGCTACTTCGTTTAGTGCATCGTCGAGTTCCTGACAGCGTGTCCAGTACGTGCCAAGGAGAGCGATTCTACTTTGAACTACCCCATAGTCGACATTGTCTCTGCCAATTTTCCACATATTTGTCAGCAGTCGACAGATGCATTTGACTATGCGTGTTTGCTCCACTAACAACGCTTCCATTGTCGCTGAACGTCGAGTTACGGTTACGAATTAAAGTTACGCGTTTGAATCTCGTGCTAATACAAGCGTACTTGTGTCGCGTCTGTGTACCTCACACAGGTAAGGTTGTTGACGAGCGTTCGACTTGCGAATCAAGGCGCGCTGTCTCTCTCCGACGCGCGCGACCGAGTGAGAGGACAGGTGCGGTATTGTCCGTATGACCGATACGCGTGACACAGCTAGCTCCGGGTAGCTTCGAGGCTGTGGAAGACGCACACGTATATGCGGCACACACAAATGTCACTACACCTAGTCTACACAGTCAAACGTTTTCCGGATTATAACAGTCACCCTTAATTGCACTTTTCAGTAGCGACACACTCGTGTTCACTTCGCGTATCCAAACTGTGGCATTGCACTTAAGACGAAGCGTTACTGCCTGTATACGAATACTGCACTCTCGTTAAGATAGCGTACTTGCTTCAGTCTCACACTACAGTCGCGATTCCGAATTGTTTTCTGTTTTATCACACTGATTATCTCCTCTATCCGGCTCGAAGGACCATTTAATGTCTGGATTTAGACTTAAATTTTGCTGCCGGTGAGGAGGAATCGGTTGGGTGATAAAGTAACGTGAGAAATGAACGGAACAAAATTCTACTTTTATTATTGTATCAAGAGGCGACGTGTTTACATTGAGTGCTTGACTCTAACTGACGAGTAGCAGATCTTCGCTAACGAATTGACCCGAAATCCTACGAGCGAATACAATAGTGTAGATTTCATATTCGTGTTTATTTCAAATATCCGTCGTGAGCGTGAACAAGATTCAATTTTACAATTTTCAAACCCGGGTATGGGAATTGAAAATTATTTTTCTAATCTTAAATCTCATGTGTCTGAATTTAAAATTGAATTTCTAATTTTCAATCCTGAGTATTGAAATGAAAAATTAATTTGCAATTTTTAATCCAGAGTATTTGAAGTGAAGATTAGGTTTTCAATTTTTAATCCGGATTTCGTCATTATGGATTAAAAATTCAATTTTTAGTTGTAAATATTTTGATTAAAGAATTCGCAACCCTGGGTTTGTATCGGGATGACATCATTCGTAACCCTCGCAGAAGACAGATGCAATTCTTTAAGATACATAAAAGTGCAGGAACTGAAGTATTACGACTATGCTCTGAGGCTTGAATTTTGCAATTGTGTTCCCGGAGAAAATCGTCTTAATCCAGACATCACTCAATTAAAAAGTTCTGCTTTTTTGCAACAGGCACGATCTCAGACTTATGGTTTTTTTTTCTTATACTGACATTCTTCTGAATGTTTATTATATTGCACGTGGACAATTCTTAGCGCTCAAGTCGTTCTCCCGCAATTCAGGATACACGTAATAATTAGTTGAATGGTAGAACACTTACCGCTTCGTAACCAGCAATGCTGAAATCTTCAGAAGTTTCGTTGATCATCTCCAGCAAACACTTGATCCCCCCCCCACACACATTTCATTCGAATCGGTCAAGTCGTTTTCCCGGAAGTGAAATAAAATATCTCAAAAAATCGGTCTGATGTATGGGAGACTGGGGCACAAGGGACACCCATAAAAAAACATGTAATGCAATGAAAATCAATAAATTTATGCAATATTATTTTTACCCAGGTACAGCTCCCTGTTAAAAATTTCGTATAAAGACGGATAGAATGTGCAGAAAACGCTAAAGAAACAGATACACTCAGAAAAATAATTCGTTGTTGACAACAAAATCGTTTTGTTAGCAATGTTTTGGTTGACTCAACCAAATTTTGATTGTCTGAACCAAAATGCTTGTTGAGCTAACCTAATTCGCTATTTTCTTTTTGTTATCAGTAACGAATAATTTTGTTGAATATTTATTGTTACGTAAACAATATTTTTCGTTACGTCAACAATATTTTTCGTTGGATGTACTTGCGAACCAAAACTCGGGTACACGGAACCAAAGTTTAGTTACCCCTACAAAATGCGTTTGTTTGGCTCAGATAAATGATTTGTCGTGAACAACAAAATCGCTTTGTTAGCAATGTTTTGGTTGACTCGACCAAATTTCGATTGTCTGAACCCAAATGCCTGATAGGCTAACCCAATTCGCTACTTTTTTTTTGTCATCAGTAACAAATGATTTTGTTGAATATTTATTGTTACGCGAACAATATTTTTTGTTGGAGGTGGTGGCATGCGCATATTCACACTATGCGCGATCACTGTTGCCCATATACCAGAAAGTGTTGCCGGTATAACACAGCATGTACAACTAAGAAAATAAAAAGCCAATGATTATTTAATCATATGAATGTTGTTGGATTACCTCGCTTCATCGTATGATGGGGGATGGTTGAAGAATCCTATCATCATGATTTGTGAATCTCTTGGCACTTCCAGATGCGATGACCACCCGTGAAATCAAGATACCGAAAATACGATACGAAAATTCACGTTCTCTTCCGTTCTTCAGACGATATCTGGCCAACCAATTCTAATCAAATTATAAAATTGATTCTACTAGACGTCATATCGAAGTAGCTTGTATTTGCTTTTTGATTCATCATTCTACGATTCGTTTAAAATTATTGATCAATTTTTAAAACGGTACTTTGCAAGGCCGGCGACTTGGGAAATTTCAGGGTGTGGAGTAGCTCAGGTGACGGGGGGAGGGGGGCACTCAAGTGTTGATTATAGGGGAATATAATATGGTTATTTTCTGAAAATTTTGGATACTTGTTTTCATCAAAAGATTTTCAAAATCCATTCAAAAATTTCAATTTGGAAACAAGGCCTTCAGGGTGTGGAATATCCACACGGTGGGCATTCAGGGTGTGGAGTGCTCCACACCATCCACCCAGAAGTCGCCAGCGCTGGTACCTTGGATATCTTATCCCGTCTACGAACGAATTACGACTCTCCCGGCTGAATGGGATCACCTCGCTTCGTAGTATGCATGATTTTCAAAAAACTGTGTAATTTTGACCGCGCCCTACAACAGGTAATGATCAAAAGGACCTCGGATCAATATTTGTGATTTTTTCGGCATTTTTGGACGCGATGACCACCCGTGAAATCGAGATACCGAAAAGACGATACGAAAATTCACGTTCTCGTCCGTTCTTCGGACGATATCTGGCCAACTGATTAGACCAGTAAGACGGGGGATGGTTTAAGGAACCTATCGTCATTATTTGTAATTCTCTCGGCACTTACAGGCGCGATGACAACCTGCGCGAGTCAAGATACTGGGAATAGGTCCCGAAAATTCACGTTCTCTTCCGGTCTTCGGACGACATCTGGCTAACCGATTCTCATCGACTTATAAAATCAATTTCGAAAGACGTCATATTGAAGAAGCTTGAATTCGCTCTTTATTTCATCATTCTACGATTCGTTTCAAATTATGTATCAATTTTTAAAACGGTACTTTGGATATCTTATCCCGTCTATGAACGAATTACGACTCTTCCGGCTGAATGGGATCACCTGGCTTCGTCGTATTAATGATTTTCGGAAAACTGTGTAACTTTGGCCGCGCCCTACAACAGGTAATGATGAAAGTGACCTCGGATCAATATAAGTGATTTTCTTGGCACTTTATTCGCGTAAATCGGTTGTGTATGAACAAATTCGCTTTTTATTTCATCATTCTACGATTCGTTTGAAATTATTTATCAATGTTTAAACCGGGACTTCGTTTACGAACGGATCACGACTCTCCTGGCTGAATGGGATCACCTCGCTTCATCGTATGGATGATTTTGGAAAAATTGTATAACTCTAGCCGGGCAGTAAGACGGGGGATGGTTTAAGGAACCTATCGTCATTATTTGTAATTCTCTCGGCACTTACAGGCGCGATGACAACCTGCGGGAATCAAGATACTGGGAATAGGTCGCGAAAATTCACGTTCTCTTCCGTTCTTCGAACGATATCTGGCCAACCGATTTCAATGGACTTATGAAATTAAATTTGAAATACGAAATATTTAACAAGCTTGATTTTGCTCCTCATTTTGTGATTCTACGATTCGTTTTAAATTAGTTGATAATTTTCACAACGGGATTCTGTAATTTTATCGCGTAAACCGACTGTCTACTGTCAATTGCTTACGGCGGCTTCAAACGCGGCGGGCGGAGCGGGGAATACCACACATTATTGTCTCGTTCTCCCTTGTAAGGCGGACGGCGATGCGGATTCTTGCGGATTTCAGACAGTATTTCCTATAGACGAACGCTTATTGGTTCGTTAATAAATCCTTTTCACGGGAGAACTAAGTCCTCGCGGACTTTTTTGCATAGGTAACTTCCGTCTTATTATTTCGCAAGGAATCCGCCGGTATGCTTCGCGTGCGCGAATTTTCAGACACCCTGTATATATTAGAGTGGTCCAAAAAAAACATTTTTTTGTTTTTTCTCAAGTGCTATCATCTCAAAACCTTCTTTTAGGTATAAAAAAATCCCCCCCAAAGCGCAGCTTGATATCTCAATTCTCCACTGAGCTCAATGAATTTTTATTTTCCCATTTAAATAACACGCAAAAATTTTTTTTTTCGTTTTTATACGGTAAAAGTACGAAAATTTTTTTTTTTTGAATTTCTCATGAATCAGTCTTGTAGGAGATTTAATTTTCTACAAAAGAGTCCTGAAGTAGTTTTTTCGTAATCCTAACGGGTAAAAAGTTATTAAGCTTCAAATACTTGCTACTTAGTAAATTTGAAGGAAGATTGTTAGTATTTGAAGCTTAATAACTTTTTTTTCACACATGAACGCAAAGGCCGATTTTGCTCTCTGTTTTCGGGGAGCAAAGAGCGGTTTTGCCGCTCGAAAAGTCTTTGCTCCCCGAAAGTCTCTGCTCCCGGCTTTTCCTCCCTGAAAATCTTTGCTCCCTAGAGACGTTGTCTTTGCTCCCCGATATGAAGTTGCACTAGATTTATCAATCCTCTTTTTTCCTTCATGAAAAGAACATACGACGGTGGGACCAACTTCATACCTATACTGTTTTGTTTGAAGCAGCAGCCAAATAAATAAATCATAACTTCAATTGATTTATTGAAAATTGATCGGTAAAACCGATTTTTCCTCAAACAGATAGCAAAATCGGCCTCCGTTCATGTGTAAAAAAAAATATCGTGTGTACCACGGGAGCAACGTCTTCGTTCCCCTCGGTCTAGTTTGCCGCCCTCGCTATCGCTCGGGCAGCAAGCTAGACACTCGGGGAGCGAAGACGTTGTTTGCTCCCTTGCTGCACAATATACTATTTACCCGTCAGGATTACGAAAAAACTACTTCAGGACTTTTTTGTAGAAAATTAAATTTCCTACAAGAATAATTCATGACAAATTCAAAAAATAATTTTTTTTGTACTTTCACCGTATAAAAACGAAAAAAAAAAATTTTTACGTGTTATTTAAATGGGAAAATAAAAATTCATTGAGCTCGGTGGAGAATTGAGATATCAAGCTGCGCTTTGGGGGGAATTTTTTTTATACCTAAAAGAAGGCTTTGGGATGATAGCCAAAAAAATTTTTTTTTTTGGACCACTCTAATATATATATTTATAATATATATATATATAGAGATATATATATATATATATATATATATATACACACTACACTACACTATACTATACTATTAGCATTATAGCATTATATGCACTTATATTGCACCGCGAATAAATATTACATCTGAAATAAAAGTAATAAAAAGTACGTAACAGCTCATCACAGAAGGTTTAAAACTTGGGGCTATAGCTTAAGTATGCTACATCTTATATACAACATATTATACAGTCTTGGGAGCGTCAGTCGGATTTTGTCCATAACTGAAATATTTTTGAAATTACGAAACAGATAGATATTACACAAACAATAAATATAACGTGATCACAGAACCTTTGGCACAGTAATACAGCTAGATCTAAATCACAGAAAAGTATGGCACGATGGTTATTTACATATATATATGGGTGGATTTCAAGAAGTGGGCCAAAATAGCCTGACAATTCAGAAGAAAACAACATTGACATTTCATTAGAGTAGTATACATTTTCTAATCGTGTGGAGCCCCTACTTCAAATATCTGACACACGCAACGTTCTTTTTGAATGAAATTTCGTAATATTTCACAATATTCATTAGAAAACGGCAGTTTATTCATGAACGCAATATTCTTCATAGAGTGTGATGTTTGTATTTTTCATGTCAAGTAAACCTACGAGATTGAAATTAATACCTCTTCAGCTTCTCATGAGCACTTCAAGAATACTAAAAATTCAATAGAAGGAGTGTCGCCGAAATTACAAATGCGCCGCCGAAATTGCATACGCATCACAGAAATTACTTTTTACGGCATGTTGTGGCAGAATAATAAGCTTTTTATGGAACAAAAGGAAATATTTATTGAAATAGATGCATAAAAAGGAACCTGACATCAAGAAAAGAAAAATGTAATTTCGTAACGTCGCCGGAATTACCGTCGCCGAATGTACATTTTGACGTTAAAATATTTCCCGCTAATTTCTACGTACAGTGAGAATATCAACATTGAAGATAGCTTACACAAACAAGCAAAGTATGACATGAAAAATAGAATATTGGAATTCCCATGATGAATAATCGTTTTAGTCCAGTCGCCGAAATTACAGCGAATAAGTGTGACAAGCAAATTATTGCCTGATAAACTCTGTTCTGTCTGTAAAGGATAAAATAATAGAGAACTTATGGTACGGAGCCGATATCACATACACATCCAGAAACCATTGACAGCTAAAACATACCACCAGCACTTCCTGCCGAGTGTGTGTAATAGTAAACTTGAGCCGTCGCCTAGATTACTAATAAAGTAGGTTCACGGGTTTTCTCTCATTTTTTTCACGTTTGGTTAAATACTTTCCAAAACTGCTTGTCTTTTATCTAAACTTAGGTCTTAGAGATTTGAAATGAATGAGTGCAAAGTGCTCGGGCATAGCATGCCATTTTTACAAAGGTGTAAAGTTGAGAAACGGACTTTACGTCACGTCGCCGAAATGACATTTTGACTGTTTGAAAGTTAAAAAAGGAATGTTAATTTTTTAATGAATAATGTGATGAGAAAAAATTACGGACGATCCGGGAATCGAACCCGGGCCTACCGCAGCCTATCCGTGGACTTATGCCAATAGACCACCTTGCTCGCCCACGGACCGCCGTCATCTTTCTCATCACTTTGACTCTATCGTGTACTATTTACATTATTATTGAGAGAAGGTATCAGCCGATACACTTAGTGAAATTGACGGCGGTCCGTGGGCGAGCAAGGTGGTCTATTGGCATAAGTCCACGGATAGGCTGCGGTAGGCCCGGGTTCGATTCCCGGATCGTCCATAATTTTTTCTCATCATATTATTCATTAAAATATGACTGAAAATGAAGCAACGAGAATAATGGAGTTAACTGTAGTTATTTCCTTGAGGTGGCAAAAAGTCACACAGTTAATAATTTGACAGTAATAATTTCACTGAGTAAATCGGCTGATACCTTCTCTCAATAATAAGGAATGTTAATCTTCTTCGAAATGTTTCACGATTTTTTTTTAAGTGAAGTAAACCAGTCTACACCGAAAAAAAATATGATCAGGCATATTTAGATGAACATATTGAAAATAGGAAGTGGTTTTACGTTTTGGCCCACTTCTTGAAATCCACCCATATATATACTGTAACTTACTGCACCAATATCTCAGCTGAAGGCTGGAGATATGGTGCTAGTCCGCGTGAGTGTCTTTGTCACGGGTGATGTCTTTGGAGCTCCTCCTGAGGGAAAACTGAAAAACCTCTAAATACCCAAATGATAGACTCGGATTAGGTTTCCCTAAACAGAGCTGTGAATAGCAGAGCTGGATATATCACGCTAGCCAAGCCTGGTAAGTAGTTCGAAAACACTCTCAGATCAAGCATGCGGATACGGGTTTGTTAGACCAGTACCGCCAGCCTGAGAGCAAACTCAGAACTACAAATCGACAGAGCTGGGCGAGCCACACACACCAAGCCTACCTCGAAGCGAATGATGATGATGATTTATGAAGGCTGAAATGTGGTAACAAAATAATAGAAAGAAAGGAAAATGAAAGAAAAGGATGCAGTTTAACAAGAATAGATTTAATGTTAATCATCTAAAGTTGCATAGCATGAAAAGAAAAGAACATAGAGTAGCAGGTTTTAACATAGCGTTGTTATAAAAGAAAAATCATAAAGAAATAAAATAAAGCATCAAACTAAAGAGTCAATAAGAAGTAAATTAAAGTTAAACTAAATATAATTCTCTAAATTAAATCAATGTTTCCGATCAGGTTTTTTATAGGTAATTAAATTTGTTAATCCGGTGATTCGCGGAGTTTCAATCCGCGAATTGAATAAATTGCGCAGTTAATCGAGTTAATGCGACTTTTAAGCTTGCTGTCTAATTTTTTAAAGTGCATACAAAAATTAGTAAAACTATTATGTGAATGTGAGATTTATTAGACTTATTTTTTCAATATCAAAAATCGTGATTCTAATCCTTCAATTTTAGTAAGTCCGAATACGATTTAAGAGCAAGAGCGGTCACGCACTATTTTAGCTACGTGCCTACTTGATTTGATTAAACGATGTGACTCGACGGGCGTTTTGCCACACAATCGGTCTAAAGAATCAATATGATGTGACTCGACGGGCGCTTTGCCACACAATCGGTATCGGGTGCTCCGATACCCCCTTTTTATAGCGAAATCCGCGACACCCGCGGATCTGCGGTGCGGTTGCACGGAAACCGCGGTATGCACGGAATTTCGGCTCACTCACGGTCGCTCCTGCGCGTCGCGGATGCGCGATGGTCACTGTCCGGCTGGACTGGCTAGGCGCCGGCCGTGCCAGCAGAGCCGGAACGTTACAATACAGATATTTACAGTCAGGCTTTTCGTCATTCGTAAGTCATGAGTTTACTGTCTCTTTCTCATGGCTTTTTGGGCTTCGACGATATGAGGGGGTTCGCGAATTTTCAGATGTCGGGCACGTCTAGAATTTACGATCTCCGGTAACAAGCAAAAGTGAAAGAAATCTGCTAATTTATTTTCCATTTTTTCGGTCCAAAACTTATCGTCACGTTTTATTTTGTCGTAAACTAGACCTACCGGTGTCCAAACTATAAAATAGAACCACGTTCTATTCGTGATGTGTAGAAGACCTTGTACCTGATACATGTAATTGTGGGAAGCATTTAAGATGGCTTTCCCACCAATAATCTTCATGAATTTTATTTTTTTGGACTCTATGGCCTCCATTGGGGTTAACTTTTTTGCCGATGCTGGGCACTTCACTTCTATGACCGCGTTTTTACCTACAAGCCCGTCCGGCGACGCCGTAAGGAAGGGTAACGCCTTGTCCACCACTAGACCACTGCTTTCCACGGCAAGAGACCGTTTGGCAGCAAACTGTGCGATCGCCAAAGGCTCCTTTTCTATGCCCCACCTCGTATTCGAATTTCCATGAAAATCGCTGTAGCGGATGCGTTCGACTAATTTGGCACAAGATGTTTGTGGCCTTCTTTTACAAATCTCACCAAAAACTGAGGCAGTCAATCTCTTTCGACGTTGTTCGTACCACTCAGTGGACGAACTCTGCCCCATTGTTTTCCGTTCGATTTCAAATAGGTCCTCCGAATACAAGGCCTGCACGAATATCCTTTGAGCCGCTGCCAAGTCCTCAGCCGACAAGTCTGGTTCCCCCGGACATGCAGCATCCGGGCCATAGTCGGTGTCAGCAATCTGAGCCGCGAAAATCTTCTTCTTTCCCTTGAAATACTTTTTCCTAATTTTGAGAGACCCTGAATTCCTACTGCAGAATATTTGAGTGAATTTACCCGCACGAAAAAATATGTATGTGAAATATATCGAAAAATATAACGACATATATGTGCGGCAAAATAAATATATTCGAAATATTTCCAATATAAATTGGTTATATTCTCAGGATATATTTGATAAAATATAAGAAAAATATATGCGGAAAATATAACCGATTAATATTCGAAATATATAGAGAATTTACAATATATTTCACATATATTTATTTTACCGCACATATATATGGTATATTTGTATTGTATATATTGAATATATTTCGCTATATATCTCACATACATATTTTTTCGTGCGGGTACCTACTCTACCTGCCAGTTTTTCCTGTACTAATCTATGGAATTGTCCACCGGAGTTCATTCTCACGACAGCGGAGTCGCATCTAGCTTCATATGACTCGCGGAGGGCAAAGTTGACTCTTTTGCCACCTATAGCCTTGGCAACGTGAGAGTTGTATAGCTCAGCTACGTTATTATCCACGTCCCATATGAGGCTAGATGCATGCTCAATGAGTCGATGCATTGCCGACTGAATCTCTTGGAAGACACCAGTCAACTTCATGTCTTTCACCAGGTTTATTTCACCTGGCTTGGAGTTACCGTCGCAAAAGTAACCCCTCTCAGCACACGATCCGTGTTCTCCAAAGACATGACTTGGGCCGTTTTTAATATCTTTGCGCAAATCCTCGACTCGGACGTATAATGGCTGACCAACTTGCACTTTTCTATGACTAATCGCAGAAGTCACAGCATAACGTAGCCGTTTCAAGTTTTTGCGCAAATTATTACGCAAAATAACTGTACCAACCTTACGATTGGTACAAAGATCACGAAGCCTATTGCCATAGTTACGGAGAACATGGTTGCGGCATTCTATTTTTTTGACTAGTGCTTCCGGTCCATACGGAAGCGCATCGACGAGCTTCCGGTGAACGCTACTATCTTCATCCCCAATTAATTTATTATATTTGATACCGTGCATCTCCACGCTACACTTAAAACCCTCAACTATTATATCTGCCTCCATCGCGGTACTAGAACCTGTCCAATTTTTTGAGCATTTATGCTTCCCTACAGATGCCTCGGTATCGCCTCGCCTTCTATCACACATCGAAGAATATTTATTCCTTACCCCAATGAATAGAACTTTTTTGGTTTTGAATCCCACTATCGCTGCTACACCCGAAAGTGAATCATATTTGGTCCTATACGATCTTTTTGCCCAAGACCCATCTGCAACAACCGCTATGCAAGGGTACCCATCCTCGTCAACGTCACCCACCTCACGGGCCAACCTAGCTTCTTCTCTTCCTGACTCTAGCATCTGTTCCCTTGAAATATCGTGATATGCGTCGCTAACTATTTTATGACATTTTCTCCACGTATCTGTGGCCATACAGGGCATATCTATTGAGGCACTGATTTCCGCGAGCTGAGAAGAACCACCACCCAATAGCGGCCTGCCGTCTCATACATTCATTAGCTTCAAAATCAATATAACCTCACTCTGAGTTTCGCAAGTGCCAAAGCGGCCACGTTTAATCTTTAAATTTCATTTTTGTTACGGATAGATAGCCAGAGCGGTATCTATACCATTTAGAATCAAGAAAATAAAATTGTAATAGCTAAAGCAGCATTCCAGTTAAATTCGAATTTCATAAATAAAAAAAAGCAAACATAAAGTCCGACACATAGTGTCAGCGCGCGTTAAAATAAGTTAGGTTAGGAAAATAGACACGAACTAGAAGATCGTAAATTTTGATATAATATTATGTTCAGCATTTTCTTTAGTTATATTTTTGTTTTATTATTTTTGTAAAATAGCAAATTCTCTTGCATCATCTTATTTTGTTGAAATAAAACAGTAAATGTTCTAACGATCATTTAAAAGTTTATCAGGAATCTGACTTTTGTTCTATTTTCTTATTAACTGATTTTGTTTATTAATTTCTTTATCTTTCAGTTAACTAAGAGTCATTGATAGCTAGATATCAGTATCGGTGCGTTGATCTCATCCAGCACGGTAGCTCTATAGCATCTACCCTAGTCTGGTGAGTGATACATATCCCAGATCTGATCAAAAAGGTATCGGTGAGTCAAATTCAACAGCACGATAGCTCTATAGCACCTATCGCTGTCTGGCAAATTTGACATATCCCAGATCCGTAGGGAGGCAGCTCTGGTAGTGAAAAATCTATCCGAGTCTGTATTAGGGTAATTTAAGGGTTTTTTCAACTTTTCCCAGAAGAGCTCCAAATTTAATAACCCGTGACAAAGTACTCACGCGAACTAGCATAATTTCACCAGCCTTCTGCTGGTGAAACATATGCAATAAGTCACATTTGGCGCCCAACGTGGGGCTCCTCAAATAAAATTAAATTCACTTAATTTTATAAATTCACAGTAAATTCATTGTTAAACTTAAATTCACTTGTTTTGGGGCAATTTCAAGACTTTAAAGTCAAATTCATTTAAAATCATGTTTTAGCTTCATTTATTCAAATCAAATTGCAATAATATCAAAAATATAGGAAAATGGAAGTTAAAGATCGGATTCCTGATAACAATTAGAATATTCGTTCAAAAGAATGGACCATAATGATCCATTTGCGGCAATAGCTGCTTTGTTAAAAAAATTAGAAGGTCAATACGACCGAATAGGCAAAGAGATCGAAGATCGGATAGATCCTTTTGTAACCACAACAAACGAACATCAATATTCCGAAAATAAAACTTCAAACGAAGATAGCGAATTAGCACGCGAAGTAAAGAAAAGATTCCAACAGAGTTTACTTCAAAGTCAAATCAAGCTAGAAAAATCAGATATCGAGTTATGCAGTTCGAAAAATAAAATCAGTTGTAAAAAGGTAACAAAAGAATCTATCCGAGGCTTCGATCCATCCAAAAATAACGATACAAACAATATCACAGACATAGTTCGAACACACAAAAATAGTCAGATAAGCTTAATCCAACCACCTGGCCATTGTTTTGATAGTTCAGAAACTAACCTAGGTCATCCTTTACCAAAAATCAAAATAGCTTCAGAAATTTTATTAAATAATACAAGATTCGGGGAGCTATTAACAACTATCAACGGCAAGGGGGCAATTAATTTTATCAATTTCATCCAAAATAACTCAATCTATTCGAAGACCGATGGTAGATTTTCTAGTACAGGTGTTAGAGGTGTTGTCAAAGCCAACCTCATCACAAGCGTGATGTTGATAAGCAACACACCTGAAATAGAAAGGATTAAAGAATTAGCTGGAAATTTAAAATTAGAATGTGCTTCTGAACAGAATAATAGAGACCTTTGCAAATTAATGCCACCCGATAATTCAAATTTAGAACTAAATAGAATCCAATCAAAATTTAGACCTACTCGATTCCGAAAAAAATTGATTAGTGCAAGGCACAAAATTAATTGTCGCAGTTATCTGAAACTTTGTTTTAGAAATAATACAAAAAGAAGAAATAGAAAAAAACGGACAGATAGGTCCAACACGGCGTCTAAGTCGTCTAGATTTAAGTTATTTAAATAAGATAGTTTTAGAGGCTCAGTGTGTCGGACACCTTCTATAAAAGATTAATTTTTTTTGTTGTTTTGGTTTATTTTGATAAAAAAATCTTTTATTTCTTGCACAATGCGTCGGACACCCACTATAAGAAAACAATATCTTTGGTTTCTACTCAAATATTTTGGATATACCGCCGTTCTGAAAAATTTATAATTTTACTTTATGTTGAGGAAAAATAATTCTTGCATTAAATGACAGGCACCCCCTGTAAGAAAAAAATACAATTTTATTTTAAATTGGTTGGGACCATTTATAAGATCAAGACCAATCGGTTAAAATGATCATAATATAAAATTATCGACTTACCGGAGAAGACAGCTGTAGAAAGAAGAAGTACTTCGACAGCAACTTACGAAAGCTGTTTTGGTTCGTTCGACGTACTGTTGATATTGTCATTGAGATGCAGAGGCCGATGGAAGATGAATCGGACTTGACAAATAAATAACAAACATGGATTTAACAATTTCGATACCCGGATATGACGATTTTATTAACCGGATATGACGATTTTAATAACCGGATATGACGACACCAAGCAGACGATTTAAGACGAAACGGGGAAAGACATAACTAGGTTTTTCATCAACTTACCTGCCAGTGCATCGCAAAGCTTCATCACCGAACATCAGCTGATGAAAAAGGGGGCAATGTAACGTGTTCGGCTTATAGCCAAATAGCCGGACACGTACATGGTATAGGCGATACACCTATACGTCCACATGTCATTGTATAGAGCAGCGTCGTAGCGCGCGAACACACACATATTAGAATATCAGGTATGACGTCACCACAAGTATAAAAGGCGACCGTCTCACGGCTCGTGAGCGGATTCGTGCCATAGCGGCCTGCCGTCTCATACATTCATTAGCTTCAAAATCAATATAACCTCACTCTGAGTTTCGCAAGTGCCAAAGCGGCCACGTTTAATCTTTAAATTTCATTTTTGTTACGGATAGATAGCCAGAGCGGTATCTAGACCATTTAGAATCAAGAAAATAAAATTGTAATAGCTAAAGCAGCATTCCAGTTAAATTCGAATTTCATAAATAAAAAAAAGCAAACATAAAGTCCGACACATAGTGTCAGCGCGCGTTAAAATAAGTTAGGTTAGGAAAATAGACACGAACTAGAAGATCGTAAATTTTGATATAATATTATGTTCAGCATTTTCTTTAGTTATATTTTTGTTTTATTATTTTTGTAAAATAGCAAATTCTCTTGCATCATCTTATTTTGTTAAAATAAAACAGTAAATGTTCTAACGATCATTTAAAAGTTTATCAGGAATCTGACTTTTGTTCTATTTTCTTATTAACTGATTTTGTTTATTAATTTCTTTATCTTTCAGTTAACTTAGAGTCATTGATAGCTAGATATCAGTATCGGTGCGTTGATCTCATCCAGCACGGTAGCTCTATAGCATCTACCCTAGTCTGGTGAGTGATACATATCCCAGATCTGATCAAAAAGGTATCGGTGAGTCAAATTCAACAGCACGATAGCTCTATAGCACCTATCGCTGTCTGGCGAATTTGACATATCCCAGATCCGTAGGGAGGCAGCTCTGATAGTGAAAAATCTATCCGAGTCTGTATTAGGGTAATTTAAGGGTTTTTTCAACTTTTCCCAGAGGAGCTCCAAATTTCATAACCCGTGACAAAGTACTCACGCGAACTAGCATAATTTCACCAGCCTTCTGCTGGTGAAACATATGCAATAAGTCACAGTGGACATAATTCCGGAAACTAAAGCTGCATTGACGCTAGAGGGTCCTAAAGTAGATTTTTCGGAAGTTATTGATTTGACTAAATTACACATTTTACATTTGAAGGTGATGGTGGTAATGAATCCTGTCGGGCTCTCGGATATAGGATACATGTCGGCAAAACTACAAGAAAAAGGGGCGTGGTAACCTATATCCACGATACTATTTAGAAAATGACTGATGTCTATTATCCTTCTACCAGTCAACTCCAATGGAGAATTGGGCTCGGCTTCAGTTCCGACATCTTTTTCAAAATGCAAAATACGGTCTTCGACAACATCACTTTCGATCGCGGGCTGGATACTCACGAATTCCCCGTCACCGACATCGAAGTGAATTTCACGATCGTCACTGGTAGATTGTATCGGGGAATCAGGAATTGATTCTGAGCAGAACAAATCGGTATCTTGAAATTCATCGGGAAGTACTACAACCTCATTGAACTCAGTAACGTCATCAGTTGCCGGGTCTTCTGAAGTTAATACTTCTCGAATAATTTCTCCATCGTTTTGTTGGCTCACAGCAATTCTATACAGGATACGGAATAGGAAGGAAATCATTCACAGAAATAATTGGTGAACAATATGAGATCACGCTCCGGAAGACCGCAGATTGATAGATGCCGAATAATGCAAAAAATAACATACGACACAGTAGGTCAGCGATAAATACTTTTGAAGATTTTCGGAATAATGTTCATCATAGTAGATTTAGAGTCTAAATTGACGATTTATATCGAGGGGCTATTCACTCAGGAAATCATTTGGCAATCTTGTGAGAAATCCACAATGAAAGCAATAAAATTGAGAATAAGATCCATGTTGTTTGAAATCATCTGACTTCGTGTTTGAAAAATCTTATTAATAAAGACCCTATCGCCATCTATAGTTTTGATATCTGCCTCCCTTGACTAATTAGGTATCCTCCATAGCAGCGCCATCCATGGCCCTAAGTATAAACTAATTTGTAACTAGAACTCGAGATCGTCTGGGAAACCCGCGCTTTTGTTTTAAAATAACTAACAAGGTTTTGGATCGCTTCTGTTCAGACAGCATCTCTCTTCTCTCTAAAAAGGTATGTTCTCTAAATCAAAGATATTCTCAATCTCACACATAGCGATATGTGCCGGCCTGTAGGGCAATATTATCAATCTCACTCACAGAAATATGTGTATGCCAGAAAGGCAAGTTATCTATCGGCATAAGTCACAGAAGTTCGATGTGCGTCTCTCTCGTTTTCTTGCAAACTCGCATTGGTTGTATCTCTCTCTATCTCGGCTTTGAAAAGCCAATAAACTTCATTCAATAACAACTCTCATTTTCACCTATCAAATCATGATTGGGTCTAAGGGCGGAGTTATCAATATCAAACAAGATTAGCATCTGTCTCCTATCATTTTTACATATAAATATGCGAGCCTTCAGAGCACAGGTTGGTATCGTTCTGAGGATACAAATTCTCTTTTATATCAACTACGGAGAATGACCTCCATTAATATTACCAATTCCTCAACATGGAATCAACGTTATTCACTATAATCGAAACGAATTTACTCTTTAGTGAGTTGATAAAATTAAAGCGAATATAAATCATCAGTTAACAATTTGTCCTCATTCTTCCTTGTTTTATTCCTATTTCCGAAACCAGATCTAAGTGCAACAAAAAATAAAAACACTTCGGTATTCTAAAATCACACTCTAAAATCACGTGTCTAATGGCATAGGGTCGTAAGCACTAAAAACGCGATTTTAGTGGCAAATAGTCTGACAATTTTTTTTTTTTTAACGCCAGTCGCTCCAAAAATGATTAGAACGTATAGAAAACGTATAGATTACGAGATGCAATTAGTGTAAACCAGTTTTTTTGCTCAGAAGTCAAGACTGAAAGGTCGTATCCACCAGTACATAAGACCTTCTGCTTTCAACTGACCCAATATTAACCCTAGAACTACAAACCGGGGTATGTATCTACCCCAGGCGAACTTCGAAAAATGACGTTTTGGCTGTTTCCTTAGCGCTTTCAGGTATTTAAATCGATTTTTCACCGACTAAGCCTTAATGAAATTAAATTTACTTTTCACCATTCTCTTCAGCATGAAAAAACGAAGAGATTCATGTACTTACGAGTCTCATTACTGCTTTCCAGAACGATTTTACGAACAAGAAAATCGTGGGGTAAATATTTACCCCGGCTTGTAGTTTAAAGGTAGAAAAAAATGGGTTAGTAGTTCTAGGGTTAAATTTCAACGTTTATGAACGAATCTTTGTTTTTCGCCTAAAAAAAAAAAATATACGACATTTTGCCGTTACGAAAAGCAGAAAATAATTACGCTTATGTCCTCATGCCATTAGACACGCGAAATAATAAGAAATCATTTGAATTCAGAAATGACGTGAAATCACTACCTTTGCGATGCATTTATGAAATCATTTCGTGATATTACACGAAATCAATGATATCATTCAATGACTGAAGTCATTATAATCATTCTAAAATCAGTCAAGGAATCGATTTTGATTGCAATCATTCATACACTAATAGTAAGAGTGAATAGCACCAGGATTCATATTCTCTTCGCGCCGCGTTGCAAGTTTGTATGTAACCGTTGTCGAATAATAATATCCTGAGATATGTGAGTGCTGACAAGTTTCAATCTCGACATGCATATTCGTGGTCATTCTAATGTACCAAGGTATAGCTATACACTATACACACGATTTCCTATTTCTAGCAGCGGTGAGAGTGGCAGCTATACTCTATTTGACTAATCATGCCTTTGTATTTGACGGTTAAATGAACAAACACAATAATATCCACGCAAACAAAATAATATGTAAATATATAATTTATTGAAAGCTCCTCTTACTAGGAGACGATCAGGCTTCCGGGTCATCGATCTTGACCAAACTTATAGGGGTGATTCCTCGAGCCAAAATAATAATTATCTGCTGAATAACTCTCCGGAATAGGCCTTTACTCTATCAATTTACCTAAATGTACAATAGAAATGAGCGTAACCCGGGTTTGGTAAATTGCCATGAAATAATTAGTTTTTGTGCTACGTTATGAGATTCTACATTGCACTGGATATTTATACATTGAATACAGTCATTATTGTACATCAAATAGTTGAAATTTAATATCCCAGCTATAAAAAATCACTTTATTCTGCGGCTATTGACACATTGCTTCTCGTCGGTTATCGCTCGTACAACATTCATTTCGTGAATTTGAAGACTTCTTCACACTCGAAAGATGTTGAATGCGTAGTCCGTCTTGATACTTCCACTGGCAGCATACAAGGTTCTGTAATTCGCCATAAAGCATCAATTTTATTGCAATATTATATTTATTATCTCAGAAGGCTATATTATATACTTATCTAATGAAATGGCATTATGTCACCATAAGTGAGGTTAAATTGTCCGGCCGATAAAACCATCATAGGCGACTGCCCGATTTGAAAAGATTCTGCTGCGAAAAAACATTTTCTAATGCGATTTGGCAACTACTCTTCACTATATATGACTCTCTATAATTATTCATTCTTGAATATTTTCACCAGCACTTACAGCTCCCGACTATATAGTACTCTACATATTTGACAAATCTCAATCAATCAGATCCTTCAATGGCCGAAACCCTATCGGGTAAGTAGCCTAATTTGACAGATCTCGATCGATAAACGATGACTCTGTAATGTTCAATAATGGCTTCGCGGTGTCTAACTGTTTTTTTCGGACTTTTTCGGATACAATCAATAAAATAATATTATATTATTTTTATAAGGGGTCATAATCATTAATATTATTATTTCGACTATCGGCATATGAAATACGACGAGAAATGGAGTCTTGTTTCCGAAAAAGTAAAAAAAAAAAAAACAGTTAGCTACCGCGAAGCCATTATCTCAACAAATACTGACTTTCCATTGGTCCCGGTTTAGACAATTCGTATCAACAGCCAATGGAAATGCGACATTCCATCTGTTTGGGTTTCGGTTCACGATTCGAATTTACAACTCTTATTCTGTGCCTCTGCGACTATTGGATTGCCCTTCGGATCATTACGAATATTGTTAATTTATCGTTGTTAATTGGTTAAACTTGTTATTATTATTGTTATTATTGTTGTTATTTTTCCATTGTTTTTGTTATTGTTGACTTTTTGTTGGTAATTTCTCGTATATCGAGAAAGATGGCTAGTGGGCCGAGCGCTGGCCCTTCAAATGAAGATTTGAATGAATCTTCAGGACAATTGCTCAGCGAAATTCTATACGCTTGCATTGAGATCCTTAAGCGTAAGGGAATTATCACCAAAAAAGTTGTAACAGATATTTCTGATGAAGCTTGGCTTTTGGGTGATGAGATGGCGAACTCATTAATTGAGATAGTTGAGGACCATGAGCTGGTCGAAGTAGAAGAATTGTTTCGGGAGGAGGAATCTGTGGAAGCTGTCTCTCAGGATTGCGGAAGTGTTGGAAGTCAAGAATGTAGTCAAGAAACATCTCTGTCAGGTAAAAATTTAGAATTCATTTCATCTATTTTCTGAATACAATGGAAATAGAAAACAATAATTAAACTAAAATTAATCGATAGACCCTAACTTAACTTAACGAACAGTAAAAAAAAAAAAAAAACGAATTAACAGACGCTAAATGTGTAAAAAAAATAATTAATGAATTAACTACTACTAATAAATAACTAATAAACTACTTCGAAATAAATAAATAAATGAATAAATAAATGAATGAATAAATAAATGAATAAATAAATAAATGAATAAACAAATAAATGAATGAATAAATAAATACATGTACTCTTAACTAACGATGAATAACTAAAATAATGTGAAACTGTTTTTTTCAATAGGATCATCTACATCGATCAGCCAGCCGATGTCAAGTGATTACGAGCCGGAAGAGAAGAAAGCTAAATATCAGACCGTTGACCTGGAAAAAAAAATCAAAGTTGTAAATCTTGCTCGAGAACACCCCAAGTGGTCATTTAAAACTCTGAAAGCTAAGGGCGCTGCTTGTTTGACAAGAATGGATGAACTGTCGAGATGGAAGAAAGAAATTCTGAAAGGGGGGACACATTTTGATAAAAGCAGTGCAATAAAAAAATGGGCCTACAAAAGATTTTGTGAAGCTCGTCAAAAACATTTACCTGTCACCACTAGAAACATACAGGAGTGGGCTATGCAGGCTGCTATGCAGTACAGGTCTGAAGATTTTAATTTCACCGCCTCAACACCCTGGACGACTCGATTCAAACGAGAATTTCGCATTAGTCAGCGAAAAGTGACCAGACGTGTCAAATCTACGGAGAATCGATCGTTGGAGGAACTGCTACAGTCAGCGGAGCAATTTCAGACTGACTGCGTGAATTCGATCTGCGGAATTGATCCCAAGTATATATTAAATACAGATCAAATGGGCTGTGAGTACCGAACTGATGTGCATCGCACAATGGAGCACACTGGGCAAAAAAGTGTTGAGGTATATTTAGGCGATCTGAATAAAGTGACTCATACTTACACTGTCCAATACACCATTACTGCTGCTGGAAAACTGCTGCCAAAAGCGTTCATCTGTCTGCAAGAGCCCAAAGGCACATTCGGTCCCAGAGTCAGTCAACAGGTCGAGGCACTCACCAGTGAGTACAAAAATGTTCATGTGACTTGCTCTAAATCGGGAAAGATGACCACAGCTTTATTCGACTCCTACACGATCCACGTTCTGCAGCCGTATGTAGAAGGCAATAACTTTTGTCTCATAGTAGACAGCTGGGGTGGTCAATCCCATCAGAACTTGTTCAGAAAATTCGAGGATCAGTACGGGGAATCGACTTGTAATTTGAAAGTGATTCCACCTGGCTGCACACCATATTGTCAGCCTCTAGATGTATACTTCCACAGGCAAGCCAAAATTCTCATCAAGGAGCTTCAAAACAGCACGTACTTGTTACAAGAGCAACGGCAAATTAATAGTCGGGAAGATGCGATCAAAATTCAGTCCCTCGTGGTGAACCAACTCTGTGCTCCTATTTTCAATCAGATGATAGAGTACGCCTGGTTTGCCTCCAAGTTGATCCAAAACAGAGACATCTTCATGAATGTCAAGGAGGTGTGTTTTCCAGAAAAGCCCTTCAAAAGTAGGTGCAAGTGCGCGTTAGCTACAGGCGATTGCAGTGGAAAGTACGTTACTTTCATCAAGTGTTCTTGGTGTCGGGAATACTTGTGCTTCCACTGCTTTTACGAGTTGTATCATCCTCGTCAATGCACAAAATATTTCACGAACGTGTAAAAATCGACAATATAGTAATAATAATAATAACAATCACACAATAACAACAATAAGGTAATAATAACTGTCAGTGGCATGAATACATGGCGCCAAAAATAATCAGCACTTTTCAGAGCTACCAAGAACCTTTCACAAGAACGTATCAATCATAAGCCAATAGGTATTTGATTCTATCGGCCCCATGGTCTGCTGTCTCTTTTCTTCTCTATGTAATCATGAAGGTCGGAAGGAGACAGAAGACTGGTACCAACTTCATAACAGACAGAATCAAATACGCAGACTTGAGCGTACATTGAAAAAATCGATTCTACTGTAACATCATTAAACACGATGCAGCTACAGATTCACGCATCGATCTGAAAACAAAACTCCTAGTTGTTTATTAGTTGACCAATCTGTCGGTATTCAGAGCGTGATTCGACACGTACCATCAGCTTCTTCTTCCGTTTCATTTCTTCTTATTCTCTCGTTCTGTCGTTCTTCTTCAACTGAACTTTAGGCTCACATGTCATTGTTTTTATAACCAACACTTTCTTTTCTTGTTAAATATCAGCCTCGGATACGAGACCATGTACCACATAACCAACACTTTGTTTTGCATCTGGGAATATGACATAGAAGAGAAAATCCACACAAAAGTTGTATAGAGTGGCGTAAGTATGAGAGTCACGAGTAGATGGCGCTGACTTCGGCGAGATTTCGGCTGACTCCCGTACTCTATTCTTATATCTCTATGGCTAAACTAGCAGACGCGTGTTGTCATTTAAATCCAAATCACGGATCCAAATAAAGGAAATAAAATAAAGTACAAGCAATGATTATTACAAAATTTGAAGGTACGAAAACTAGTGAATACCCACTAAAAGCCCCTCAGGTGCGAAAACTTTACGCCAAGTACATTTAAGTGATAGCCACCAACAAAAATGTTTTGGTAGGTTAATTATCTTAAATTCTACGATCTTGAGCTTTTGAGGTTATGCGAATCGACTGACGTGTAAAATTCATGGTGATAAATGAAATAACAATTGTGAACGGATAATTTTACGATTAGGTTTACCCCGCATGACACAAGACTGTTAGATGACTATAAGTGAGTATTACCTCTAAATTTTATTCACTCATACATTGTAGATTTGACTTATTTTCATTCATGAATGCAATTATCGGAGGAAACGGTTTTTTGAGGACGCTATCCCGATATTTTTCAACTTCAACATTTTTTCTCAAATAAAACTAACTTTCTAAAATAATAAATATAATATTGCAATAAAATTGATGCTTTATGGCGAATTACAGAACCTTGTATGCTGCCAGTGAAAGTATCAAGACTGACTACGCATTCAACATCTTTCGAGTGGGAAGAAGTCTTCAAATTCACGAAATGAATGTTGTACGAGCGATAACCGACGAGAAGCAATGTGTCAATAGCCGCAGAATAAAGTGATTTTTTATAGCTGGGATCCTCAATTTCAACTATTTGATGTACATTAATGACTGTATTCAATGTATAAATATCAAGTGCAATGTAGAATCTCATAACGCAGCACAAAAACTAATTATTTCATGGCAATTTGCCAAACCCAGGTTACGCTGATTTCTATTGTACATTTAGGTGAATTGATCGAGTAAAGGCCTATTCCGGAGAGTTATTCAGCAGATAATTATTATTTTGGCTCGAGGAATCACCCCTATAAGTTTGGTCAAGATCGATGACCCGGAAGCCTGATCGTCTCCTAGTTAGTAGACAAATGGGAATTTCGATTATCTTTATCAACTTTATCGACGATCTATGCAAGCTGGCCGCGTAATAGACGTCGCAATATCTTTAAATTAATATTTATGACCTACATCGGATACCTAAAAATTATATTACTCTGTCATTCTGAACAAAAACCTCTGCTCTTTAGAGAACTCTTTAGATCAGCCTTCTCCGATGCTTCGTACTAAAGCTATTTAATTTTAAACTCCGAGGACTCTACTCCAATCCGACGTAATTCGATTAATTTACCTCATTTTTTCTCGATATTTAGCCAAATTATGAGGGCCGGGTCTTTTCTTCTTCTTCGCCAACAATGAAAGACACTTTCTCGCCTTAACCATATTGGCACTAAAAAACTAGAACTTTATAATTGAAAAACACGAAGTAAATCGAAAAACTGTAGCACCCACATGCGAGTGAAAAGATTCGATTCCGCAAAAGGAGAAGAGCAGTGAGAGGTTTGTATTTACCCCTATAACGCCTGTAGTTCGTGTTGCTACCACCCAACGCGGCTGCGCTAGAAATTGCCCACTATTTGCGTCAAAAATCGGCATTTCAATGCTTCAGGTCTTTCCTGATCACTCCTTAGTCATTGATCCGATAGTATCGATCATGATCTTGATTAGAAGGTAAAGGATGTAGCTATGTTATGGCTTTCGCCGAATATTTAAAAAAAAATCGCTTCTCGTTGTACATCATCGCAAAGATGGCTTACTTTCAAGATTAATTTTTGCAAAGCTTAAAGTGGAATCGCAAATTCGGCCAAAGCCATGACACGGAGAAATCATTTATCTCTCAGAATTGTCATCGAAAACTCCGTTATCTTGAAAAATGAGGAAATGAGAAGGTAAATGCCGAGAGTCTATTTACGCGCGCTCGGCGAGGCCTAGTCAACGCCCTTAATATTAATATTAAGGGCTCATTTTTTCACAGAAATTTTTTTACACCCAAACGAAACTTTTGAGCCTGTTTGGAAGAAAAAGTAAATCATTTTTTTTTTTTTTGAACCACCCTAATATATATGATGCCGATAAAAGACTTACTCGGAGTTTCGCAGACATGTCATTGCAATGACACATTTCAGGGCTGTCTGATTATGGCCATTTCAGAGCATGCCTGATCAGGGCAGTTTGAGGGCTGTCTGACTATAGCCATTTTAGAGAACGCCTGATCAGGACAGTTTCAGGGCTGTTTGATTATGGCCATTTCAGGGCACGCCTGATCAGGGCCTGATTGCTGTCAGGCAAGCCTGACCAGATTTCTACCCGGGTTGATACCAACGAGAAAAATGACAGTTCAAACAGCAGTGATCCTTTCCCGACTGGAAATTTGTTCAGGCAAACCTGATGATCCGTTTGGCCCTGATCAGGCCTGGTCAAGGCCTGCTCTATCACAGCCTGCCTTCAGGAGCCCTGACCAGGTCGACGCTATCAGAATCCTACTGGGGTGTTCCTGATAGAGCCCTGACCAGATCGACGCTATCAGAGTCCTACTGGGGTGTTCCTGATAGAGCCCTGACCAGGTCGACGCTATCAGAATCCTACTGGGGTGTTCCTGATAGAGCCCTGACCAGGTCGACGCTATCAGAATCCTACTGGGTTGTTCCTGATAGAGCCCTGACCAGGTCGACGCTATCAGAATCCTACTGGGGTGTTTCTGATAGAGCCCTGACCAGGTCGACGCTATCAGAATCCTCCTGGGGTGTTCCTGATAAATCCCTCATCAGAAACACCTCGTGGAAACTCTAATAACAAAAAAAAATTCACTCATACAATCCATAGTAAATCTGGATTGCGTGTATCGCATCAGTAACGTCGTAGTGAAAGTATCGTACACAAAGCATTGAAAAAATCACATTTATTATGGAAAAAAACTTTGATTTAAAAAAAAAAAAAATTTCAAATTTTGATTTTTTACAAATTTTTTTTCAGAATTTCAAAATTTTTTGTTTCTCCAGTTTGTTTCCAAATTTGCATATTTTGTGACACATGTCCCTCATGTTTTTACACAAAAAAGAAACTTTCTAGGTGGTGAATCAAAAAATTTTCTTTTCAAGGACCACCCCAATATGATATAATATTTATTCATTAATCGTAATACTATATGCAAGGACTTCAATCTAGTCCTGCAAATACCAAATTTTGATGACATCGAAATTTGTCGAATAATAACTTGACACTTTGATGGGCTCTGAACAAGTAGGGGAGTATTGAGTTATATGCCATGCGATAGTTTAGCGTAGTGGTTAGGGCGTGCGACTAGTAATCGAGCGGACGTAGGTTCAAGTCCCGGCGGGAATGAAGAATGCGGCGGTTTTTTCAGTGGGTGAATATTTCAATTTCATCGATATCATGCGTAGGTAGGCTCAACTGACGATTAAATATGTCGATTTCTGTTTTTCTTTTTTTTTTTTTTTAATATCAATTAGGGACTACTACAAAAATTAGTAATAATAATACATTCCAAAGCCGTGTGTGGGCCTTGGGAGGTTTTTCTGGTCTTATGAGGAGAATCGCGCGAGGGCCTCGGAAGGCCCCCAGAACGCCCTGAGCAAGTATATTCAAATAGTGTCCCGACCAGGGCCTGATTCATACAGCCTGATGAGGCTATAGTGGAACGGCACGTTACATTCCTGGTCAGGTCCTGAGCAGGCAGCCTTATGTGGCCCTGATCGGGAATAAGGTGTGCCTGACCACTGCCTGGAAGAGGCCGCGTCAGAATTTCCAGTCGGGTTGGTATTGGACAGCCACGTGAACATTGACATTGATTTTAGAACAGGGGGACAACCTATAAAATAGGCGTTCCAACACACGTACATCGGGAACCTATGGTATTTTATTTCTAAAAATTTTTATTCCAAACAAATTTTTAGTCTCAATGGCGGAAAATGATCTTTGAATAGACGGCTATTCAAAAAAAAAACTTTATTTATAATCTCATAACCCCAAAAAAGCGTTCCGGTACCTTTACCTCATCCACTGCCGAGATCTGTGAAGGCGTCTTTCATTTGAGAGTATATTAGAGCTACTTCGTTTCTCAAACTGTCCACAGTTGATTCTGAATTATTAAATAGGCTCAAAATGTCTGGAAGAAAATTTGAGAAGAGTGGTTCTACAATTTTTAATAAATTTTGAATCAAAGACCTCAGCATATGTATAAAGTCGTACATTTGAGATACGAATCGTTCAATAAGAGCAAAATAATTATTGAAGTTATTACCCGGCTTAATTGGATCTTCATCATTTTCAGATGAAATAAAATCAGAATCAATTATATTTTGATTTGGAACAGTTGTATCAAGGTGGATTTTCGATGTATTCAACACAAAATTATTCAAATTTGAGTTGACTATATCACAATTGTGTTCGAGAATACTATTTTTTTGTAACAGATTTTTTACGACAGGTGTAATATTTGGATGAGAGTTATTATAATGATATTGTAAATTAATACGTAGCATTAAGTAAATCCCGAATGGAACAATCAACAAAAAGCACAATGGACGATGCTGTTTTGCAACAGGTAAAAAACTATTGCTAGACAGCATGGCCAGATGCAAGATAAGAAGTAGCGGAGGGCCTGGAACAGTACTGGAGATTGAGAAATGATCTTTATGTAACTGAGAGTCTAGTTTTTATCGGACATGAAATAGTAATTCCTAGTGATTTGCGAAAAGAAATGTTAAATCAGTTACATGAAGGTCATCTGGGAGTAACTAAAATGAAAACAAGAGCTAGAGGTATCATATACTGGCCAGGTATCAGTAAAGACATAGAAGACGTAGCTGGAAAGTGTGAAGCCTGTGCGACAGACCAAAGAGCTAACGGAAGAGAAGCATTAATACCACATCCACCTCCAAAGCTCCCTTTTCAAAAAGTAGGGAATGACATCTTCGAATTTGCTGGAGATAATTATATAACGGTAGTAGACTATTTGTCCAAATGGATCGAAATTAAAAAACTACAATCAAAAACTGCTAAAGCTGTTATAGAGGCACTAAAACCTATTTTTGCGACACACGGAATCACACAGTGTTTGATGGCGAATAACATGCCCTACTCATCTTGAAAAATTAAACAATTCGCCAAAGAATGGAACTTCGAAATAATACCGAGTAGCCCAAGGTATCCGAAATCAAACGGGATGGCAGAAAAAGCAGTGCACATAAGCAAACAAATGCTTAAGAAATGCAAGCATGATAATAGAGACCTACAACTGGCACTCTTAGCATATAGAAATACACCCGTTGCTGGTTTACCTTACACACCAGCTGAGATGCTACTATCTAGAGAGACGCGAACGACATTACCGGTAACCATAAAGCGACTAACTCCCAAAGTTCATAATAATATATACTCAGAACTAGTTCAAACTCAGATGAAAATGAAAAGGAGGTATAATAAGAGTGCCAGGGGGGAAGTCACTTATGAACAAGGGGAAAAGATTTACGTTGAGGAAGGTAGAAAGTGGAAACCTGCTAAAGTCATTTTAAAGCACCACACACCGCGGTCCTATGTGATAGAGACTGAGACAGGAAGTAGACTAAAGCGTAATACTAAGCACTTAAAACCTAGGGAATGAAAAAAAAAGGGAGATGTTGTGGTCCCAAATCACCTCCAACCCAGGTATAATATGTAACCTTGTATGAACAACATTGTACGTATAGTACCGGACACCAGACAGTCAGTCGAAGTTCAGCACTCCTAGAATAAACACGCTATTGAAGTAAAGAGTGTTTCCGTTATTAACAACGGCATTATCCTCGTCCCTATTCCATAATCATAAATAATAAGACATATGATAAGAGATAAACAGTTTTCAACAGGGCATGAAAATCTACAGGGATGGGCTTCTGTTACGTGCGAAAAATATTGTTCAAAAGTTTTTTGGAGTTGATGACATGATGAAGAGATCAAACTCAAGTCTTCTTCAAAATTTAAGGTTAGACGAGACAATATTTCATCCATTAAAACTCTTCCGGGGCCGGTTCGAAGTTCCGAATCTTCAAAGCTCCGAACGGTCAAATTTCGGAATTTTAATGCAACGAACTCACAGTTTTCAGAAAGGGTATTTCACCGAAAGTCTATGTAACCGAATTAAAAAATTCCGACTCGCAGCACACCCAAGGTTCAAAATTCCGAAAGGTCAAGACTCCGAAAGCTCAATATCCGAAAGGCCAAAACTTCGAAACTATTGAAAATCAAGCCGTCGCGCGTCGTTTAATCAACACGTTAAGAACACGTTCGATGTTCCGGAATTTCAAACTTTCGGAGTTTTGGACTTTCGGAACATCGGACTGTCGGAGCCTTGAGCTATCTGCATTTCGACCATTTGAAATTCTAATTTTCTAAACCCTAATCTTTCTGGAAATTTCGAAATCGTTTAGAATAAATTCGGAATTTTTACCGTTCGGAGCTCTAAAGATTTGGAACTCTGAAACGGCCCCACTCTTCCGACATTAGGTGATTAAAAAACATTTGATTCTAGATCAATGTAAGCATTGGAAAACATAGATGAGGATCAATCAATTCCATTTCTTCGCATAGGCAAGAGCGACGAACTTGACAATCGACCAGTACAAAGAAATCAACGGAGAACTTTTCAACAGCGAGATCTTACCACTCTCCGTATTTCGAGGAAGCTCAGGATATTTATGTTGAAACTCAAATCATAGAAGTCAAGAATTTCGCTTTATGGGAGGAATTGCCACCGAAATACTTGACCATCGGGTGACGATCATGTCTTCGTTGAAGAAAACAGCGCTGACTTAATGCCGTCAAACAAGATCCTTAGCGACTGTGAACCGGAAATGAAAGTTCTCAACGAACGATAGATCGTAAAAAAAAAAAAAAAAAAAATTGTTGATTATAGAATGCTTGACGAAATTGAATATAAGAATTGATGAAAGTTTTACCAGTGTCATACCGAAGCTTAGCTCTACCTTTCAGAGTAGTTTCAGTTAAAACCAGTTTCGCAGTTTCAGGTACATTTCTTATAGCAAAATATTTCTGTATGTCTGATAAAAATAATAGAGGATTATCCGAATTTTCGTCTTAAATTGTGGGATTTTAGTTTCAATGTTAGTTGTGTGCCATCGCAAAGAACACTCACCTCCACCCCTTCGGCGTCGACTGGGTAGGCCTAGCCATGTTGATTTTTTTAGAGAGAATTTTACTCAAGTAGTCAGCTTGTACTTTTAGATTAAGGATCAAGCTCTGATTACTGTGGTCAAGTTTCTTTATTGTTTATATTTTTACAATCATCGCCCAAAGGGCCTGCGATTACAAATTTAACAATATTTCTTTCAGTACAGTAGTGTTTGCAATGGGCGTCCTCCCGCTGCCCTTCTGTCTCGTTGCCGGTCTCGCTGACTGCCGTTGCCCTGGCCATTAGAATCTTGGCGGTTCCCTTTGCCGCGCTTAGCGCGCATTTCTCCAGGAGCGCTTGCGCCCTTTTTCTCGTCAGGATCGTCATTACCTCGAGATGTTCTGGTGTCGCCAGGACTTCCCCGTAGGCTCCTATGACGAGCACCCCTAATCGCACCGGGCATCTGTGCTGTTGTCTCCAGACTTCCACCAGGTTGCTGTCCGCCCTGACTGTCTCTACGGTTTTATCGTCTACCGTGGCCACCGAGTTTTTGGAGTATCGCACCTTTTTTATCTTCTCTTGTAGTCGGATATTTTGGAGGTGCGATACTGCAACCTCTAAGATGTATATCTCGCTCATATTGGTGAGTGTGACCACGATGTCCGGTCGGTTGTGGTGTAAGGCCGGGTCCGTTGGAAACTTCATTCCTGCCTTGATCGTTATTCTCCTTTCCTCCCACGCGTAGTCTACCAAAAGTGTGGCTTTCCCGAACGGCAGTTGCGCCCTTAGTTCTTCGGGGGCGCGTGTTGCCTCCAGTATGGCTCTGAGTACCCAGTATACCACATAGTCGTGCCTGACCGTGTATGCCGGGGTAACACAGGCCGTGGCTACATGGTACGCCGTCTCGTCGGCTCTGCATCCCTTTCGGCATCTTCGGTGTGTTCTTAGGCGGGGGATCTGTTCTTCGGCTGCTTCGTGAAGGCAAGCTACCAGCCAGTCTTCGTCCTTCATGGCGGTCATCGCAGGATAGGTGGTTGCTCCTGCTTCCTTCGCTATTAGCCTCCCATAGTACGTTGCGTATGCCCACTCCTTGATTCTTTGGTCGCGTTGTTTCTCCATCACGTTCCGCGTGACTCTGCGGCAGTAATCGGCCACCGTTTCCGCTTCCGCTCTCGGTGGTGCGTTGACTCCATACTTTTCTAGAACGTGCCTTCCATCCGAAATCGGGTTCCTCCACCCCTTGCGGTCCAGCCTGGTGTATCTTGCCTTCGTCCTTTCCATCCCCGGGTGTTGGAGGAGATAGAGGAATTTCCGGACGTATTGGATCTCGGTCTCGCTGGCGATGGACTTCACGCCTAGCCCCCCGCTGTCTATTGGGAGGTACGTCGATGTCCTCGTCACCGACCTTCCCCGAAGTCCCTTGGCTACTATGACTCTCCTTACCTCTTTGTCCAGGTCGGTGCACCGCTTGAGTGTGGTTGGTCTGGATTCATCCGGGAAGAGGTTCCCCGTGATGTAGACCGCCGCTGGAAGGACTGTCGTGTTATAGGCGTGTACCTTTTGGCTCGGGGCGAGCCCCGATTCCATGATGGTCGTAGTGAGCGCCAGGACCTTGTTCTGCACTATCTCTGCGTTTAGCGCTGTGTCTCGCTCGAGCTGGTGGAGACCTAAGTACTTGTAGGCCTCTCTTACTTTGGGAAGGAACGGGATTTCTTCCTCGTGTCCTCCGGCGTTGTTTCCTTGGCGGTTGTTGAAGATGCCACACTTCTTGATGTTGAGGGATAGTCCCACCTCGCTTGCAGCCTCCTCGAGTACTTGCGTGGCTCTCTCGGCGGCCTCTTCGGTTGGCACATGGACTTTGTAATCGTCCATGAATGCGGCGAGCTCTTGTTTGCCCCTGGCAGCCCTAAGGACTCCCACGTCGCTCATTAAGGCTGTTGTTAGGAACGCGGTGACAAGTGTGAACAGTAGTGGGCTCATCGTGTCGCCCTGGTAGACTCCCCTCCTGACATACCGGGAATATTCGGTGAAAGTTAACGATCCCCTTCCTACGGCCTAACCAACACAGGCGCGCACCGCGTGCGTGAGGCTCGGCGGGCGGGGCTGAGCGACCAGTGGTGCTTCTACCAAATCTTCCGCGCTAGGCCGAGTCCGCATAGCCCACCTCGATACTTAACCTAAAAAGCAATCATCGCACTGAACACGGTAAAGAATGGACGCGAATAAAATGGATTTGCCTGATGTGAACATTTATTTTCGAAATTTATGAACGAATTTAAAATCAAATATCAATCAATTGGATTTAAGTATTGATTATCAGTGTTTAGGATCGATATTTGAGACGAAGAGGAACAGGTAAGTGAAGGGTAAATCATTGAAGACAACATGGTCAAAAATTGTTTTATTTATTGATTCATTTATTTATTAACAGAAAAATGAAATTTATCAACGATTATTGGTTAATCGAGGGATCCATTGCTGTTGAATTATGGCGTACGTCCAAACTTATCGGAGATTGAATGCTTGGGAATCGAAGAGAGGCTACCGATGAGCCACTGTCGAACATAGTAGACTTTTACTCGAACCATTTTTATTTCTCAACGACTACCTCTATCGGAGACCGAGTGCTGACATGTACCTCAGCGAGGCTTCATAACGTGCAGAGGGGCTTTTGTCGCAGGAGTTTGTAGTGCGATGAGGTAGCGTACGAGGAGCTTCGTTGCAAGCGTTTGTAGCACGTCGACGATATGCAGTCCTTCTCTGGACTCTGGCGAAGCCTTGCCGCATAAAAATTTGATATAAAATGCTCACCGACGCACTGCGAACTCTGGCAACGAAGCTCCTCGTACGCTGCCTCGTCGCACTGGGAACATCTGCGACGAAGCTCCTCTGCCTGCGACAAGACATGAACGTTGAATGGTCGCCAGACGATTAAGAAATGTTTGATGAATATCGTCGACGGGCTACGAACCCTGGCAACGAAGCTCCTCGTACGCTGCCTCGTCGCACTAGGAACATCTGCGACGAAGCGCCTCTGCCTGCGACAAGACATGAACGTTGAATGCTTGTCTGACAAGTAAGAAATGTTCGATGAATATCGTCGATGGGCTACGAACCCTGGCAACGAAGCTCCTCGTACGCTGCCTCGTCGCACTGGGAAAATCTGCGACAAGGTTTCTTCGCCTGCTATGAGACATGAACGTTGAATGGTCGTCAGACGAGTAAGAAATGTTCGATGAATATCGTCGACGGGCTACGAACCCTTGCAACGAAGCTACTCCGTACGCTTCCAAGCCTCGCTGACGCTGTTGCTAGCTCTCGCTTCTTCGATCCCTGCTTGGTTCTCGATCACTCTTCGCAGTCTGTTGCCTGAGGTCAGCTTGGACAACGACGCCGGCGATATTTCTCCTCAAGAGTTAGCGGGCGATCAGTCATTGGGTACGTAGGATACAAAGTTAACGGACATCAAAAGACTTACAAGACTTATAAATTCTCATGATAGTCAGTTATACTCTCGCCTTGCTGTTTCAGAGGAAGTAACGATGTCCTGGGATGGCAACATCTTCTTCAACGAGTATGAGTTTATTCTTCTCAGACACGTGATTTACGACGAACTACAAACTCCTGCGACAAAGCCCCTCCGTACGCTATGAAGCCTCGCTGAGGTGCATGTCAGCACTCAGGTCTCCGATAGAAGTAGTCGTTGAGAGACGAAAATGGTTTCAGTGAAAGTATACTACGTTCGACAGTGGCTCATCAGTAGCCTTTCTTCGATTCCCAATCAATCAATCTCTGATAAGTTTGTGCGTACACCATAATTCAACAGCAATGGATCCCTCGATTAACCAATAATCATTGATAAATTTCGTTTTTCTGTTTCAGACCTGAGGACGTGGCCTGTGGGTGGCAGCCTTATCCGCGATGACTTCATTCTCCGCATCGTACTCTGATCAAATGATTCATTATGTTATTATTAAACTAAAGTTAACACAAACACCGAAAACTTTCTCACGAATTCTTAATTTTCATTAGATTGAATACTAGTATTTCGAACAGATGTTTTGAATAAAATCTAGGTCTGAAAATAAATGAATCAATAAATAAATCAATAGATAAACCAATTTTTGACCATGTTGTCTTCAATGATTCACCCTCCACTTACCTGTTCCACTTTGTCTCAAATATCGCTCCTAAACACTGATAATCAATACTTAAATTCAATTAATTGATATTTAGTTGATTAATCTTAAAATAAATGTTCACGTCAGGCGAATCCATTTTATTCGCGCTCATTCTTTTCCGTGTTCAGTGTGATGATTGCTTTTTAAGTTAAGTATTTATCGAGTTAGCGTGGATGGGCTATAGTATTTATCGAGTTAGCGCGGATGGGCTATGCGGACTCGGCCGAACGCGGAAGATTCGGTAGAAGCACCACTGGCTGCCTAGCCCCGCCCGTCGAGTCTCACGTACGCGGTGCGCGCCTGTGTTGGTTAGGCCGTAGGAAGGGGATCGTTAACTTTCACCGAATATTCCCGGTATACAGGCGCAGTACGTTTTCCGCCTACTTCCACGACTACTGCCCACTTTCTCATCATCGCGCCCATTGCCTTACGCACTTGCTGGTGTACCGGCAGCGCCTCGATCAGCCGCCTGAGCTGCCAGTGTTGGATGGAGTCGTAGGCCTTCGTGAAATCGTACCACACCGAGCAGTGTGGTGCGTTCGACATTCGTGCTACTTGGGTGCAGGCCTTGTCCCACAGGAGGCCATGGACCGTCCCCCAGACTCCTTCCCTCGCCAGTTGTTCCTTCGGGATCATCCACTCCGCGAGGCCGTCCTTTATTAAGGCCGCGGCGGTCGCTGTGAGGATCTTGTAGTCCGCGTTCAGGACGGCTATCGGCCGGAAGTTCGCTGGGTCTCTCACATCCCCGTTCTTATGAATCAATCGATCGGTCGTACTCCGGTCACCGTAGTCGCATCTAGAGACCCTAACTATGGATGTTGCGACGAAATTGCTTGCTTCCAGGAATTGATTGATAAAGGACCAACTCTGCTTTACGAGTCGGCGCACCCTGCATGTTTGAATGTTGAGGGAGTTTCCAATCTTGAGTGGCTGTATTTCGGCTGCAAATGATGAGATAGTTGTTGTTAAATCATGTTTCACAGTTAGGTTTTTAGTAAAATACGAGCCAGTCTATGTCCTAACATTTGTTGCTG
Organism: Tenthredo livida; assembly: GCA_963992785.1. NCBI lineage: Eukaryota > Metazoa > Arthropoda > Insecta > Hymenoptera > Tenthredinidae > Tenthredo > Tenthredo livida. Next base: position 19,985,086 of record OZ023064.1, read on the forward strand.
GTTTTATATGGATAAACTTGTATTGAAGGTAAATGAAAAATAAAAAAATAAAAAAGATGAAAAATGAATAATAAGTTATCCCAATATATTATTGGCCTGCTTTAATTGTATAACCAGTGAAAACATGTGGCTTGACCGAATTAGAAGAAAATTACGAGTACCATTATGTCTGCGCATCACTCAGCCGAAATAAAGGTAACTCGGACCATGATCCAGCATGTGCGAAGCTACATAATTCAATAGCCATATACGTGTAACAATATTTGAAGCACTACTCACCGGAATATAGAAATGTCGGTTTTGAGAAGAACCCATATCTACACGCGCTTCTTCTTCTTCTTTTATTTCGGTTTATACCTCTTACGGGAAGTAGCCATCCATTTTGAGGTCACGCATCGGAAAAGCTGTAGTAACCATGCAGTCAGTATGTTGAAATAGCAATACCGTATACCAGAGGTCGGCAGGCTTGGCGCAATGCGCCAACCTGGCTCTAAGTGTCAATTACTACGGCCGTAAGTCCCCTCGGTCTACCTGAGAACGGTCAGTTGTCCTTACCTGAAAGTTCGATGGTAGGGGCAGCGTTCAGGAGAAATAAAAGGAACTAAGGGGTGTGCGGTCTATTTGGGACGGCAAAAACTGCGTCTGCCCGTCCAAGTCTTTTCATACCTGCATATCCCTACCCATACCTGCCAAATTCCTAGAAACGGCGTTAAAAGGATTAGTGCCGGTGAATGGGTTAAGTGGATTTACGGCTTTGGCTCCTTGGCCTAATGAGTGTGCCGACCCCTGCCGTATACGATATTGTGGATTGCATTCTTGTAGTCACCAACAATGTTCACATAATTTACCGTTACTGCAATATTTTTTATCCACAGCATTTGGTAGAAACTTTGATTGAAAGTACTCAACACTTTATCACTTCATGCATGTGCCAGTCAGTATATCTATATCGAGCTGTATTTCGCTCAACAAGATGGCTGACGCCGCTGATTCCCCTTCCGTCTTTCGCCGCACCACCGCAAGGGAAGGCTCAGTCCATAAGTCCATACTTATGCGAGTCGTAGAACATATATTACCGGAAAGAGAAGAGAGCTGTTGGGCTGATGCCAACATGTTGAAACAGAGATATTACCCACAAAAAATACTTTCTCATGCCAAAAGATATATAACAATATTTATTTCGTGCAAAAGTTCCTTCCTTGTAAAAAAAAGATACGAAATCAGATGCTACTACCAACCCAGCAAACCAAAATATGTATCAAATACGTATTGTAACATTGCATGTTACGACAGGCTCCTCACCCCTTAAACGACCTTAGCGGAGTGACTGGAAAAGTACGAATGTTTAGAGAACCCCGAGGTTTGACAGAAATTCCGAGAGGCGACCGTGACCGACTAAAGACTGTTGAGCATATTATTTATTCTTTTGTTTTGTTTTACGACTTTTCTCTAACATGTGGGAGACGAGGCCCAGCCGACGGTTAAGATACTGTGACAGAGACACACCACTACCGACGCAAGACGTCCCAGTATCGACTGTTTGGATCCTACTCGACGAACGCCACCCAAAAGCTTCGGAGGATAGTTAGTGGCCACGCTACCTCCTGCTATTAATCTAGAGGACACGGGAGAGTGCCAAGGGCACTCTACAACGGGGGATATCGGTGGTGGAAGAGATTCCCGCCACCAGGAAGAGCCTGCATCCCGTGAGCCTCCGACGTAGCAAGCTAAAATCATCGTGGCGAACTTTGAATTACGCGCGTGGCGACCACCGGTCGCCATGCTTAAGGGATCCTTCGGTCGATACGAAAATCGATATTTGGCCGTAACACGAGGGCGCTGATTACCGGCGCCATGCGGTCTAGTCACTCTGCGTTAGACTAGCGTTCTGAGCACTCGTGCCGTTTATGTTGGTCTGAGACTTTGCGTCGAAAGAATTTATAAGTTTTGCGTTTAAGCCTCGTGGGCGTACTAGAGTTTTTTGTTGATTGAGTGAGTGTTTTCCTCCGAGGAATAGTTCCCCCGAGGGATAAGGAAGATGTTGTTCGAGAACGAGAAAGCCTCGTTCCTCAGGTGGCTGGAAGACGGTAAGCGTTAGCCATTCTTACCCATGCTAATTTGGATTCGGCAACGGCCGTCAGCCATATTGCCTTGAGCAGCCACGAGGCTAATTAATATTTTTGGAATCGAATTAAACCGATCTCCGAAGGGTGGGCCGTCACCAGTGTCCCCATGTATTAGAGTTTACCGTTCGAGTTACTATTTTTTTGTAGAGAAAAATCGAGTATTGTATAGTTCATTAAGTTCGGGTTTGATATCTGTCGTACACGAGTGCGACAGAGATAGTCGTAGTCAGTCACTGTCGCTCTCTCTTCCTCCCGTGGGGAGAGACATAGCTATTCGTTATTTGGACTTCGAGTCTTTGTTTTTCGGGTTCGAGTTAATACAGAATTCTAATTAAATAACTATCGCGTTATTCGCAGAGTTAGGTTAAGTTAGTTTTAGTAAGCTCTTGTAAATATTACTTCTTTAATCAATTTCTTATTCTCTATTCTTTAGTACGAGCCGAAGGCTCACTCATTGTAAATATTCGCCTGTTAATTAGTTGTAAGTCCTCCTCGTGGAGTCTATTTAGCGTTCTAGTTGAAATATTGTCTCACGAGGACCGAGTTTGTCGAGTTATTTAATTTTTGCATGATTTTTCTTTGTTATTGCTATCCTACGTGGAAGCCAGTAGTCTATTAGATATTGTAAAACTCGCCAAACGTGGCCAGGTCGCTTATACACGACCCGAGGCCGTTCTTTCTACGAGGGAATTTATTCCCGATTGTTAAAATTATTATTTCTATTTCTTTTCTATTTTGTTGAATAAATTCTATTTTTTTTTTATTGTCAAATTCAAACGCTCGAGTCGTTATTTAACGTCCCGCTAATCCTTCAATTAATCCTGACCCCTCTCCGCGGTACTGTAGCTAGCCGACGCTTTACGTACCCGTAGGTTATATTTTGTTTATATTTTTGAACGTGGCGGTTATCCGCCTGGCGCCCAGCATATTTTTCAGGTAATTAACGTTGGCCAATTGTCGAGTGGACGGCTCTCGGAGGCTAGCATCCGGTCTAGTTCGAGGGCTAAATAAAATCCACGTCACAAATTGGCGCCCAACGTGGGGCCCTGAGAAAATTAAATTCTAGTATTGTTAAATAATTATTCGCTTTCTTACAACGGCTTCTCTGTTGCCAAGAGACTTCGGGTCAAATATTTAGTTTCTCTATCTACCGGAGAGGGATTAGCGGCGCGTACGCTCACAGCGACTTTGTATCGAAGCCGTACCGCGGCAATTCTTTTGTTGATTTCAGCGTTCAAACTCCTTTGTTTAATTTTCGGTTATTCCTTTTTCGATTTTCGAAACGACTTCGGGAATTGTCGGATCCTTTCGAGGGATTCCGATCCGTTGGAAGTAATACGTTTTGTTTGAGTTAGTTATTATTTTTTTTTGCCGTGTTCTCTCCGAGAGAGTAAAATACTCGATTATAGCGTAGTACAAAACGTTATATGCGCAGGGACACTGGATACGGACCCCTAAGCGTAATATTACGAGCTATTCGCTATTATAATATAATATCTGCTTGCTATTGAATTGTTTTTTTTTTGTTTGTTTGTTTTTTTTTGTGTACTATTTCCCTGTGCATGCCTGGTGGTGGATAAATTGTATCAGGTGATCGAATAGTGACGAACCGCTGTAACGAAACATACTGAGTACCAGTGAAGTCCTACCACAACGATCACCGGGGGAAACAACATTTAATTTTCAAATAAATAATCTCAAATAGCTAGCTAGCGAGGGTCTTGTCTAGAATCCAACGGCTAACATTATTCTATATTTCGGGTTCGTGAAACTATTCTCTAACGTGGGGGAAGAGCAAAGTCCAGACTCGACGGACTCTGAGTACACCCCGCGCCGAGGGGAATGTTTACGCGTCGTCATTGCGAATCGATTCGAAAATCATAGGTGTCGCGTAGATTCACATTTTGAGCTCTGGCTGTAGCAGTGGTGCTCAGGGGTGGGTTCTGAGGACCATATGATAGCAGTGGTTCTCAACTCACGGCTACCTCGACGAGTAGACTCGTCGAGAAGATAGAGTATAGCGCTTTGAGTATGTTTTAGTTTTTTTTTTTTGCGTATCTTTCGGGTTCGGGTTCGGGTTCGGGTTATCTTTCGAGTTCGAGTTCGAGTTCGAGTTGATTTTCGAGAGTGACTTTAAATCGAGTAATTTCATTACGCACGTTCGACTGCACTCTCGGAATAAGTATTGAGTTTAGTTCGGGACTTTTGATCTTTAGTTTCGAGTTCGCGTTGATTTTCGAGATCGAATTTAAATCGATTGGTTTCTTCACGCACGTCCAAGTGCACTTTCAGAACAAGTATCGCGTTCAGTGAGTGATTTTCTTTTTTTTCTTTTGTGGATTTCGTTTTTTTTTTCCTGGAAGTTCGAGTTCGATTTTCGCGCTTTCAGTTAGTTTGCGTATTTTGTTTTTTTTTTGCGTTCGTGTTTTTCCCTTCGTTCGGAATATTTCTTTTTGGTGTCAACTGAGTCCTAGTTTCCTCATCGAGTCATGGCGTCAATAGATACCCCGTACGGATGCGCTTTGTGGGATTTAGATCACGCGGAGTTATCCCAGCTGTTGAGTTCGCTAAACGTAAGCACCACGGGCTCAAGCGCAGAGTTGAGAGATCGGTATTTGCGACATTGGCGGCGGCGCCAGGGCGAACTCACCATCCCCTGGGAGCCTGAGGACGAAACGATTTTCGCCTCAAACGTTGGATCGCGACCGGGTGGTAGTCAGGAGCACCAGAGAAACCCTTCGCCGACCCGGGTTTCGTTCGCGACTAATTTCGAGTCACGACCGGTGACGACAACAACCACGAGCATCATCTACACGACAGCTCAACCGGTTATGTCGACCATCGCCGACCCAAGGCCTGCGAGGAGTGCACCGAGCTCACCCCCGAGGCCAGCGGATACACGCGCCGGTTTAGATGCGAGCGACGCATACAGAGATTTTTATAGAGACCATGCTGCATTCCGGGAAATTCTAGCCGAAGAAAGACCCGAAGTGATGCCGCGCCGATCTACGGCTAACCCGCGAGCGTTAGCTGCCTACGGCCACGAATACCTACGCGGTACACAGGTCGAGGTCCTGCGCGATAACAGGCCCCCACAGCTAGAGCTAGAGGACCGATATCATAGACCCGAGAGGGTAGCGTCCGACCGAACGAGGGTAAGACCCGAAACGGTGGAAATTAGCGATAGCCGGGACCAACCAAACCTCGAGGACTTAGTGCAGGAAGTATTAAGGAGATTACCGCGAGAATCTCTCCCGAGAGGAATCGTAGGATCCCGGGAAGATAGGGATCGACAATCGCGCGTGGAAGCACGGCCAACGGAAGGCCACACCCGCCGAGAGGTCGACTTCAGGCAAAACCGAAGCCTGTCGCCGGTAAATCCTCAACCGATCATTACCCACCCACCCTCCCAAGGTAGGCATCCCAGCACGAGGATGTGGGATGACCCGCACTCCAGCTGGGAAGACGTGACGACACCCGCGCGTTCGCACTGTAGAGACCGAGCCAAGGAGGTGGTCGAAGCGTTACGAAGGTGGAACATAAGGTTCGGAGGTAGTAGTGAACAAAGCGCGGAGGACTTTTTAAGCCGTCTCGATGATTGTAAGAGGTTCACGCCATTAAGCGGCAAAGAAGTGATACAGTCTCTGCCGATAGTATTTACGGGGATCGCCTCGGAGTGGCTACGACTCGAGCGAGATAGCTGGTCGAGCTACGAAGATTTCCGGCAGGAATTCAGAAGCTGGTTCGGCGACGAAACAGTAAATAAAAGATTCCGTCAGCAGGCCGCGTCGCGTACGCAGGGCGAAAACGAGTCGGTGACCGACTACTTGACCTGCATCCGGGGGTTATTAAATCGTATGACTAGGCCATACGCGTTGGAAGACCAACTAGACCTAGCATTCGAGAACCTTAAGCCGGAGATTCAGAACTTGTTAGACCGGAATCAAATATCTAGTTTTAAAGAATTAGCTCGGGCTGCCACTGCTAAAGCAAGAAATTTAGCATCCTCGCGGGCGTACAAGCCACCCCCACCCGCTGACGCCGACGAGTCGTACATGTCGGAGCTAGCATGTAAGGCTAAGGCCAAGCAAGCGAAGAAAGCCCAGGCACTCGCGGCCGTGTATGAGTCTGTCGAGACTGCGGAGGCACCGGAGGCGCCGAAGGCTAAGTCAGCTCCGAAGACGAAAACGAAGGGCGGTAAGAGTCAAGGGGGGGAGAAGATGGCCTTGGAAAAGGCCATAACAGAGCAACTCGCGGCAATTCAGGCAAATTTAGAGAAAAGAATAGAGACCGCGACCGCGAACCTACAGCCTCGGCAGGCTAATCCAACCGCTCCGACATACCCCGTAGACGCGAGGGTAGCTACGAACACCATACCAACAATGGATGGTGGACCAGCGGTCACCTGTTTTAACTGTGATCGCAGAGGTCATATATGGAGGGATTGCCCAGCGCCGAGGGTTCGTTTTTGCTACCATTGTGGTAGGAAAGGCGAAATTGCGACTACGTGTTCGCGTTGTCATCCGGGAAACGGTACAGGGGGCTCGCGAACAGGGCAAGGGAGTCACCCCCAATAGAAAACCCGAGCCCAAATAATCCTTATACCGAGCCGGATGCAGAATGCTTTCCGATGCAGACCCTTGAACTGCAGCCACGCTGGTTTTTAACAGTCAAAATCGGGAATTCGAAGGTTCGCGCTCTAATAGACACCGGGTCTTCCAGAAGTTTTTTAGGAGCTTCGGGAAAGAAAATCGCCGAAGAAAATGGTCGGGCCTTAAGCAAACCAGCTTTTGAACGGGTTATACTGGCAAACGGCGACACCGAAGCAGTCTTAGGGGAATTTATCGTGCCGATTGAATTGGCAGGAATAACCCACGAACTTGCGATTCGAATACTCCCGTCTGTAGCGTGGGATTGCATCCTCGGTATGGATTTTATTAGATTATTTGAGTTAGAAATGTATGGCGGAGACGATACGTGGCGTCTAAAAGAGGGACCGACGGAAACTAATCTGTTTTTCGAGTCATTGGCAGCGACCACGGGGTCAACCAACGCGTGCTACGGCATAGCAGAGTTAACTTCAGCGGAGAAAACGGTACTGGAAGAGTTTTTAGAGAACGAGCTACCTGCGGTCACGGGCCCACTAGGATTAACAAGCCTAGCTGAGCATACCTTAGATACGCAGGGAAACTCGCCGATTAAACAAAGATATTATTTAGTATCACCGGTGGTACAAGCCGCGATCCATGCTGAAGTTGATCGTATGTTAGCCGAAGGCGTCATTGAGCCTTCACAAAGCGCGTGGTCGAGTCCCATAGTAATGGTTAAAAAGCCGAATGGCAGTTATCGTTTTTGTTTGGATTTCCGTAAAGTAAATAGCGTCACGAAGAAGGATGCCTACCCGATTCCGTATATTAACGGGATTTTAGCTAAATTACGTGCCGCGAGGTATATTTCGACGATTGATTTGAGTCAAGCCTATCATCAGATTCCCTTGCACCCAGATAGTCGCGAAGTCACTGCGTTCACTGCACCGGGCAGAGGCTTATTTCACTTTACGAGTATGCCATACGGACTCACCGGAGCCCCTGCCACGTTTCAAAGATTAGTTGACAAATTAATTACACCGGATATGGAACCACACGTTTTCGCGTATTTGGATGACATTATTGTAGTTACGGATAATTTCGTGAAACATATAGACTGGCTCAAACGCGTCTTTGATCAAATCGCGAGGGCTGGCCTAACGTTAAATCCCGATAAGTGTGAATTTTGTAGAGATGAAGTAAGATATTTGGGGTTCAGAGTTAATAACGAGGGTTTACAAATAGACCCCGACAAGATCGAACCGATTGTTAGTTATCCGGCACCCCGGAACTTGAAACAATTGCGACGATTTTTAGGGATGGCCTCGTGGTACCGCCGATTTATTCCAGCGTTCGCGGGCTCCTCGGAGCCATTAACGCGGCTTTTACGCAAAGATAGACGGTGGGAATGGGGCGAAGAACAAGAACAAGCGTTCAACGAATTAAAATCCGCGTTAACCTCAGCCCCGATATTATCGTGTCCTGATTTTCGAGTACCTTTCGTAGTGCAGACGGATGCCAGCGATTTTGGAATCGGCACCGTCTTGACTCAGACCATCGACGAGGTCGAACGAGTCATCGCGTATGCGAGCCGCACTCTTTCTGAAGCTGAGAGAAAATATTCGGTGACAGAAAAAGAGTGTTTAGCTGTAATTTGGGCTATAAAGAAATTTCGCGCGTACCTCGAGGGGTATCTTTTCACGGTGATAACGGATCACAGCAGCCTCCGACGGTTGCATAATTTGCATAATCCAACAGGTCGGCTTGCTAGGTGGGCATTAGAGCTCCTGGAGTATGACTTCGAGGTCATACATCGAAAGGGAGCTATGCATCATGTCCCCGACGCGTTATCGCGCATGTACGAAGACGAGGTCGAGGACCTCGCAGCCGTGTATGTAGCCGCGATTAATGAAGCTCAAGATCCATGGTACAATAAACGCGTACAAGAAGTTTTAGAGGCCCCGAAAAAGTATAGAGGATGGTCAGTATTCGAAGGCCGACTGTATTATTTGCGGCCGAATCCGGTGACAGAACCAATTATGGAAGAACTGAATCCGTGGAAATTAGTATTGCCCGCCGAACATCGCGACCGAGCGTTTATCGAAGCGCACGAAGACCCGCAGGCTGGGCATCTCGGAGTCGAAAAGACTTATGCGAGAATCCGCGAGGATTATTATTGGCCTGGCATGTTTAGAGATATCGTAGTCGCGGTGCGACGCTGTCAGCAATGCCAGCAGTGCAAAGTCGAACAGGCTACACCAGCTGGTCTGATGGGAGATCGTGTAGTAAATCAGCCGTGGACAGTAGTCGCAGCTGACATAATGGGTCCGTTTCCTCGTAGTCGATCCGGGTACGAATATTTGTTAGTCTTCGAGGACTTGTTTACAAAGTGGGTAGAGTGCACTCCGTTGCGTAAAGCCACGGGGAAAAACATTATCGCGGCGTTCGAGGATTTAATTTTGTCTAGGTGGGGTACTCCGGAAGTATTCCTCACTGATAATGGCACTGAATTCGCGAATAAAGCCGTCGATGACATGTGCGCCGAATACAATATAGTACACGCTCACGTGCCTCCGTATCATGCGCAGGCAAATCCGGTTGAGAGGGTAAATCGCGTTCTGAAGACGATGATCACGGCCTATATCGAGAATAACCATCGGGACTGGGATGTTCATTTGCATGAATTCCATTTCGCATATAATTCCGCAGTGCATAGTTCACTGAAAGTAAGCCCGGCATTTTTAAACTTAGGTCGTGAACCGCGGCCTAGAGTGCAACTTCGACGCGCGGAGGAAGGTCCGGCGACTATTCCGGAACCGTGTCCGGCGAAGTGGGCTGAAAGAATGAACCGCCTACAAGAATTAAGAGATCTCGCGACCCACCATTTACAAAATGCACGCACTAGGCAGGCGCAATACTATAATCGACGTCACCGAGACGGTCATTATAAGGTAGGAGACCGAGTCTGGAAGAGAAACCGCGTCTTATCATCGGCTGCGAACTTCGTAGCTGCAAAATTAGCTCCTAAATTCGCGGGACCGTATATTGTAACGAAAGTAGTATCACCCGTCGTGTACGAGCTAGAGGATGAAACCGGTAGGACACTCGGTCGACACCATATCAAAGATTTTAAACCGTACGTCGCCCCCGAGGTAGACGTCAATCTCAGCGAATCCGAGGAGGAAGACGCGTCTTCCGACGAGGCCTGAGAAAATTATTCGCGTTCGTGTATTCTGAGTTTTTGGTATTACGTATTCGAACACTATTGGATTCGAGGGTTTTGTTTCTTTTTGTTGTTGGTTGATTTAAGGAAATAGGGTCTTAGGAAACGTTGGTAAAATCATCGGTCAGTTCGACGAATTAGTTTTTCTTCATTTTTTTTTTGAGTCGACTGCGCCAACCCTTGCGTAGGGGGAAACTGTTCCCAGTCATCCGAAGCTCACAAAGAGGGTTTTGATTCTTCACAGTCCAACCAGGTGCAGCATACGAGGAGCCGATCCGGTTAGCCTATAGTGACCTAGTGGAACTACAGGCGCCGGAGGCCGTTGCGGAGACGACAGGGAACGCTGCGGTCGAGCTATCCCCCGCGCCGGGGGCAAGGGCCCAGAAAGAGCCGACGTCCGACCCGAGGCCGCCGGAGCCCACTACCACGGGGGCCACCCCACGTCCGCGGACACCCATATCACCGGTGCCGAGGGACCCCCGGTATATACCGGTCCCTCAACCACCCACCAGGCCGCGGAGGCAAGCCGAGATAGACCGTCTCGAAAGGGAGGTGCACGAAGCCGACCTTCGAGCGGAGGAGGCACGGAGAGGTGTGAGAGAGGCCACGAGGCTAGCCGTAGTAGCCCACAACGAGGCCATGCTGGCCCGACAGGCGTACGAAGCCGCGGTCAGAGCCCACCAAAACCTCGAGGCCGGAGGACGGGAGCGGAGGGAGCGAGACGCCCGAGAAGCCGCTCTACTTGCATATCGCAGAAGCCAAATGAATTGTTGGAACTGCGGCCGAGCCGGGCACAAATCACGCGACTGCGATAGGCCGAAGAGGCCCTTCTGTAATTTATGTTCGATGCCCGGAGTCCTCGCGGAAACCTGTCCCTGCCGCGATCAAGGGTGGCACCTAGAGCTGGCCACCCAACGGGAAAGGGATCAGGCTCGACGGGGGTATTATCCCCAGGCCTCTCGGGGAACGCGCGGTGGCTAATAGCCGGGTCCTTTCGTGGGGTTTCGTTTTTTTTTTCTTTCTCTTTCGTTCCCTTTTATTTTTTTTTTGTTTTGTTTTCTCGTTTCCTTTGCCTCTCGGGGGCACCCTATTTTTTTTTGTTGTTTTTGGTTTGTTTTTTTTTGGTTTCTGTCTTTCCCCTTTTCGTGGGGGTGCTATTCGTTTTTTTTGTTTTTTTTTTCTGGTATAGAGTCCTCGGACTCAGGCATTGACGCCTTGCATTTAGTTTCGTTTTGTTTTGTTGGTTCGTAGTCTCTTATTTTATTTGTTTTTTTTTTTTGTGTCATGTTTTTGGTCAAAATTATTGGTAATGAAATTACAATAGTCCTTTATTTTGCTATTTTTTTTTTGTGTGGTTCGTTAGTTTCGAGTTTTCAGATATTAGACTCTTATTTTGATTTTGTTTTTTTTTGGGTGGGAAGTCGAACCCTTCCCTAAGTTTTTGTCTTTCTGCCTTTTGCAGGGGGAGAGTAGCGTGTGATGACTTGAGAATTTAACCGGGGGTTTTCATAAAATACCTTAATATTCCCTCCCCGGGGGAAAGTTTAGTTTGCTAAAAAGTTACGTTTAAGCCATCAGATCCAGACGGATCTGTAGACGTAAGACGCGGTGTGCGGCCGCCACTCGGAGTTCGGTCCATGGGTCAGTTTTGCTGGCGCTTCCGCCCCAGTGGTCCGTCTAAGGGGGGGGGAGTTGTAACATTGCATGTTACGACAGGCTCCTCACCCCTTAAACGACCTTAGCGGAGTGACTGGAAAAGTACGAATGTTTAGAGAACCCCGAGGTTTGACAGAAATTCCGAGAGGCGACCGTGACCGACTAAAGACTGTTGAGCATATTATTTATTCTTTTGTTTTGTTTTACGACTTTTCTCTAACATGTGGGAGACGAGGCCCAGCCGACGGTTAAGATACTGTGACAGAGACACACCACTACCGACGCAAGACGTCCCAGTATCGACTGTTTGGATCCTACTCGACGAACGCCACCCAAAAGCTTCGGAGGATAGTTAGTGGCCACGCTACCTCCTGCTATTAATCTAGAGGACACGGGAGAGTGCCAAGGGCACTCTACAACGGGGGATATCGGTGGTGGAAGAGATTCCCGCCACCAGGAAGAGCCTGCATCCCGTGAGCCTCCGACGTAGCAAGCTAAAATCATCGTGGCGAACTTTGAATTACGCGCGTGGCGACCACCGGTCGCCATGCTTAAGGGATCCTTCGGTCGATACGAAAATCGATATTTGGCCGTAACACGAGGGCGCTGATTACCGGCGCCATGCGGTCTAGTCACTCTGCGTTAGACTAGCGTTCTGAGCACTCGTGCCGTTTATGTTGGTCTGAGACTTTGCGTCGAAAGAATTTATAAGTTTTGCGTTTAAGCCTCGTGGGCGTACTAGAGTTTTTTGTTGATTGAGTGAGTGTTTTCCTCCGAGGAATAGTTCCCCCGAGGGATAAGGAAGATGTTGTTCGAGAACGAGAAAGCCTCGTTCCTCAGGTGGCTGGAAGACGGTAAGCGTTAGCCATTCTTACCCATGCTAATTTGGATTCGGCAACGGCCGTCAGCCATATTGCCTTGAGCAGCCACGAGGCTAATTAATATTTTTGGAATCGAATTAAACCGATCTCCGAAGGGTGGGCCGTCACCAGTGTCCCCATGTATTAGAGTTTACCGTTCGAGTTACTATTTTTTTGTAGAGAAAAATCGAGTATTGTATAGTTCATTAAGTTCGGGTTTGATATCTGTCGTACACGAGTGCGACAGAGATAGTCGTAGTCAGTCACTGTCGCTCTCTCTTCCTCCCGTGGGGAGAGACATAGCTATTCGTTATTTGGACTTCGAGTCTTTGTTTTTCGGGTTCGAGTTAATACAGAATTCTAATTAAATAACTATCGCGTTATTCGCAGAGTTAGGTTAAGTTAGTTTTAGTAAGCTCTTGTAAATATTACTTCTTTAATCAATTTCTTATTCTCTATTCTTTAGTACGAGCCGAAGGCTCACTCATTGTAAATATTCGCCTGTTAATTAGTTGTAAGTCCTCCTCGTGGAGTCTATTTAGCGTTCTAGTTGAAATATTGTCTCACGAGGACCGAGTTTGTCGAGTTATTTAATTTTTGCATGATTTTTCTTTGTTATTGCTATCCTACGTGGAAGCCAGTAGTCTATTAGATATTGTAAAACTCGCCAAACGTGGCCAGGTCGCTTATACACGACCCGAGGCCGTTCTTTCTACGAGGGAATTTATTCCCGATTGTTAAAATTATTATTTCTATTTCTTTTCTATTTTGTTGAATAAATTCTATTTTTTTTTTATTGTCAAATTCAAACGCTCGAGTCGTTATTTAACGTCCCGCTAATCCTTCAATTAATCCTGACCCCTCTCCGCGGTACTGTAGCTAGCCGACGCTTTACGTACCCGTAGGTTATATTTTGTTTATATTTTTGAACGTGGCGGTTATCCGCCTGGCGCCCAGCATATTTTTCAGGTAATTAACGTTGGCCAATTGTCGAGTGGACGGCTCTCGGAGGCTAGCATCCGGTCTAGTTCGAGGGCTAAATAAAATCCACGTCACAGTATATATTATGTAACGAATGTTACACGTTATGTATCAAACTCATAAGAAAGTATGTTACTGGTACAGCACGATGTCAGCAACATTGGATGTATCATCAATGTATTAGATATGTGCTGGTGATACATATCAGCGACGGCTCACCGATATATCATAGACATATCAAAGATATGTCAAAGACATGTTGAAAGATGTATCAGATACATATTGGAGATGCATCTGATACAATTAACTATCACACTGGAAAAGCTGAATAAAAAGCCGTTATTATTACTAATTTCCATCATCTATGGTGTATATATGACATAGTAACAATTTATAATCAACCACAGATAGATTAAAACGCATTTTTAGTTCATTCAAGACGACATCATTATTTTGACCTAACCCGGGCTCGAACCATGATCGCTCGGACTCGCTTGGATTAGTAGTCGCACGCTCTCGCCACTACACCACAGTATCGTGTAGTGAATACTGCCAGATTTCTCTATATTTTCGATCTCGCTATCTAACAGCTCTGAAGCGTTTATGCCTCGATTGATGCGTACTATCATGTTAGTCACTCACATACGTTTCAGAAATTAACGCCAGCAGATACGGATATCCTATTTTGCGACGTTTTAATTGCAGAACTAAAGATATTGCACGTATCATAGATGTTATTATGTTATGTGACTCTGTTCCCTGGTGTTGCCATCTCTGTTACGTATCATCCATGGGTCTGATGTTATATATACGACACATGTCATATTTGCAGAAATATCATGTCCCATGTATGTAACTATGTTATATTTCCGGATCCCTGAAGATGCTTTCAATTTTATGTATCACTTGTGGGTCTCATGTAATGTACATGATACATCACGGAATTGAAGTTATGTTATTTTTCCTCTACGTAACTTTGTTATATTACATTGTTACTTCGTGATGCCCTCAATATTACGTATCATTCATGCATCTTATGTTATGTAAACAATATGTTACATTCTAAAGATATGTCGCATATCAGAGACATAACTATGTTACATTACTCCGATCTCTAGATGTGCTTTCACAGTTATGTATCAGTTATGTATTGGTTTGCTGGGAAGTACCCACACAACAGCTACTTTTTCTCAGATTGATAATTAGCCAAGAAAATATGAAAAAAAAAAAAATTTGGAGGTAGTGGTACTTGGCGGGCCTTTTTAGACAATTAAATATACAACAGTAACTGATCGCGAATTTTAACATCCGGTTTCGATTAACGCCGTACAAACTTGAGTTACTATAAAATTTACAGTGATTTGATTATAACAACTTCTAAAGTTGTAGATAATAATATAATAATAATGAGTAGAGCCGTTATGTCTATATTTTTTTTTTTTCTGGTCTTGGCGCGAGACTCTATCGAGTCTCTTGATATAAATATTATACATTCGTGTTAATAATAATCGTAAAATAATGTATATATATAATATATTTTCTTAGATTTAACGAAATGTACAAGTTTTGCGTATTGAAAATCCAAGACTAAAGTTTGTTTACCAAAACTTCGAGAGACAAATAGTTTCGGAGCTACAGAAGATCTTAGTTTTATTCGTCTAGGTCCTCCGCTCCGTAGTTTCAGTAGCCAGGTCCTCTGCTCTGTAGTTATACTTCGAGGGGCTCATATGTAGTTTCGGAGCTACCGACGATCTTAGTCGACCAATCACAAGGCTTATGAGTACCAAGCAGGGCCGGTTCAAGAGTGTTAGTCGAGCAGTGCCTGCGGCGGATCGATTCTGATCGTATTACATTTCAATCCGATTTCTGGATAAGTCTGACGGCGTCGTCTCCTGAAGATGTCTTCGTATGGCATACGCATCCGTTCTCGTCGTCCTGATCCTCGGAGTCGTAGTTTGAGTCACCAGGTTCTCGGCTTCGAAGTTCTCGTAGTCCAGATCCTTCGCTTCGTAGTTTCAGTCGTCCAGGTCCTTCGCTTCGTAGTTCTCGTAGTCTAGGTCCTTGTTCTCGTAATTTATTTTATTTTATTTTATTTTTTAATTTTTAATTTTTTTTAACTTTTTGTTTATTTTTTTTTTAATTTTTTTTAATTTTTTTTTTAATTTTTTTTAATTTTTTTTTTGTATCTGTTTTTTTTTTTTTTTGCTGTTTCTCGTATACTTGTCTAAAAAGGCCCGCCAAGTACCACTACCTCCAAATTTTTTTTTTTTTTTTTTCATATTTTCTGGGCTAATTATCAATCTGAGAAAAAGTAGCTGTTGTGTGGGTACTTGGCAGTAGCATCTGATTTCGTATCTTTTTTTTACAAGGAAGGAACTTTTGTACGAAATAATAGTACATTGTACAACAAGGGGGGGAAATGACCCTCCCCCCCCTTGTTGCACACCGTAATTTTTTCAACGAGTGCATGTATAGGCCCTATTTTTCGCGCATGCACGACCGAAATTTTGGGAAATTTTGAGAATTTCCAATAATTTTGGAAACTTTGGAAAGTTTGGAAATTTTCGGAAATTTATGGAAATTTATGGATATTTATGGAAATTTTTGGAAATTTATGGAAATTTTTGGAAATTTTTGGAAATTTTTGGAACTTTTTTGAAATTTATGGAAATTTTGGAAAGTGGTGTGGCGACGCAATAATATCTCAGAGTTTCTCTCCACGCTCACTACGCGGCGCATCCAACTCGCTTCGCTCTCGCTAGTCCCATACTAGGACTACGCTCAGTATATATACCGATCACAAGCGACTACCAATATCCACTACCGGACACCCCGCGTCTAGGGCACGGTGTGCTCGGCTCTCAGCCCTACTGACGAGTCCGGCCGAGTACACCCGGACGAAACGCAATACCATATCTTTCTAGAAGGTTCGATTCCTTCAGTGAAAATTTTGAAATATTTGAGAACCTTCGAGACCGTCTCTCGGAAGGTAGTAATAGATCCATGACCTCCCTAGGGAGGTAATGGAGTCCACGCTAGAAATGACCAATTTTCTATTCGTTTCACATGCAAGAAAAAGGGCCTATTACATGCACGTGTTGAAAAAATATTGTTATATATCTTTTGGCATGAGGAAGTATTTTTTGTGGGTAATAATCACATCACATTAATGGACTTGGCGAAATTTTTTGCACCGGAGGTGCTTTTTATGGGGATATCAGTGCTTTTTGTAGATTTTGGTGATTTAGCACGAGAATGTATTTTTTGTGCAGGGTAATAATCACATTAATGTACTTTGCGATTTTTTTTTGCACTGGAGGGGCTTCTTTTGGAGATATCACTATCTTTTGTAGATCTTGATGATTTAACTGAATTATTCTCATTCGTGATGAATTGCATAAATCGTCCGACCACTATCAATGTGGAAGGTGTATACACATAATCCGTGGCGTTCTATTGTCTACTAGATCCCTCAAAAGTCAATCGCCGTTAGGAGACCAGCAATCTCTTCATATCCGCAACGTGTAACCCTGCGTGCAGCCCTCCTCCTTTCTCATCCGGGCTTGGGACCGGCAATGGCGGAGTTCCTTGCACGCAGGGTTATAGTTGCTGATCATAAAATACTTCGAACATTCGATTATATGACTATATTTCCGTAACTTTCTATCTATCTATCTATAAGGATTCAGGTCCGCTGTAAAAAGAATATGTATGCGTTCCTTGCGTTTTTGATCCATTTTTGCTTTGTAATTTCATAATCATTGACATGTTGCCATTCAGAAGTTCCATCTCGTAGCATGCAAGCAGGGTTGGGCAGTATCGGTTACATTGTGTAATTAATTACCGTAAAATTACAAATTACAATTGTATTTAGTATCGGATTTTTTTCTAAATACTAAATACAATTGTATTTAGTATCGAATTTCTATCTAAATACAAATTACAATTGTATTTGGTATCGGATTTTTTTCTAAATACTAAATACAATTGTATTTAGTATCGAATTTTTATCTAAATACAAATTACAATTGTATTTAGTATCGGAGTTTTTTCTAAATACTAAATACAATTGTATCTAGTATCGGATTTTTATCTAAATACAAATTACAATTGTATTTAGTATCGGAGTTTTTTCTAAATACTAAATACAATTGTATTTAGTATCGAATTTTTATCTAAATACAAATTACAATTGTATTTAGTATCGGATTTTTTTCTAAATACTAAATACAATTGTATTTAGTATCAAATTTTTATCTAAATACAAATTACAATTGTATTTAGTATCGGAGTTTTTTCTAAATACTAAATACAATTGTATTTAGTATCGAATTTTTATCTAAATACAAATTACAATTGTATTTAGTATCGGAGTTTTTTCTAAATATTGATTACAATTGTATTTAGTATCGAATTTTTATCTAAATACAAATTACAATTGTATTTAGTATCGGAGTTGTTTCTAAATACTAAATACAACTGTATTCAAAATCGAATTTGTTTCTAATTACCAATTACAAATCAATGGCTCAGTCGAATAACGCAGTATCTCGCGAGCCACTCCGAAATCGATCTGTAGTACAGTAATGTTCATTAATGGGTTCACGGTGGCCAACTGTTTTTTTCGGACTTTTTCGGGAACGAGTTTCCATTCGCATTTCCTGTGCCCGTGACCGACGAAGTAGTCGACAGGACAGTTTGATAAACCACGACTGTACTCTGTAACCTCCCGCCGCTGTCATTTCCATAACCTCTAAGTCTGTCGATATTTTATTTCTCCTTTAATGACTTATCGCATAACCTCTAAGTCTGGCTACATTCCGCAAGGAGATGAGCCTGATTAAAGATTGAAGTGAGGATAATCTCTAAGTGCGCGAAAGCACGTATAATTTGTTCGGGAGAATATGTATTCTATTATATCAGTCATCAATTCGACACTCAATGTAGGTTAACTATTCATTATAGGTTAGCACATCACGGAGATCCTAATGCCCAGAGCTTTTCATAACCAATAAATATAATGCCTTTAATATTACAGTTGTTTATTTATTTGGTTTCAATTCGTCAGGTTAACCCTAAATTGGATAATATTATTATAAGAATATTATATTAATGTTATATAATTATATTATATTATCTTTTTTCCTTTTTTCGAACTCGAACTGAGATGATAACGAGTCTTACGCTCAGCCAAAAAATGGCGTCGATTATATTCGACTAATGTATTCAGCTCTGCAAATGCTGTCAAATACATTTCAGAAATTGTAATTGGGCTGAAAATGAATAAGAATTAAAATTGTAATAATTTGTAATTAGAAAAAATCCGATACTAAATACAATTGTAATTTGTATTCGCTCGCTGCGCTCGCTCACTCGATTGGTTGATGATTAACAACATACAAAAGCATTGAAATCAGATACAACTGCCAAGTACCTGTAGAACAATAAAAGTTTGGAATTGAAAAATTTTTTCACACTAAATAACGTTGTACTCGTTCGCTCGCTGCGCTCACTCACTCGATTGGCTTATAATTATTGGTTGAAAAAAAAATTCGGATGAAGAAATTGAAGAAGTCAACATTTATCCAAAAATATTCATAACGAAAAAATTATTTAAAGAAAATTTTTAAAGAAAATTTGGAGTCCGTGGTACATTGGCGGGCCAATGTTTGAATAACCATCAGATGACATTGACAGGGTCGCGATCGATATTACATGGTTCTTTTTCTATAAAAGGCCCGCCAAGTGCCACTACCTCCAAATTTTCTTTAAAAATTTTCTTTAAATAATTTTTTCGTTATGAATATTTTTGGATAAATGTTGACTTCTTCAATTTCTTCATCCGAATTTTTTTTTCAACCAATAATCATAAGCCAATCGAGTGAGCGAGCGCAGCGAGCGAACGAGTACAACGTTATTTAGTGTGAAAAAATTTTTCAATTCCAAACTTTTATTGTTCTACAGGTACTTGGCAGTTGTATCTGATTTCAATGCTTTTGTATGTTGTTAATCATCAACCAATCGAGTGAGCGAGCGCAGCGAGCGAACGAGCACAACTTTTGATTATGTTTTGGTAGTCTACACATTAATGGACTTGGCGAAAGGTTTTTGCACCGAAGGTGCTTTTTGGGGTTGATTTCACTACTTTTTGTAAAATTTTGCTTGACCACCTAATAATTGTGCTCGCTCGCTACGCTCGCTCGGTTGTTTTGTACTATTTCATACCGCCCGAAGTCCCTCGATAAGCAGGAACGTCAACAGCAACGAGCACGCGTGTGCTCATAATTTTCCCCAAGTCTCAAATTTGTAGACTGACGCATAATGTACTTTCATATCATAGCGTTTACAAATTGTTTCACTACGATAATTTTTTATACCTACAACATCTAACCCTGCGTGCAGCCCTCCTCCTGTCTCATCTGGGCCTGGGACCAGCAATGGCGGAGTTACTTGCACGCAGGGTTATAGTTGCTGCTCATGATTAAATATATAAATATCAGATGTATGTATTGCAATTCGTAGGTAGTTTTTTTCGTAGGTCCTCTACAAAAAGAACATGTACGCGTCCCGTACTCATAACGTCAACTTCCAATTCGGGTCTGAACAGAAGGTATCAAAATATTTAGAATTGAGCCTATTCATGCAAGACTAGCGTAGAGCATGAAATGGAAGTTTATGAAGTCAAACACTTGCATTCTGCTCTCTTCGTCTGACTCTTGCCGTTTCTCGTATCAAATCACACTATACCGATACTTTGCAGTCCAAGCGTTATCTTTCATCATCCTCACGTCTTATACGGCGACCCGCTACAAGATTAAACAATCCATAAGATTTTTTTCCAATATTTCCATTCCTAAATGATTATACGCTGAGTCTACAAATAATAAATAAATATAAATCAGAATCTCTATCATCTGAGAAAGAGGGAGTCGATCGATCATTTCTTTAATATTGAATAAGTATTTTCATTTTCACCATTTGTCGTGATAGCACTAATCTGAATTCGATTGAGCTTCTGAGCGGAGAATCTAAGCAAATTATAAAACATGGATTAAAGAATTATCTTCAGCGAAGGTCAAGGCATTACGTTGACGTGGAGTGTAGAATAAAGCCTATCGTAGTCCAACACACAACGTCGACTTACAGTCTCGTTTGGACTAGAGGATACCGAGATAAAATATAGAACTCGTTGAAATCCTACACATAACGTTGGCTCACAGTTTAGGTCCGAGCAGACGAGCCTCTAGAAATGAGCCTAACATCGAGCTTGAAGTGGAATTTGTTGCAATCCAACGTTTGAACTCGGCTTTGTTGGTCTGGCTCCTTGCCGTTACTTATATCAAATCATGCTATCCTGATATTTTTCAACTTCAACATTTTTTCTTGGTTTTCTATTGTCAGACTTCCTGAGGCGGTGACTTGCTAGAAAATTGAATCCCCGAAACACCGTTTCCTCCGATAATTGCATTCATGAATGGAAATAAGCCGAATCTACAATGTATAAGTGAATAAAATTCAGAGGTAATAGTCAGTTAATAGTCACCTGACAGTCTTGTCCGTTTACAATTGTTATTTTATTTATCACCGTGAATTTTACACGTCAGTCGATTCGCATAACCTCAAAAGCTCGAGATCGTAGGATTTAAGATTTACCTATCGAAATATTTTTGTTCGTGACTATCACATTAATGTATACTTGGTGTAAGGTTTTCGCACCTAAGTGGCTTTTGGGAGGTATTCACTAGTTCTTGTACCCCCAAATTTCGTATATAAGCATTGCTTGTACTTTCTTTTATTTCCTTTATTTGGATTTAAAAACATGAAATGACAACACGCGTCTGCTAGTGTAGCGGACGGTTTCTGTCTGCGATACTGGCGCTATCTATTGGCGCGATCTATCCGATCGGAACTATCTCGTATACTGACGTCACTCTATACAACTTTGGTGGGTTTCCCGTCTAGTGATTTTATATGGGAATGGTTTTAATGTTCTTGGTCTGACGACGACGAAAACGAAAACGAAAACAAAAAATTTTACGAGGAAACGGGGTATCAGAATTGGTAGTTAATCATATCTCAGCACTCCGGACACCGATTTAATCGATCTAAGGCTCAAATGAAAGCTTTTCATGCCCACATCCTAGATTAAATTAGTTTCAATCTGTGTATATTGTGAGGTGAAAGAAAACGACGATACTAGTTCGCGGTATAGGTTAGGGTAGCTGCCTCTCGGGTATATAGACTCGTTGAGTCTCGCGCTTGAAAAAAATTTTTTTTTAATGTACTTGGCGCGAGACTCTACCGAGTCTCTTGACTTCAGTCTATGCCTACGTCTAGGTCCATATATAAAACGTGGGCCTATCTCAACGAAGACTAAGTGAAGGCAGATAAATAAGAAATAAGAAAAAGAAAAAGAAAGAAAAAATCAAATCAAATAAGAACGTAAAAAATAGTGGGCTAACGTAAGATATACACGAAAAGTTGGACTATAGAGGTGCGCGATAGATATAGATATAGTAGTAGTATAGCTGATAATACAAACCGACACAAGCACGGGTTAATTTATTTCTAATAAATCACGCCGGTCTATCTTTCTTATTTTCCAAACTGTTGGAAGAATATTTCAACAGTTAAGAATCTATACTTAATTCGAGCACAAGCATTACGGTAGTTGGTATTCAATTAGATAAGAAAAAGCTCTCTGTATACTTTTTCGATATCGCTGCACAATTAAGACTAGAATAATATTGATTTACGTATTTTAAATTCCTTATTAAAGATATTTGTGCCACTAATTGGAATGAATTCGAAGATTTAATTAAACCATTTTCTTTGTTTTTTTTTTCTCTTTTTTTGTTGAGTTACTCACGTTATTCACTTCATTAAATTTATTAACTTTATACTATAACTCTGCGATGTATAAGACCATATTATTATAACTGAGAAGATGACGGCGATGAAAGAGCTGCTTATTCCTTGTAGTCTTATCTTGAAAACGTTATTATTCGCACGAAATGCAAAAAATATAATGGCGTCAATTTATACGTTATCGTAATATTATGTTATTTTCTTTGTCGTTTTATATACTGTCAAATACTTAATTTAAAATAAACTTATACATATGTATACGACATTTGATCCCTCGACTATAAGTATGTTATAGTATCATAAATTGAATTAATAATGGAATAATAAATACGTTGACCGCACATACATATTATAAATATGATATATAAGTTAATAATTCAGTCGTATTTATTATATCACGTTTTAAAAACGTGAGAGAGATTCCAATTTCTTTACATACGCATATATTAGAATAAATATACACCTGTATTCAATATTACATACAATTGTTAATGGTTTGAAAAAATTGAATATTCAAATATATCCATCCATCAGAGTAGGTATGTAGGTACCTATCGTTGGACGTTTTTACCTCGATTTGTAAATACATTTTTTCGATAATGGATAATTTCCGAGAATTTATACGAATCGTTATCATACATCGTAACGGCTGGACGTTATATAGTATCGGGGAAAATACATTTTTTTTTCCCCCAAACTCTTAGTATTCCGATTCGTCGTTATACCACATACTAGTTAAAGCAATTTTGTACCTATACTATGCGGTTTAGTACAATAATTCAAGTTGTCGTAATTCGTCACGAGAACTAATGGGGCCCTCGGTGTTAAAACGTTGAAGACATTTTAATGTGACGTAGACACGAGAATCCAACTAATTATATTGATAATTAATTTCAACCAGTGCAGTCAGCACATATAAATCGTCTAACGTAAATCGAAACAAATGACACGCGTCTCTCCGTTCTCATTTTTTTTTATTTTATTTAAAAAAAAATTTTTTCAACAATTTCTTAAGTCATATTATTTTATCTCCTTCTTATCGTCGGACAACAACATTTGTTTATCTACTTATTTTACTCCCACCGAGCTCTCCGCGGTATTCGAGTATTTGAATACTGGCTAAATAGGAGATAATCCTTATCACCATATCGCTGCGCGTATATATCTATCATAACGAAAAAATTATTTAAAGAAAATTTTTAAAGAAAATTTGGAGTCCGTGGTACATTGGCGGGCCAATGTTTGAATAACCATCAGATGACATTGACATGGTCGCGATCGATATTACATAGTTCTTTTTCTATAAAAGGCCCGCCAAGTGCCACTACCTCCAAATTTTCTTTGAAAATTTTCTTTAAATAATTTTTTCGTTATGAATATTTTTGGATAAATGTTGACTTCTTCAATTTCTTCATCCGAAATTTTTTTTCAACCAATAATCATAAGCCAATCGAATGAGCGAGCGCAGCGAGCGAACGAGTACAACGTTATTTAGTTTGAAAAAATTTTTCAATTCCAAACTTTTATTATTCTACAGGTACTTGGCAGTTGTATCTGATTTCAATGCTTTTGTATGTTGTTAATCATCAACCAATCGAGTGAGCGAGCGCAGCGAGCGAACGAGCACAACTTTTGATTATGTTTTGGTAGTCTACACATTAATGGACTTGGCGAAAGGTTTTTGCACCGAAGGTGCTTTTTGGGGTTGATTTCACTACTTTTTGTAAAATTTTGCTTGACCACCTAATAATTGTGCTCGCTCGCTACGCTCGCTCGGTTGTTTTGTACTATTTCATACCGCCCGAAGTCCCTCGATAAGCAGGAACGTGAACAGCAACGAGCACGCGCGTGCTCATAATTTTCCCCAAGTCTCAAATTTGTAGACTGACGCGTAATGTACTTTCATAGCGTTTACAAATTGTTCCACTACGATAATTTTTTATACCTACAACGTCTAACTCTGCGTGCAGCCCTCCTCCTGTCTCATCTGGGCCTGGGAACGGCAATGGCGGAGTTACTTACACGCAGGGTTATAGTTGCTGCTCATG
The DNA here is from genome assembly GCA_963992785.1 of Tenthredo livida. Lineage (NCBI taxonomy): Eukaryota > Metazoa > Arthropoda > Insecta > Hymenoptera > Tenthredinidae > Tenthredo > Tenthredo livida. The sequence goes on from OZ023064.1 coordinate 20,009,434, forward strand.
ATTAAATATATATAAATATCAGACTCTACAAAATTAAATATATATAAATATCAGACTCTACAGAAAGAACATGTACGCGTCCCGTACTCATAACGTCAACTTCCAATTCGGGTCTGAACAGAAGGTATCAAAATATTTAGAATTGAGCCTATTCATGCAAGACTAGCGTAGAGCATGAAATGGAAGTTTATGAAGTCAAACACTTGCATTCTGCTCTCTTCGTCTGACTCTTGCCGTTTCTCGTATCAAATCACACTTTACCGATACTTTGCAGCCCAAGCGTTATCTTTCATCATCCTCACGTCTTATACGGCGACCCGCTACAAGATTAAACAATCCATAAGAAAGATTTTTTTCCAATAATTTCATTCATAAATGATTATACGCTCAGTCTACAAATAATAAATAAATATAAATCAGAATCTCTATCATCTGAGAAAGAGGGAGTCGATCGATCATTTCTTTAATATTGAATAAGTATTTTCATTTTCACCATTTGTCGTGATAGCACTAATCTGAATTTGATTGAGCTTCTGAGCGGAGAATCTAAGCTAATTATAAAACATGGATTAAAGAATTATCTTCAGCGAAGGTCAAGGCATTACGTTGACGTGGAGTGTAGAATAAAGCCTATCGTAGTCCAACACACAACGTCGACTTACAGTCTCGTTTGGACTAGAGGATACCGAGATAAAATATAGAACTCGTTGAAATCCTACACATAACGTTGGCTCACAGTTTAGGTCCGAGAAGACGAGCCTCTAGAAATGAGCCTAACATCGAGCTTGAAGTGGAATTTGTTGCAATCCAACGTTTGAACTCGGCTTTGTTGGTCTGGCTCCTTGCCGTTACTTATATCAAACATGCTATCCGGATATTTTTCAACTTCAACATTTTTTCTTGATTTTCTATTGTCAGACTTCCTCAGGCGATGACTTGCTAGAAAATTAAATCCCCAAAACACCGTTTCCTCCGATAATTGCATTCATGAATGGAAATAAGCCAAATCTACAATGTATAAGTGAATAAAATTTAGAGGTAATAGTCAGTTAATAGTCATCTAACAGTCTTGTGTCATACAAGGTAAGCCTAATCGTAAAATTATCCGTTCACAATTATTATTCTATTTATCACTATGAATTTTACACGTCAGTCGATTCGCATAACCTCAAAAGCTCAAGATCGTAGGATTTAAGATAATTAACCTATCGAAACATTTTTGTTGGTGGCTATCACTTAAATGTACTTGGTGTGAGGTTTTCGCACCTAAGTGGCTTTTGGGAGGTATTCACTAGTTTTTGTACCTTTAAATTTTGTACCGAGCATTGCTTGTACTTTATTTCATTTCCTTTATTTGGATTTAAAAACATGAAATAATGACAACACGCGTCTGCTAGTGTTCCAGACGGTTTCTGTCTGTGATACCAGTGCCATCCACCTCGTGACTCTCGTACTTACGCCACTCTATACAACTTTTGTGTAGTTTCCCGTCCAGTGATTTTTATGGGAATGGTTTGAATTGGCTGAATCTTGGTCTGAAGAAGACGAAAGACAAACATTGTATACGAGGAAACGGGGTATCAGAATCTGAAGTTAATTATATCTCAGCATCCGGACACCGATTTAATCGATCTAGGGCTCAAATGAAAGCTTTTCATATTTCAATCCGCGTATGTTGTAAGGTGGAAAAAAACGAAGATACTAGTTCGCGGTATAGGTTAAGGTAGTTGCCTCTCGGGTATGTACTCGTTGATAGACTCGTTGAGTCTCGCGCTTGAAAAAAATTGTTTTTCAATCTACTTAGCGCGAGACTACCGAGTCTCTTGATTAACCGTGCACCGAAAACGGGAAAAGGGACTCTGTAGCGCAACTCTATTGTCGATTTCGATCACGTAAGTACCAAAACGTATTCGTTTTACACTAAAATGGAGAAATGCTGTAAGAAATAAACTCAAAAAACTTGAAAACCTTGGAAACCTTGAAAAATGTTATTTCACGTATATCTCTACTACATATATGTAACTAAGAACAAATCATTGTGAAACATTTATCACATGTTATGAACGAAATCACGAAAGTGAACAAAATTATTTGGCTCTGCCATCCAGTATAATAATTTAACCAGATTTTGCCGCTCCGTATCGATTCTCAGTCTCTCCTCTCTGGCCCGTCTTCGCTGTAGTGCGTAATATGCAGCTCGGTTTGCTGCTGTCGGATTAGGATAAAGAGCCCACAGTCCGTCCCTGGACTACTTCCCAAGAAACCTGAAATGATCCTGACCAGATAAGATCGTTCCAATTTTATCCTTTTCCCTTCACTTTACTATATGTAACTAGGCCTTCAGCAACCCAATACCTTGACCTCTTAGCCCTTTCCCATGAAACTAACATTTGTCCTCCACTCTAGGGTGTGCAGTTTTGCTGTAATTTTTGAAATCCTCCTGGGAGCGGTTCATGGTTTTGGATTCCCGTTTCCCATTTTCCTGCCTCCTGACGTCTTCCGATCGTGAACCGGTCTTACCCCCCAGGCGGCATCCAGTGTTCCAGACACCCCTACAAGGTTGAATTTTACAGCGACTCTTCAAGACGGAGGATTGAACACTTTTTCTACTAAAATTACTCACTTTGATAAGACAAAGCTATTATCAGATTTTTTCTGATTTATTAGAAGAGATGATAGGTTTTCAACATTCGCAAGAAAAATGGATTAGGATAAAGAGCCTATAGTTCGTCCCTGGACTACTTTCCAAGAAACCTGAAATGATCTTGACCAGATAAGATCGTTCCAATTTTATCCTTTTTCCTTCACTTTACTATATTTAACTAGGCCTTCAGCAAACCAATACCTTGACCTCTTAGCCCTTTTCCATGAAACTAACATTTGTCCTCCATTCTAGGGTGTGCAGTTTTGCTGTAATTTTTGGAATCCTCCTGGGAGCGGTTCATGGTTTTGGATTCCCGTTTCCCGTTTTCCTGGCTCCTGACGTCTTCCGATCGTGAACCGGTCTTACCCCCCAGGCGGCATCCAGTGTTCCAGACACCCCCACAAGGTTGAATTTTATTGCGACTCTTGAAGACGGAGGATTGAACACTCTTTATACTAAAATTACTCACTTTGATAAGACAAAGCTATACTATACCCTCAAGATTTTCTGTGGTTTCCCTTGAGAGTAGGGACAAATGTCGGATAGTTTTTGGGAAATTTTTAAATTCTTGAGCCACAGCTCCCACTCCCCCAAAAGAATTCACACACACACTCATTTTGCGACTACTGGACCGGTTATTTCTTTTTAAACCTTTTTCTGCATATTCTTTTTTATTTGAAGAGTCGGGTCGACTCTTTCTCTAGGGGGGGGGGGGGAATAGTGTTAAAAAAGGGGAAAGCCCGATATATTTAGCCCATACGGTCTAGTAGTCTCAAACATGCGAATTGTACTTTACACTAACAAATGATAACGGTTGCTAGACGAACTTCTGTTTTTTGTAAATAGTATTGTTCGAGACCTAAAACTCAACAGTTGTATTTTCTCAAATATTACTAATTTTCTTCAAACCATTTTATTTGCACCTTGAGTCACTTTATTTCCCTCGGGAATCTACTGCCTTCTTTACGTTATATACGTACTTTATTACACATTAATGGACTTGGCGAAAAGTTTTTGCACCAAAGGTGCTTTTTGGGGTTGATTTCACTACTTTTTGTAAAATTTTGCTTGACCACCTACTAATTGTGCTCGCTCGCATTGTTTTGTACTATTTCATACCGCCCTAAGTCCCTCGATAAGCAGGAACGTCAAACAACATCTAACCCTGCGTGCAGCCCTCCTCCTTTCTCATCCGGGCTTGGGACCGGCAATGGCGGAGTTACTTGCACGCAGGGTTATATGTTACTCATCATAACAGCATTTCAATTCGAATATTATTATATATAGACTTTAATAAACAATTAGGTTCTGTCCAACATTTCTGGAAGGTTACTTTTTGAGGGTCAATCATCATGTATTTTCATTGCATAGCTATCGTCAGACCCAAATATACCACAACCTTAAGTGTATTAAAAACTTAAACCCGCTTATGCTTAATAAAATGTCCATATGTATATGGCAATTGTTCCGTCATATTTGTTGGCGCAGTTAGCTCCTCTGCAAAAAGAACATGTATGCATCCTTTGCATTTTTGATCCATTTCTGCTTTCTAATTTCATAATCATCGACATGTTGCCAAGCAGACGTTCCATCTCGAAGCATGCAAGTATAATGTCCTGTTTCAATATTCTGACCGTGATGGAATACAGCGCTATTGACTTTATATTTTTTCGCGCAAAAGACGGGTTGATCCGTAGGAACTGCTTTGATACCGTAATCCGTTATCTTCGTAATATTGCCATTCTGTACGGAAGTCAATGTGAGCTGTAAAATTAGACAGCTGCTCGCCGATGATACATCGGTTTTGATGAGTATATTTTTTGACGCACAATTTTGACAGGACGAATCTTCGACGTTCTTCCAGCGCGAAAAATTGTGATTGATAATCTCTGTTAGACTGTGAGTCTTGTTCTTGCTTGGGGCTAAAGCAAGTAACAGAATGTAACCAGCTTCGATTGTCTTGCTCGTGAAACCACAATCCTTGCAACACCTTGTAGAGGTTAGCTCATGTTTTACGATATTTCTCAAGTCGTCGTATTTCCAGATTAGACTGGTTAAAAATTCCGGCGCATCCTGCTGAACGTTCGAAGTGAACTCTTCACCGGCAAGTCTCCTGGCATGAAAAACATCACCCGGTGATTGTAAATTGACATAATTTTCGATCAAGATTTTCATGACGTCGTCATTTTGTTGATTCAGCCAACAGTTTCTAATAGGTTTACTGTGAAATAGACACTGTATCGTAGCGTTAGCATAACAAGAAACACCATCTGTATTCCGAAAACCTTTAACTCGCCACGTTTCGCTGGATGGTTTTTCCTCGATTGGTTCCTGACATGTAGATAAATTTATTGGTAAAGACCATTTGCGATCTTGAACTTTTCTCGCCCGTTTTTTTGAAACGGTCATCGCCATAAGGTCCGGTCGATATTGCTTTCTCAACCTATTATACTCCAGAATAGCGGAATCATCTGCTAATACTGCATGCGGATCGTAATTAATCAAGTGGACTCCTTCTAAGGAAGTTACCCGGGAGAGGGCAACGTACACTTGTCCACAAGAAAATATAGAATTACCCGCATCGATCACAGCATTCTTCAAACTGAGACCTTGGCTTTTATGGATTGTAATTCCGTAACTGAGGCAAATTGGAAACTGTCTTCGAATAACGAAAGCCCCTTCCATTGCCTCAAATTTTACATCTACACGCTCTATAACGTGTTCGACACCTGTCGCTAAGACAACTCGTATTGCTTCAACATCCTTCGTATCAATAGCTCGTGATACCGACGTGATTTTACCAATTGTACCATTCACAAGACCTAAAGTAACATCAATATTTCGTCTGATCATTACTTTTGCACCAATTTTTATGGTAATTAATTTGGCAAGGCCGGCAGTTCGAGAACAATCCTCATCTGCCATATCCAAAATTTTATGCACTTTCTTTTTGACATATGGGGGGCAGTCGACTGTATCATGGGCTATCAGTTCTATTTCTTCGCTTCGTATCTCGGCCAACATAGCTTCATTGAGAACATCACACATCCGACACGTGGGAAGCAGACAAACTGCGTCGTTCGGTAAATTGTTTATGTATTCACATAGTTCACGTACCCTTTCACTGAAGGTTGAAGTTGTGAAGTTTGTGAAACGGATTGTCCTCGATGCTAGGATCTCTGTGTCTGAATCGATAACAATTCCTAGGCGTATTCTTGATAGTATCTCGCGATAGGACTCATCGTTTTTTTGCCGCATGTTAATCGTTAATTCATCGTAACTGAATAACTTACTCCACAAATTAACACTTTCCATTGCGCCCAGAAGTTTATTCAAAACTGTACTTGATAGCTGAGTGAACGCAGGTTCTTCTCGAACGGGTGGGAGTTGCAACAAGTCGCCGAACAGGAGAATATGTTTTTTACCGAACCAACCGTCATCGCAATCGGTGGTATCAAATATTTCACTCAGTCGGAGATGTATGTACATGAGTGTTACATTAGAAATCATTGAGACCTCGTCAATGATAATGAGCGCGACATTTCTAAGCTGTTCTCGGATGACTTTCAGAGCTGCATCAGAGAGTTGCTTGTATTTAGGAGTGCCCCCGTGCTCAACAGGCAGTTGAAACAACCTATGAATAGTCAAACCGTTGACATTGAATGCTGCTATTCCAGTCGGTGCTGTTACGGCGGTATCTTTACCAGCATGTTGCTTGATCCACCATACGAGCGCTTCGATAAGATGACTCTTACCAGTTCCACCCTCTCCACTGACGTAATGTCGTAGAATTCTATCGTTCGAACTCACGGCAGCCGTGGTTGTATCAAATACCCGTTTTTGATCAGGATTCAAATCCGCAATTATTTGCGAACTGTTTACCGTTTCGACCTTTTGGACGCGTGCTTGAAATTCTTTAATCGCACCCTCTGCTTCGATTGGCCCACAACCTAATGGTACCGCATCCGAAGTGTCGCTTTGTTGGGATTGAGCTCCTTCTGTCATACGTTTTTCGATTACCTCCTTGATATGCTCAAAACCATTCTGTATTTCCGCAATGCGTTCGTGATACTGTAACGCATCTTCGAGCTCTGTTTGGACTGATTGGAATGCTTCTGCGTACGTATCGCATCCATTCCGCAGCTCATTTGTATCTCTCCACGGTTTGAAGAGTAACAGTAGCGCAAAGTAATATCGTTCCGGCTGATTATTCACATTATTTTTATAATGATTAATCAAACAACCACGTTTCCTTCTTTTCAGGTACAATGATTTTCCGATCTTGTGATATTCAATATCTTTTGCTTTCGGTTCAACTTTAGTAACTTCGTACCATTTCACGAAGTCGTATAGGTTAGTTGATTCCAATTCCTCTGGTCGAGCTGGATAATGCGTATCAACTACTGAATCACAGAAAATATCAGTAGAATCCGCATCGAGGGCTTCAATTTCTTGACGAGTTTTGACTTTTCTGTTTCTTATTATATTCACATCTATCCATTTAATAGTTGTTTGTGGATCCGTGCCGTGCAACGGAATTCCTAATAGCGTATCAGCAGCCTCGAGCGCTCCGCATTCTCTATGACTTAACATACGTTGAGCAAAACTCCACAGACGACTGCAGAGCGATTTTGCCGAATTGATCAGTGTTGCCATGTCTTCGTCCATGTTGCTTTTTTCAGATTTTGACAGGTATTTAGTGATATACCACATGAGTATAGCGCTGAGCTCGCCAATGAACTGTATGTCCATATTGCCTTCCCAAGCATAAAGAATTGCTGGGTTGTAGTCATTGATATCCACCTCATTCTGATTTCGAGGGAGATCATACAGCCTACTTCTAGACTTGAGCTTCCGCCTGCCAGCTATTGAAACAGCCACGTCCCTGATAACAATGTTATTCGTTACGGGACGAGGAAACCCGAATCGACAGGCTCTGGACAAACCACCGTCTTTTTTCCGCTTACTTCGCAAGCAATAGGCATTGTGCTTGTGCCGTTGATGCGTATTCACGCGACGGTACAAGTCAGGTGAAGCATGTTTCGGTGGCATTCTGCAAGTTACATATTTCAGAATAAAACTCGCTATTTCTTCGTTCGAAGATTTCCCAATAACCGGAGCATCTTTGATCCAGATTAATAGGTGGAAATGCTGCATTCCCCTGCCTTGATATTCGCGCCTCCAAAAATAATGGGTCACCTCTCCGATAGGATTATCGGGAGAGCATGTTATGAAATCGAGCATAGCGCGAAACTTGTTTTCAATGAATCGAGATGCAGACACTGGATCCGCCGCGACCAATTGACTCGGAGACATCTTAGCGGCAACAGGGCCACCGACTTCGCGAAGGTATTCCGTCATATCTGACCATAACCATTCGCTCGGACTTAGGGTGAGAAACCATGTTGCTGGACCGTAATGATGTGTCATACAAGATACATCATTTCTGGGCCGACTCCAATATTGCGCCGTGTTGCGCAGCCTCGAAAATATTGCATTCAAATTACCTTCCAATTCTTCCCTGGAAAGTTTTTCTATATAACTCGCGGCGGTAAATCGTTCGCTTGGATTGGTGATATTGAGTTTGTAATAAATCCCACTATTCAATTGCCGAATATTCGCGTCATTCAATAGATAGAACAAGTATTGCTGATCCAGCCGGTACTGCGAATGCTTTGACATGAGTCTCGATTTAATAAATTCGGCTTGCGTCAGACGCGTTGATCTATCCTCGTGCTGTCCATTGCAACCATACGGATACAAATGCGGAAAACATAGCAAATCCAGACTTTTATGACGATTGTCTAATGGCACGTCTTGGATTTTCAACATTTGATAAAGATCTGTGATAGTTTCGTTAGGCCTCTTTTCATACATCGGATGTATTGTGAATTGTTCGTAAATTTCATCCGATTGAGACACTTGAGTCAACAAGGCGCCCTTGTTTGCGTCCACTGTATTATCCTGGCATTCACGCTTTTCATCGTCATTATTTCCGATTTCACTTGCGGAATCTATTCTATCAAGACTTTCGCGTTTCTTTGAATTTCTATTCTCATCGTTGTCTTCATCTACTAATTGAAACTCAATGCCTTCGATATCAGCTAGCAAGGCGTCAGCCGTTGCCGGCATCTGAATTTCACAATATTGAGGATTGTTCGCCTTGAGCCATATTAATGCGTCCCATACTTTATTTATGTCTACCAATTGTTCCCACACCAACTTAGATTTTGTTGGGATTCCGCGAACTAATATGTATAGCTCGGGATCGAGATTAATTGGATCTGCAGGGGGACAAATTTTCTTCAAAGTCTCCTCCATAGGTAAGGGCAAATGAAACGTCCTGCCTTTTACTTTCTGTACCATCTCTCTGTGCGGTAGATTCTTGTTTGCTACGGTATTCATCCTTTGAACAGTTTGAAACGCTTTAGCTCTTTGTATCAAAATTCGTTCGAAATCATTCAACGATTGTATAATTTCCGGTACTGATTCGGTAATAAGTTTATTCATTATGCACTCAGGTGGCATGGTGTTTTGTCTAAGTTTAGGAAGGCAATAGTTGCAAACATATTCGCAATTATCATCTGTACATTCCACATGCTCCATTAAATCTGTCCAAATTTTGGTTGTTATGGGTTTTCTGAATTTATCCACGCTTGTGACTTCTCGTTTGAAACAAAGTTTTTCACAGGATACGCAGACTAAACGGGGAATGTCTATAGAACGTTTAGTCAAAGCATTGAATGCACTTTTATACTTATTTCTGATTTCTTCTTCAACCAAATTAATATCATTCGTGATATTATTAGCGACGCTATTAGCATTTTGCTGCGCAAGTTGTGAAATTTCATTCAGTTTCTCGAGATCACCGTCGTTCAGTGCCTTGTCGATGGCGGAAATTTTCGCGTAACCATTCATCAATTTGTATACTAGCCTTTGTGTATACCGAACTGATGGAAAATGTGCGGATAACATTTGCACAGGCAAGAAAATTGATTTGCAGGTAGCATCGTCCATATAACAAAGTTGCGAATGGCCTAGCTTACTATTCGCGTGTCTAGCTGTACACTCCAACTGATATAGAAACTTATGTATAGATTTCAACGTGCACGTGGATATAATCCGAAGAAACTCTACGTATTTCGCGAGTAATGTAATATCTTTCGTTTTACACATTTGGTTACAAGGCCAACTCTTGTATTTGCTTTTTACACTTTTATTTTGTTTTTCCTTAAACAATGGCAGAATGTTGGCAGCTTGCCCTGTTGTATTGATCGCAATTGGTTCATCAAACTGAACAAGCTCATACCCAGCTTCCGCGTAAAATAATTCAGCTGAGACGATGTGCCTTGATGAACCACAAAGAACGCTCAATTTATCTTCGATTTTATAACCGGAGCATTTGTCAACCTTAGTTAAATATATTTCTGCTCTTTTATTTAGAACTTGTAAAGTTTTCTTAATCGATTTTATTTTCAAATCTCTATCACGAATGCACCATTTGATGATCGATTCGGCATTTATTCTTCTATCACTTTCGGTTAGCTCGTCAATCTTTGGCGCAATCCGTGCTATATATTTTTCCTTGGACTGTATTAATGCTATAGTATTCGCATTTTGAATACGATGATATTTAGCAACAATCTTAGTAGCGGTACTCCTCTTGAGCTTTGCTAAACGATTTAAAGAATAGATAGTACGCCTAATAGTTCGCTGCTTCTCAGCATTCGATCTATAATATGCGCGCTCTATATTTCGCTTTTTCTCAGGGTTCAAATTATAGATAGTACGCCTAATAGTTCGCTGCTTCTCAGCATTCGATCTATAATATGCGCGCGCTCTATTTCGGTCTTTCTCAGGGTTAAAATTATAACGTTCGCGCTTCTCACTTTTTCGCGATTCAGCATTCAAATGATAACGATTGCGCTTTTTCTCTCGCCGATTTTCAACGTTCGAACGATACAGTTCGCGAGCTCGACCTCGTAGCCTCTCAGCGTTAGAAAGGTATTTCTGACAGTTTATAATACTCCGTTCCGTAGCGACACTACAGTGCTCCGACTTTTCGGCACTAGAATTATTATACGTATATTTGTCTCTGTTTTTAATACCACGTTTTATCATGGCATCCACCATAGATGTTTTTGGTATATCTTGGTGTACCTGTCCGCGATTAATGATGTCTAATCTAACATGGTGCATAGATTCTGGATCTATATTTGGCATCAGAAGCTGTTGTTTTTTATTAAACTCTTGATCACATTTAGTCGTTGCATCTGCCTGAATGTGCTCGCCACAGATTAGCGGTTTCGGGTAAGTTGCAACATTTGTTTCTGATTGTAATTTCGGATGCAAAGCTTCCTCTTGTTCTGTGTGCGCAACGAATTCAGCTCGTTGTTTTTTAACCCCAACAGGGCATGAGTTCTCTTGTTCTATTTGCTGCGAGTTTGGAGTTTGAACGTTTTCCGACAATACTTTACGTTTACAAGTGAGAGTTGCACTTTTTCTAACCGTGCGTTGCGTCTTACGAGCGTGAGGAAATTCTTCGAGGACGTTGTTTTCGAACAATTTCAATAAATGTGGACGCATAAGAGGAACATCGTATGTTATTTTATCCGGCCTGTTACCATTAGCGAGCGAGACTGCAAATGCGATAGCAAACACCCCACAATCCGAGCCGTTGGTTTGGCCTTGAACTGTTGGAAACTTTATGCGTTTGCTGTCAAACTGATAGAAAGGAAATAATTTTCTCAAATATATCTCGTGCGTTCTATGTAGCCTTTTGGAATTGAATGAATCATATATGAATATCGAATTGGTATCATAATATGCGCATACCCAGTGCAGTTCATCGCTGTGTAGTATTTGGATATGCTTTTGAGTGGGAGAAACTGGCTCGATGGTAAGTGGCATTTGTACCCGCCAGGTTTCACGTGGTGAATATTCTGTACAGCTTCTTAAGAGGTACGCAAATTGAGTCATGTGAAGATCGGTCAACAACGCGCCTGATGTAATTATATCTTTAAATTCCTGGTCAAAAGTTGGAGGGGCGTTACGCCTTTCTCGCCTCCGTGATTGCCTATCATTCACAGCAATAGATAAACTCGCAGTTACCTTGTGACCTTGCATTCCGGGCGAACTTTCACGCGCAAGATTACCTAGCCGACTATTCTGTGCACCCACTTTTTGCGCGTGAACTGTATCTCGTCGTGTAATTTCTGACGTAATTCTTGAATGTTTATGAAACAATTCGCAATTTTTTACATCCGTTCCGGGTGCACCAATAACTCTTTTTGGTTGTTTAACAATTGCAGCCAATGATCTCACTAGAGCTTGTTGCGAATGTTTTTGCTTGGTGCTATTGCGAGGCGCTTCGTGGTTATTGATAGCAATATTTTGTTTTGTATCAGATACTTGCATTCTAGTAATGCAGGGGAAGTCTTGTATCTCGTTATTTTTGAACATCTGTAAAAGATGTTTTCGCATTAGCTTAACATCGTAGATAATTTCGTCTGGCTTTTGCCCGTATATCAATGAAATTGCAAATGCGATTGCAAATACTCCACAGTCAGATGAGTCGGGCTGACGCTGAACTGTTGGAAACTGTACTGTATTTTTGTCCACTTTGTAAAATGGAAATAAACGTTTCAAATATATTTCATGTTCTTCACGGAGAACTTTCGAATTCAACGAGTCGTATATGTAGATCGACTTCGTATCAAAGTAGGCGCAAACCCAGTGCTCGTCGCCTTTTTTCTTACAAGCGCTATACTCGCCGCCGTTTTTTTCACCATCGCTATGCAATATTTGAATATCCTTGACGGTCGGTAAAACAGGTACGATTGTATCTGGCAAATATCGTTTCCACGCCTCTTGAAGTGCGTAGTTGGACGTACGGTTGACAAGTTGGGCAAAGCGATACATATGCTCATCCCCCAACCAATCACCAGATTCGATAATCTTCACAAATTTATGTGGTAAGGGGTTTGTATTCAGCTTCTCCATATTTGGCGCAAAGCTGCCAATCTGTTTTAGGCGCAAAGCTGCCGATCTGTTTCAGGCGCAAAGCTGCCGATTTCTTTCAGGCGCAAAGCTGCCGATCTGTATTTAGTGCAAAGCTGCCGATCTGTGGCGCAAAGCTGTCTTTTTTGAGTTGGGAGAAGCTGATTTGGTTTGTTACTATTATCTAACCTAAAAAACTTAACCTGCCTACTTACCTGAATGATGATAACTAAACCGTCGAACCTAATTATTAAATACTTTCCTGTGCTTGACACGCCAATTCATACGCTTCTTCTTCTTCTTCTTTCTCCTGAGGCCTAACTAACAATCCTTAAGTAATTGAACCAGTTTACACGCCGATGTCGAATGATTGTAGAGATATGGCCGAATTATGTCAAGCAACAGGACTATTCTGTACCAACATTACAGCAGAACATTAACAGTTTCTAGATTTCATTAGTTATTTTGTTCTTCCTTTTTTATTATGGTGAAAATGTTAGCAATGTATAGGACATTAAAGGTGCTATTTCATGAGCAGTTAACTGCAATAGCAGTTTAGTAACTTACTAGATTTGCCTAGTAAAATCTAGTGATTAAAAACATCTGAGGAATTACTAGACTGCTGCTGCAGTTAACTGCCCATGAAATAGCATCTTAATGGCGCTTTCTATCAACAAGTGTGATTAATGCCTGGTTTTCAGTGCTTTAGCCACGCAACAGGTGAATCGATCCTCCTGATTGGTCGATTCTGAAATGAAGTCAAGTTACGGCGCTGCGTAAACCAGGTATTAAATTATTAAAATTATCAGCTCCAGAGATTTTCATTTTATTAAGTTGTCGAATATGAGTCCTGCCAGCTCGGACAAAATTGGGTAGGGTGGAGGGTAGGAGTAAACAGCGCCTGATTCTGCTGTTGCTGGGCTGAAAGTGGAAGCACACAGAAGTCCATAAACCATAAGCAGAAAGCATAAGCCATAGCACATGACTTCGCTCTTGAGGCCCGGGCACGCTCAAATTGGATCGCAGTCGCAAACGCAGTGATCTGACGCTCTCGATTGGCTTAGCTTGGGACAAATTTTTTCAACAACCAATCAGGAGCGTCAATCACTGCTTTGCGTTTGCGACTACGATCCAGTTCGATCGTGCCCGGGCCTTTACTGCAGATCTTATATCTATCTATATATATCTTTTTTCATTCTTGATTCCTTTTTGAATAATAATGCGCAATGTTTAGATCATCCATTATTATATTTTCAATATAAGTAATGCGTAATCACAAAATTACTTCTTCACTGATAGGGAAATGATCGATCGACTCCCTCTTTCTGAAATGTTATAGATTCTCATTCATAGAATAATATCATTTTTCGTTCCCCGAAGTGCCCATAGTTACGGTTATTTATTTTTTATTCATCCTATTCCCAGTTATATCTGCATCTAGCAATCTTTTTCCCTTGTGAGTAAAGGCCTGCATAATTCGCTTAAAAATAATAAGTGAAATATTATTTTAAATAATGAACAGAAACTATGAGGGAAAAGCACAGATATCACTCAAATATCTCAAGTCCCTCGGACGGACTCTATAATTCTTGTGTATTTCTGACTAACTTGACAACAGAGTCCTGTCCCAGAACCGAAAAAACTACTAATCTATTCTACTATACTTTCTCAATTTTTTCACAGTTACTGGAGCGACGTTTATTACTAAGCGAGATTGTAACGAGTCTTGTGCTTGTGATATAATTCAATAAATAAAATGCAAAAAATGTGGGAAACATTGAAAATAAAAATGATGATCTTCGTAACTCAAGTGGTTTTATTTTAAAACAAATTTTGGACAACAACCCCACCGTGATGGCGGTAAGGGTAAGGGTAAGTGAAAAAATACATTAGTATATGTTTCACCCCCTTTTGTGGTCATCCTTTTTCTGACCATTACCCTTACCGCCACCACGGTAAGGGTTGGCGAGATCATACAGCAGGGCCACTAAGTTACGGCGCCTTTGGCGCCTGACTTGCCAACTATGATGGCTGGCCCTCTGCCCTCGCGGGGCAACATTTTCTTCTGAAAAAATTGAAATTACATCATTATTATGAAGAGTTTCGTAGCAAAATCAGGTGAAGCAACTACCGGAGCTTAATTAGACTGAATGAATCATAGTTCAGAACATTTATACTGTATACATCATCAAAGATGATGATGGCTGACTCGTAGCAGTTGCTCGCATACCTCAAGTCAACTGTACAACTCCAAGCTCGTCCCAACTTACATGACTCAATGATAACAGAAAATTTAGCGAAACAATTATTGTCATATTGATAATATGGATATAGATATATAAGTGCTTCGGTAAGATATGATTTTACGCCATTTGATGAGAATGCCTAACGTTCTTAACTATACCTCCAGCCACTCCGGCCGCCCCAGCCGCCTCGGCCATCCCAGCTGCCCCAGCTTCCCCAGCCGCCCCGGCTGCCCCAACTGCCCCGGCTGCCCCGGCCGCCCCGGCTGCCCCGGCCGCCCCGGCCGCCCCGGCTGCCCCATTAGGGGCTTGTTGGGCCCCTATAAGCTCTGCGTTCTCTATAAATGAAAGCATACAACCATATTGATGTACTGTATATCAACATCGGGCGAGTTTTCAAATTGTTTGTCATTCAAAGCATTGGATGGCTTGACTAATAAAATACACAATGAAAATATGAAATTCTTTGTTCATTTGTAGAAATCTCAAATGGTAACGAGTTCGTTCGAATATGAGTTGCCATCATTTATGCATACTTTCTTCTGTCAGATATTGATGTAATATGCATAGGGGACTCTATCGAACCTTCTCCTTTGATAATTAATTAATGATTCAAGTCTAATTATTTAGAAGGGTGTGCGATATATGAGAATTGCTGTACCAGCCACAACTGGCTGATTTGGGGGGATTGGGGGGATCCCCGCTGCCGATCAAAGAGGATCGACCTCTATGAACCCCTGGTATGGTGGATCTATCAATCGGAACACGAAATTTTACCACAGTGACATGACAGGTTTGTGTATAAGGTGAAAGTGAATGTTGCGTAGCCGTTTCGACAGATGATTCTCCGGATCGAGATTGGCGAAGATTCCTCCGCAGAATTTATTAGAAGGTTGTTTGAAACTAGGGTCGAATTTTTCATCTCAAAAAATGTCACTCGTCAAGAGGAAGATTTGTCAGAGAGGGACCACGGGTCGAAAATAAACCCATCAGCAGGAAAAACAAAACCTGGCAAAACGGCAGCACAGAAGCTAGTCACAACCTGCATAGTACAATTTGTCACACTTACGGACGGGATACACCGGCAAATCGCCCAAATTCACCGGCGGGAACTCCGCGTCGAACTCCTCGTCGAATTCGACATCACCGTCCGAGTTGCCTCCGTTCAAATTTATACCGTCAAGATCGAAGTCGATCAACTGTTCAACGAAGATAAAATACGTGCATGAAATGTATCGAATTTTAGCAGAATTAATTATATTGTGCTAATAATATGAACTTACGCTATCTGGCGACGCACGAGGATCCGACTCGGAAGACATGATTGCAATGACGAACTATTCCCTGGGATTCCCAACATAGCTAAAACCATAGACAAACTAGATGATTGAAAAATAGGAGCTCTACCAGGACGCACTGAATCCAGATTCCCTAGCCTCCAACCAATCAGCGACTGAACTACTATGAAATCTGTACTCAGTGCATCCTGGTAGGGCTCCTATCTTTCAAAATCCTCCAGTTTGTCTATGGTTTTGGCTACGCTGAAAATCCCCGGGAATTGTATCGTCATTGCGGCCATATCTTTGATGAAATTAGTGCCACGTGCATCTCCTCATCGTCTACAGATACCGTAAGTTTATATTATTAGCACAGAATATTATTGATTCTGCTAGAATATTATTAATTCTGCTAGAATTCGAAAAATTTCATGCATGTATTTTATATTCGTTGAACAGTTGACCGACTTCGAAGACCGGTGGGAAAATGAGTGGGGCGAATCCTGTCCGTAAGTGTGAAAAATTGTACTATGCAGGTTGTGACTGGCTTCTGTGCTACCGCTTTGCCAGGTGGTTCTTCGCGTTTGGCGAAAATCACCCCCAAACGTGGTCCCGTAAATTACAGTTCGAAATTTTCCTCGTTTTCAATCATCCTACTCATAAAGCTCAACAAAAGTTTAAAAAGCTCCATAGGTCGCAGATCAATCCTATTTTCTATATTGTTTTCAACATTATGATTTTTTTTCATGCTGATGGGTTCATTTTCGACCCGTGGTCCCCTTTTCACTTTTTTTTCCCCCTCTTTGGTTCGTCTTGATAAGTAAAATTTTTTTAGCAGATAAAAAATTTGACCCCAGTTTCGAACAAGGTTCTAGTCAATTCTGCGGAGGAATCTTCGCCAATCTCGATCCGCAGACACATCCGTCGAAACCCTATACACAAATCTGTCACGTCACTGTGATAAAATTTCGTGTTCCGATTGATAGATCCACCATACCAGGGGTTCATAGAGGTCGATCCTCTTTGACCGGCAACGGGGATCCCCCCAATCCCCCCAAATCAGCCAGTTGTGGCTGGTACAGCAATTCTCATATATCGCACACCCTTCTAAATAATTAGACTTGAATCATTAATTAATTATCAAAGGAGAAGGTTCGATAGAGTCCCCTATGCATGTTACATCAATATCTGACAGAAGAAAGTATGCATAAATGATGGCAACTCATATTCGAACGAACTCGTTACCATTTGAGATTTCTACAAATGAACAAAGAATTTCATATTTTCATTGTGTATTTTATGAGTCAAGCCATCCAATGCTTTGAATTACAAAAAATTTGAAAACTCGCCCGATGTTGATATACAGTACATCAATATGGTTGTATGCTTTCATTTATAGAGAACGCAGAGCTTATAGGGGCCCAACAAGCCCCTAATGGGGCGGCCGGGGCAGCCGGGGCAGCCGGGGCAGCCGGGGCAGCCGGGGCAGCCGGGGCAGCCGGGGCAGCCGGGGCAGCCGGGGCAGCCGGGGCGGCCGTGGTAGTCGGGGCGGTCGGGGCGGCCGTGGTAGTCGGGGCGGCCGGGGCGGCCGGGGCAGCCGGGGCGGCCGGGGCGGCCGGGGCAGCTGAGGCGGCCGGTGTGGCCGGGGCAGCTGGGGCGGCCGGGGCAGCAGGGGCGGCCGAAGCGGCTGCAGGTATAGTTGACAACCTTATGTATTTTCATCAAACGGTGTAAAATCATAAACCGAAGCACTTATATATCCATATTATCAATATGACAATTATTGTTTCGCTAAATTTTCTATCATATCATTGAGTCATGTAAGTTGGGACGAGCTTGGAGTTCTACAGATTACTTGAGGTATGCGAGCAACTGCTACAAGTCAGTCATCATCATCTCTGATGATGTATACAGTACAAATTTTAATAATCGAAGAAATATCGTAGTTTTCATAATGAAGTTTGATTGAACGAGTATAACGATCATTGTTCTGAACTGTGATTCATTCAGGCTAATTAAGCTCCGGTAGTTGCTTCACCTGATTTTGCTACAAAACTCTTCATCATAATGATGTATTTTTTATTTTTTCAGAAGAAAATGCCCGGCGTGGGCAGAGGGCTGGCCAGCAATGGCAAGCCCGACGCCAGAGACGGCGTAATTTAATAGAAATGTTATACGAGATGGCGAACCCCTACCATGGTGGCGGTAAGGGTAAAGGAAAGAAGAAGGACGGCGAAAAGAAGTAACGAGGATATAAATGTATTAATAATCTTTCTTACCCTTACCGCCATCATGGTGGGGGTATTATCAAAAAAATAAATAAAACAATTGTGTGATATAGATCATTATTTTTATTTTCAATGTTTCCCACATGTTTTACATTTTCTTATCAGTCTGGTTTTGACTAGACGATACGAAGATATAACATAAAGCTTGTCGAAGTCTAACTCATAACGTCAACTGCAAATTCGGGTCTGAACAGAAGGTATTAAAATATATAGAATTGAGCCTATTCATGCAAGACTAGCGTAGAGCATAGAATGGAAATTTATGAAGTCAAACACCCGCATTCTGCTCTCTTCGTCTGACTTTTGCCGTTTCTCGTATCAAATAACACTATCCTGATACTTTGCAACCCAAGCGTTTTCTCTCATCATCCTCTCGTCTTATATGGCGACCCGCTACAAAATTAAATAATCCATAAATAAGTAATTTCATTCCATTTGTCGTGATAGCACTAATCTTAATTTGGAGAAAGCTTAATAGAGTCGAACATACAGACACAAGTTGCATACCAGAATGTAAGAAATTGATTGAAATTTGTCATTAAATTATGAACATATTATGAATATACATTATCCATGGATTAAAAAAACTATCTGCACCGAAGGTCAAGGCACTACGTTGACGTGGAGTGTAGAATAAAGCCTATCGGAGTCCAACAAACAACGTTGACTGAAAATCTCATTTTGACTAGATGATACGGAGTTAGATTATAGGACTCGTCGGAATTCTACGTATAACGTTGACTCACAATTTGAGTCTCAGCAGACGAGCCTTCGGAGATAAGCTTAACATGGAGCTTGAAGTAAAATTCGTTGCAATCCAACGCTTGAACTCGGCTTTATTGGTCTGGCTCCTTGCCGTTCCCTATATCGAATAATGCTATCCTCATATTTTTCTAATTCAACATTTTCTCTTGATTTTCTCTTGTCAGACTTCCTCAGGCGATAACTTGCTAAACAATTGAACCGAAAAAACCGTTTCTTCTGATAATTGCATTCATAAATCAGTTAATATTCATCTGACAGTCTTGTCCGTTTATAATTGTTATTTTATTTATCACCATGAATTTTACACGTCAACCGATTCGCATAACCTCAAAAGCTCGAGATCGTAGGATTTAAGATTAACCCATCGAAACATTTTTATTGGTGACTATCACATTAATGTACTTGGCGTAAGGTTTTGGCGCCCGAGGGGCTTGCGGTGGGTATTCACTAGTTTTTGTACGTTCAAATTTTGTATTAAGCATTGCTCGTATTTCTCTTATTTCCTTTATTATTAGGATTTAAAAACATGAAATGACAATACGCGTCTGCTAGTGTAGGAGACCATAGACATAGAGCATGGACTGCGCATTCGGGCCGAAAATCGCTCGGTCGGTAGAAAGAGACAGCATATACACGCGGCCAAATCTGTTTCTTTCTAACCAACAACGTCAAATGCATAGAAAGAGACAGATTTGGCCGCGTGTGTTACCCTTCTCTCTCACTTTCGGCGTTACCATAGGCTGTATAGGGAATGCGCAGTCCATGCTCTATGTCTATGTAGGAGACGGCTTCTGTCTGCGATACTGGCGCTATCTACGTCGGAACTATCTCGTACTGACGTCACTCTACAACTTTTGTGTGGATTTTCCCGTCTAGTGATTGCATGGGAATGGTTTGAACGAGAATCTTGGTCTGACGACGACGAAAACGAAAACGAAACATTTTACAATGAAACGGGGTATCAGAATTTGTAGTTAATCATATCTCAGCACTCCGGACACCGATTCAATCGATCTAAGGCTCAAATGAAAGCTTTTCATGCCCACATCCTAGATTAAATTAGTTTCAATCTGTGTATATTGTGAGGTGAAAGAAAACGACGATACTAGTTCGCGGTATAGGTTAGGGTAGCTGCCTCTCGGGTATATAGACTCGTTGAGTCTCGCGCTTGAAAAAAAATTTTTTTTTAATGTACTTGGCGCGAGACTCTACCGAGTCTCTTGATTTAGATAAAAATTCGATACTAAATACAATTGTATTTAGTATTTAGAAAAAAATCCGATACTAAATACAATTGTATTTAGTATTTAGAAAAAACTCCGATACTAAATACAATTGTAATTTGTATTTAGATAAAAATTCGATACTAAATACAATTGTAATTTGTAATTTGTGTCTAGCTAATTACTAATTCGCCCAACTCTGCATGCAAGTATAATGACCTTCTTGAATCTTCGGACCGTGATGGAATATTCCACTAATGACTTTGTATTTTTTCGCGCAAAGTAAGGGTCTATCCATAGGAACTGCTTTGATATTGTAATTCGTTATTTTCGTAATCTGCCCATCTTGTACGGAAGTCAATCGGAACTGTACAATTAAACAACTGCTTGCCGATGATACATCAGTTTTCATGAAAATATTTTTTGACCTGCAACTATCACAGGACAATTCATTGATAGTTTGCCATCGCGAAAAATTGTAATTAATTATGTCTACCAAACTGTTAATTTTTTTACCTTGTGCGGGTAAAACGAGCAACAAAATGTAACCGACTTCCGTTGTTGTGCTGGTGTAACCACAGTCATTGCAACGCCTTATAGAGGTTAACTCGTGTTTTACGACATTCCTTAGGTCATCGTATTTCCAGAGTATACTGTTTAAAACTTCTGGCGCATCCTGCTGAACATCCAATGTGAACTCTTTACCCGCAAGTTTTCTAGCTTGAAAAACATTTTCTGGTGACTGTAAGTTGATGTAATTTTCAAGTAAGGTTTTCATGACGTCGTTATTTTGTTGATTCAACAAACAGTTTCTAATAGGTGTAGAATGAAATAAACACTGTATTGTAGCGTTAGCGAAACAAGAAACACCATCTGTGTTCTGAAGGCCTTTTATTCGCCACGTGCCGTTGTATGTTTTACCTTCAATTGGTTCCTGACATAAAGACACATTTTTTGACACAGACCATCTGCGATCTTGTACTTTTCGTGAGCGTATGTCTGGAACCGTCATCGCCGTGAGATCTGGTCGATATTGTTTTCTCAACCTATTGTATTCCAAGATAGCAGACTCGTCCGCTAATACCGCATGCGGATCGTAATTAATCAAATGGAGTCCTTCTAATGAAGTTACCCGTGAGAGGGCAACGTACACTTGTCCGCTCGCAAATATAGAATTACCCGCATCAATCACGGCATTCTTTAAACTAAGACCCTGACTTTTATGTATCGTAATTCCATAGCTGAGGCAAATTGGAAACTGTCTTCGTGTGACAAAAGCCCCTTCCATAGCCTGAAACTTTACGTCGACGCGCTCTATACATGTTCAACGCCTGTCGCTAAAGTAACTCGTACTGCTTCTACATCACTCGTATCAACAGCTCGCGATACCGCGGTGATTTTACCAATCGTGCCATTCACAAGTCCTAAGGTAACATCAATATTTCGTCTAATCATTACTCTTGCACCAATTTTAACAGTAATTAATTTTGCAAGGCCGGTAGTTCGAGAACAATCCTCGTCCGCCATATCCAAAATTTTGTGTACTTTTTTCTTTACGTAGCGCGGGCACTCAACTGTATCATGAGCCATCAATTCTATCTCTTCGCATCGTATTTCGCCCAACATTGCTTCATTGAGAACAGCACACATCCGAATCGTGGGAAGTAGACAAACTGCATCGTTCGGTAAGCTATTTATGTAATCACAGAGTTCACGTACCCTTTCACTAAAAGTTGAAGTTGTGAGATTTGCAAAGCGGACCCTCCGCGATGCTAAGATCTCTATGTCCGAATCTGTAGTGACTCCAAGGCGGATTCTCGATAGCATTTCACGATAGGATTGATCGTTTTTTTGTCTCATGTTAATCGTCAATTCATCGTAGGTGAATAATTTGCTCCACAGATCAACACTTCCCATCGAGCCTAGAAGTTTATTCGAAACTTTGCTGGATAGTTTCATGAACGCCGGGTCTTCGCGAACAGGTGGGAGTTGTAACAAATCGCCGAACAGGAGTATATGCTTTTTGCCGAACTAACCATCTTCGCAGTCGGTGGTATCGAATATTTCACTTAATCGAAGATGTATGTACATGAACGTCACATTCGAAATCATGGAGACCTCATCGATGATAATGAGTGCAACATTTCTAAGCTGCTCTCGAATTACTTTCAAGGCTGCGTCAGAGAGTTGTTTGTATTTAGGAGTGCCCCCGTGTTCAACAGGCAGTTGAAACAGCCTATGAATAGTCAAACCATTCACATTGAATGCTGCTATTCCAGTTGGTGCTGTTACGGCGGTATCTTTACCACTATATTGCTTGATCGACCATACGAGCGCTTCGATAAGATGACTCTCACCAGTTCCACCCTCTCCGCTAACGTAATGTCGGATAATTCTATCGTTATAACTCACGGCAGCCATAGTTGTATCGAATACTCGTTTCTGATCAAGATTCAAACTTGCAATTTTTTGCGAACCGTTCACCGTGTGTAACTCTTGGACACAGGCTTGAAAGTCCTGCATCGCTCCTTCTGCTTCAATTGGTCCACAGCCTAATGGTACCAGATCAGAAGTATCGCTCTGTTGAGATTGAGCAGCTTCTGTCGAACGTTTCTCGATTATGTCTTTGATATGTTCAATACCTTTCTGTATTTCTGTTATGCGTTCGTGATACCGTAACGCATCTTCGAGCTCCAGTCGGACGGATTCGAAAGCTTCTGCGTACGTATCGCATCCATTTCGCAGCTCATCTGTATCTCTCCATGGTCTGAAGAGTAACAGTAGCGCGAAGTAATATCGTTCAGGCTGATTGTCGACATTATTTTTATAGTGATTGATGAGGTGACCACGTTTCCTCTTTTTCAAGTATAAAGATTTTCCTATCTTATAATATTCAACGCCTTGTACTTTAGGTTCGACTCTAGTTACCTCATACCATTTCACGAAGTCGTACAGATTTGTTGCTTCCAATTCCTGCGGGCGAGCTGGATAATGTGTATCGACTACTGAATCACAAAAAATATCAGTAGAATCTGCATCAAGGGATTCGATTTCGATGCGAGTTTTTACTTTTCTGTTTCTAATTATATTCACATCTATCCATTTAATTGTCGTTTGCGGATCTGTGCCGTTCAACTGAATCCCTATCAATGTATCAGCCGCCTCTAGCGCTCCACATTCTCTGTGATTCAACATACGTTGAGCGAAACTCCACAAACGACTGCAAAGCGATTTTGTCGAGTTAATTGCCGCGAAGTCTTCATCCGTATTGCTTTTCTCACATTTTGACAGATACTTGGTGATGTACCACATGAGTATTGCGGAAATCTCGCCAATGAACTGTATATCCATATTACCCTCCCAAGCACTGAGAATTGCTGGGTTGTAATCATTGATATCAATCTCATTTTGATTACGAGGTAGATCGTACAGCCTACTTCTGGACTTGAGTTTCCGCCTGCCAATGATTGAAACAGCCACATCTCTAATTACGATATTATCTGTCGTGGGACGCGGAAACCCAAATCGACATACAGTGCAACCTGTGAATAAGCCCTCTCCAAATAAGACCGCTTCCCCAAATCTTCGTTCGAGAGTTGCCCCCACTACTTCGCCCATCGCAGAATCGGGGGCGAACCTCTGAATAGGACCGAGCGTGGAAATTGCGTTTTGATCTTAATTTATGCTTTAAATAATAGCATAGTAATGAAAATTTCAATCGATTGTGATCAATTTCATTTATCTATTGTTAACATTTATTTTCTTGTTTATTCAAATATAATAATATTCAAAAAATTTAATTGCATATGTTAAAAAAGGTAACACAAAGTAACATCTTCAGCAATTCTTGTTATGAAATAAATTTTTTTATTAAATCTAAAATTTTTAATACATAGGTACTGCAGTAGTTACTATTGATTACTGTGGATACAAAATTTCGTCAGAATTTTTACCCATATTATCATACACGGAGAAATCTTTGCTAGGAAAGATTACAATTCTTGACGGATATGAATATTCCGGTAATTTTCGGCGTAACAAAGTGCACCATATCGCTGGTAAGATTGCCGAAAATCCCAACATCAATCACAAGTATTGTAATCTTTCCTAGGAAAAGGTTCTCCACACGGAGAGAAAAAAATAGGTATTTTTCCTATTTTCACACAGGTATATTTTCAATGTTAGCCTAGGAAAATTTACTAAGCCAACATAGGAATAATTTCTATAAGACATATTATTTATTCCCATGTAACATAGTCAAAATTTCGATGCAACACAGTAATTATTTCAATGTTAACATAGCGATTTTTCCTTTGCAATTTAATGAAAATACCAATGTAACATAGGAAAAATAGCTATGTTATTATAGGAATAATTTCTTTGATACATAGTAATTTTTGCTATGTGTAACATAGGTAGAATTCCTATGTTTTTAATGGAAGTTCCACTGTGCTAACATTGGAATCACTGCCATGGTATTATAGGAAATATTCCAATGTCAACATAGAAGGAATCCCAATTTTCTATAGGAAATAATCCTACAAAAAATAGGTATTTTTCCTTTTTTAACATAGTTACAATTGCTATATTGACATATTAAATATCACTTCGCTACATAGAAATAATTCCTGTGTGGAAATAGGAAGAATGCCTATTTTTTTCTTTCCGTGCATGTACAATAATACAATGACGTAATTAAGAAACAATAATCCACATGTACTTACCAGGTATTACACGAACTGAACATTGAAAGACCGGGCTTAGAACTAAGGAATGTATGTTACGTTACCATACTATGCACGTGAAATGTATCGAGTGCGAGCGGTCCTATTTGGAGGTTGAGCCGAGAATTTTTCGTTGCGAGTTCGGACCACGGGTGGGGGTAACTCATTTCTCGGAATTATATTCCCCTACAAGCCCGAGGGTGGTCTTATTCGGAGGTTGCACTGTACTCTGGACGAACCACCATGTTTATTTTTCCTACTCCGCAAACAGTAGGAATTGTGCTTATGCCGTTGATGTGTATTCACTCGACGATACAACTCTGGCGAAACATATTTCGGTGGCATTCTGCAAGTCACATATTTCATAATGAAATTCGAAATTTCTTCGTTCGTAGATTTTCCAATCACGGGAGCATCTTTGATCCAAATTAATAGGTGAAAATGCTGCATTCCCCTGCCTTGATATTCGCGCCTCCAGAAATAATGGGTCACCTCTCCGATTGTGTTATCGGGAGAGCATATGAAATCGAGCATAGCATGAAACTTATTGTCAATAAATCTCGAGGCAGACACTGGGTCAGCCGCAATCAATTGACTCGGCGACATCTTAGCAGCAGCAGGGCCACCCACTTCGTGAAGGTATTCCGTCATGTCAGACCATAACCATTCGCTTGGACTCAGTGTGAGGAACCACGTAGCCGGACCATGATGATGCATCATACAAGATACATCATTTCTTGGTCGACTCCAATATTGCTCTGTGTTACGCAGCCTTGCAAATATCGCGTTCGAATTCCCTTCCAATTCCTCTCTAGACAGCTTTTCGAGATAACTCGCTGCCGTGAAACGTTCACGTGGATTGGTGATATTTAGTTTGTAATATATTCCACTACGCAATTGGTGAATATTTGCGTCATTCAATAGGTAGAATAAGTATCGTTGATCTAGACGGTATTGTGAATGCTTTGAAATGAGTCTTGATTTAATAAATTCGGCATGCGTTAGACGCGTAGACCTATCCGCCTGCTGACCATTCCGACCATATGGGTACAAATGCGGAAAGCATAGTTCATCTAGAG
The DNA here is from genome assembly GCA_963992785.1 of Tenthredo livida. Lineage (NCBI taxonomy): Eukaryota > Metazoa > Arthropoda > Insecta > Hymenoptera > Tenthredinidae > Tenthredo > Tenthredo livida. Next base: position 20,035,676 of record OZ023064.1, read on the forward strand.
TTTTATGACGGTTATCTAACGGTATGTCGTTGATTTTCAACATTTGGTACAGATCTGTCACAGTTTCATTAGGTCTTTTTGCATACATAGGATGGATCGTGAATTGTTCGTAAATTTCATCCGATTGCGAAACTTGCGTCAATAGGGCTACACGCCTGTTTTCATTCATGTTATGTTGACCTTCGCATTTCTCTAAGTTGTCATATTCATTATTTTCACTTCGAATCACCGTTTCTATGTTATTAAGACCTTTTATCTCCTTTGAGTTATCATCTTCGTTATTTTCATTTTCAATTTCTTCGTTCTCTACTTGAAATTCGGTGTCTTTCAGATTAGCCAACAGGGCCTGAGCCGACTCTGGCAACCTGATGTCAGAATAGTGAGGATTGTTCGTCTTGAGCCACATCAACGCGTCCCATACTTTATGTATGTTTACCAGTTGTTTCCATACTAATTTTGATTTCGTTGGAATTCCGCGAACTAATATATATAGCTCGTGGTCGAGATTAATCGGATCTGTAGAGTGGCAAATTTTCTGTAAAGTTTCTTCCATAGGCAGTGGCAAATGAAACGTCCTACAGTTTACTTTTTGTACCATTTCTCCGTGGCGTAAATTTTTATTTGCCACGGTACCCATTTTCTGAACAGTTTGAAATGCTTTAGCTCGCTGTATTAGAATACGTTCGTAATCATTCAAGGATGATATGATTTCCGGTACTGATTCAGTGATAAGATTGTTTAGAATGCATCGAGGTGGCATGATATTTTGTCGAAGCTTCGGAAGACAATAGTTACATACATATTCACAATCACTACCTTCAGAGTCGACGTGTTCCATCAAATCTGTCCAAACTTTAGTCGTGATTTTTTTTCTGAACTTATTGATGTTTGTAATCTCTCTCTTAAAACACAGTTTTTCGCAAGAGACACAGACCGAACGGGGTATATCCATCGAGCGTTTCGTCAAAGCCTGGAATGCACTTGCATACTTCTTTCTAATTTCGTCTTCGTTCAGATCAATGTCACCAGTGACATTATTTTCCACCTTATTAGCGTTTTGCTGAGCAGTTTCTGAAATTTGTTCTAGTTTTGCGAGATCACCGTCGTTTAAGGCTTTGTCGATAGTCGAAATTCTCGTACAACAATTTCATAAATTATATACAAGCCTTTGTATATGCCGAACGAATGGGAAATGTGCAGATAAAATTTGCACAGGTAAAAAAATTGATCTGCACGACGCGTCACCCATGTAACAAACCTGAGAATGTCCTAGCTTGCCATTGGCGTGCTTGGCTGTACATTCCAAGCGTATTATGAATTTATGAACATTTTTTAACGTGCAAATTGAAATGATTTTCAAGAATTCAACGTATTTCTCTAGTAATGATGTATCTCTTATTTTACAACTTTGGTCGCGAGACCAACTTGTGCGTTTGCCTCTTCCAGTCTTATCATGATTTTCGACTAACGGCAAAATGTTAGCGGCTTGCCCCTTCGGATTCATCAAAATTGGTTCATAAAATGGAACGTACTTATACGCAACTCCCACAAAGTATGGCTCAGCTGAGGCGATGTGTTTCGAAGAACCACAAAGTACGTGTAATTTATCTTCTATATTAGCATTGAAGCATTTTGCAAACTTCGTTAGACAAACCTCTGCTTTTTTCCTCACGCTTTCCAACTTCTTTCTCATGAAGCTTATTTTCAACTCTCTATCACGAATACACCATTTGATAATCGATTCTGCTTTCATTCTTCTAACAACTTCACTTCGCTCATCAATCATGTGCACAATCTTCGCTACATATTTTCCTTTTGATTGTATCAGTACTATAGTATTCGAACTGCGAATACGTTGATACTTAGCAATAATCTTCTTAGCAGTACTTCCTTTTACCCCCATTTCGTTGTATTTCTTGTTTATACTATATCGCTTACATCTACGATCGCATGTATCATCCCTATTCAACAGATACCTGCTTCGGCACAAAGCTCGGTGCTTGTCAACGTTCGAACGATAACGTCTACGCATTCTCTCCCGCTGCTTTTCAATACTCGAATTGTAAAGTTTTTGTTTCTTAGATTTATACGCTTCAACATTTGAAGAATAATGCTCGCGTTTCCTATTTCTTTGTGCTGTACGATTTAACTGATATTGTTCGCGCTTTCTAGTTATTTGCTCTACACGATTTGAATCGTAGTGTTCGCGTGCTCTAGTGCGCACCTCATCAGCGTACGAAAGGTAATACTTACGGTTTCTCATCCGTTTCACATCTATTTTGCACTGATTGGACCTTTCGTCACATAGATCACGCGGACATTTGCTTGCTTCAAGCTCATCAGACTTTATTATTTGTTCTGAATTTGTAATCGAAACTCCCACAGTCTCGTCGTTTAACTGTTCGCAATTATTAACGTACGGTGTAACACGATTCATTGATTCTCGACTCAAATTAATTATCGACACTCGTCTTTCCTGACTAAATCCTTGATTACATTCAGTTGTTACATCTAACCGAGTTACCTTACTACAACTAAGCATTTCTGATTGATGTGTAACATCCGTTTCTGAAGTTTTATGTTGAGATCCTACGCGTGATGTGTGCCTAATTATTACAGCTCTTTGTTCAAGCGGGGCGGGACGTGGTTTCTTTTCGCCATTTTTACGCAAATTTACATGCTCAATGCTTGTAGATGACAGTTTACGTTTACAAGTAGAAGTTTTCCTGCTTGTGATCGTGCGCTGACTTGCACGAACACGAGGAAATTCATCGATGACGTTATTTTCTAGCAATGTCAATAAATGTGCTCGCATCAAAGGAACGTCATATATTAATCTATCTGGCCTGTGACCATTTGCAAGTGATATTGCAAAGGCGATGGCAAAGACCCCACAATCAGAGAAGTTGGGTTGCTCTTGAACTATTGGAAACCGGATTGGCTTGCGATCAAACTGGTAAAAGGGAAACAAATGTCTCAAGTATATTTCGTGATGTGTGTGAAGCATTTTTGAATTGAATGAATCATATATAAAAATCGACTTCGTATCAAAATAACAGCATACCCAATGGTAATTAGCGCCATGTAGTATTTGAATGTGCTTCTCAGTGGGACAAACGGGTGCGATAGTTCTTGGCATTTGTATTCGCCATGTCTCACGAGGAGCATATGCTGTACAGCTCCGCAAAAGGTACGCGAATCGACTCATATGAAGGTCGGTCAACCACTGTCCTGACGTAATTTTATGTTTAGATTCGTAATCTAAAAACGGGGGAGTGTTGCGCCTTTTTTGCCGCCGTGTTTCTGCGGTTACTGTAATCGCGGGCATGTTAACTATACCGACGCGGGCAACGTCAGATGGTTCTTTGGATAAAATTCCAGTCACTTTGGATTGTGTATTTGCCTTTTTGAGTTTCGATTTTGAATTCGGTGTGGAATTATTGTTGTTATTAATCACGGGTATCGGTCGATGATCATCGGATGATCCCACCACGGTACTATTAGTTTTTTGTTGAATAGGTTGTTTGACAGAGGCTTTAATATTGTTTAAATCTCTACCCGGTTGATTAATTACTTGACAGTGTTTAACGATAGCAACCCTTGTGCTGACTTCATTTTGATGCTTACGATTTCTCTGGGTACTATCGTAACGCAGTTCTCGGTTTGAAAAACCTATATTTGGTGCAGGGTCGAATACCTTCATTCTCCTAACGCATGGAAAGTTTTGTATATTATTACTCTCAAATATCTGTAAAAGATGCCGTCGCATTAGCGGAAGGTCGTAAATAACTTCGTCCGGATGGTGCCCGTTAATGATCGAAATCGCAAAGGCAATCGCAAACACGCCACAGTCGGACCCGTTTAATTGATGCTGAACTGTTGGGAATTGCACCGGATTACTATCAAATGGATAAAATGGGAACAGTTTTTTTAAATACATTTCGTGGTCTGTGTGGAGCATTTTCTTATTCGACGAGTCGTATATGTAGATTGACTTCGTATCAAAGTAAGCACACACCCAGTGCATATCAAGATCCATGTTACCGCTATGGAGTATCTGTATATGCTTTACCATCGGCGAAACCGGCTCGATTGTATTTGGAAAATATTTTTTCCACACCTGCTGCGGTGCATATCCAGAGGAACACGCAACAAGTTGTCTAAAGCGATCCATATGTTCATCCCCCAGCCATTCGCCAGATCGAATGACCTGCACGAACCTCTTTTCCAAAGCTTTTGGATGTATATCCTGCATAACTATAAATAAATGTTTGCGCGTGTATGGTATATGTACACGTCTTCTATCTCAACCTCAGTTGTACTGGCACGAATCTGCCTTGTGTATTCAGCGCGAAGCTGCTTTTCAAATACGGCACAATGCTGCCGTTCTATATATTTGGCGCAAAGCTGCTCTTTTCTACCTAATCTAACCTGACTAACCTAACTAAGGCCGTTAATCTACCCTTGCAACGACACTAATGTCACTAACGTCACCAACCTTACATCTACCTCACTGAGCCTATCAACGTCACTAACCTCTAAAATCTCACTAACGCCTCAAATCTCGCTGACCTAAACTCGTTGAATCTTCACTAGATCTGTATTGAATTAAATACCTGACGACCTGATGAATACCTGATCCTCACGATTTTCAAAGGTGCATCAAAACAAAAAACTGAGGAAGTATGATAAGCGCATGCGCGATTAGCCTTTAATTTTGAACATATTTTCGTTGCGAATAAAAATAACTTGCAGAAGAATTAGCCATAATAAGAGTGATCACGGATTTATATTGATACGAAGTAAACAGGCGATAAATTTTTTTTCATCATTCTAGCCTCGAAATCGCGACTTTGTCGCGATTTCCTGGCTTTCGTGATGAAAAATAATAATCGTTACTTGTACGTAAAATAATAATTGATTTAATAATAATAATAATTGTTAAATGTACTATTTAATACTATAAACTGTTTAAATTATATTTATTATTTTTTGAACAAATTCGAAGACTACATCAAAGACGAATCACGATTAATTAACGACGTACTGCCGGGCCTTGGCCAGGAGGGTTCGGGCCAGGGTGGTTAGGGCCAGGGGGGTTCGGGCCGGGGGGGTTCGGGCCTGCGGGCTTGGGCTTTTTGTAATGCTTCCTTTTGTTATAAGGATTGGCCATTTTGTATAGCATATTTATTAGGTTCATTTGGCCGTCTTGTTGCCGCCGCTTCACGGCTTGACCCCCTCTCTGATGCCTAGGTTGCCCTGTGGAAATGATGGAAATGTAATCATTTTGAGTATTGCAGTTATAAATCCAAGTAATTCACTGTAGGGGTTGATTTCATGGCTTATAAAATAGTTGCTCAATACTAATAATATTATTTTCGACGACACTGCTCAGAGTCTTGCAAATGGTAAGAATGTGAAGAAAAATGTGACGCCGTGGACTATACCTTCCTCCCGCTGGACCGCGGCACCGGCGACATCTCCTCCCCCGACCCCTGCAGGCGCCACGTTTCCTATCCCTGCTACTGTTAGGAGGGCATGAAGAGAATTATCTTTCTGGATAGCGTATGGTAAAATGTACAAGATACGATTTAGCGTTATCAAAGAGTCATGCTTTTCTGGCATCCAATTGTTAATCGTCAAAGCATGTAAGGAGTAGCGGAGGTAATGGGCGCTGGCGGGGAAATGCAACAATAGCACGGACATTTTATATTTATTAATTATTTTTTCGCGTATTTATCTCTACCGCGATATGCAGGCTAATCACCATCATCATTTTCGTGTCAAGCTTCTGATATAAATCGAATGAAGTGTTATTGTGAAGTTTTATAACAAGGAATTCGTTGTGACAAAGATTCTATATAACTCACGCGGAGCATGACCCAGCCCAGCCGCTCGTCCCTCAGCCACATACGGCGGAGGTGCGTCTTCGTGCGCCTGGCGGTTTGGCTGATCGTCATCTAAATTTAGGTCGAAGTCTAGGAACTGAACAATGAACAATGATTATCTATCGACGATTTAAATGTAAAAGCGGCACTAATAGTAATTTTATTAAAACTTACGCTGTCGGGACTGACTGCTCTTTCGTTAGCCATTTTGATCTGATAGTTCTTTACCCTGGCCTTCTTGGTTCTACTTTTTTTTCTCGTTCAGTAGTCATTTCGGTCGGATCGATGTTTCTTTCCTTGGCCCACTTGATTCTACTTAATCGTAATGGCTGTCAAACATAAAGTGTCATCCAGTCTGGACAGCGTGAGTTTTCTCAAATCACTACCATTTTTTTTTTTCACATTCAAATCACGACTGAATAATCATTATTATTTTTTAGTTGATGGATTTCGATAAATATACCCAATCTTGAAAACGAGATGAATGTGCAATTGCACGATGACGAACTCCCGCCTTTGATCAGAGGTAATTAGCCTGCATATCATAGGAAGATATTTATCATGCTTTTACCAGGTTGTCATATTTCACAGCATAATATGGCACGGATTAATTTCAAATTCACATATAGATCTAAGTGTACGTATCTTGTACATTTTACCATGCGCTATCTTGTCATATAATTCTATATATGCCCTTCAAACAGCACCGCAGATAGACAACGTTGCGGCTGTGGGGAAGATGCTGCCAGGGCCCCAATGCCACGGGAGGAAGGCATAGTCCACGGTGTCACATTTTTCTTCACATTTTAACCATTCTAAAAATCTGAGCACTGTTAATATTATAGTATTGAGCAATTATTTTATTAGCTATGAAATCAACCCCTACAGTGAATCACTTGTCTTTGTAACTGCTATACCTAAGATGATTAAATTTCCGTCATTTCCACAGGTTGACCCAGACACGAAAAAGAGCGGGGGTCAGGCCGTGAAACGGTAGCGACAGGATCGCTGAATGAATTTGATGCACAACTGAGACAATGATGACTATACTTATAGTACGAGTCCTCAAAAGTGCGCGATATATCGAAATTCTGATACCAGTATGAAAGCGCTTACTATAAATTTCTCTCCGTGCACCTGGCCCAAGCTTCAACCCACCTGGCCAAGGTCCACCTGCAAATGTTAATTAATTACTCGTTCTTCGTTACGTCATTCAATACAAAATATTAATAATAATAATATTATATAATAATAATAATATTATATAATAATAATAATATTAATATTCGAACCAGCACAATAATTAATATATCTTATCTTAATGATTAAAATAATATTCTGTTAATAAAATACCAAATTAATTAATTAATTTGTTAATGAAATAATAAAATCTGTTCTTTGTTCAATTTATATATATAATGAAATAATAAAATCTGTTCTGTGTTCAATTTATATATATATCTCATACATTTTTTATTGTCTGTTTACTTTTTATTTACTATATACAAATTCCGTGACTTCCTCACAATAATTTAGCAGTCATCGTTGGTTTAAATCGAAAGTACAATATCAGTATAATTCATATAGAAATTATTCTCCTTATTGCTTTTGGAGTAAAACTTTTGCCAAAGTTTTCTAATTTTGCTTCGCAATTGATTTTCGATCGTATGTTTAAAATCGGCGGCCCGCTAGCTATTAATAAACTTGAATTCGATAACGTTATCCCGAAGCGCCATCTAGCCACTGACGCCTATACTTGGTATCAAAAAGGCTACTCTTTACTCGTTTATAGACCCAAAGCTTTTGATCACTATGAAGTACGTGTTTTGACTGAAGAAGGAGAAGGTGATGAACAAAATTTCTTGATGAAAACGGGTATATTTAAAACGTTCATAATTATATCTCAGCTCTTCGTTCACCGATTTCATCTAACTTTGGCTTAAATCGCAGCTTTTCTTGGCTACATCCTATGGTAAATATTCCAATTCTGTGTCTACATGCGTGGTGAAAGAAATAGGAAAATACTGTCTCCCCACCACGCCGTTTGGCTGTCGTTCGGGTATATAGACTCGGTCGAGTCTCGCGCGGTGCATACAAAAAAACATTTTTTTTAATGGACTTGGCGCGAGACTCTACCGAGTCTCTTGATATAGTAACGTATTGCAACTGTTTCACCAGCTGAAGGCTGGTGAAATTATGCTCGTTCGCGTGAGTTGTTTGTCACGGGTTATGATATTTGGAGCTCCTCTAGGAAAAGTTGAAAAAACCCTTAATTTACCTTATAACAGACTTTGATAGAACTTAATCTACCAGAGATGCATCCCTACAGATATGGGATATGTCAAATCCTTCAGACTGAGGTAGTTATAAGAGAATTACCTGAGCTGTATGAATTTGACGCACCGATACTGCATAAACCAGATCTTGATACGCGTATTTGCAGACTTACGATACCAATAAAGCTATATCGTACCTGGTACACGGAGAAGGAATTGGGTAGACGACAGTGCCAATCTCGATAGCGGTGGCTTATGTACTGTCAGGCAACGCCACGCGCTCTCCTTGGGAACGCTCAGCTCCCAAACAGTAACGTTGCGATGGCGTTGGCCAAAGATTCCTTGACCGCGCGTATCGCAACGTTACTGTTTGGGAGCTGAGCGTTCCCAAGGAGAGCGCGTGGCGTTGCCTGACAGTCATAAGCCACCGCTATCGAGATTGGCGCTGTCATCTACCCAATTCCTTCTCCGTGTAAACTACGTATCAATACTGCCTCTAGCTAACAAGTGATTTTAAATTATTTTGAATAGGATTGACTAAAAAATAAGGAATGAGCAAGAACCAAGGTTATATGAAAATAGAACAGAAGGATCAGATTCCTGATAACTTGAATGATCAGTAAATCATCGTATTTATTTTAACAAAAATGTTGTGATGTTCCATTGGAACTGACTATTTACAAAAAGAAAACAAAAATCAATGAGAATATAAAATAATAGAAAGTGCAAAAATTTGCTTGTTGCGATAATTAACCTAACTTAATACTAACGCGCGCTGGCTCAATGTGCCGGACTATGTGATTGCTTTTTGGCTTTGATCGTTATACTTGCTGATATCTATTTTATGTTGATTTCAACTGATTTTCCGCTTTGGCTAAAACAATTTTTGATTGATTCTAATGGTATAGTCACCGCTATGGTAGGCTATCCTAACAATTGAATTTACAAAGAAAATGTGGCCGCTTTGGCTCTTGCGAAGCTCGGAGTGAGGTTATAAAGATTCTGAAGCTAAATGAAATAAATGAGACGGTAGGCCGCTTTGGCACGAGTCCGCTCACGAGACACAGTGTGTATACCTTATCCTTGACGAAAGTCATACTATAAAAATGTCTACCTACAAAATGATTGAAATCAGATACAATTGCCAAGGGCATCTCCGCCGTACAATTATAAAACAGAAGATATAAAAAAATAAAAATTTGGAGTACGTGGTACTTGGCGGGCCGATGTTTCATATCACTTCAGGATTATTGACATAGTTTAATGACTGTTTTCTCGTACTTATCTCTAAGAGGCCCGCCAAGTACCACTACCTCCAAATTTTTATTTTTTTATATCTTCTGTTTTATAATTGTACGGCGCACATGCACTTGGCAATTGTATCTGATTTCAATCATTTTGTAGGTAGACATTTTTATAGTATGATTTTCGTCAAGGAGGAATTTTCATTGGTAGATTATTTTGGGGGTAGTGATCACATTATTGTACTTGGCGAAAGGTTTTTGCACCAGAGGTGCTTTTGGGGTTGATATCACCACTTTTTGTACAATTTTGCTTGACCACCTAATAATTGTGCTCGCTCACTACGCTCGCTCGTTTGGGTATTCCTATATCCTCGCTCGCTTGTCAACGTTCTGCCAATTCTGTCTATGAGTAGCTCAATGCACGTACGCTATACATTTCATACCATCTTACACCCTTGATAAGCAGTAATGTTAAATGTGGCAATGTAATATAAATACTTTTTCTAAAATTTTACTTGACGACCTAATAATTGTGCTCGCTCGTACGCTCGCTCGATTGGGTTTTCCTATATCCTAGCTCGCCAGGGTCGCTCCGTACTCAGCATTCTGCCAATTGTTTCCATGAGTATCTCAATGCATGTATATGTACGCTGATGCAGTTTATATCATCTGAATCCGTCGATGAGCAGTAATGTTAGATGTGGTAGTATAATATAAATATGTTGAAAGCACAAAGGCCTGAAATAATGACATACGCTATCATTCGTTGCCTTCCGAGCCCTGTAAAGATATGTTCTTGTGTGCATGTATTAAATATAATATATTTGGCCCATTGAATACACGAAAATATTTGGAAACGAATAATAATATACTAAAGACCTGCCACGTTGAATGAAATCTTTGTCACTTATCAATTTATGTTGTAGATTAAACTTCATGCGATTCAATAACCGTATACCTATAACCTAACCTCAAAATTGCACACTTTCTCATTTCATGAGAGATTGTTATAATTTCGCCCTCCACTTTAAATGTGAATTTTATCATAATAAGTAAGTATATGAAGCATAAAAGAGAATTGAGGGGAATGAAATTTGCAAAATGTCCAGATATACGAATATGAACAGAACTGACAGCTCTGTCTCGTAAGCCCGTCTGTCCGTACTCCGTGGTCTAGTGGCATCGATTCGCGATCATACGTCAACAGCGTCGACAAGAGCGCCACCTGGCACTGCTATTCAGTGGTGGCCGCTCTTTCCTAATTCTCAGACACATAGGTTTAAGGACCACTTGGTCTGAACCGCTCTTTCCTAATTCTCAGACACATAGGTTTAAGGACCACTTAGTCTGAAAGAGAAGGAGACGAAAAAATTTTCAGACGAAACGGATACTTATAAACTTAAGCTAATCATATCTCAGCTTTTCGGGCACTGATTCAATTGAAGTTGGTCTCAAATGAAGGGCTCTTCGTCCCTACATTCTGAGATAATTATTTCAATCCCCGGGATATCGCGAAACGGAAGATATTAGGAAAATACTGTCTCCCCACCACGCTGGTTAGCTCCCGTGCCTGTATATAGACTCGTCGAGTCTCGCGCGGCGTATATAGATATATTGTTACATTGGGTAAAATCACCCATATCCTATTAATTTCATACACACCTTCTAGTAGCCTATATGATAAATGACATCCTTTAAAATATAAGAAACTCGGTTGCTGCGTCAACAACGATTATTGTAAAACAAATCAGTCTGTCTTTAGCTTGCCACTGAAGCAGACCTGTATTTTTTGAATACATAATCTCATTGCAAAACATATATAATTCCTCTACGATTCACTTTATTTCTCTTGGAGAACCTACATAATAACTTATTAACTCAACGTTTATCTTAAAACGTTACATTGGTGTCAGAATCGGGATTTTCCGAGACCGATAGAGTGAATATTTTGTGGAATCTACTATAAACGAAAAACGAAATGTCTCGTCGACGAGCTACTGCTTCTATTGACGAACCCGCTGGAAACCAGCAAATACCACCTCAAGTCGACATGATGGAGCGACTCTTTCAAGCTTTGGCCGCTCAACAACAGGCAAGCCTTGCTGCCCAAACAGCACAACAAGAGCGAGAAACCCAACTTCGACGAGAAGAACGAGAGGCCAACCTATTGGCACAGAGAGAACGGGAAGAACGGGAGAATAGACGCCATCGTGAGGAGCGGGAAGAACGTCGTGAAGAACGTGAGGCTAATCTGGCAGCTCAACGAGCGGATCGTGAGGCAAATTTGGCAGCTCAACGAGCGGATCGTGAGGCAAATTTGGCAGCCCAACAGGCGACCCTCTCCCTTCTCGTGGGACGTCTGGAACCACAGGAGCAGACGATCTCGCAGACCTCCACTCCCAGACGATCTCCGATGAGGATCGAGGAGATTGTCGAACCAACTGTCATTCGGTCTGTACATAATTATGGAGAGGAAGAACCCTCCCCAACTATTCGTAGACCACGTACGGGTGGAGCGGCAACTTTCACGCCGCACACCCGTACCATCCCTCAAAGCGACCGAATTGAGCAGTCAATTCGGGACGCAAACAATGTACACCATGCTGACCACATGGCTGGCGATAACACTCTTGAAAATAGAATTAATAACACTGTGCCTCTTAATTTGTCTTGCGCCGGGAGTAGTCACGACAAACAATTAAACAACACGACTGTCATAAATAACGAGACTGTATCCAAATCGTCTAACCTAAAAGTGAACTTCTTTGACGGGACAATACCGTGGGCAGATTACAAAAGACAATTCCAAATAATAGCTAAAGTTAATTCGTGGTCTTCAATTACTAAAGCCGGGCAACTAGCCGGAAGTTTGAGAGGCCCTGCCTTAGCCGTCCTATCGACTCTTGCTGATTCCGATATTGAAAATTACGATAAACTCAGCGGAGCCTTACGTCTAAGATTCGGTAATCAACTGATTTCTAAATTATCTTTAACTCAATTGGGACTTAGGAAACAAGGCAAAGAAGAAGGTCTTCCTTCGCTCGGTGTCGAAATAGAAAGACTAGCGAGAATAGCTTTGCCAAATTGTGATGAGTCCACTAGGGACATGTTAGCTTGCGACAAATTTATTAACGCCTTAACGGATCCAGACCTAAGACATACTCTGAGCTTAACAGGACCATCTTCGGTCCATGAAGCCGTAACTAAAGGGATGGAAATCGAGGCCTTAACAAAGCATCATTTGGGGGTAGGGAAAGTTCGTCAAATCGAGACAGAAACACCTTCCACTGACCCAACTAAAACTTCCGTTACCCAGAAAACTACTCCCAGGCAGCAGACAAATAATAATAATAATAGTAGAAATAACAATAATAATAGGAATAATTATAATAATTATAACAGAAATAATAATCATAATAGGGGACAGAATTACGGAGACAGACCCCCGCTAATATGCAAATATTGCAAGAAAATCGGGCATGACGCGAATCGTTGCTTTTCTCTAGAAAAATTAATTCAATCTAAAGATGGTAATATTCAAAATAGTCAAACCTCTTGGAGGAAAGATAACGAAAATAAAACTAATAATTCTCCAAAATCCTCAGAAACTCAACAAGGTACTTCTAACCAAAAAAACTAATTGTTGATGATTTAGAAGGGCGAAAGTCATCAAGTGCTCGACCCAACGAAAGCCCTATTTTAACTCATTTTCTTTTAAGAAGTCTAAGACAAACAGGCTTATATGCGCGTGGGACTGTCAACGGAATTAACTGCCTCTGGGTCATAGACACTGGGGCAGAAGTTACAGTGGTCCGTTCGGATCTCTTAAAATCTATTGACCCTATTCAACCATTTACCTCTTTACGTACTGCTACAGGTGAAATAACTCCAGTTATAAAAGAAGTATTAGTACAAATCAATGTGATAGGGTGTATCGATTATTCACATAAAGTCTATGTAGCAGATATCGAGGATGAAGGGATCTTAGGGATTGACTTTCTTTCCGCGCATAATTGTGTAATTTCAACTGAAGGGAATTTATTAACATCGGGTCGACACGAGATAACTCTTCTAACTAACAGAAAAAAGGTTTCTCAATTTCCTCAGGTTCAGATAATTGACCTTTCTAGTGACGTAGTAGATTCATTTCCTACACACTTGCAGAATCTTTTAGAAAGATCTTCTTCGTGCTTAGATTCCATTCAAAAGGAAAAATTTAAAACTTTGATTGAGGAGTATCAGGATACTTTTGCTAAAAATAGTAACGATAAAGGGAGAAGCACCTTAACAACTCATACCATAGATGTAGGGGATAATGCTCCGATTAAACAAGCAGCTAGAAGACTGCCATTAAACGGTCGAAAAGAGGTAGAGAAGATGGTAGATGAGATGCTCGCCATCAACGTAATAGAACCATCTTCAAGTCCTTGGGCTTCACCTATCGTACTGGTTTCTAAAAAGGATGGTACCAAAAGATTTTGCATCGACTACAGGAGGCTAAACGACATAACCAAAAAAGATTCGTACCCCTTGCCGAGAATTGAAGAAACTCTCGATTTGATAGCTGGAGCGGAATGGTTCAGCACTATTGACCTACAGAGCGGGTATTGGCAAGTAGAAATGGACGAAAGAGATAAAGAAAAGACCGCTTTTGTAACTGGTTTAGGAGGATTATGGCATTTTAAGGTTATGCCTTTTGGGTTATGTAACGCCCCTGCGACTTTTGAAAGAACAATGGAAACCATTCTACGAGGAATAACTGAAAAGAAGTGCCTGGTGTATTTGGACGACATAATCGTTTATGGAAAGACGTTCGACGAACAACTTGAAAACCTTAAAGAAGTCTTCTCTCGCCTACAACAAGCTGGACTCAAAATGAGTCCAAAGAAGTGTCATCTGTTACAGCGCGAGGTTCACTTCCTTGGACATATAGTCTCTGCAGAAGGGGTGAAGACGGATCCTGCGAAAATAGAGAAAGTGTCAGATTGGCCCCGTCCTGTAGATAAAGGAGGAATTCAAAGTTTTATAGGGCTCTGCACTTATTATCGTCGTTTCGTTAAAGGGTTCGCCACTATAGCTAGGCCTCTCCATCATCTAACAGGCAGTAAGGTTCAATTTGAATGGTCTCAGGAATGCGAGGATGCTTTTATCCAATTAAAAAATTACTTAACATCTTCTCCTATTCTCGCTTATCCCCAAGTAGAACATCCTTTCATTCTGGATTCAGACGCTTCTCTCTCGGGAATAGGTGGAGTATTGTCTCAGATCCAGGATGGGAACGAAATGGTAGTTAGCTATTTCAGTCGTGTTCCTAGTAAAACAGAAAGGAACTACTGCGTTACTCGTAGGGAACTTCTTGCTGTGGTAAAAACAGTAACACATTTCCATCATTATTTATACGGGAGAAAGTTTTTGATTAGGACAGATCATGCTTCTATTAAATGGTTGCTTTCTTTCAAATCTCCAGAAGGACAGGTAGCTAGGTGGATAGAAAGACTGGGCCAATATGACTTTGACATCCAACACCGCGCAGGATTACTTCATGGAAACGCAGATGCTTTATCCAGAAGACCCTGCGAAGGATCAATAGAATGTAAACAATGCACCAGGTTAGACAAACAACTAGATGAAGCCTTTAAGATCCGTTCGATTACTTTTGAAGGAAATTGGGAGCCATGGAAAAAGGCTCAACAAGAGGATGAGGTTCTGTTACAAGTAAAGACTTGGAAAGAGTCTGGATTACGCCCTGAGTGGCAAGATGTTTCTGCTAAGAGTCAAGAATTAAAAATTTATTGGACTCAATGGGATTCCCTCTTTTTGATGAATGGGATATTGTATCGAAAATGGGAATCTCCAGATATGAAAGAAATCAGATGGCAATTACTAGTACCAAAGAGCAGGACGGAAGAAATCCTCAAACAGTATCATGATACTCCTTCGGGGGGTCATTTCGCTTCTAATAAAACCTTAAATCGGATTAGAGAACGATTCTTCTGGGCTCGTAGGAGGATGGACGTGGATGATTGGTGTAGGTTATGTAAGGTCTGCATAGCGAAAAAGGGTCCACGCAACAAGGGTCGAAGTCCCCTACAAATATACAACGTCGGAGCACCCTTCGAGAGAGTGGCTATGGATGTCCTTGGGCCGTTGCCTCTTTCTAGATCTGGAAATAAATATGCCCTAGTTATTGCTGATTATTTTACTAAATGGCCCGAGGTCATTCACATACCCTAATCAGGAGGCAAAGACTGTTGCCGAAACATTTGTAAGAGACTTTGTTTGTAGATATGGGACTCCCCTTGAATTGCATACGGATCAGGGTCGAAACTTTGAGTCGATTTTAATGGCGAAAATATCTAAGGTTCTAGGAATAAGAAAGACTCATACAACCCCCCTTCATCCTCAGTCTGATAGAATGGTATAACGTTTGAACAGAACCCTTTTGAGTAATTTAGCTTCTTTCGTTGACAAAAGTCAACGAGATTGGGACGAATGGATTCCTCTATTTCTTCTTTCTTATGGATCAGCTGTACACGAGACGACAAAACAGTCTCCAGCTTCTATGCTTATGGGAAGAGATCTTCGTTTACCTTCAGATCTAGATAAGGAACCCATTCCATCGCCAGATCCTCTTCAAACAGATTTCGTCTCTACCTTAAGAGACAGATTAGAACAAATACATAATTTCGCACGGGGAAGGATACAAGTCATTTCAGATAGGACAAAGGCCCATTATGATATTAGAGCTAGGGATCTTGCATTTCATACAGGGGATTTAGTCTGGCTCTTTCAACCCAGAAGGGAAAAAGGACGATGTCCAAAATTACAATCAAATTGGGAGAGCCCTTACACGATAATTGATAAAATAAATAGCGTGGTTTATTGCATCCAACGCTCTACACGCACTAGCCCTAAGGTGGTTCACTTGGATCGCCTGGCCCCTTATGAATCAAATGGACTTACCCATGATAATAAAATCAAAAACCTTCGTTCTTTAAATCTAGATAAAAGCCAACCTATAGATAATGACTTCTCTCTCCAAACGGATGATCAAACCTTTACATTGAATTCTTCCAGGTGGTCCGAGGAACTACCTTACGGAATTAAACGAAGAAATTATAGACCTTTAACGATAATCATAGAAGGGAATATCGGATGTGGTAAAACGACTTTCACTAAAAGATTTTTAAATGATAAGAATATCCTCACTTTACTTGAACCCTTAGATGAATATCGTAACGTCGCTGGCGAAAATCTCCTAGAGATGATGTATAAAGATCCTAGTAAATATGCATATCATTTTCAACACCATGCCGCGATGACAATGAGGAATAGACATTTGATTAAAACCACGTTACCTAATAAAATAATGGAGAGGTCCATTTATAGCTGTAATTGCTTTGTAGAGACGCGTCGGAGGATGGGAGATTTCGAGAATCTCGAAGCTCATTTATTAATGGAAAATATTAGGGTTTTAACTAACGAGTCTCCGGCATACGAAGTAGATCTCATCGTTTATTTGAGGTTATCCCCAGAAGAGTCGTTTTCACGAGTAAATTCACGCGCTCGTTCCGAGGAAGACGGTATTCCCTTAGATTATTTGAAAGTTCTTCACGAGGTTCACGAAGATTGGTTGGTTAGAAAGAAATTTGCGACTCTTCCAGCACCAGTCTTGATCTTAGACGCCGAAGCTTCCGCAGACGACGTATATATGAATTTTTGTGAGGTTATGAAACCTTACGATTTTTAGTTTAGACTCAGAGGGAGCTCAGAACGACTCAAGATAGTTCGGAACAATTCGGATAAACTCGGAACGACTCGGTTGAATTAAAGATGGCTTCATTGAGCGCGAAACAATTTAGATCGAATCGATCATATCAATTATTAGAAATGGTAGACGGAACGTATCCTACAATAACGTTTAATAAAATAAACTCGACATAAAGAAATAAAAAAAATTTATTTATTTCAACAACAATTTAACGAAACGCAACGAGGAACAGAAATTTTTTAAAAGTTATTGAGAACGCGTTTTTCTACTACATGCTTGATAAAGATTTTCAAGCCGGAGCATTTTTCACAATTCTCCTTTTCTGATTCGAATATTAATGGTCGTCGACACAAGCAGCAGGAAGAATGTCTTCCATAAGTGTTCAAGACGCCGACATAAAATCGGTGTGGCGGTATGGGTCCAAATATGTCTCTCTCCGAAATTCTAAATACATAGAATAAAATTCATCAATAATTGGAGTCGTTGAACACATAAAAAAAAAAAAAAACTTACTGGTAGGTATAACAGGCCCTGCAAGCAATCGAGATTTCATCTCTCAACGCCACCCCGTTCCCAGTAGCGCACTTCACCCTTTCCCATTCGCGCTCGAACCACTCTTGGGCTTGTTCAGGGTTCATACCTTCAATTACGTCCCAATTTAATTGAGAAATTAATATCGCTCTACGAATATTCTCGTCTTGCTCGGTAGGGTCCATGTTTACGAATGACGCTATCTTTATGCTTCCCCTTCATAGCGATTGTTTTCTTCATCCGTTTAAACAATTTTCTCATTGGTCTAGAGATAATTTTATTAAAATATTCGATAAAAGTCGTTTGATTGACCCGCTTTTACTCAATGTCGAATCGCGTCGAAATATAATACACAAAAATCACGATAGGCGTCGTTTAAGTATAATCAATTTATAATGGAGTATAGATAAAAGGGATCCGAGCGGAAAACTTTAAATATAGGTTATGTTTTAGTTAACAAATAATAACCCAAGTTTTTCAGCTCCCGCTATTCTGATAGTAGGATTCTCTATTAAAATGATGAAAATAATTCTGAGACGACACGAAGGAAGCCTGACCCATCCCATCCCGACCTAATAATCCGGTTTCTCTACTTCCTCCCAGATAAGGCTGCTCCAATTTATATTCTTTATATTTATTCGAAATAATAATTCAATTTATTCATTTCAAAAACTATTCAGTTTATATCCAAAAGGATTAATTTATTATTATAATTCAAAAAGACTTTAAAAGAAATTTAGAATCTGAAAGAGTTTTGAAGAACTCTAATTTATGACCTAATATTTCGAGAGAATAATATTTGTCCTCCTGTCTAGGTCGTTTTTGATTTATTTCGAAGAGGTATGGAGTTGGACCCCTTTTGGACTTCTTGGAAATCCTTGAGTCTTTCTATCCTGGTCCTTTACCCCTCCAACCACTTCCAATATGCAGGACTCTCTACACAGTAACTAAGGAATTCTTCCTCTTGTTCCGGATCATCCTTCTTGTTCCTGGTTCCTGGTTCCTGATCCTCCATTTAAGATCCGAAGAATATTTCACACTTATCACATTATACACTTTTGGTTTGATTAGATTCACTATCTCCTCAAGGTTTTCTGTGGTTTACCTTGAGGCAGAGGGCGAATGCCGGATAGTATTTGGGGAAACTTTTAACTTCTTGAGCCACAGCTCCAATTCTCCCAAATAGAACACTTTGATTTTACAACTTGTTGATCCATATGAAGATTTTACACACTTACGAATTTAATTATACTCACCTCGAGAGTCGAGACGACTCTTTTACTAGGGGGGGGGGGTAGTGTTACATTGGGTAAAATCACCCATATTCTATTCAATTTATAAAACACCATCTAGTAGCCTATATGATAAATGACATCCTTTAAAATATAAGAAACTCGGTTGCTGCGTCAACAACGATTATTGTAAAACAAATCAGTCTGTCTTTAGCTCACTACTGAAGCAGACCTGTATTTTCTGAATACATAATCTCATTGCAAAACATATATAATTCCTCTACGATTCACTTTATTTCTCTTGGAGAACCTACATAATAACTTATTAACTCAACGTTTATCTTAAAACTATATATTATTAGCTTCTTGCTGTGCTGCTTCCGAAATGTCTCGTAGCTTATCAAGGTCACCGTCATTCAAAGCCTTGTCGATAATAGAAATTCTCGTATAACAATGCGTTAATTTATATACAAGCCTCTGTGTGTACTGTACCGATGGAAAATGTGCAGATAAGATGTGTACGGCTAAAAGAATTGATGCGCAAGTGGCGTGATCCATGTAACAAATTTGCGAATGACCTAGTTTACGGTTTGCGTGTTTTGCTGTGCACTCCAACCGAATTACAAATTTGTAGATATTTTTCAACGTGCACATAGACACAATTTTCAGGAATTCAACATATTTCTCTATTAACACGTTATCTTTTGTTTTACACATGTTGTCACAAACCCAACTCTTATGTTTGTTTCTTCCTCTCTTGTTAATTCTCTCTGCCAAAGGTAAAATGTTAACAGCTTTCCCTAATGGATTCATTACAATCGGTTCCGAAAATTGAAGTTTTTTGTATGCGGCTTCCGCAAAGTATGTTTCAGCCGATTGAATGTGTTTTGAGGAGCCACATAAAGCGTTCAATTTATCCTTAATCTTATCGTTAGGACATTGAGCAGCCCGTGTCAGGTAAAGTTCTGCCTTCATTTTCATAGTGCTCAGAGTGTTCTTTATAACGGTCATATGATAATCTCTACGGTGTATACACCATTTTATTATCGATTCTGCTTTAATTTTTTTTGCTGCTTCAGATTCCTCACACATCATTGGTAAGATCTTCGCAATGTACTTTTCCTTCGACTGCAGCAATAATAAAGTATTTACAGTGTGTATTCGTGCGTACTTGGTTATAATTTTGTTAACCGCATTCATTTTCTGCCTTAAAATCTGGTTAGTTTTCCATTTTTTCCAATAAGTTTTATTATACTCCGTCCTTGCTTGATGCAAGCCTTCGATTTTCATTATGGCACTATACCGCTTTCGCTTCTGTGACCGCTTCTGTACAATATTCAACGAATAAAGTTTACGTTGTCTTGCTCGCCGATTTTCAATATCTTTCGCATAACGATAACGTTCTTGCTGACGTATCACTTTCAATTTTGCATTTTTTTCCCCAAGTCTCTTCTCCCGTCTGTCTGCATACTTAGCATGCTTATGTGCATGAATTTGCTTTTTTCGCTCATTATAATGATCATACTTTGGTTGCCCAGTTTCGGCCATTGCTGTTATATTCTTTCCAGCGACATCACATACTTGTATTCTTAATGAATCTTCTGAAATCTGACGGTATTCTTTATTGCAGTTCACAGATAATTGATTGCTGATTACTGCAGTACGTGTATCTATTGCTTTGCCAGAATTTTCAGTTTCATCTTTATATGATTCTGGTTTTCTATGTTCTGTATTAATATTGACTCGTGAGTCTTGCACATTTGGATGTAAATCCCGATTTCGAACAGATTGGACGTTCGCTTCGGCATTGTTTGCCATTTTTTTTTGTAACTCATCGTTGATATATTCCGTATCAATTATTTGTGAATTCACTGGTCTTTCTATTAATTCCACTTTTTGTACTTTTTTCTTTAGATACTCTATAAGCAGGTTTTGTCCAGTCTTTAGTAATTCTGGCTGTTGTATGTTCTGAGAATACATCTTACGTTTACGCGAAACACCATTCGTTTTCGACGCAATGTTGTGCATCGTGCGTGCGTACGGAAATTCTTCGAGTGTGTTATCTTTGAATAATTTTAATAAATGTATTCTCATGAGTGGAATGTTGAAGACGATTTTTTCTGGTTTATTTCCATTTATAATCGAGATCGCGAACGCAATAGCGAATACTCCACAATCGGACGCGTTTGATTGCGATTGAACTGTGGGGAATTTGATTGACTTTACATCAAACTTATAAAAAGGAAAAAGTTTCCTCAGATATGTCAGGTGATGTTGGTGTAACGTCTTCAAATTCATTGAGTCATAGATTAGAATCGACTTGGTATTGTAGTAAGCACATACCCAGTGCATATCACTACTATGCAGTATTTGCAGATGCTCAACTGTAGGTAGAACAGGTACGATTGTCCGTGGCATTTGTACTCGCCACGTCTCCTGTGGCGAATAATTGGAATATCTCTTCACAAGATAAAAGAATTTTCCCATATGGAGATCAGTCAACAATCCGCCAGATCTGATTATGTCCATAGTTGTCTCATTCAAAACGGGTGGAGCATGTCGACGCTCATGCCGCCGTCGCCTTTTACTATCCAGCATCCTCGCTGCACATTCATTTACACCATCAACTTGTGTATGAGTTGAATCACCCGCTAATTTGTCAAATTGTCGACAAGTCTCCATATTATATTGCTTTTGACGGATACGCATATCGACGGCAGGAGCTCCTGTCTCAACTTGACAAAATTCTTGGCGATTATTGTTACTTGGTGTAGCTTTCGTCAGTTCGTTTGCTAAATTCAAGCTTATATTCGTCTCACAGACCTTTGATCCTTGATTGCACGCAGAACGCAAATCTGTATTGTCGTTCTGTATTATCTGTTTATCGAAGTTATGGGTAATGTTTTTTACTGCCCCAGAGTATGAATTTACCCCTATTTGTAATCCCTGAACACCTTCAATCCGATCTTTATCATCAGGACATTGTGAAAGTTGTGAACGTATGCTTTTGCAAAACAAATTACATTTGCGATCAGTTAAGTTGACATGTGTAGCAGTGTCGTGCATTATACCGACGCACGGGAAACTTTCCAATACGTTATTTTGAAATATTTTCAATAAATGTGCTCGCATAAGTGAAAGGTTATACGTGGTATTTTCTGGCTTTTGTCCGTTCATGAGTGAAATAGCGAAAGCTATGGCAAAAACTCCACAGTCGGACCCATTTGATTGACGTTGAACTGTAGGAAATTTGATCTGATGCTTTACAAACTCATAAAACGGGAACAGTTTTCTTAAAAATATCTCGTGATGTTTATGAAGCCTCTTTGAGTTCGATGAGTCGTATATGAAAATTGATTCAGTATCAAAGTAACTGCATACCCAGTGCTCATCAGCTTCTGAATAACCACTATGCAAAATTTGAATATGCGGTGTTACGTATTCCACCCTATTCCATACTCCTCTATGCTCTACCACTCTCAATACCCAAGACACAACATCCTGCATCTATCCAGTCTCGCCACCTCTAATCAGAGGAAGTCTCACCCTTACATTCCAAGAACTTTATCCCTACCTATGCACCCATAAAACTGCACCTGCATCAATGCGCTCATGCCCGGGAGAACAATGCAAAGGATGATCTCACTACTGAGATCATCGGTAGCCATTTTTATATATTCGCACTCGAGCTAAAAGCACTTGCATTCAGATCATTGAAGAAGACAGTCAGTCTCAGACTCGCTCTTAATCACTAACTCAGAATCACTTACCACTTAAGCTTTACGACTTGTAAACCAATAAACAGTTATTCAGTTAATATACTTATTCACATCAGTCACTCATCATCCAGATCCCGGTTACCTTAAGGTATAAAAACGAGTAACGAACTCAACGTCATAGCTCTACTTAGGTACATTCTTCAGGTAGCAGCTCACCAACCCCAATTCATAACATTGGTGTCAGTACCTATCCTCCAACTTCATAACAATGGTGGCAGCGGAACTACCTCGTTTACCGGAATATACAGTGACAAAATAAGTGAATTCTACATCTTTACATATACGTGATATTAGTGATTACTAATTTCTGAACGTGCAACTCTTCGTGGAAAATCCGCCACACTCTCAACCTTTGTGACAAGTCATAACGAACGAAATAAACGAAATCTACTAAATCACAAAATCTACGAAATCACTAGATCAACAAAATCTACTAAATCTACTAAATCTACCAAATCTACAAGATATCAAAGTGTGAACATGATACAAAGTTCTTCAACTACATCTACAAAATCACAGAAAACTCAGCAATAAAATCAAAGTTGCTACAAGAAAAGAAGTTCGACTACATCCCCAAAGGCACCTAGCCCCACAAAGATTCATCTGAATCCAACGATTAGCAATCTCGCTACAACAGGATCCAGTTTCCTGGACCGTGACATCTATACTCTTCTCGACGACTTCTCGACATCCGACATCTGACGCAGTCCAATACAACAACTTCATCTCCAAAATCAACTCAGATCCGTATTAGAATGAAAATTTTCATAATTCTCATCATCAGCTTGTAAGTATCTATGATTATAATAAGCACATACACATATCTCAAACGAAATAATCTAACTCACAAACTCGCAAAATGCCTACTCCGACCGAAAACGAAACAGAAACCTCATACTGGTCTCTTAAAGACATATTAGATACAATCCCCTACTTTAATGGGAAAAACTTAAATATAAATAACTTCATAAGAAGCTGTGAGAATGCAAAACCTCTCGTTAAACCAGCTCAACGTCCAGTCCTAACACGAATGATTAGAACTAAAATCTATGGGACAGCTGAATCCTACTTAGGATGCAAAGAATATAATAGTATTGACGAAATCCTAACAGTCTTAAAACGAGCTTTCTTACCAAAAAAATCAATTTTTGAATGGCAAGCAGAGTTGAATAATGTCAAACAAAGAAGCGACCAACGTGTTTTAGATTATAGCGCGAGAGTCGAAGACATATTACATAACACAACACAGGCTATTAACAACTCAAGCACAGATGATGCTGCTGGCATGATAACAGCAATCCAAACCAATGTACTCAAATGCTTTGTTAGAGGCTTGATTCCGGAAATTGAATTTAGAGTAGCTGGTTCACACCCAAATACTTTAGCAGAAGCTATTGAAACAGCTCTAACAGAAGAGCAAGAATTTCTAAATCGCAACGCCCGAAATACACAAGACAATAACCAACCCCGACAGCCTAATCAACAAAACCCTTCAAATTTTTGTAACTATTGTAAACGCCAGGGCCATATTATAGGTAATTGTAGACAGCGCGACCGCAATAACCTGACACAACCTCCAAACAGACGACCACCTAATTAACCAAACACACAATATCCTCCAACATTTTGTAACTATTGCAAACGCCAAGGACATACAGTAGAAAATTGCAGACAACGTGCCTACAATACCCAACAACAGCAGTCCCAAAACCAACCCCAACAGTCAGATCAACAACCAAACCAACCCCAACAGTCAAATCAACAACCTAACCAACCACAACAGTCAAATCAACAAAATACGCAATATTCTTCCATATCTTGTAACTATTGCAAACGTCAAGGTCACACAATTGAAAATTGCCGAAAACGCGCTTATAATAACGCACAGAGACAACAAAATCAGAGTCCTTTAAACTCGAACTCAGTCCGCCGGGAGAACGTGCCGACGGACCCAACACAAGCTCAGCCGCGTTCAATAACACAATAAATCACGTCCTCGAAACAGAATCAGAAGCAATACACGGACTATTGCCAGTTGCCGAAATGGATACAAAAGAATTGAAAACGAAATCTAAATTTATAATAGACACCGGTGCGGATTTGAACATCATTAAAATCAATTCCCTAAAAGAAGAAACCGAATGTGACAGAACCAAAATACGGAAAATGACAGGAATAACAGACGGATTTACTAATACCTTAGCGGAAACTAAATTAAAAATTAACAATAAAGAACACACATTTCACGTCGTCCGCGAAGATTTTCCAATAGCTCAAGACGGTATTATTGGACAACTCTTGTTATATAAAGAAAAAGCTACCATCTCCTATGAAAATAATACATTAACTTTGACAGATACTGTAATTCCCTTCAAACTCCCAAAACACAAACCGCACATCGCAACTCTCATTATAATACCAGGCCGTACCGCTCAAGTAATTCCTCTTAAAGTCTCAAATTCAGAAATCAACGAAGGCTATGTAGATACGATTAATTTAGGTCCCAATATTCACTGCGGTAAAGCATTAGTTACAAACAGTAACGGTCAAGCATGTATACTCGCGATAAACTCAAACGAATCAGCTGTTGAAATAAGCGTGCCGACGGTAACCCTAGAACCTGTCAACGAACCTCTGAGTACACTCGATCCCAAAAGTTCCATAAACCAATCTGGTACTGTACAAATTTCAAAAATTAACGGTGATATACGAAAATGTTCAGGCACAATCCTTCATTTCATACCACAAAAAATTCAAATATTACGTGGAATCTCAGTTGAATTACTAAAAGCTTTAGATTTAAACGAGTACGAGCTAATTGCTTACGCGAAGAATGATATAATCGGAGATATCATAAAAGACACAATCCCTAACAGCTCGCAAGTTATATACCACTTAATTATCATGGAAACTTATTCCAGTGACATAGATGATACAATCGTTACTCAAACGCTCAATTCTCTAAAAAAAACATCTAGAATCAAATAACACAAAATCAATCTCAATTCCCGACCTATTCAATGAACTAGGCAGCCAGAAATGGGACAAAATCTTGCAATTATTAACCTCAACTTTCAACAACACGAACATCTGAATTCAAATCTACGATATCAAATCTAACAATCAAAATCAAAATACACAAACTAATCCAAACGTGCTGACAATAACCGACGCGATCGAAACCAATACACCCGTCGATAATAATAATAATAATCGTTCCGAAAGATTAACGGTCCTTGAAAACTCAATGCACCTAGACCATCTTAACGAGGAAGAAAAAGAATCTATACTCGCTCTCACAACAGAATTCAACCACCTATTTTTTTTACCAGACGACACACTATCAAACACATCCTTAGCTAAACATTCAATCCCAACGACAGACGATAATCCAATTAACGTAAAACAATACCGATACCCTACTGTCCACAAAGACGAGATACAGAAACAAGTTTCCGAATTATTAGACCAAAATATCATCAAACCATCATCCTCACCCTATAATTCCCCCGTTTGGGTTGTACCCAAAAAACCAGACGCAGAAGGCACAAAAAAATGGAGAATGGTCATAGATTTCAGGAAACTCAACGAAAAGACCATAGGTGACGCATACCCCCAACCAAACATTAACGACATACTCGACCAACTAGGCAATGCGAAATATTTCTCGACTTTTGACCTTGCTTCAGGTTTCCACCAAATTCCTATGGACCCAACTGACGCACACAAAACAGCATTTTCCACCCCCCACGGCCATTATGAATTTAATAACATGCCATATGGACTTAAGAACGCTCCAGCAACATTCCAACGATTAATGGACCAAGTTTTATCCGGTTTAGAAGGAAACATAGCATTCGTATATTTAGACGACATCGTTATCTATGCACACTCTCTTGAAGAACACGAAATTATATTCAGAAAACTAGCTAATCGACTACAATCAGCAAATTTGAGTTTACAAGTAGCCAAATGCGAATTCCTAAGAAAAGAAGTTGCTTATTTAGGTCATATCATTACAGAAAACGGTGTGAAACCAGACCCAAAGAAAATAACAGCAGTTAAAGCATATCCAGTTCCAAAAACAGTTAAACAGATCAAACAATTTCTCGGTCTAATCGGTTATTATAGACGCTTTATCGAAAACTTTTCAAAAATATCCAGACCACTAACTACACTATTGAAAAAAGACGTTAAATTCCTTTGGACATCTGAACACCAAATGGCTTTCGAAACTTCACGAGACTCGATATGCACATCTCCTATACTACAATATCCTAAATTCGATCAACCATTCATACTAACAACTGACGCATCTAAATACGCGATTGGCGCCGTACTCAGCCAAGGCGAAATAGGAGAAGACCTACCGATAGCTTATACCTCACGCACACTTAACAAAGCAGAACTAAATTACTCTATAATCGAAAAAGAACTACTAGCAATCGTATATTCAATACATCATTTCGGACCTTATCTATACGGACATAAATTCACACTCGTTACCGATCACAAACCTCTTGTCTGGGTCAGCAGCGTAAAAGATCCAACCTCGCGATTACTCAGATGGAGATTTGAACTCGAAGAATACGACTATAACGTCGTATACAAGAAAGGTCAAATCAATTGTAACGCAGATGCATTATCGCGCAATCCACCCGTAGAAACCGATAAATTATTACCAATAAATGCGAAACGTAACCGGAACTCTAGTTCAGATAGCATATCAAAACCAAGCGCAGAACATAAGGAAGAAGCTCATCAATTCCCAACCCGCGCGCGACAAAGTACAGATGACTCACCAAATCCCGCTCCTATAAAGAAATACAAAGACGACGTCGACTCAGAAACTGAAAAAGACGAACCCAACCAAATTCCCATGGATTGCTTACCAACAATAAAAGAAACAATACATTTTCAAAATATACCTTTGACAAACTATTCATTAACCGAAAGTTCTACAGACGATCAAATAACTACAAAAAAATTAATTTACCCCGACCCACTAGAAGAAGATATAGAAATCAATTCACTAACCGATACAGAAATGGACAGCCCCTCAGATAACTCGATGCAAGGATCCATCCACAGGCGATACAACAGACAATTTTCCAAAGCCAAAAAATCCTATCAATGTTTCAAAATCTGTTAGACCAATGACAATTGACTCACCTACTGACATGTCGGTCGACGACTTACCACTATCTAAAAGAATCGACCAAAAACGAAACGCTACATATACTGATATCTCTCCAGACAATCTACCCGTAAATAAAAAATCACGTAAACCCATAAACACTTCGGCACCAACTTCATTTGAAAATAATCAAAAACAAAACCGCGATTCAAACCATATCTCAAACCAGCTTATCGATGATTCAGATCCAAGTGAGACACATAAAAATCAAACAAGGTACAGCGAACGTAAAAGCGCGCAATCCCCAACACACGCACACAAATACAAACTACGACCAAGAAAGCCTAAAACCCCCTCACCACTACCTACTTCCTCATCGTCGGACGACGACCACATGCCTTACTATAAACAAAAACTCCCTACCTCCAACGGATCGGAAACCCCAAACTCTAGAACGCCTTACTACAAACAAAAACTTCCTACCTCCAACGAATCATGGACATCGAATTCCAAAGATCCTCCTTGTAAAGAAATACTTCCGACTTCCAGTGAACAACAGATTCCTAAACCTAATTCCAGAAAACTATACTCAGACACTATCAGAGGAGAACAAGTAACAATACCCAAAATTACCATTCCACCGCAATACAATAGTCCTCCAATCACTAAATCAATCTATCATAAACCATCCTATAAACAATTTCGAGAACTCCTAATAATTTTACCAGACCCGACAAACGAACTCATAATAGAAACAACTGAAGACCTATTTACACAAGACGACAATATAGCACATTGCATTCCAGCCGACTGCTTAATCGGACAAGGTATAGCACAAGAAATGATTAAACGCAACATTATAAATCGCGACGTGTTAGAATCAAAGAGCCCCCAAGTAGGTGACATCATAGTAACACCATACAATAATATCAAAGTATATAATCTTATCACCAAAGCTGAATTCAACGGCAAGCCAACGTATAAAACTATGTACGAAATTTTATGTAAACTCAGACGACAATTAGAATTAGAAAACGTACAGTCAATATCAATCCCAAAAATCGGTTGCGGACTAGACAAACTTAACTGGAAAACCGTTCGATCAATGATTTATTTCATTTTCCAAAATTCTAATATAAAAATAACTATTTGCGATTTCAAACCAATACCAATAACTGTACAAAATCTAGAAGATAACATTACAAACTCAAACTCAAATAACGAGAATCCCATGCAACTTGACTATTCAGACGTACCGACAAACCTCAAGAATAACTATACGAACAATATCACCGAAAATAATGTGCTCCCATTTAACGAAAACCAACAGTTACATAATTTCGAAGAAACCAATCTAGACGAAGAACAACAAAATCCACCTTCAAATCTACTACCTCAAAATCCGATACCAGAACAAAACCCACCATTTCAAAACCCTATATTACGAGAAAACCCACCTAAAAACCCGATTCCACATTTCAGTCACACAGACCCGACACCAATAGCAACTAATATAAAAGAAACAAACGACGATATTCTCATGAGAAAAGATAACTACGTACACTGCATGTCAGCCGATTGCGTCATAAGAAAAGGAGTTGCTAAACAATTAATCGACATCGGAAGTCTAGATACAAATTTTCTAAAATCTCAAAATCCTGAAATAAATAGCGTGATCATAACACCAAATAATAAGAAATTCATATTCAGCCTGGTAACACAAAAGAAATACTACCAAAAATCAACAATAGATGGAATATATAACACACTAATTATCCTTCGCGACATACTACAAACAAAACACATAAAATCTTTTTCAATTTCCAAATTAGGAAGCGGATTTGACAAATTAAATTGGTTCGCAATAAAAAACACCCTCAGAAAAGTCTTTAACCACACAGATATCACAGTTAACATTTGCTTAAACGAGATCAACGTTCCTAAACCTGAAATAATTCAAGATATAATTCGCGAAAACCATGAATCCGTAATAGCTGGCCATAAAGGAATAACTAAAACTTTTAAGCGAATCCGAGCAATATACTTCTGGCCAAGTATGAAAACCGATATAGAAAAATTTATAAAATCATGCGAAAGCTGTCAAAGACGAAAACTCGTGAGAAATAAAGTTAAACTCCCGATGGTAATAACAGATACGCCAACGACCGCTTTTGAAAAAGTATCCTTAGACATTGTCGGTCCCTTACCAACCTCAAATTCACAAAATAAATACTTGCTTACAATCCAAGATAATCTAACTAAATATTTAGAGGCAATACCGCTGAAAAACCAGACGGCAATAACAATCGCTAAAGCATTCGCAGAAAATTTCATTTGCCGCTACGGAGCGCCCGAATCAATCTAAACAGATCAAGGTCCAAATTTTCTCAGTCCTATCATGAAACAACTAGCTAAAATCTTCCGAATCAAACAAATAAAAACCACAGCTTACCATCCCCAATCCAACGGCTCACTCGAACGCAGCCATCAAGTCCTAATCGAATACTTAAAACATTATATTAACAGTAAAAATAACTGGGACAAATGGATCCGATTCGCGATATTCTCATACAACACATCAGTACACGAAAGCACTGGTTACACGCCACACGAACTCATTTTCGGAACAATAGCACGTCAATTATCAAACATACGTCCAGACAAAAACATTTCGAATAAATACGAAGAATACTTACAGGAAATAATAACTCGCTTGAAAGAAACTAGACAAGACGCGATAAAAAACCTTAATAACGCGAAATCAAAATCAAAAATAAGATACGATAAACACATAAACGCACACACTTTTCAACCAGGTCAATATGTCTACTTAATAAATGAAACTAAAAAGAAATTAGACGATCACTATAAAGGTCCTTATAAAATAATCCGTATAATTAACGACATTAACGCGGAAATCGAAATAAATGACCATAGAACAAAAATCGTACATATAAATAAAATCAAATTAGCTAATTAAATAACTAACTAACACTAATAAAACGAAAATACCACAAACACCCAAATGCATAAAAACTCTTCATTTCGAAACTCCATTAAATAGCAATAACTCGGGACAGAAGTTTATACTTCAAACTAACCGAACTAAAATTCAACAAATGCATGCAATCACTGGAAACATACATATGTAGACAGAATCAACCACCATTCCATTCAAACAACCACGCTATCTGCGAAGTAGGACTATTCATTCAACCAACTGAAACAGACTTAAAGACATGCGACGTCAGACTCGGGAGTTTTGACGGAGTATACTGGACCGAATTAACTACATCAAACTCTTGGATTTACTCCCTAACCAAACCAGAAATTATGCATATCGTTTGCAAAGACGAAGAACCAATCCAAATAACTCTAAACAATTCTGGAATACTGAAACTCAATAACAAATGCACAGCAAATTCCCACACAATCTCACTATCCACAACCAAATACTACCAAACCATTGAAACACATTCCTACATACCAAAATTTAACTTGAACATTTCAGAAATCTACGACGAACCTAAAGAGCTACCGTTCATTCCAACAATTACACTAAACAAAACCCCATTCCTAACTTCCAAAGATCTATCCTCAAACGGACTAACTTTAGACGACATTATAAAAAGAACAGACGAAATAACTCAAAATCAAAGAGCTACAGACAACGACAACCGTATCGAAAACATGCTTTACTACATTTCCTCCCTATTCGGATCAGTATCGCTAGTTTATATAGCACAAAAATTTGCAACAGCTGAACGAATACTTAAAATATTTAAAAGATTCAGAAACACTAACCGAAATCAAGACCCTACTGAGCAAAATAATCCTCCAGCCATCACATGTGCACCAATTACACCAACTACACTAAACATAGAAGCTGCTCAGACAGCTCAAACATCAAGAGACTCGGTAGAGTCTCGCGCCAAGTACATTAAAAAAAAATTTTTTTCAAGCGCGAGACTCAACGAGTCTATATACCCGAGAGGCAGCTACCCTAACCTATACCGCGAACTAGTATCGTCGTTTTCTTTCACCTCACAATATACACAGATTGAAACTAATTTAATCTAGGATGTGGGCATGAAAAGCTTTCATTTGAGCCTTAGATCGATTAAATCGGTGTCCGGAGTGCTGAGATATGATTAACTACCAATTCTGATACCCCGTTTCCTCGTAAAATTTTTGGTTTTCGTTTTCGTTTTCGTCGTCGTCAGACCAAGAACATTAAAACCATTCCCATATAAAATCACTAGACGGGAAACCCACCAAAGTTGTATAGAGTGACGTCAGTATACGAGATAGTTCCGATCGGATAGATCGCGCCAATAGATAGCGCCAGTATCGCAGACAGAAACCGTCCGCTACACTAGCAGACGCGTGTTGTCATTTCATGTTTTTAAATCCAAATAAAGGAAATAAAAGAAAGTACAAGCAATGCTTATATACGAAATTTGGAGGTACAAGAACTAGTGAATACCTCCCAAAAGCCACTTAGGTGCGAAAACCTTACACCAAGTATACATTAATGTGATAGTCACGAACAAAAATATTTCGATAGGTAAATCTTAAATCCTACGATCTCGAGCTTTTGAGGTTATGCGAATCGACTGACGTGTAAAATTCACGGTGATAAATAAAATAACAATTGTAAACGGACAAGACTGTCAGGTGACTATTAACTGACTATTACCTCTAAATTTTATTCACTTATACATTGTAGATTCGGCTTATTTCCATTCATGAATGCAATTATCGGAGGAAACGGTGTTTCGGGGATTCAATTTTCTAGCAAGTCACCGCCTCAGGAAGTCTGACAATAGAAAACCAAGAAAAAATGTTGAAGTTGAAAAATATCAGGATAGCATGATTTGATATAAGTAACGGCAAGGAGCCAGACCAACAAAGCCGAGTTCAAACGTTGGATTGCAACAAATTCCACTTCAAGCTCGATGTTAGGCTCATTTCTAGAGGCTCGTCTGCTCGGACCTAAACTGTGAGCCAACGTTATGTGTAGGATTTCAACGAGTTCTATATTTTATCTCGGTATCCTCTAGTCCAAACGAGACTGTAAGTCGACGTTGTGTGTTGGACTACGATAGGCTTTATTCTACACTCCACGTCAACGTAATGCCTTGACCTTCGCTGAAGATAATTCTTTAATCCATGTTTTATAATTTGCTTAGATTCTCCGCTCAGAAGCTCAATCGAATTCAGATTAGTGCTATCACGACAAATGGTGAAAATGAAAATACTTATTCAATATTAAAGAAATGATCGATCGACTCCCTCTTTCTCAGATGATAGAGATTCTGATTTATATTTATTTATTATTTGTAGACTCAGCGTATAATCATTTAGGAATGGAAATATTGGAAAAAAATCTTTCTTATGGATTGTTTAATCTTGTAGCGGGTCGCCGTATAAGACGTGAGGATGATGAAAGATAACGCTTGGACTGCAAAGTATCGGTATAGTGTGATTTGATACGAGAAACGGCAAGAGTCAGACGAAGAGAGCAGACTGCGAGTGTTTGACTTCATAAACTTCCATTTCATGCTCTACGCTAGTCTTGCATGAATAGGCTCAATTCTAAATATTATTATACCTTCTGTTCAGACCCGAATTGGAAGTTGACGTTATGAGTACGGGACGCGTACATGTTCTTTTTGTAGAGGACCTACGAAAAAAACTACCTACGAATTGCAATACATACATCTGATATTTATATATTTAATCATGAGCAGCAACTATAACCCTGCGTGCAAGTAACTCCGCCATTGCTGGTCCCAGGCCCAGATGAGACAGGAGGAGGGCTGCACGCAGGGTTAGATGTTGTAGGTATAAAAAATTATCGTAGTGAA
Source organism: Tenthredo livida (assembly GCA_963992785.1). Classification (NCBI taxonomy): domain Eukaryota; kingdom Metazoa; phylum Arthropoda; class Insecta; order Hymenoptera; family Tenthredinidae; genus Tenthredo; species Tenthredo livida. Next base: position 20,069,404 of record OZ023064.1, read on the forward strand.
ACAATTTGTAAACGCTATGATATGAAAGTACATTACGCGTCAGTCTACAAATTTGAGACTTGGGGAAAATTATGAGCACACGCGTGCTCGTTGCTGTTGACGTTCCTGCTTATCGAGGGACTTCGGGCGGTATGAAATAGTACAAAACAACCGAGCGAGCGTAGCGAGCGAGCACAATTATTAGGTGGTCAAGCAAAATTTTACAAAAAGTAGTGAAATCAACCCCAAAAAGCACCTTCGGTGCAAAAACCTTTCGCCAAGTCCATTAATGTGTAGACTACCAAAACATAATCAAAAGTTGTGCTCGTTCGCTCGCTGCGCTCGCTCACTCGATTGGTTGATGATTAACAACATACAAAAGCATTGAAATCAGATACAACTGCCAAGTACCTGTAGAACAATAAAAGTTTGGAATTGAAAAATTTTTTCACACTAAATAACGTTGTACTCGTTCGCTCGCTGCGCTCGCTCACTCGATTGGCTTATGATTATTGGTTGAAAAAAAAATTCGGATGAAGAAATTGAAGAAGTCAACATTTATCCAAAAATATTCATAACGAAAAAATTATTTAAACAAAATTTTTAAAGAAAATTTGGAGGTAGTGGCACTTGGCGGGCCTTTTATAGAAAAAGAACCATGTAATATCGATCGCGACCCTGTCAATGTCATCTGATGGTTATTCAAACATTGGCCCGCCAATGTACCACGGACTCCAAATTTTCTTTAAAAATTTTCTTTAAATAATTTTTTCGTTATGAATATTTTTGGATAAATGTTGACTTCTTCAATTTCTTCATCCGAATTTTTTTTTCAACCAATAATTATTAGCCAATCGAGTGAGCGAGCGCAGCGAGCGAACGAGTACAACGTTATTTAGTGTGAAAAAATTTTTCAATTCCAAACTTTTATTGTTCTACAGGTACTTGGCAGTTGTATCTGATTTCAATGCTTTTGTATGTTGTTAATCATCAACCAATCGAGTGAGCGAGCGCAGCGAGCGAACGAGCACAACTTTTGATTATGTTTTGGTAGTCTACACATTAATGGACTTGGCGAAAGGTTTTTGCACCGAAGGTGCTTTTTGGGTCATTTTATACATGAATAAGACATTTATAAACGATTTTATTACCAATAAGCGATTTTACCTATATCATAACATACACCTTTACCACTGTAATACACATATTCACTAAACATAGAAGACGCTCAGACAGCTCAAACATCTTTCTATACCTCATAAAAATGTAATATTGTGATTAAATAAAAACTTCATATATATCATCTATCATACCTACAATGCTAATAATACATGTACTTAACCATTATTCAAATATTTGATTGTGTACCTACCTTACCACTGTAATAAGTATATTCAACATAAACCATTTACTAACTCAGCATAAGACATTTATAACTAACCGATCTTATTGCGAATAAGTAATCCTAGCTATATTCTAATTTTAACTCAAATCATACACCTTGACACATCCTCTAACGTGAATACACACCCAAATATGTTGACTAATGTGAACATATACACCCAGGTATATTCGCTAGCGCGAATATACGCGTAGATGAATCTACTAACGTAGATCCATGCACATAGATACATTCACTAACGTGAATGTATACCTAGTATACCTAGTATACTTACTATCGTAAATATACAACCCTAAACCTAAAAAAAATATTATACACACCTCTACTTTTACAAAAAAAAAAAAATTTCCCCCTGCTTCACAGGAGCAATATTTTTTTCCCCCGAGGATGGGCGTGTTACGTATTCCACCCTATTCCATACTCCTCTATGCTCTACCACTCTCAATACCCAAGACACAACATCCTGCATCTATCCAGTCTCGCCACCTCTAATCAGAGGAAGGCTCACCCTTACATTCCAAGAACTCTATCCCTACCTATGCACCCATAAAACTGCACCTGCATCAATGCGCTCATGCCCGGGAGAACAATGAAAAGGATGATCTCACTACTGAGATCATCGGTAGCCATTTTTATATATTCGCACTCGAGCTAAAAGCACTTGCATTCAGATCATTGAAGAAGACAGTCAGTCTCAGACTCGCTCTTAATCACTAACTCAGAATCACTTACCACTTAAGCTTTACGACTTGTAAACCAATAAACAGTTATTCAGTTAATATACTTATTCACATCAGTCACTCATCATCCAGATCCCGGTTACCTTAAGGTATAAAAACGAGTAACGAACTCAACGTCATAGCTCTACTTAGGTACATTCTTCAGGTAGCAACTCACCAACCCCAATTCATAACATTGGTGTCAGTACCTATCCTCCAACTTCATAACAGCGGTCTGTTGGAGGAAACAGGTCTGATAGTATCTGACAATTGTATCCGCCACGTCTTTCGAGGCGTATATTCCGAGCATTGTTTTAACAGCAGCCCGAAGTGATCCATATGATCGTCATACAACCGTTGACCATTCCTAATCATGTCCATAAATTTGGCCTGTAAGATTGGCAGCTGCGATGTTTTCATTGTTGAAAGGTCTTATTATCAGCCTACGCAACCTTTAGATATTACGGCGCACAGCAGCCTTTCAATATTACGGCGCAAAGCAGCCTTTCGATATTATGGCGCAAAGCAGCCTTTCGATATTATGGCGCAAAGCAGCCCTTATTTCTGAAATCGAAGAAAATATTAACCTAACCTAGCCGATAATCGTAAAATATTTCGTAATAATTCGAACGCGGAGAAACTGCACTAATTCGTCTTTATGCAAAGAATTATATCTGATCAAATTGTGAAATAATATTGAAATTAAAACGGACGATGACAAATAAATTATTGTATACCAGTATATTCGTTGTCGTGTTTATTTATTTACACAAAGCCAATACTTATTCAATAAGTATAAAGTACATACATATAAAGTCCAAAATAAATATTTCACGATTCGATTTCACAATATTTGTTCGCTGCAATGTAAGAAGTAGAAGAATAATGACAGGAAATCACCGAATTTATATAGTCAAACAAGACAAATAAACCCAATCCACTTCAAATGAAAGAATCAAAGAAAGCAGTTAATCCCGTGTGCAGTCTAACAGAGGGAACACGGAAATGAACCACGACAGTCACGGTAGCACGGTCGTCGGTTTGACCCAGTGTTGCGAAAATGAAATGTTTCACCGTGCTAGGAGGCGCCACTGAAACGTACTAGAATCCAGGATCTCGGTAATGACTATCTATGCTACCCCAGTGGCTAACTGTTTTTTTTTTTTTTTATTTTTTTCGGATACAATCATATAAAATAAGATTATATCATTTTTATAAGGGTTATGATTATTATTATTATAATTTCGGCCATGGGCACATGAAATATACGACTTTTTTTTTAACCTTCAAGTGGCTTAACTCCTCTTATAGGAAATAGCCGAAATACGACTAGAATGGAGTCTCGCATAGACATAGAGCATGGACTGCGCATTTCCCTATACTGCCTATGGTAACCCAAAAGTGAGAGAGACAGCATATACACGCGGCCAACTCTGTCTCTTTCTATGCATTTGACGTTGTTGGTTGGAAAGAAACAGATTTGGCCGCGTGTATATGCTTTCTCTTTCTACCGACCGAGCGATTTTCGGCCCGGATGCGCAGTCCATGCTCTATGTCCATGGAGTCTCGTTTCCGAAAAATATGAACACTAACTTGACTAAAAATGAAATTATTATAATATGAACAAATTCAAGTTCATTATCGACAATTCCAAGATTGCATAGTTTTCAATAATGTCGAATGTTCTCCAGAGTAGATGGAATAATTAGCAACTTTCTATTTTCGAGATAATGGAATATCAGTAATAGAATCAGAATAAGATAAAGGATTTCATTTGAATACTAACGCGAAGCGCAATTCTGACCTTTTTGTCTGTAAATAAAATTATTTGTGTATATTATACCTATAATGATAATTCGAATAAAACTAATTTATATATTATATATTATATATCGACGTTCTAATTAGCAAATTGTCTAACTCCATTTTTGAAAAATTTTCAGGAGAGCCAAAAAACGTATGAAGAATGATATTTCTCAACATGACGTACAAAAAGATGCCTTTTGAAAAAAAGTGGAGTTAGACAATTTGCTAATTAGAACGTCGATATATATATCTATACAATATATAAATTATTATTCAAATTCGTATATCATATACATACTTAATATATACTAAAATAATGGCTGTTGAAAACTTGATTATTCGTATTATTATTATTATTATTATTATTATTATCATTATTATTATTACTCGTCCTAAGTTTTCATTCTTTATTTCAATAATCACGTATATATTGTATTTAATGTTGTTTTATCCTATCCTATTATGATATTTTATCGTTACGAGATATATATTTCAGGCAGAAAAAGGAATTAGTACTCTTTTTGTTTTAAATTTATATTTATTTCATTTTTATTGTCAATTATCAGTTGAGATGGATAAAGTATAATAGTACGTATACAGTAATGAGAACGAATTATCTAGAATATAAAAGTAATAAGTAGAAGAAAAAAATGAAGAATATGTATAACACCGAAAGGCGAAGAAACTGAATAAACAACTATATATATGTATATATCTCGATAATCTATACCAATAGTGTAGTGATCTATATATTCAAAATAAGGCGCGCGAAGTATTGAGCAGCGTAGTACACAATAATAGACGAAATAATCACGTATTTGACCAATATAGTGACGCCTATGTAGACAACTGAAAAGGATTCGGTCTTGACCCGTGGATCGTGGAAGAAAGAGGACGTGTGTGTGCGTCGCTCCGATTTAACCTGCCTTCGTTAAAATAGAAGGCTGGCTCAATTTGAATCATTGTATATAGTTAGTCTCATTTTCTCTAATACTATTGCTCTGACGCTACTTCGAAATCCAGTGGATACCAAATACGACGAGGAAATACGAACTAACATCACGTTTAAGTATCGCCACGTGCATTTTATATTACTCAAAGTCCCGACCATGCGGTCAAGCCTGTGTTGTATGATTTATTTAAGCAATGTAAACTCCATGTAAATTTCATGTTATCACATGTTTTGTCCCACTCGCCATTCGTGATAGCATTATTTCTCATTTTTATAAATGCAGTCGCATTTATTATAGAGTGGTGTGATGTCCTGTCTTTGTCCATTAGCTCATACGAAAAATTGTACTTGATTTTCAAATAATCAGCATTTGACGACATTTTTAATACTACAAGACATGTTTCAACAATGTATAACCTATTGTTCATGTCGGTCAAACTCGAAATTGCAACCTAAATAAAATTCTCTACCTAACCTCTATCGAAGCTATTTGAAAACTCATTTCCCTTGATATTCTGAAAACGTATAATAATAAATAAGAAGTCTGGTCCATTAATTTGCTGTGATTACTTTATTCATAATACCTGCTCTCCCTGTTTTATATGTAAAAATACCGACTCGTTGCCTTAGAAGCAATTGAATCGTTACAATAGTACACTCAGAGAAGGGAACCATTGGACAAACTATAAAAAAGCATGAATGCAGCGAAATAAATATTCGATTATTGCAATTAATCTGTTGCGATAAAATATTTGTTTGCATGAGATAATATTTCATTGCAACAACAAGTATTAATTGCCGCAACTGAGTATCTGTTTTGCCACATTGAGTTCATCCAATGGTTCCCTTCTCTGAATTGTACTATTGATAAGTTGGTGAAGTGTAAAATTAATTTAAAAAAAAATTTGATTCTACATGTTTCAACCCGTTAAAACTTGAGTCTTGATGGAAAAAACATCTATGCACTGAACGAGCTCTGTAGATTAAGCGACAGCTGCCACTCATTAGATGCTTCTAATTATGTAACAGTCAATTAACGTCTATGGCGAAGTTTGATGAAATAAAAATTTGAGAACCAGAAACCGATTATTGTGAATTGAATAAAAAAAAATGTATTACATGAAAGTTATTACGAAGGAAACTTTCGCCAAATTCTAATTGTTTGTAATAATAATTGATGAACAATTTTCAGTCGGAAATTATTATCATAATTAAATTCAACACCAATCATCGGAAATTATTATTATTAATAAAATCGATATGCTGAAAATTGTTCATAATTTTTTTTATAAATAATTGAAATGACAGTAAAAAATTTTGTTCATTTAATGAATATTTTTTTTAACTCAAAATTGAATCCTCAGGGTCTCAAATTTTTCATCTCAACAAGTTCGTCATAGACGTTAGTTGACTGCTATAATTGAAAATATCTAATGAGCGGCAGCTTCTGCTTGATTTACAGAGCTAAGTCGGTGCGAAGATATTTCTTTTCATCAAAACTCAAAGTTTTGAGGGGTTAAAGCACGGAGAGGTACACATTTTTTTTGAAGTACCCTAATAATAATGGTACACTCAAAGAAGGGATGAATTGAATGAACTCAATGCGACAGAAGAAAAACTCAGTTGCGTCAATTGATACTTGTTGTTGTAATGGAATATTTATTCGTATAATAGAATATTTCATTGCAACAACAGATCAGTTGCAATAACAAAATATTTATTCTGCCGCATTGACTTCATCCAATTCATCCGTTTTCCGAGAGTACTATTGATGTGCGTCACGTTTAACTTAAATAATAAACTTAAAATTAAATGAGATTAGCCACGACGGCCCCGATTCCCCTGCCCCTGAGGTCTATCACCATGGTTCACCTGCTGCGGAGGCCTACCGCCTTGGTAGTCAACTAACCCCGCTCCCCCATGGTTTGCGACATTGAAAAGCAGCTCAATAAGATTTCGCTGCTGCTGGCGATTTTTGCGACCTTGCCCAGCACAATGATGACGCCGTCCGCGATTGTCTAAAAATAATAATCGGATCACATCGTCATTTCAAGAGATATTACAGAAAATTTAGGTGACACAGCTTGGAGCTAAAAAACTTTATTGAGATGAGATAACTAAGGTAATTAATTCAAAACTAAAGAAAAAGAGAATCAAAATTCTTAGGTTTATTAAACCATAACTGGTGTCGAGATGTATTCAAAAGGATAATCTAACTATATAAATTAGATAATTCATATTCACTGTAAAAAATAATTGTGAATTTACAACACATTTACTACACAAAAGTGTTGCAAAATTACAAATGCGGCGTAGCAAAGTAAATTGCTAAGCTTGTTCTATAAATTTACAAATAAATTCTTGATTTTACTGAACTTTCATAGGAAAAACACATAATTGTATTTGAATTCGCTAAATTGTTTAGTAAATTTGAAGTATTTGTGAATTAATTTTAAGGAAATATCTTGTAAATTTACTACTAATGTATTGGAAGTTTTATTCACACACTGTATCGGAATATTGTGGGCGAAATTTTTAACAGTGTTGATACGCAGAAGTATAGAACAAAGTATATAAGAAGAACGTAGTCCAAGAGAATAAAAAGTATCGGTTATGGATAGAATCAAAATTGCAGTATAAAATTTTAAACATATACCATGAGCTAGAGGAGGGTTGCGCCTCTCGTTTCCAGGACGCTGTCGCTGAAAATTACGCTGGACAGCGATTGGTGGCGGTTCTTCTAGAAATTAGACCACGCAATGGTTTGAAATGAATGAAAGTTCTTAGGTTTATTGAACCATAACTGGTTTCGAGACGTATTCAAAAGGATAGTCTAGCTAGATAAATTAGATAGTTTAGATTGATACACATTAGTATAGAACAAAGTATATAAGAAGAACGTAGTCCAAGAGAATGAAAAGTAATGGTCACGAATAGAATCAGAATTGCAATATAAAATGTTAAACATACCATGAGCTGGAGGAGGGTTGCGCCTCTCGATGAATGGGCGCTGCCGCTGCTCATCTCTTGGCGCAGCATTTGATGGCGGTTCTTCTAGAAATTAGACCACGCAATGGTTTGAAATGAATGAAAGTTCTTAGATTTATTGAACCATAACTGGTGTCGAGATGTATGCAAAAGGATAGTCTAGCTAGATAAATTAGATTAAATAGTTTAGATTGATACGCAGAAGTATAGAACAAAGTATATAAAAAGAACGTAGTCCAAGCGAATGAGAAGTATTGATTACAAATAGAATCAGAATGGCAGTATAAAATTTTAAACATACCATGAACTGGAGGAGGGTTACGTTTCTCGTTTGCAGGACGCTGCCGCTGCAAATTTGGCTGGCGAGCGTTTGGTAGCGGTTTTTCTAGAAATTAAACCTATGCTATCAGTACATGATTTATAACTAACTATTTGCGTTTCAGTTTTAGTTGAAAGCATATATTGGTTCAATTGGACAAATTAGGAAAATTATGAAAAATATAGCTAGATTAAAGCTCGTATGTGCTATTTGGAAGCAAACTATTTAAGAAAAAAGCTTCATATGCTTATAGGATAGCGTATGCTATGAAATGAACAAATAAATAATATTTTCATCCATACCGTGATAGGGTGGTAAATCTTGATGGTGATTATTATCGTCCGCGGTTGAGCCTTGTCGCGAAAGTGCCTCGTCATCTTCTATGATGATTGGCTGCACCGCTTCTATAAATTATAGTACAATAATAATCATGTGACCCGCAGAGCTCCCAACCCAGCCTCAACGCGTCTGACGGGTGAAAAGTTCACCGGCGGAAAATCAAGTTCCATATCCGACATCTGAGAAATAAATAATGCATATTGAATTTCTGCACAATTGTATAATAAAATCCAAATGCTGACCCTCAAAAACTTACATTATCTAGCGAATCCACAGATTCCGGTCTTGCCACGTTGCTGTCCATCTTGATAATGATTCATATGCTTGATAGCTTAATTTTTTCTTCACTCTTAGATATTCGTATATTCAACATACCTGTGTTTCGGTTCCAAAGTCCGAGAAATTGTAAACATAAGACGATCACCGCAAAGGATTACCGGCTTGACAACAAGATAATCTCTAAGTAAAATCCGTTATGGATTAATACTCGTTGTCGCTGGGTAAACTAACAAAGTTCAAAATCGAAACACCAAATACCTGTTGTGTAATATAACTTCGCTACATACCTACTATATGAGGATAATAATAAACACATAAGGCAAGCCATGCTATTGTCCGTTAAAAAACTCGGCGTCAGAGGTACTTGATGGGCCGGTTTTAAAGAAATAGTCAGGATGAAAATTATTATTTTTACATGAATTATCAAGGTGAATAGATCAATAAAATAAATGAATAAATACGGTTACTCCACTTTATATATGATGTATTCAGTTCACATATAAGTAATGAAATTCAAATTATATCATAACATCAACAAATAAAATCGCTGCCATCATTTCAGCAGTTACAGAGAATTAGGCAGATGACGTCTAAATCTTGCTCAACTATCTCTTCGTATTATCATACTGCATCTAAGTTTGTCCGCTTACAATTTATCGTTGACAAATAGGTAGTTACGCTTTGAAAACTATTTTACGATAGCAATCGAACAAGACAAACCAAATCAAGAATGTTGTCTTTCAGCTGAAAAAAGATATCTCCACTTATCGAGCGTATAATTTTCACAGACCAAACAAAATCAAAAGGTGCATTATAATTCTTCAAGTAAAAATTCCTCCAGCCTAAGTTTGAACCGCCCAGCAAACACAGTTATGTAACAGCTATGCAACAGCTATATAACCGAATATAACGTGTAATATTACCTGTTCGTTACATGTAACGGTCAGGTAAGTTGTTATTTCCTACTCAAGCTTGTAACCATTATATAACAGTTACGTCCGTTGATTATACGTACGTTATGTATTTATTATATTGATGTTGCGTACAATAACGCCGAATACATGTAACTGATCGGTAGCGTAATGGTCTATTTCTCAATAATTAAGGCCACTACTCCAATAAACCCAATTGCATGATATTCCGACTAGATCTAATGTTCTGTAAAACAATGAAGTAGTCTTCTCTGTGGATTGAGCTGCTTCGTTGATATCTGTAGTTTGCTGATTTTACTCAAAAAATCGTCGAGTCTGATTGAGAAGAAATGTTACTTCTGTTGCGAGAAAGGTTTTTCGGGCGAGGCGCTGCAGCGCTCGCTGGCCCATCTCCAGTAACTTCGGTCGCGTGGGGGATTGGCGTGCGGGTTGCCGGCGTTAGCGGGTGACAATTATATGTATGGGGAATTCCACCCCAACCCGACCTACGTCTGACCCCCACCCCTTCCGATTAGAGTCATAATTTTTTACACTTTTCGAAAAAACTCTGTTTTTTCTCCAGATTTTTTGGAAACCGTCCGATTTACCTATGATCTTCGAAAATGAACACATCGATAGCCTCAATTAAAAAATCTGAAAAAGTCTGGAAAATCCTGCTTTGTTCATCAAAATTTTCAAGCCTTAACCCAGAGTGAGCAGATCTTCGCTTCTATAATGTTTACAGTTTTTTCCGAATTGTTTTTTCAACCAATAATCATAGGCCAATAGAGTGAGCGAGCGCAGCGAGCGAACGAGTACAACGTCATGTAGTTTGAACAAATTCTTCAATTGCAAACTTTTATTATTCTACAGGTACTTGGCAGTTGTATCTGATTTCAATGCTTTTGTATGTTGATAATCATCAACCAATCGAGTGAGCGAGCGCAGCGAGCGAACGAGCACAACCTTTGATTGTTTTTTGGTGGAGTGATCTAAACATTAATGGACTTGGCGAAAGGTTTTTGCACCAAAGGTGCTTTTTGGGGTAATAGATATACAGACGGTGTCACGAAGTTATCTATATTATATAATTAGGGAGAATATCTTTATAATATATAACCTATTTTGTTCTTGTTCACCATAAAAATAGCCAACGTGACTATATGAGTGTGGGTGTCCCCTCTATAGCCACTCAAGTTTGTATCTGACTATATTTTTGCGGCCAATGTATTTTATCTCGACGAACTCTCCATTCAAGCTGTAATGTATGTATTGTGTCAAACCGAAGCGCAGTTTGATATCATACGCTCTCTGATACAGGTTTCGCAGCGATTTGCTTCTGAATGGTGTGTACATATGAGGGGTTCCATAGCAATTCGACCTGGGGCTGACCCTCGACCTCTCAGATCTGGTCCGTGATTTTTTGTATCATTCTTCTGACTCTAAATGAGTAAAATCACGTCAAGTCGACTCCCCATTTTCCACTTAATCATGGAATTCAACTTTTAAGTTCGTGTATTTTAATCAAGAGTAGTCATTACGAACATTCATACCCTAAAACAGAAATTTAGAAATTTATTCAACCAGTTTAAACAAAGATTACAAATTAACAACAGCTAATTCCTAAAATCCTATAGAGGTAAATCAATTACCTGTGCATAGGCCTGGCTACTTACACACTATCTTATAGCTAGCTAAACTGTAGGACTCTGTCGAGTTATAAAACCTAGAATATATATAAAAATTCATATAAGTTGCGCATTGTAACATAAAATTTAAAATTTAAAATCAGTGCTCGTGGCCCTGGACAATTGGATATATTATTAGAGGGCACAAGATTCAAGACATATCTATAGTTATTGCACTTAAAAGCAATTAGTTAAATGACTAGGGGGAAACTAAGAATTAAAGTGATAGGAACTTATCCATTTTTTTAGTTTAGACTTAAAACAGCTTATGCTGCCAGACATCATTTTAAGCTTTACAGGCAGTACGTTAAATGTTCTTAATGCTACAATATAGCTATTTTTATTGCTTACGCATTTCTTCATTCTCGGCATCAGCAGGTTCTTATGTCTAGTTATACTCTCTGAGACTATATAACTGTTTTTTAAATCACCATAGTGGTGCACCAGTGAATTATAGACAAATAACTGCTCGAGATTAAGCGGGTAATTTTGTGCTACAAAAACGTTTTTGTTAATAATATTCAGAATTCTATTCTGTAGTATTTGAAGCCGGTTTAGGTTACCTTTATACGCACCTCCCCAAGCTATTATACCATAGTTGATGTAACTATGGAAAAATGCATAATATATTAACATTAACGTCTTAAGCTGCATTGTTTTCGCAATTTTCGAGAAAATGAAGACTAGGTATTTAGTTTTATGCAAGATATTTTCAATATGCTTGTCCCATTTCATGTTAAAATCGAATATTACACCTAGATACTTCCAAGAATCAACCCTTTTTAAGTGTTGCAAACCAATTTTTATGTCTATACTAAATGGAACGCTATCTACATAGCTTCCAAAAGTCATACACACAGTTTTCTCCACATTCAGTGATAATTTGTTAGAGACAAGCCAAGAGGTAACTATCTTTAGGAGTGTATTCATCTCATGTTGGGCAGCTAACCACGTATCTTCGGATGAAAGAATAACCGTGTCATCTGCATAAGATAGAATAGAATCATCCGGCAAGCTTTTTAGCAAATCATTCACATACAGAATAAAAAGTAACGGACCCAGGATAGTTCCCTGAGGTACACCAGTGGTAACTTTGCTAAAGTCACTGATACAACCATTTACTCTCACTCTTTGCCTTCTACCCGTAAGATAACTTTTTAACAAATCATGAGCACTACCTCTAATTCCATACCTGTATAATTTTTCTAGCAAGATTACGTGATTGACCGTATCAAAAGCTTTCGCTAGGTCCAAAAAGGTGGCAATGAGAGGTTTACTTTTATCCAGTTTGTTGTATATTATATTTGTGATATAATTAAGTGCGTCAGTTGTTCCTCTACCTTTAATAAATCCAAATTGTTTGGCTGAGAGTATGTTGTGTTTAACAATGAAGCAATAAACTCTGTTGTAAATAATTTTTTCGAGTACTTTAGCTAAGTTGGATATAAGCGAGATCGGTCTATAGTTGGACGAACTCTGCCTACTTCCTGCCTTAAATATTGGAATAACTTCAGCTTCTTTCAGGCATAACGGCCAAACTGATTTTTCAATGCAAAGATTGAAGATGTGAGCTAAGGGATCTATTAGATACTTGGCTAAAGATTTTAAAGACTTGACACTAATACCATCTACCCCTCCAGCTTTGTTTTTCATATTTTTTATTATTGCTGCAACTTCATCTCTGTTTGTTGGATTTAAGAAGATAGAGTTACAAATGTTGGGAGGTAAGACTATTCTCTCGTTTGCCAGAGTAGCAATTTTGTTACTAAGTTCCACTCCAACGTTGCAGAAGTACGTATTTAAGGTGTTGGATATCTCAGCTGGATCAGTTATTGTTTGATTATTTTGTATTATAGATTTCACGGTCATAATACAATTCTGTTTTTTACTTTTGTTTAATTTGGAATTTATAATTCGCCACAAGCCTTTGGGGTTTTGGCTATTTCTAGCGACTTCTTGTTTTTCATAACTAATCTTAGCCTCTTTAATACATTTATCCAAGATTTTAGTGTAATTTTTTAACTCCGTTTTCAATACTTCATTAGTAGGATCTTGTCTCAGTGAATTATACAGTGATTGCTTGGTTTCAGTCGAAATGATTATTCCTTTAGTAATCCATTTTTTCCTAGGTTTAGTAGAATTATTCTTTCTTTTGGTCTGTGATGTGACAGCTTGGATACTATTTTTAATGTTAGTTATTAGTGTATTCATTGCAATATCAGGGTCTTGCAAGGTCGAAATTGAATTCCAGTTGATTTTATCAGCTACATTAATTAGTTTGCTGTAGTTAATATATGTTTCGTTTGCTAATCGGTCTTGCTTCAAGGCTAATTCATCTAGACTTATTATAAGTGGGAGATGGTCTGTAATAGCGTAATGTAATTTATATGCTTTAGATTTAATAGATTCACTTTTTGCAAAAATATTGTCGATGCAAGTACCACTGGAGAGCCTATCATGCGGTCTCGTTACTGATTGGAAACAAGGGGTATATTCATTCTCTAAGAAATTATTCAAAAACTCGTGGCTCGTATTATCCAAATTCAATAAGTCAATGTTGAAGTCTCCAACTATGTAGTGATTTTTAATATTCGAACATTCCCGTATATATTTGTTTAATGTACGTATGAATTCACTTTTCTGATAATCATGAGGTCTATACAAAGCGGAGACCTCAATAGTACAAACTGAATTTATTCTTATATTGGAACTCAGGACCCTCAAACCATCAACTACTACGGTTTCTGTTTTCTCAACAACGTTAGTTTTAATATACAAAACCACACCGTCAGCTTTGTTTAGTTTACCATTATTATAATAAATTTTATACCCATCCAATTGGTAGAATTGATGATAATCGAGGTTCCAAGTTTCAACACAAATAATCACAAACGGCTTGCTAATCATAGCCTCAATTAACACTTCGAGCTTGTTGAAGTTGGCATTAAGACTTCTTATATTTACGTACAGGATTAATTTTCCATCACCACCTACAATAGTATTCAGTGATTTCAAATCGTAAAGAACTTCTTCGGCTTGTAATACTTCGTTGAAATCCGGAAATCCTTCCATCAACTAGACTTGTTGAGTTTTCGTGCTGCGCAGGTTCCTTGTTTTGCTCCGGGGTACCAAAGTTGATGATGCAGGCGATCTCCGCGATGCGCTCGTCGCTAGCCGGTTCTCCTGATAGTTCTCTACATTACTGATGTAGGCCGGTATACTGGGTTTTACTGGATAGTCTGTCATATTTATGTGTTTCTTAACCTTGCTTTTCAAGATTGTGCACTTGTTGCAGTCCGTGGCCACGTGCTTCGTGTCCAGCTTAGAGTTGTATTTAGTATTGCTGAAAACACAGTTAGGGCAGTTATACTTAGTCTCGGAGTCTTTAATACATGCATACGTTTTATGTGGTTCAGCACATTTTAAGCAAACGCTATCATTATGTCATTTCGCACCACTATGACCAAATCTTCCGCAGTTAAAACAAGGCCTTGCGTTTATGATGTCGTGCACTTTACAGTTCTGATAGCCTAGAAACAGTGTTTCAAACTTTTATTTTAATAACAATTTTTTTTGCAATGAACATTTTCTAGACTGAATTAAAAAATGAATTGTGAAAAAACTGTTAGAGATACCTCAATGAAATTTTCAGGACTTATTGTGTAATATTCATATTTCGATAAGAAATTAAAAAATCAGGTTTATTTATTTATTATCATATTTTTAATTGACTTTTAAATGAACGAATGAAAATTTTTATGACTCCTCAGTCAGATAATGAAGTTTCTTCTTCGAGTTTTTTCACAATTAATTTTTTAATTCATAGGCTCGAAAATTTTAAAGGCAAAAAGAAATTGTTGTTGAAATGAAAATTTTGAAAAACTGTTATAGAGTATGATTGTTGGTTATGACTACTTTCGATTAAAATATGTGACATTCCATGTCAACTCAGCCACACGTTTTTTTTTTTTTTTAGAAAAAAAAATGTCCATATGATGAACATGAAGTACTATATTTATACTAATTTCGTGCCAAATTTCTCCCCCTCAATATTATTACTTTAAGAGTTAATCGATAATGAAAACGAATACTTCAAAAATTCGTATCTCCTACACGGTGAATCCGATTTCGATGTTTTTCAAATGGATTTATTCGTTATTTAGTCCACTTTTTGATAGAAAAAAAACACTATATTACAACTGATAACTCATTGAGATTTCGAATCATCTCTCTCAAATATCAATCGGTTCAAAAAAGGCCAGACATTTTTCGATTGGTATTTTTTACCTCTTATCGATCATCCCAACACGAATCCTGAATACGAGGTTTTGTAGTGGCAGGAATTAATTCCAACTAAAAATCACGTTTTGTCCTCACAAAATTTGTTTATTTATTGGAAATATGCTATGGGCGACAACAAAAAAAAACAATGAACTAACAAAATATCCACATAGCATTTAATACATCTTCATTCAGTTTCGCCGTTTCGACTTTGGGAATACCTCTGTATTAGTTGCTGCTGAATATCGCTTTATCAACAATTTGCCATTTGAGAGTGGAACAAAACAATGATTTTTTTGTATATCTGGAACCGATTTAGCGTTATCGAATCTCTTTTTCAACTCGATTTTGATATTTTCATGGTCTTGTTTGGTAAAGAAGAAAACATCTATTCCCTTAAAGCTCTTCTTAGCCCATTGAAATAATGCATCTGGTGTAAGAATCGGTTCACCGCTGATTGTTTGTAAACTTTTACGCCTTGCCTCTCATTTTAGAATGGCGCCAACTCCATCACACTCTGTCTTCCCATGTGCAGTTGCATGATAATGTGCCTCCGCCTCGATTCCAAAATCTTCTTTATGACACAACAGATTAGCCATTTGAAATCTGTTTTTGTAATGTTGCGCGGCACCGTCTGTCACGTAAATTATTTTATTCACAACATTACAATTTTTTCTCACATGAGCTATCAAGATCTGTTGAATCAAATAGACAGCAGACGTGTCGTGGAGAAGACTGTCAGATAAAATTACCAAACTCCGATGATGGATGGTACCATCTTCACGATAGTAGTACACTACCGGGTGAACTGTACATTGATCATTATTGAAATGAAACGATGGAGCAGCATTTTGCGCAACAAAAGCGTAATTTTCCGAAAAATCACAGTGAACCAGTATCTCACCTTCGCTTAAATTTTCTCTACGCTGTTTTATGAATGATCCTTGCTCTTTAGAGATGAAATGATGAGGCTTCAATGCTTTCAATTTCTCACAGAGTAAATCCACAAAATCAGTAACTGGCAGCTTGTGTGTCTGCAAGGTTGACCTATCAGTACTTTGCCACACTCTGAATTTAACGTTTTCCACTACAGCCTCACTAAGAAGATTATTCAATTCACGAGATAACGGCTCGACTCCGGGACAATTTTCACATCGATTCAATTGACAATCTGGCGTTGGTGGTTGACACATTAATGCTGCAAGACAATCTTTATAATTAGCGAGTGCAAAAACTGAGTTCTTCGTCAAAACTGGCAAGTTGATTGCATCTAGCATAAGTTTGCAATTCTGATGATGAACACAAACACATACTATATGAGTACCGTTGGCCCCCGCTAATATACAATGTTTCGGTCGTAACTCTGCAAACTTGCTAAAACCTATTGGAGCTTCTGGGTGATTGTTTTTATATTCCTCATGTAACTCCTTCAAATTTTCGAGCACCATCCGTTTTTGTAGGACTTGTTTGTCTCCATTTATTTTTACCGATATAGTATCTTTCATTCCTGGCATCATTCGACTGTTTTCTTCGTAAAAATTACGAACTTTTTCAACTGTCTGATCAGGTAAGGAGTGCCCTGCTTTCGCAGTTGGAGAAGCAAGAACTCCTTCCTTTTCTCTCAACACTCTTCCTCGTCCAGCCATGTATCTTGACACACCAAATTCGGCACTAACTTTTCGGATGCTCCATGATGATGGAGCGATTGTCAAAATCTGCAAACGCTCAGCGTAACTTGATGAATTAGTGATTTTTTCCTTCAAACCATTCACCATTTGTTCCAGCTCCAGTTCCCTCGCAGAAGGATGATGTTTCGGCAAAGATATGTGATCATTTTCACTGCCCGAGTCATCACTCATAGACATAGTTGAATCCTTAGTATCATCCTCTGGCAAGTTATCATTCAAATCATTAGGATGCAAAGATCGACCCGATCTCAAGGAGTGTTCACTCATATTGTGAATGCTGCTGGTGCTGTGATCATCATCAGAAAGTCGAGGAGATGCAAGTTTATATGCTGCATTCCTGCATTGACTGCAAATTTTGGCATTTGATAGCAGGAAGGGAAATTTCTTCAACAAATTTTCTGATATCAGACGTAAGCCTCGACCAACATGTCCCTTTTCACCAGCCTTTCTGAATGGATTTGCACATCTGTCATGTCGCGGCATCTTAAGAAATAGGAAATCGATACTTCATCTTGAATTATTGAAAATTATATCTTGAGTATTTTCAATATGAAACTATGCTTACCTTCACAGTATGCTTTTTGTCTCGTTGAAAGACACAAATTTCGATGTCTTACGTTGACTCATTCGTTGAATTTAAATTATTTCTTTTTGAAGAAATAGAAGTGACTAGTTTAATAACTCATTCACAACTGAAAATATTGCTTTGACGTAAAATGTTTTCTGATTAATTTTGATGGAGTCTCATAATTATGCGAGCAGTGTCACCTCGCTTTATTGACATTGTGGATATTTCGTTAGTGTTTTTTTTTTTTTTTTGAAACAATCAGCGTTGAACCGATTCTTACACCAGATGCATTATTTCAATGGGCTCAGAAGAGCTTTAAGGGAATAGATGTTTTCTTCTTTACCAAACAAGACCATGAAAATATCAAAATCGAGTTGAAAAAGAGATTCGATAACGCTAAATCGGTTCCAGGTATACAAAAAAATCATTGTTTTGTTCCACTCTCAAATGGCAAATTGTTGATAAAGCGATATTCAGCAGCAACTAATACAGAGGTATTCCCAAAGTCGAAACGGCGAAACTGAATGAAGATGTATTAAATGCTATGTGGATATTTTGTTAGTTCATTGTTTTTTTTTGTTGTCGCCCATAGCATATTTCCAATAAATAAACAAATTTTGTGAGGACAAAACGTGATTTTTAGTTGGAATTAATTCCTGCCACTACAAAACCTCGTATTCAGGATTCGTGTTGGGATGATCGATAAGAGGTAAAAAATACCAATCGAAAAATGTCTGGCCTTTTTTGAACCGATTGATATTTGAGAGAGATGATTCGAAATCTCAATGAGTTATCAGTTGTAATATAGTGTTTTTGTTCTATCAAAAAGTGGACTAAATAACGAATAAATCCATTTGAAAAACATCGAAATCGGATTCACCGTGTAGGAGATACGAATTTTTGAAGTATTCGTTTTCATCATCGATTAACTCTTAAAGTAATAATATTGAGGGGGAGAAATTTGGCACGAAATTAGTATAAATATAGTACTTCATGTTCATCATATCGACATTTTTTTTCTAAAAAAAAAAAAAAAAAACGTGTGGCTGAGTTGACATGGAATGTCACATATATGAACTTGAATTCCATGAGAAAGTAGGAAATGGGGGGTTCACTTGACGTTATTTTACTCAATAGCAATTATTGGAAGTGTTTTCAGATTTTTTTAGAATAAATTAGAGCGTGTCCTGAATTTTCCAAGACTTCTTGAACACTTCGAGAGCCGTGATCGAGAAATCTAAAAAAATTCTCAAAAATTCTGTGTCCGAAATAAAAATTTTTGAACCAAAATTCATAATGTCTGGGTTCTTGCATCGACCTGTTTTTTTAGCTTTTTAAACGAAAGCAGAAATAAAATGCTTAAAAAAATCTGGAAAAACTTGACAAAATCCTTGGCTATCGATAGAAATATTCAAGCAGCAGTCCACGGTATATTGATCTCCACTTGAGTATAATTATTCAAATTTTTCTTCGAAAAAAGTTCAGAGAAAAAAACTGGTTGAAGCAAAATCCCAGACACTATGAATTTTGGTTTCAAATTTTTTATTTTTGAGACGGAATTTTCGAGAATTTTTTAGATTCTACGAGGTGTCAAAGAAAAACCGTCCAAATTCATGACGCGCTCAAAATCATTTTGACAAATCTGAAGAAAATTCTGATTGCTATTTAGAGTCAGAAGAATGATACCAAAAATCGTGGACCAGTTTTGGTGTGAAATGCCCTATATACTTCTGCATAAGCGGTATAAGATAATGTGACATAATCAAACGACACCGCTAGGAAGCCCCATTTTTCAACATTTTGTTCTTGACATTATCATGTATCATATATTAGAGTTCCATCGAAATCTATAGAATATTGTTACTGCTATAAATTAAAATGTCCCTCTAGCTCATGACTCGGCTATACCTCAAATTATAAAACTCGAAACTTGAACAGTGAATATCTCCACTTTGGTACCGGCACGGTTTTTAAAATTTTGCGAGTGCATTGAGGATACTGTAAATAGCGTGTGGTCCAAATCTCAAGACATCTATAGAAAATCGTTTTACTGGTGAACGTCCTTTCAATCGTCTTTTCCAGTTAGTATAAAAAAAAGTCTGTCTGCGGAGACGTCAAACGGTCTAGTTCGAAAAAATCTATATGAAAAATAGGAGATGTTTATTAAATTTTCAGGTAGCCCATTTTTCTGCCGTTCTTATTAGTTTCCTTTTTTTTTTTCTAATTCTCGAATTTCCGAGACCCATTCGTTTATACGGCAATCATAAGGTTTTATAGTTGCATTCTCTGCCGTATACTAATATTGCAAATAGTATAGCCAGAAGTGAATATTACCCCTGCACATGTTGTATTGAAGGTATTATCAACATTAAGCTGCAGCAGAATTTGGGCTTATAAACATAGCAGAGTTATTTCTCATTAAAAATGGGATTTCTCTACTTTTTTCTGCAGGCCATAGATTTTTCACATAATAATTGCCAGACAAGTGACTATAATCTGCAGGCGCGTCTTTTCAGCAAGCGCTCGTCACTGAGAGGCGCGCGTAGTTGTGTGTGTGTCTCGCCGTCGAGTGCGTGAGTGGAGCCTATAGCGAACAGCTGGGATGTACGAACACAACGACGCGTGGGCTCACCGGCGAGCGCTCGCATAGACGCGTCAGATTTAGTCCGGTGTAACTTCTGTGATTATTTGTCCCATCCAAATTTCAGCCAATAGAATTGCACCATTCGACGTTATTTTGCATAGCCCACAGGATATTTAACTAATAATTTTGATGATTTCAGTGGTAATTTCACATGTGCTTTCACCGCGGTAATTTTTCATGTAGCTATATATCTAAAAAACAAAAGATTTTCCAAAACAGTTAACCCTCCATCGAATCTGACAGATTGATTTATAATTATAATTCTGTAACTTTTAAATTTTGATTTTAAATTGTGGATTTTGTCATGATGCAATTCTATGGCCCGAAATTCGGATAGAAAAATAATCCCCCGAATACCACTCGAGCTTCAAAATTGATCGGGTATTTTCCTCAAGGTTCCCTGCAATCAAACGAACTCGTCAAGTTTTTCAGAAAAATCACTCGCCCTTCGCGCTCGTGATTTTGTGACCTGAAAAACTTGGCTTCTTCATTTGTTTACAACAAACCTATCGGGAAATACCCGATAATTTTTAAGCTCTTGTGGTATTATCACATCGCACACCTAGATATAAACTAGGACAAGTCAAAAAATCTCATTTTTCAGTATGAGGAAAAAACGTTTTGCTCCAATTATGCCTTTTCATAATTCATTATTCGAATAATTATTATTCATAATAAATATAATTATATAATATTACTAATGATAATTATCATTAATTATTATCAATAATATTATAATAATTATATTATTATATAATCGAATGTTATTATATAATTATTATTGATTATTTATTAATTCAGCAAAACCAAGTTAGTGCAATCTGTCGTCTGCATGATTATGAACATTAAGTTGAATCTGTTCTTGTGGTTAGTTGCGTATGGTATCAGGGTATACAAAAATGATGATAACTCAAAATTCAAGTTTTTGACTTGTCCTAGTTTAGATCTAGGTGTGCGATATGTGAAAATTGAGAGGACGGACGCAATAAGGGGATATAACTTTTTCTCGCTCCGCACAATTGGCCTCTGAACAGTTAGAAACGAAGTCACGAATTTCGAATTTTCGAACATATTTTGTATAGTAAAATTGATTCAGCGACAAAAAGTTGTAGCTTTTATCGTTTTCGGAATATTCACAAAAAACGTATTTTTTTTTCGAGGTGAAAAACTCCTGTCTTTTTTTACTTCAACTCGCTACAGCTTACCTAATTTTTGGAATTTTTGAACAAAATCTGCAGGAACCGAATACCGTTTCTCATTTGGTAAGCGGAAGTATACTTGATGCACACTTGCCCTCGGTTTAACCATTGATCTATATCTATATATATTAGGGTGTCCGTTATTTCCCAAGTTGTTTTTTTTATTGCAACCGCCCCCTAAATTTCTAGTTTATTACCTAAAAAAAAATATCAGACCCAAATAAGCCCTTAATATTCATATTAACCCGTGCCTAAATAATAATACATTTCCCATTTGAATAACATGGGATTTTTTTGCCCTTTTTAGACTTTAATTTTTTTTCGCTTACTACTCTCATTACCTCATCAAATATTGTTGATTCTACTACTGTTCTGACCTCTTTGGATGGACATATTTTTACATTGGTGAAAAAAAAAAGTTTCATAAGTTTTGAACTTGTTTTCAAAATTTATTTTTACCGTATTTTCTAGTAATGTTCGAATATTTTCGAATATTTTTGAATTTATTAACTTTCCAATGCTTTTTGTTTAAATTAGAAAATATTCGAAAGATATTAAACAATATACAGTCGAACCTCCCGTAATGTAGAAATAATTCTCAGAATTTCGCTCAACTTGGGCGATTTCCACATTAGGGGAGGTCGTGAGCTCATAGGCTGTAGAGGGGTGCGAAGAGAGGTGAACGTCACCGAAACCGGTTTAGCTGTCACGAACATAGATGAAGTATAGGCGCAAGAGGAATGGTCGGGGCGACGGCGGAATTCTTGGAAATTCACATTGATCGCGAGACTCTCTCAAACCGAGGTACCACATTACGGGAGGTCCGACTGTAGTAAGAAAAAAATTTTACCGCTTCAAAACTTACATTTTTTTTTCCATCAATGTAAAAATATGTCCATCCAAAGAGGTCAGAACAGTAGTAGAATCAACAATATTTGATGACGTAATGAAATTAGTGAGCGAAAAAAGTTGAAGTCTAAAACGGGCAAGAATCCCATGTTATTTGAATGGGAAATGCAGGGCCGGCGACTCGCGGGTTTTTCGTGTGTTGTAGCCTTCCGTGCTTGGGGGGGGGGGGGGGGGGGGGGGGGTCCGAAGATGAAGTGAAAATTACAAAAAGATGAAACGAAAGATTGTTGGTCTCATCGTCTATGGTTTCAGAAACGGTTTTGGATTTTTGTCCCATGTATGTCCATATGGTGTATTTGATGGGCGAAAAATTCGCAGCCTTTGATTTTAAACACTTTCAATGGAAAAACTTTTTCAAATAAAACCGCGAAATCGAGAAAAATTACGAATTCAGCAGAAAACGCGCTTGCGCGACCTCTATATCTTGTCTATTTGCGCTTATATACTGCCAAATATCTTTTTTCATCGTCCTGAAGCTTTTCAGGGGGTGCACCGAGAAAAATTCGGGGGTCAGGTTATATTGAACCACGCTAGTGTACACGTTTGCGATGCGTCGCGCTTCAATAGTCTCATAAGACGCCACGCGCTAACCTGGTTTCATCAACTCTTTTTGAATTCAGACAAAAAAAAATTAGGTTGAAAAATGCTACCTCTTTTACATATTTTTCCCAAATTTTGGTTGTTAGAAAACTAATTCCGCGTGTGGAGTTTCCACACTCGAACTTTTTCACGTGTGGTAGTCTCCACACTCTCCACACAAAAGTCGCCGGCCATGGGGAAATGTATTATGATTCAGGCACGGGTTAATATGAATATTAAGGGGTTATTTGGGTCTGATATTTTTTTTTAGGTAATAAACTAAAAATTTAGGGGGCGGTTGCAAAAAAAAGACCAACTTGGGAAATAACAGACACCCTAATATATATCTATATATATAAATATATCTCAGCTGTAAGGGCAAGTGTACGAGGGTCCACTTTTACCAAATGAGACACGGCACCCGATTGAAAAAGATTATATATGATTATATATCATCTATATATAATCTACACTCCTGAAAAGAATTAAAGCAGCACCTGATCACGAGTCGAAAAATGATGAATTTTAAAACGACTGTAACTTTTGATCTGCACGCAGAAAAAGGATGTGTTGGATCAAGCAGATTTCAGTTGTTTCAACTGAATAGTTCGTTTGTGGGTGGCGAAACAAAAGTTCAGTCACTGTAACTAAACGATTTAGTTGTCCCACACCTGTCATAAGGCGCAGTCAAGTAGTTTATTATTTCACGTAAGCAGATATTCAGTTCATGGAACTACACGCGAGACAATAAAAATAATGACGTCACTGAAATTTAGTTTCAGAAACTAAATATTTATTTCAGGCACTAAATGATTGGTTGAGGAAACTATATATTAGTTATCCTAAACACCTATCGCAAGGTATAGTCAATTAATTTATTATTTAAAGTAAGCAAGTATTTAGTTCACTGATCTATCCGCGAAGAAATAGCTATGACGTCATAATAATGACATCTCCGAAATTCAGTTGTAAGAATTCCATATTCAGTTTCAGGAAGTAAATATTCCGTTCGGACAACAATATTTAGAATAACACGTACTACGCATGCATTTGGGGCGACTGTCAATTACTTAGATGCAATAAAACATAATGTTTGTTCGACTATCTTGTTATCAGGATCAAATATATCATATCTTTCACTATTCTGATACATATTTCACAGGCTTGAATATTTTGTTGAGCAGACTACTTATGAGCTGACTTGAAGTGAATCTTTGTTTGCTACAAAAACATATTCATGTGGCACTATCATGTGGTCAATCGCATCCTGGCTTTATCCGATCGCAGTAATCAATGATTTTATTTCCACAACAAAGGTACTGCGGCTATTTACTAAATATGGATTTGTGACAATCATGAATTTTGTCACGGGGACTACAGATGGGATAATGAATACAGAATATTTCTTTGGTACACGGAAAACCAAACGTCGGTGTAAGCGCCATCTCAGATTGGTCTGTAAGAATCTGTAAGAAAAAATATTTTCAGTCGAGTGCTAGGCCTATGCAGATAGTATAGAGAACAATCTGCATCGGAAAGAGGGCCATCCGAGATTGGTCTCACACTAATCTTACATTTATTAGTTCAACATAGATGCAGAGCCGATGCGCATGTGCGTAGAACCCAGTTTACATAGCAGTACGTCCCATTTTGGATTTGAACACAACCGATGTGCAGATAGTACGTATTCCTACATGACCATTTGGTCAGTTCCCATGTAATATTTACGTGACGACCAGCTGAGACTGTACCTGCGACCATCTCAGATTGGTTGGAGACCAATCTAACAAAGGCAGTTTAATTCCTTGAAGCAACTCATCGAAAATCATGACAAAAGAATCGAAAACTAGTTTTTCAAGTTAATATAGTATGATATAAGACATGAATTTAGAATGAAAGATCAAATCAAAATGATAATGCAGATTAAAAAATTATAACTATATATAAAGCAACTAAGAAGCATAAAAACAAATCAGAAAGATACAATTTCGCAGAAATTAATTTTTTTGTTGATCAAGAAATATTTCAGTTTTGAAAAATGAAATATATATCTAACAAAGTATTTATTCCAAAATTCACTCTTACAATGAGTAAAGTGTATTTTATGAATTTAGATACTTTTTTACTATCCTTATTGTTGAAAATTTAAACAAATGAGAAATGAAAACTAATTACGTTTTGAAAAAAAGATAATTGCTTTGATATTAGAAGTAAGGTTTTTCACATCAGTGCCATCAAAAGCATAAGATGAATGATTGAAAAATTCCAAATAAAGAGAACAAATATTTATTAAAATACATTAGTTCATAATTAAATATTGCTTATTATAAAATATATTATTAAATTCAACTCAGTTCATATAAATTTTGAATTAAGTTTTTATACCCAACGTTTTACGATATATTTATGCCCATTACCGCTGTAAGTAAAATGAGTAATGCAACACTGCTCTAAATCTTGAAGGTTAAATAGCTTCCAAGAACAAACTTCAAGAAAAGCATATTCCAAAATACGGTATGCTTGGAAGTGTTCATCATAGAATGTATGAATAGTTATTTCTTTAGTTATGACAAACAAATTATTCTGATTATCTTCAAACAAGGTATGCACCAAGGAGAATGTAGGTCCTGTTTCTGATGCTATCATTAGAATAGTATTATATTTTATTGTTCGTGCTCTATATTTGATAAAATTTAACTCTATAACATTAGTTTGAATATGTATTGGTAAGCAATGTGAGAAAGATTGAAATTCAGATAAAGTATTGATTAATACTTTATTAGACGCACTACGTTCATAACTATGTTGATTTTTGTATGCATTTTGTAAAAATCTATAGCTAAGATGCAATTGGTGTTTGATTGCTATTGTTTTTATGATATTTTTCCGATTTACAGCTGCACGTGCAGCGATTTTTGATTCTTTATTTTTACTTTCACTTCTCATGGTATTTAAATTCCAAGCAGGACCCATAAGTAACATTATTCTCGCATAATGAAGCAAAAAGTGATGCTTCGGTTTCAAAGATCCAGGAAATAACGAAGCTAACAGTTTCAGGTACTCACTAATTAAACTGGATAAATAATCACACAAATCCGCATGAATTATTGTTGACGTTACAATGTCGACTATTTCTTTCAACAGTATGCATAATCTCCAATGAGGATCATCTTCAGGTACTACATGTCCAATCAAAACTCCTATATTTCTAATGAAACAAAGTGATTCTGCAGCTGACATTTTAACAAACTTATCTGTAATTTGAGAACTTTTTAATATTCGTGGTTGATTTCTAACTTCGTCCCCGTAAAATAAGCACTCAATCCTATCATTCATCGTTTCAAGACTAAAATGTTTCGCTGTAACTACAAAATGATTTAATATTAAACCTAAATCATATTGACAAACACCTTCGAGAATATCATGCATGACATCAACTGTTGAAAGATCGATGGTTCTTGAAGTCTATACCAGCGAGTACTGATTGTCTAGCGACTCCAGTTTCAGAGGGCGTATTTTTTATAACATCAGCATCATAGCTCTCGGGTGTACGTAAATTACATACTGATTCGTTGAAAACGGTGTTCATATCTTGACGGTTGATAGTGCAAAATCTATATGGGTAGTGAGATGAAAAGCTGCCAATGAATCCCAATAGTGAATGGATTGCGAGATTATCTCCAATAACTCCGGCTAACGAAAAGAACAACTGTTTGGGTCCTGATGAGGTATCAATAGTAATTTCAGTTAACTCTAAATATTTTAGTTCTTCTATTGCATGATGTAGTACAGGCTCCAAAGATACATATTTTAAATCTTCAGCTTTATATAAAGCTAGTAAGAAAATATTTTCAACTTTAGACTGTAGATGCGGAGGTAAGCATGGGATAATTATGTAGACAGTTCCTAATTTTCCTAAGCCTTTGTGACTACCTGAAGCATTGTTTGTTTCATAATCATCTTGATAAAAAAAAAGTGGAAGAACTAATTTATCATTGAACATTTCTTTTTTTTTTCCAAATAGTACATTGAGTGACATTCGTTATCAATTTACTTTCTATTTGTAAATTGTTCAAGTATGATAGAGTATCTTCAAATAGATTAGGTAACTGAAAAAATTTGGTGAAAACATCTCTTAAAGGCACTACTTGCACATATAAATCCTTTGTACCTATAACACGACGATCATTTTCGGATTTGTGGATGAACTTCTCTCCAATTTTTATTTCTGTAGGTGGTATGTAAGTATGATTGTTCGGGCAAAATATAATCGATCGCTTAGATCAGCTGGACGGCCAGTCTATATCGAGAGCACACACACCATCGTGCAGTGTTTACCTGCCTCAAATCGAACTCTCAACTCATTATTGCGCACCGAGTGTTAGAACTATTCAATGTATATGTATATGTGTATTCCTGCGGACTAAATCGAAGTCCATATGTATATCAGTATGTCTCAGATCTCCCTGTGGGAAACATTGTAATATCATCTATCGGCCTCGTGGTCAAATATCTGTACATATCTCATCGTGAGAATTTAATAAAGACACGAGTTTTAAGTAAATACGAATAAAACCGCGTGTAAGGCTTTTCTTAAACATTAATCCCGTCAGTCACTCATCCTAGGCTTCTCTCTCGCTAATTTGTTCACCCACATCTAAAGAACCTCTTATCGTCTCTCGCAACATTTTTGGTCCTTCGAGCCGGATCGGTCGCGAAGTGATTTGAACTATCTTTGAATCGTCGCGAATCTCGGGGAACAAATTAGTGGGTGAGTGACACGGAGTGTTGTGAAAAGCTTATCCACAGCGTTACGGAAAACGCTCAAAGTGAAATCTCTCGGTGGGATAACTGAAAACGGTTAATTTCAAATTCGCAAAGTCACTGATCACCGTATCAAGACTCATAGTCAGTGTGTGTCAACAACTCGAGTGTCGTGTGCGTGCAAGTAAGTGTGTCGTGCGCGTCTGTCTCTCTCACAGTTTAAATACTCAAGTCAGATTCCCGTAGAATCGTTTGTTGATGTATCTCGGTATCATGTCGCTCAGCGAGCTAATCGATCGTCAATCCGAACTGTTATGGCGCATCGCGCGTACACTAGAAAATCTTCAGAAGCTCGGGGAGGCAAAGATCACCTACGGCCAGGTGCAATCGCGACTCAACGCTCTCGAGTCAACCTGGACAAAGTTCCAAACGAATCACGACCAGATGGTCAAACTAAAATCCGCGGCCGACGAAAAGCAGCTTCCAGCGATCGAGCAACGAACGTATTTTTCAAAAGACTTCTTCGGGCAGTGCGAAGAAAAATACCTAGACTCGCGGGGAAGCATGCTTGATCTCCTGGAGTCGCTCAAACCGACAAATACACCTCAAGTGGATGGATCTCTAGCCCCAGCGGCTAAACCTACGGTACGACGGCTACCTCCTATCGCGTTGCCATCGTTTTCTGGTAGTTTTTCTGAATGGCAACCTTTTCACGATCTCTTCGATTCAATGGTTCGAAAAAACGAACAGCTCTCGGATGTTGAAAAACTCCATTATTTGAAAACTAGCTTGGCCGGTGAGCCATCTCAACTAATCAGAAATATCGCTGTCACCGGTGACAATTTCTCTCGTGCCTGGAAGAGTCTCGTATCGCGCTACAAAAACAAGCGATTACTCACGAACTCTCATCTCGGAAAACTCTTCGCGATTCCACGAATCGGGAAGAAATCATCGGCAGAAATCAAACGTCTGCATAGCGATACCTGCGAAGCAATCGGTGCTCTGGAAGCCCTCGGTCGCCCTATCAAACACTGGGATGACATTCTCGTGCACATGACTATCAGCAAACTCGACTCTGGATCTCTTGAAGAGTGGGAAAAGCGCGTCAGTGAAACTCGTGATCCCCCAGCCTTCGCAGAGCTCGAGTCATTTCTTCTCGGTCGCATCCACACCCTCGAGGCTGTGGAACAAGCCCAAGGTCAGAGTGCATCCAACAAGACGCAGGCTTCACCAGGAAAACTTAGCGGTTCCACCACAAAATCTCACGTGGTGCAATCCAAAGAATCATCGTGTTCCTATTGCAAGGGGAATCATTACATTGCGGCGTGCAAATCGTTTCAAGGGAAACCGCTCGAGCAAAGAAAAGACTTCGTTGCATCTCACAGTCTTTGCTTCAACTGTCTCGGTCCACATCCAGTAAAAGACTGCCGATCAGACAAGAGATGTCGTACTTGCGAAGGTCGACATCACACTCTACTCCATCGCAGATCCTCCTCATCTGCATCAGCATCTGGCAACGATGCTTCGCAAGGACAGACTACCGCTGGCCAATCATCTCAGGTCACACCAAGCACCTCAGCACAGGTCAGCAGCCATGCAGCTCAACCGAAGAACGCGCAGTGTTCACCAGTCCTCCTTGCGACAGCACAAGTTCTCGTTTCGAACCCCGAAACAGGAGAGTTCATCACCGTTCGAGCCTTGTTGGATCAAGGCTCCGAAAGCTCGTTCATCTCGGAGTCGCTCACGAAGCGATTGCGATCAACTCGGCGTCATGCGTCAATCCCAGTTATCGGAGTTGGAGCTCAACAATCCGGAGTAACTCGCGGTGTTACGACACTCCAGATAAAATCTCGTGTGAACACCGAATTCTCGTGTCTCGTGGAAGCTCTAATACTCCCTCGCGTGACATCGTTCCTGCCATCATTCCGAGTTCACGTGGAAGACTGGCCTCATCTACATGGTCTCACTCTCGCAGACCCAAGCTTCGCGGAACCGGGTCAGATTGACGTCATCCTCGGTGCCGATATTTATGGCCACGTGCTCATCCAAGGAATACGTAAGGGAGCTCCTGGCACACCAATCGCTCAAGAAACCCAGTTCGGATGGGTATTATCGGGTCCTGTTTCATCAGAAGCAGCACACATCTCGCACACCGCAGTTCAAGGGCTGCAATGCACTCTGGATACCGAACTGATCGACCTCGTTCGGCGTTTCTGGGTGCAAGAGGAAGTGTCTACTCCAGTCACACTCACGACTGATGAAGAAAGCTGTGAGAAGCATTTTCGCGAAACAGTCTCTCGCGATGCGACCGGTCGCTATATCGTTCAGTTGCCAATCAAAGACGGCTCGGTCGATCTCGGTAACTCGCGTACCCCCTCGCATCAAACGCTCCTACGGATGGAGAAACGGTTCGTGAGTGATTCGAAATTGAAGGAAGCTTACTCGAACTTCCTTCGCGAATACCTTGACCTCGGGCATATGTGTCGCGCTCCCAGTGGATCAAACAGTGACTCTCGCGTGTTTTATCTACCACATCACGGGGTCGCGCGCGAGTGCAGTTCAACTACCAAGTTACGTGTGGTGTTCAACGGATCTCAGAGAACAGAACTAGGACTCTCTCTAAATGACAATCTCTACGTAGGGCCAAAAGTGCAGACTGACCTCGCCGACGTTCTCTTGCGGTGGCGACAATATCCTGTCGCTTTCTCCTCAGATATTGCCAAGATGTACCGACAGATTCTGGTTCATCAAGACGACTGGGATCTTCAGCGAATCCTTTGGAGAGAAAACTCACAGCTCCCAATCGAGGAGTATCAACTTTGTACGGTAACGTATGGTCTAGCATGCGCTCCATATCTCGCGATACGTGTCCTTCATCAGCTCGTTCAAGACGAAGGGCAACGCTATCCCCTCGCAAATCGGGTCATTATCGACAACACGTACGTCGACGACGTACTCTCGGGGGCAGACAACCCACTGCAAGCTCGCGAGAAAATCATGGAACTCAATCAGCTGCTCAAGGCGGGCGGCTTTGAACTCAAAAAGTGGACGTCGAGCCACCCCGAAACGCTTGTAGACATTTCACCAGGTGATCGGGAAATCGCAAAACTGCAGAATCTCGATCAAAGTCCATTCTTTCGTGCACTCGGTCTCATGTGGAGACCCGAGATCGACTCGTTCGCATTCGCGCCTCAACTTGGCAAGGATGAGCATATTCTTACGAAACGAAAAATCCTCTCGGAAACGGCTCAGCTGTTCGATCCTCTTGGTTGGCTCTCGCCAATCACGATTCGAGCGAAGATTTTTATGCAACTGCTGTGGGCAATCGGCCTCGGCTGGGATCAGCCACTCCCCGACTCACTCGCGTCTCGCTGGAACACCTTCCGACAAGAGCTACAAGATGTCTCCCTGATCACAATCCCTCGGTGGATCGGGCTCAGCTCAGAATCTCCAGCGGTGGAGATTCATGGGTTCGCGGATGCTTCTCAAGAGGCTATCGCGGCGGTAATATATTTGCGAACGTACATCGACACTCACGAAGTGCGCGTCTCGCTAATGTGTTCGAAAACAAAAGTCGCGCCTCTGAAAAAAGTGACAATTCCGCGTCTCGAACTGTGTGCCGCGCTCCTCCTCGTGAGACTCGTGCGCCACGTGGAAAGCACTCTCAATCTCGCGAAAGCTCCGGTTCATCTATGGTCAGACTCGACAGTCGCGCTCGCGTGGATAAAAAGTCACCCCTCTCGCTGGAAAGACTTTGTCCGCAATCGTGTCACCGAAATACAAGATTTCGCGCGTGCTCGGTGGCATCACGTATCGGGTTCGGAAAATCCAGCGGATCTCGCGTCTCGCGGCGCTTCTCCAGAGCAAGTTCGCGCCTCACAACTCTGGACTCGCGGTCCATCGTGGCTTGCCAAGCCTTCGGTTAGCTGGCCATCCTCATCTCCCACGTTAAAAGGAGATGAACCTCTCGAAGAAAGAAAGCAGGTAACAACTCATCACCTCGCGGCATCTGATCCGCCACCAATCTGGGATCTCATCGATCGTTACTCATCGTTAACGAAATTAGTGAGAATCACCGCTCTCTGCAAACGTGCTGCGAGCATATTCTTATCCAAATCGGTCGCGAAAGCTCCTAAGAAAAATATCGTGCGCGGCCCGATCATGACGTCCGAACTAGAGGACGCTCGCATCTTCTGGGTTGCAACAATTCAAAACGCTTACTTCGGAGCCGAGATTAGATTGCTCAACCAAGATTCGCGTCTCACTCGGCGCTACTCACTCTATCGGCTCGCTCCATTCGTGGACCGAAACGGACTTCTCCGAGTTGGAGGACGGTTGCAGCAATCATCTCTAGCTTACGACGAGAAGCACCCTCTCATTCTCCCTCGAAAATCGTCATTCACCACGCTGGTGATTGATCATTATCATCAAGCGACTCTCCACGGGGGACCACAGCTCACCCTAGCCACCATCCGACAACGTTTCTGGATCATCGGTTTCTGGCTCCATTCGTGGACCGAAACGGACTTCTCCGAGTTGGAGGACGGTTGCAGCAATCATCTCTAGCTTACGACGAGAAGCACCCTCTCATTCTCCCTCGAAAATCGTCATTCACCACGCTGGTGATTGATCATTATCATCAAGCGACTCTCCACGGGGGACCACAGCTCACCCTAGCCACCATCCGACAACGTTTCTGGATAATCGGTGGAAGGGTACCGGTCCGCTCGTACATCCATCGCTGCGTTTCGTGTGCGCGTCAACGTGCTACTCTCAGCGTTCAGCAGATGGGCCAGCTTCCTCAGTCTCGCGTTTCGCAGACAAGACCCTTCTTGCACTCTGGCGTCGACTACGCAGGGCCATTCGCAATTCGAGCCTCCCGCGGGAGAAATTCAAAAACCTACAAAGGCTACATCGCTGTTTTTGTATGCTTCTCCACGTCAGCAGTTCACCTCGAACTAGTCTCGGACTGCACTACGGAAGCCTTTATCGCAGCATATAAGCGCTTCACCTCGCGACGTGGAATCTGTGCAACTATCGCAAGCGATTGCGGAAAAAATCTCGTTGGCGCTGATGCTGAACTTCGTCGTTTACTCGCGGCATCATCGAAGGAATCCGCGCAAATCGCTAACATCCTCGCGTCACACGGAACACAGTGGCGCTTCAACCCTCCGTCAGCACCTCACTTCGGGGGTAAGTGGGAAGCCGGGGTGAAATCAGTGAAGTTCCACCTCAAAAGAGTCATTGACGAAGCCAAGCTCACTTTCGAGCAATTCGAAACCTTCCTCGCGCAAGTGGAAGCTACCCTCAACTCGCGACCACTGTGTGCACTCTCGGACGATCCGACAGACTCGGGTGCCTTAACTCCAGGGCATTTTCTCATCGGCACAGCTCTAAATACCGTACCAGAACCCTCGCTCGCGGACGTACCCGTCCAACGCCTATCGCATTGGCAACTCTCACGCCAAATGCTCGAACATTTTTGGAAACGTTGGAGCACGGAATACCTTCAGACGTTTCAAAATCTGCCGAAGTGGCAATCAATCAACGGAAACATCGACATCGGAGCCATCGTTCTCATCAGGGATGAAAACTTACCACCATCAGTCTGGCCACTCGCGAGGGTCATCGACGTCCACCCAGGATCAGATGGACTAGTTCGCGTTGTGACAGTGAAAACGAAATCGTCGGTGTTAAAACGGCCGATAGTAAAACTGTGCGTGCTACCGGTTAACTCTCAAAATGACCCCCTCACGGCGGGCGGCATATCATGATTTCGCAATCGTCTAACGATAGCGAGGCGGGCGGTATGTTCGGGCAAAATATAATCGATCGCTTAGATCAGCTGGACGGCCAGTCTATATCGAGAGCACACACACCATCGTGCAGTGTTTACCTGCCTCAAATCGAACTCTCAACTCATTATTGCGCACCGAGTGTTAGAACTATTCAATGTATATGTATATGTGTATTCCTGCGGACTAAATCGAAGTCCATATGTATATCAGTATGTCTCAGATCTCCCTGTGGGAAACATTGTAATATCATCTATCGGCCTCGTGGTCAAATATCTGTACATATCTCATCGTGAGAATTTAATAAAGACACGAGTTTTAAGTAAATACGAATAAAACCGCGTGTAAGGCTTTTCTTAAACATTAATCCCGTCAGTCACTCATCCTAGGCTTCTCTCTCGCTAATTTGTTCACCCACATCTAAAGAACCTCTTATCGTCTCTCGCAACAATGATGATTTTCAAAATATTCGAAGGCTTGGTTTTCGCTGCTGACTGACTTGAAGGGATTTTGTAATGTGTGGAGCATAGTAGTGTACGCAGTAATATTACTCGATGTTTCGCCTAAATTTCTTAATCTGTTTAAAAGTTGGTTAAATAATACTTTTACTGCCGGTTGTTGTAGAATATGTGTTAAATCATTCGTTATTTCACCGACTCGACATCTAGGTAGATCAGATAAATCATATAATTTAGCAACGAAGAGTGCTGCTGATTGATCAATATCTTCGACGAATTTTTGTGGGTTCATGTCTATTTTTTCAATCAAGCTTAATCTGTAATTTTTCCTCAATAAATGTTAACGCTTTTTGTAGCGGAACTGTCGATTTATCTGTTTTGGATAATATTCGGTATACAGCTTTTTTAATACATAACCACACATTCGAAGGTTCTTTTGGGAATGGACGAGTAGTGGTAAAGAAAATTTTAAACGCGATATCTAATGCTTCGATTGCTGAATCACAAGAATATTTTAACTTATCAACAACAACATAGAATGCCGTTGGTATCGAAAAAGGTCCTACAAAAACTAAGAATGGATATAACTTTTCTTTGCTAGCTGTTATTAAACCGTTTCTCCGTTCTATTTCAGTTTCTAAATCTTCAGCACTCTGTAAAAAAAATTTAATAATATTTTTAAAAAAGAACGGCGCAATTTTTTCAAGTTAACTTTAAAAAACCAAAACATCTACCTCTACGTTTAAAACAAATGCCTCTTTGCAGGCTTTTTTTTTTTCATCGATAGGTAAAGTATCGTCTGTCTTACGCCGCACATTGGTTCGAAACTATCCAAAACGCGCGCAAAATAGCAAAAAAAAATTTTCGCAAATTTTTTTTATATGTTGCTCCGCGAATTAGAGATACTCCCACGAGATAATATGAGCGGTGATACATGACAACAAAAATTGTTGGTCGTGTTACGATAGGCCAACTTTTGCTTTCCGTAATCTAGAATTTTGCGACGACTACACGCTCAGTTCTTAATTTATTCAACAATTCATAAAAAATTTTTTTGCGTTTACGTCAGCTTACTTTTTTTTTTTACCTTTTTCTGTAGATTTCAACGCTCATTTTCATTTTTCAAAAACGTGAATATGTCAATCCTGTGCTAAGTTATTAGCAGTTCAATATAGGCGTTTTTATTGTATTGAAAATTGGAACCTGAGATTAAAATCGTACGTAACTTTTGATTCTCACCAGTTCTCACTCTGAATCTTTATGGATACTAAGGTACCATTTCTCTATAATATGACGGTAAAAAAAACTTTTGCTAATACTTGCAAGATTAGCAGCTGGAATTTTTTTTTTCGGTTACGCGGGATTCTTTTAAGTTCCGCAATAATAATCTTATTGCAGATTTTTTCTAAACAAGTCTCCCAGCAACCGATAGTCCTTTTCTGAATAAGAAACTATCAGTGCAGTAACGGCTTTGTGCCAGCGATATCAAGGTTAAAGAAACACACAAACATTGCTTTCCATTAACCTTTATTTCGGATAACTTTCGTAATGCACATAACGCGTGTTATGATCAAATGAAAAGTTACATATTTCGAACATGGATCGAACAGGTAAGTAAGTTCATTGTTATGCGCAGCGGCTTGGATCTAACACCTGTTCCAATTCAAATATTTTAGACTTCACCAGGCGATCATTAATTAAAAAGTTTTTGTTTGAAAAAAAATCATCTGATACCAGTAAGGTTAATCGCATAGAACAATACGCGCGGACTAATGGGGCAGTAGTAAAACCGAATGCAGCGAGATTATTAATCGTATATTGGAAGACTCGATGGGCCCAATGCTCCAGAAATTGGACAGCTATCGAAAGAATAGTAAAGACAAGCCGATACAAATCCCATTATTGTATAATTTAAAAAAATTAATAAAAAAAAAATCAGATTCTGTAATCAGGTCCTTCAATATGCAACAAATATTTATATAACATGTATACTTTTAATAATCTGTAATTATAGAATTCTGAAATTTGAAGAATTTCTTGAATATAATGCGTTGACCTTTCTTACGTATTTAAATGAATATAACTTTATAATTATATTTTGCATCAACTATTTAAAGATCCCAAACTCAAGCTCAGACTTTCTGCTTTAATTCCCTTTTTTTTTAATTTTTTGTAGCTTGCCTAGTCACCGAGATATTAACATTTGAACATTATGCGCGCGTTTTGGATAGTTTCGAACCAATGTGCGCCGTTTTACCGTGCTCGATTTTGTGGACTTAATTGCGTCAAGTAATAATGCGAGAATTATAGCATCGTGATCAGCTGAAATTAAAAATAAAATATCAGTTTCACTAACGTGCTACTTACTTTGTGAATATTAAACCAAAACTAACCATCCGATACATCAAAAAGTTCTTCTATGGTATTAGTGTTTATGAAATTGTCGATTCTTTTAGACAAGATAAAATCCTTCAACGTCGGCTGGATATTTTTCCAAGAATCTACCAGCGGTTTTACCTTTTCAAACTGCTTCGTAAAGTCGTAATTTATCTGAAAAACGAGTATAATGTTTGTTGCTTTTAATAAAAATTAACGTAAAATATTTTTATTTTGAATTATTAATCCTACCAAATTAACAGCTTTTTTGCTATGGAGACATGGAAAGAGACCAAATTCCACAAGCTTATCCCCTTTCTCAGCTCTTAATTGCTGTCTACAATCATATGAATTTTCCCACGCACGTTCAAGCGCGTCCCAGTCATCAAAGTTTTCGCTTGACAACACTTTCAGGTTTGCATCAGAATTTGTCGTTGCTGTAAAAGAAATGATATAGATCAATATCTTTATATATATATATATACCGTGAAGTTTTGAGGAAGCGGAACGATGGGCGTGCTATAGTTCGACCAACACACGCTCGCGTTGCGTACGTGAGCTGCCAGTGACTGCGAGTAGAAGCCCACGTACGCAACGCGAGCGTGTGTTGGTCGAACTATAGCACGCCCATCGTTCCGCTTCCTTAAAACTTCACGGTATATTAGGGTGGTCCTTATTCCGGGGTCGGACGAATTTTAATCGAAACGCCCCCCAAAACGGTTCCAAATATTGAAAAAAAAAAATGTGTCAAATTTTCAATTTTTCATTTCAATGGGAACACATGCCCCAACGAGCTTTTGATTTTTTTTTTTTTTTGTTCCACTAAATTCATTGCTGAGGCATAGAAATGCATGGTGAAAATGATAATTAGCTTTACGAAATGCAAATCGATTATGTAAAAATATAAACAATTGGTAGGTGAAGCATTTTCATCGCATTTTACAACTTAAGTGATCGGAAACCTCTGAATGTTTAGTAGCAAAATGTTTACATTTTCATATGAACAATCAGAAACTAGTAACAAATAATATTTTCCGGTACGAAGATTCTTTTTCATCAATAAAATAAGCAAATTAATAAGGGTAGTGAAATGACAGCATATTACATACGCGTTCAGATTTTTGAAAAGGGTTTGTCAATACGGAAATCTGGATAGTTCCTTCTATGTTCCGAAACAATATGCATAATAAATTGTTTCTGTTGTTCATTTTAGTTAGATGATCATCATAGTCTTCGATCGATTCAACGGTTTTTTCGGCAATGGCGTTGACAACTTTCAATTCTTTAACTATGTCGAGGCCTTCGTTATAATCCGCATTCCGTTATTGAGGATCGTTTTCTCGGAAACCTTGATTGATTTCCAATACAGTGAAACCTCCCTTAACGGACACCTCTTAATAGCGGAAACCTCTTTATATCGGACAAGTTAGAAATCCCCTAGCTATTCATCCCCTAGCTAGCTATATTCCGAATAACGGACACCTCTGAATAGCGGACAAAATTTCCGGTCCCAAAGGTGTCCGCTATTGGGAGGTTTCACTGTATATCAAAAATCAACATTCAATCAACATTCTGAGGTCATGTGTTGGGAGTGAAGTTAGTCACGCTTTAGAAAAAAAAACTTTAGAAAAACCAACGAAAACACTGCCAAAAAGAATGAAGTAAAAACTCGGATTGTTCATGTAAAAATAATTCAAAACTAAGGAATATTGTCTCCCTCACGATTCGTCATCAATTGTTTCTGTGAAATACGAAAATGAACGACGGAAAAAAAATTCAATTTTCACTTGTTTATATTTTCACATGACTAATTTGTATTTCATAACGAAAAATGTAATTTTTCTAATGAATTTCTATCCCTCAGCAATGAATTTGTTGAATAAAAAAGAAAAAGCTCGTTGGGGCATGTGTTCCCGGTGAAATAAAAAATTGAAAATTTGACTTATTTTTTTCTTCAATATTTGGAACAGTTCTGGGGGGCGTTTCGATTAAAATTCGTCCGGCCCCCAAATAAGGACCACCCTAATATATATATATATATATATATATATATATATATATATATATATATATATAATATAAAATTAAGAAAATTTTTATCAATACTTTTAATACGGTCAGACTCACTTGTAGATTCTGTCACCGCTGTAGAGTTTGGTTTTGTTGATGTAACAAGTAGTCCTGACTCTACCAAATGTTTTCGCACATTGCTAACTTGATTATACAGCTTTCCTGCTGGATTAATTTTATTACTACCGTCAGTGATTCCTGACGAGTAATAAATTCCAGTTCTACCACCAAAACGTCTGCTCAAGTCTTCGGCAAATTGTCTCAATAAGCTGGTGGAGAATCTTAAAAATCAAATTTAAAAAATATATTTAACGTGTAGAGAAATTTTTTAGTATTAACAGTTTGAAAAATATTCATAAAAATTTTAATTCTAATTATGATCATAGTAAAAATGACATGAATGTCAATCACATGTAGGAAAGGAAGACCGTATATGGTTTCATGAAAAGATGATTTGTATTAGTATGAAGAAAGATATTGTAAAAAAATTTAATTTCGAGATAGGTCATTACAGGGTAGAAGTATTCTATTTGACACATTCAAATCTTAATCAATGCTTCGAAAATCATTATGTTTTTCATGATTGACTGAATTATTTATACGCTGATTTGGGCAGAAAGTGGCGAAAACGAGTGACATGGCTACTAACAGTACTTCTGCCCTGTAATTTACTAATTTTAATATTCAATGATGAATAAAAAATAGAGAAATGAACAAACTCTTACTCTAATCTTTTCAACGGATTTTTTGTTGTAATTTTTTTCGATCTGATCATAGACAAAATTTCTCTTCTGATTATTAATTCTGCTAACATGTTGCTATAATTATCGCTCAATTTTTTATGTACTTCGTAATAACTCAAAATCAATTTTCCTTTGAAGGTACTTCGCAAGTAAGTGTCCAAATCTGTACTGTGAGAAATGTAGACAGCTGAACTTGAATCTATCAAAGCATGACATTTATCACAGACTACAGTGAAGGAATGAGCTGGAATGATATTTTCAAAATTATCTATGACTACTGGGATTTCCATGTTAGCTGACTCTGTCATTGTATCATTCGATGAACTAGAACTTGGGTTGGGGTTTATGCAACTCATACCTACAAACAAAGAAATTTCAAAGCCGTGAAATGCACTAAAGAAAAATTGAAAATTATCAACAAAAAATTTGTGAAAATTATAATAAGCATAATTATCAAATTTTGAAGCATCAGCATTCTTAGAAGTCAAAATAATAAAGAACCCAGCAAACACACATTGCAGGGCCATTGCTAAATAGGTGGAGGAATGCCGATACTTGAGTTGCCGAACCGCTGCCGGAAGACTTGTGATGGGCCTGTACCCTGGTGTCACAGTGGCCGACAGCTGGGCCAGTGCCGGCAGTGTTATACCGGCCCAACGTTTGGCCAGCGCAAGGCCAGCAATGGCCCAACAAAAGCCCAATACTGATCAGCCGATGATCCGATCATTCTATTTTTGTTTATTTTCGATATAATCTGGATAAAAAATATTTTTTTCACCAGTTGATTCCTTTTCGAGCGGTAGAGCACACAGTTGATATTTCCTGGATGTTAGAAATTATCTCTTCAAAGACTAATCAGATATATTCATGTGGGTCACCCATCCGACTTCTGGCTGCAGTTGAAATTGCTTAACTTCGTTGATCGTCCGATGTCCGGTGTTCATCTAGACCTAATGGTCACCTGTTACAAAACTTGACACTTTTAGACTCGATAGGTAAAATTTTATTTGTGAGGATTTACATCAATATTTCACGGTCATTTTGAAGATTTCTGATAATTAAATAGTAGGTATATAGGGTAAGGTGGTGCAGGAGTGCGCACTTTCGCATACTTCATTTTATAGGAATAAATCAAGAGATTTTAGGGATGATGGCATATTTTATTTATCTTCTTTGGTTATCTAGGTAGCGAAAAAAAAAAAATTAATCAACTTAAAAGTAACGCTTTATGCAGAAATTGAAAAAAGATCAGCCGCCGTAATGCGCACTTTTGCACAAGCAGCGAGGACAAGAGTGCGCAGTAAGGTGGGTGAGAGGTGATATAGCTGAATGTAAGGTCTATCGCAAGAATTCCTTCTTTGGAATTTTAGAAAAAATATATGCTTCGATAAAAGAATTGATAATTGAAAAAAAAAAAAGTTACAGAGTTTAATTCCGATTTTGGAGAAATGAGGGGGGTCTTTGATCGTGACCATCGAACGTTTTGTAAGGGAGAGGGGTTCAAGGGTTGTGACTTATTTGGACAACGGGCGGTGGGGGTGGGAGGTCAAAAAGTCATGAAAATTTATGAAGTACCCACGCACTCTTGCACACTTTGGCACTGCGCACTCTTGCACTATCCGGACTGAACAATTTTGAAACGTCACTACTGCCATCCATTGCGATGAATATCCAAATCACTTGGGTGGCAACTAGTCCAATAATAACCCCACCAGAATAAATAAAAAGAAGTAGCTTATCTTTCCAATCTTTCATACAATCCTGGTTACAAAAGTCATAAATATTAGATCACACGTGTCAGAAATCACTTTTTCTCGTTTAAATCTTTCAAAATTGGATGAAAACACGCAGATTATTTTGATGGTACACTTGAGACGTCAGTGGACTGTTAAAAACTAAAACCAGCCCCAAAATACTATTCTGTGATTAGATAATGGCACTGCGTACTCTTGTCGACTGCGCGCTCTTGCACCACCTTACCCTATACTTTTATTCGATTGCTTAGAAAAATTCTTTGTCCGGTAAATTCGGTGAAAGTGTTAGAAATACTGCAGTCAGCAGAAAAGCTTATAGGGGAGAGCGGGGCAAAGAGGTTACCTCTGCAAAAAAGCAAAAAAAATTGGGAAGATGTTCGATTTTTTTTTTCAATAAAATTGTTTCCCGAAGAAATTTTTTTTTTTTTCAATTTAATTTCGAAAATTTGGCTGAGGTGCCTGCTTTGCCCTGCTGCCCTCTTTGCCAACCTCTGCCCTACTATGTACGTCGGCGAATCAATGACCGAATGCCGGTAGAAAAGTGCCGGAGTTGTCAATGCCGGGCCATTAAGATACAGATGCAAGTGTGTTTGGAAACGGCTAAGTGATGGCAACTCGGTTGTGGCAAGAGGCAAAACGCCCTGCAGGAAATCAGTAGTTGGTAACCAACACCGTTCCATCAATGATTGGATACTGGTAAAACTTTACCGAAATACCGCTATCTTACATGTAGTGGCGCCGCAAAGGCTTGCCTAGACCAGCACATTGCCAGCACTGCCAGTGCTGGGCCATTATGATTTCGGCAGTTCTGTGTTTGCTGGGAACGAATGACAAATTTTTATGAATAGTTTTTTAAATTTCCAACAGCCCTGAATAATTTTCAGAAATTTTGAGGTTAAAATTAGGTATACTTAAAATTACTTACCTTACGAAGTGATATTATCTGTAATTAAAAATTGCAACACATATTTAAATTATATCTAAGAAAATTACTTTTTGCTTCCATCACTAATATGCACGAGAATAAAAATCTCAGATGGGTCGCAAACCAATCTGAGATGGTCGCAGGTACAGTCTCAGCTGGTCGTCACGTAAATATTACATGGAAACTGGCCAAATGGTAATGTAGGAATACGTACTATCTGCACATCGGTTGTGTTCAAATGCAAAATGGGACGTACTGCTATGTAAACTGGGTTCTACGCACATGCGCATCGGCTCTGCAACTATGTTGAACTAATAAATGTACGATTGGTGTGAGACCAATCTTGGATGGCCCTCTGTCCAATGCAGATTGTTCTCTATACTATCTGCATAGGCCTAGCACTCGTCTGAAAATATTTTTTCTTACAGATTGGTCTCAGACCAATCTGAGATGGCGCTTACACCGACGTTTGGTTTTCCGTGTATGACTGCATATTTTATTCAGTGAGTAGTGTCACTTATAACACACCAATTGCAGGACATCTGAAATACTTAAATATAAGGTTTGAACGATTAAAACTGTGCATCCAAGGATAGCACAGCATAGTACGGTGTTTGACATGACATGAAAATATAAAACCCCTTCACAATATTGCCTTAGATGTTAAACAAAAGTATAATAGTGGAAAATTACATAATGTCAGATTAATCATATAAAAAGTACAGGTAGCAATCAACTTAAAATAATAGGAACTCCGTTTGCATTTGTGTTAGTCTCGACTCTCTAGTAAAACAAAGTGCAGATATATTAATTAAAACTTTCGACTTTTCATTATCATCTAGCTGTTAAACTTAATTTATACGATAAACTATTGAAAAGTGAAATCAACCAGAAACAATATTGACTTTCATATGATTTGCATCAGACTAAAATATATAACAAAAGAAAATGAACTATCAGCTCTAATATATTAGGTAAAATGTCCAAAACAACAAATAATCTTTGAAAAGA
The DNA here is from genome assembly GCA_963992785.1 of Tenthredo livida. NCBI lineage: Eukaryota > Metazoa > Arthropoda > Insecta > Hymenoptera > Tenthredinidae > Tenthredo > Tenthredo livida. The sequence continues at coordinate 20,112,550 of OZ023064.1, forward strand.
TATAACTGGTTAGAATATTATATATAATATTATTATACTGTATAATAAGTTTAGTATTTTCGAATTTCATGTATAAATTTTCACGTATAATTTATACATGAAATTCGAAAATACTATATTTTGTACGGTTCACAACTTTGATCAAGTGGTTTCGTATAATGATACAAAGACTAAAATGCTTGAGAAAATACACTCCACATAAAGTGGCAGAATATGAAATTTCTTACGGAACTAGAAATAATTTGTATTTTTTTATACAAACGATTTTAATCACATGGCACATAATATTTGCCATCTGCAGTGCAATGAACGTTGTATGGAACGTGATTCCTCAACCTCGCTTGTGCTGAGAACTTCCATGTTTCAGTGTCTTTAACTTGAAATGCGTGTACATGCTTTGAGAAGTCTATTGTGTCCAACTTCAATACAAGAAATTCTACTTTGCGATATTCATACATCAATATATATTTAATCTTCCCGAATTGTCTGAGACCGTTGTCGACTCCGAATGAAATTACCATATCCGGCTTATAACATGTACCATTAACTTGAATCCAAGTGACTAGAAGGTATCCATCGTCATCTAACATACCTGGAGGTAGTACATCTTGGAATACTTGAAATTTTTCTAAATTACGAATCATATTTCCTTGACACACTCCCCAACTAAAGCGCTTCTCAAATCCCTTATTAGCAAGGAGTCTGTAAGTCAATTGTAGCTGTTGTTTAGTTGCTAAAGTATGCGATATATTTCCACGAGAATATACAACTTTAGCATTATTTTTGAAGTCTTTATGATTTGCTTCGAATCTCATGCATGAAATGTTTTTGAGCGGACCTAGTTTTTCAATAATACCAGGATAGTGTAACAAGTAATGATGCTTCGGCTTTAGAGGTTCTTCAAACAATTCCAAATACATGCGATGGTGTTCGGAAATTGAAGTTTTTAATGAACTAATAGTTTCGATTGTATGTGATGGTGCCATCACGATGCAATGTATTTGTCTGAGAATAACGAACAGTTTCCATGCTTTACTATCTCCAGGTACAAGATCACCTATGATCAATCCGAGATAGCAGACAAGAGTAGACATTTCCGACGCTGACAGTATTAGACACCCTTTCTTTAATGCATCATTAGATATAGCTGGAGGGATATTTCCTTTTAAAGCGCTGCCATAATTGAAATATCGGATTCTATTATTCAGTGTAGTCAAAGAAAAATATTTATCCACGTTGATCGTTCGGTTTAAGATTTTGGCGATGTCGTAGCGAAATACACCCTCAAGATTGTCATGCATGACATCACAGTATTTATTAACCGTCACATGATATGACGGTATCTTGTTGAATATACATGGTTCTTTCACACCAACAGTACCGTTAACTGAATGTTCAGCATAGTTTTCTTCTGTACGTAACATTTCCGAATCCTCTAATACTTGACTTTGAAGAACCTGTTTAGGCGCAATGCAGAATCTACACGGGAAAATGTTTTGCACCGCAGCAGTTCGGCCCAGAATGTCAGCAGCTCAAAATGACGAGCTCTGTCGATACCACGTTGTGGAGCGCCAGGCGCTCGACGCTGAGTCGCTGCAGTTCGACTCAGGTAGAGCTGCGCGCTAAAATGGGACTGTAGAAATCCCACCTTGTGCCGAATGTCTGTTATACCCTTGTTATACCATAGTATTTACATTGTTGTTAGAGAGGAGCGCCTGCCGCTCCGCTCAAGTTGAGCAGCTGTGAGTCAAAACTCGCACCACTACCGTTTAGCAGCATGTGGAAGCGCTGCCGTCGCTTCACAAGACCGCTGCTGTGCTAAACTTTTCCCCGTGTACATGCATAGTTAGCATTGAAGTTTGTTACAAATCCAAGTATATCATGCAGACCTAGGTTGTCACCTGCTATCACTGCTAATGCAAAGAAAACTTGCATCTCCTTCCCATCAATGCAAATTGTGATACCATTTTCTTCAAGATCAGTGATTTGTTCTATGATCTTATGGAAAATATGTTCGTTGCCGAAAACTGACATATCTTGTGAATTGTGAAGCTGTGCAAGAAAAATGTTTTCAAGCCTACCACAATATTCCGGAGGTAACGCAGCGATAGTATAGTATACACCACCCAGTTTATTAATTGCCGTGTGGGTACCTAGTGGATTATTTACCTCAAACTCATCGAAATACACAATTAAAGGCAAAACTATTTTGTTCTCGAATTTCTGCTCGATTGCCTTCCCCAGTGTTCCTTGTACAAGCGAAACTCAGCTGTCTCTAGTTTTGACTTCATCCATGTAACAAATTATTGTTTCAAAAACCTTGGGCAGTTCTAGAAACTTTTTTAAGACTTGGGCCATTGGTACGATTTGTGCATAGAGATTAATTACATTCATTTGCCTGATATTATTAACAGTAGCTGGATTCGGTGATGTACCAACAGAGAATGCATCAAGTTTGATGAAATATGATGAAGCTTCGAAAAACTTGAACCTTTGATATTCGGTTTGTAGACTTTTAAATGGCTGGGCCAAAATATCAAGCATTCCGTTGACATCGGATTTGCTCTCCTTACATTTGATACAATTATATTTGTTTTTGATAGATTCAATACAAGTGATGCTGATGAACTCAGTGACAGCTTCAATAATATCTTGCAAAAGAGCACGTGTTACAGAATTATTAGAATATAGTTTAGCTGCAAATACTGAAGCACAATTTGCAACCATTAATTGATATTCGTTTATATCCAAACACTGACAGTTATCTGCAATATCCAAAACAGGGCCATGAAAGACTGGTATTTCTGCGACATCCGGATTCATTGAAATATTTTCGTTATTATAATTACGTGGGATACCTGAAGTTTCACCACCTTGACGGTGCTTCGATTGTAGGTGTTTATTAAAACCGTAAATATTGGGAAACGATCGAAAACATTTATCTTGCTGACAAGTGCACCGTGAATTGATCAAGGTGTGATGCCTGACCTTGCAGTGTAATATAAGTGTTCGAGGATCAGGAAATGTATGGATACAGAATGGACAGTAGTATAAACTCATTTTTGGAGTTTTAAACTAAGAATTACGTTAGATGGACACAATAGACTTCGACTTACCAATAACAAGCTTATTCTATATAAAAAAGGCTATTCCATATGTTTCTGTATCAATGGTAATAGTTCCATTAGATACGAGATCGGCTTATCCCACCGAGTGGTGAATTTGTACACACTGCATTGTATAACGTACCAGAGGTGTTCACTTTCTGGCGGTTAACAAGCATTCAGCGCGTGGCATGCCTTGAAGCATATATCAAGTGCTCTCAATGTGGTAGGAAGTTTATACACAGTTTCATCAATTGAAACATAGACGCTATCCACACTTTCCACAGTAGGGCCTACCACGATTATGAATGGTTGAACAGTTAGTCCAAGTTTTCGCATTTTTTCCCTCCGATCGTGCTGCAGTCTTTGGATATCACCAGGAATCTGTAATAAAAGTATCAAATAGAATATGTATAGAAAGCGAGCACTAGCTAGATTGAGCATGTAACTGCAGCTGGCTCTTTGTCAATGGTAGATAATGAAGACTGAATCGAATTCCATGGTTATCGAGGAAAACTACCTTCACATGTAGAATGATACTCTCTTCGCACTCAGTTAACGAAGGTTTCCAGTGTTGTTTCTTCACTCTTATTCTCCCCCTTGGTGGAATTAAAATCGGTAGAAGAAGTATTTGTGCAATAACCTTGCATTCTGGAAACATATTGGTATAAATTAATTATCTTGACAGTATTTGTATCCCAATGGATGTCTAGTCAGTATTATACCAGCAGTGGTGTTATCATCATCCAACAGCTTGAATAAGAGAGATGCGCGTTCAGATGTCGACAGAGGAGAAGATTTGATAAGCGCATCAAAAAACTTAACCCAATCATCGATTATGTTGACATTTTGGCAGATTTTTAGCACTTCAAAATCTTTTTCAATAAGTGTATAACCCAAGGGATCCTTTAATACTGGCCATTTTGCATAAATATCTGAGACATTCTTATTGGGTCCGGTATCAGCAAGTCTGAGCGGAGCAGTGATTAGCCAGTGCTGGTGCACAGAATCCCATGGCTCTCGATTATGGCGTAGCCATGAGACACTTTTCTGCATTTGTGCGTCATCTGTGATCAACAGTCGATGAAAACTTTTAGCATTCGTATACCGTGACAATCTCAGGATGCAGAACGCCAGGGATACCAATCCAAAACTCGTTGGCAGCAGTTAAGTAACTTACTAGTGATTTCTAGTGATTTTACTAGAAACATCAAATGAGTTACTAAACTGCTGCTAACGAGTTTTGGGTTGGTATCTCTGGCCTTCCGCATCTTGAGATTGCCACGGTATAAGCATTTGTTGGTCGGCATTGAGTAGCGTTATAAAGAGTTGAATACTTTTTGGAAATCGTACAAGTATAAGAATACCTCCAGGTGCAGTGGTTGAAGTACATGGCTCAGTTGACTTTACTAAGCCGGACAACTTCCTAAAATCACGTAATTTGTTTCGATATTTATCTACCAGCTTTCCACTAGAGCAGATTAATTTACGTGTCCTTGAAAACTGTTTCTTAATGGGTGGAATATAAGAGGTTTGGATATTTTCTGTTGGAAACAAGTTGACTATTTCCTCAGCTAGTCGCTGGAAGTCTGTGTTTCGTAAGACACTAGAAACATAAATAATTCTATGACACTCGTTCCTGAATTTGTGAGTCTGTGCTGTACGTACCTATGCGGATCTTTCAACGAACTTGAAATGACAACTTCTGCTATTGTCTGCCGACATTTTCTGGATAGAGTTTTTGTTTTTTTGTACCCTCTGAGGATACCTCTACCTTCAATGCTGCTGTTCAGAATAGATCTTATCCGTGTGGAACTTTTAAATTCTTTACAAGCGGCGTCGTAAGTTTTTTTGTTAATCAAAGCATTTTTGTCGTGTTAACTGTTTTTCCTGCTCCTCATCTATGTCTGTAGAACATGCACTTGACGTGTCATCATGATCAGAAGAATGCTGCCAAAATATGTGAACATATAGAGATCAAAACTATTGTGAACAGATATATACAGGGTGTCAATTAAGTAACGGGACGGCTGAATATCTTCTGAAGTAGGATATTTTTTGAAAAGGTCAACATCATCCATGATGTGATTTTCGACGAGGAATTCAATGGTGACCTCGATTTTGACCTTGACGATGACCTTCAAGGTTATTTCAAGGTCAACTTTTTTTGTTTAAATGGACACCCCCTTTTTTCACATCAGCATTCGAAAGAGCGCAAAATTTTACGTCCGAACACGTAATCGGATCATAGAGAAATCTTGACCTTGACGTTCATTCTTGGGTCAATTAAACTCAAATAAGGTGTGGATACCTCTGGGAATAGAAGCTTTTCAAATTCTCTCATGACGATCGAAGTTATCAATTCTAACGGGGCGCATTTAGTAGTGACCCTTATCATGACTTTGACGATTACCTTCAAGGCCATTTCAAGGTCACCTTTTTTCTCGATGGAAACCTGTATTTTCAAGTGCTGAAATCAATAAGACAAACAGTTACACATTTACATCAAAAGATTTGGAAAAAATACATCAATTCATACCGAATCCACACCTTATTTAAGTTTAATTGACCCAATAATGAACGTCAAGGTCAAGATTTCCCTATGATCTAATTACGTGATCGGACGTAAAATTTTGCGCTCTTTCGAATGCTGATGTGAAAAAAGGGGGTGTCCATTTAAACAAAAAAAGTTGACCTTGAAATAACCTTGAAGGTCATCGTAAAGGTCAAAATCGAGGTCACCATTGAATTCCTCGTCGAAAATCACATCAAGAATGATGTTGACCTTTTCAAAAAATATCCTACTTCAGAAGATATTCAGCCGTCCCGTTACTTAATTGACACCCTGTATATATTATTCGTTTCATAACTCAGTTTGACTAATTCCAGGAGGATGAGTGAGATCTTTCGTTTTGGTTGAGGAAACTCTATAGATTTTTTTTCAAGGAGTTTACTTTCTTTTTCCTTATAAGTTTCGAATCAATTTTATCCAGAGCATTATACATTAATTGCATACAGAAGCACTCACAGAACTATCGGTGCCTTCTTTATTATTCACATTTTTATTGGAATGGTTCCGCCATTTCATAGTGAACCTCAGTCGCATACCGACGACAGGGAGTAACTCCTTAATCAGGACAATTTTTTTATCTTTCAACAGAGGCGTGGTAATACCATTATCTAAGTGCGAAAAAATATACAGAAAACGATACAGAAAACACTTAAGGGGGTATCTACACCTTCGAATTTTCAAAAAATCGTTTTTTTTTAATAATTTATTTGGAATGCTAGTGACCTACTCTACCTGCAAATAAATCGGTGTTAAGATATCTAGAGGATTTGAGAAGTTACAGCCATGGCAGTGCCAAATTGCGAAAAAGCGCCGCGGCGAGGCGCGCGAACCCTCAGATTGGTGCCATAAGTATTGTACAACACCGCCAACACCACTGCTTACTTTTATGAGGTTTTGATATATTTCGATTTTGAATTTGATTTTGTGATCTTTTAATTGTTTGTAATTATCATTCTTACACATATTGAATTTTCAATATTCTTTTAAATTGTGATCATTGACAGAACACATGGCTGCGATCTACGTTTTTTCGAGGTTGGGTGTCCACTTGTTTGTAAATATTGTCGTGCTCTCAGTACGAATTCAAACCAATAGTAATTTCCATTATCGGATATTTCGACTACATGCCTACACTAAGGCGATAAGTCATTAACGGATAAATAAATAATCCATTATCGGATAAACACAGTGTAGGTATATATATCTGAGATGAGACTTCGGAATCGAAAGAAGATGATTCATCAAAAAGTGCGTTTGAAATCGATGCCAGGAGACTACACACTTGGATTTCCAAAAAGATGAGTATTTCTATAATACATATTGTAACTTTTCACAGGTTTGCGATATAGAAGATATCACAAACCGTGCCGTTAGTGTGAGTTCTATTGCTCGGTTAATGTTTTTCGGGACCACTCTTAATAATTAGACTATTGACGCTAATCTTACGGACCTCAAACGCACTGCGTTATCAGCCGTCTCCCTGACGAATAGGTACACGCAGACGTGCAACTACCGTCTTCTTCCCAGTTAGTAAACAAACCTACACTCAGAACTGTGCCTGCAAGTGCAGACAAAGTCTGTCTCAGACTTTGACAAGGTTAGACCTTGCCGAAGCTGTCTCTACGCTATAGTTAGTAAGTTGAATTTACAAGACCTGGAAATTGGCGAAAAAGGGAGGCTGCGACAAATTATGCTTTTTCTTAATCAAACAAAAAAATATCATTTATTCAAATAAACTTAAACTAAGGTTGCAACCAACTAAAATTATATTTACACTGTTGCGTTTGTTTGTGTGAATTGAGTATAACTTTTGCACAATAATATTCTTTTCATTACGTGACTTTTAAATGAGTGATTATTTCTATTTTCTTTTATGATAATAATTTTCTGATAAACTAATAATTTTCCGAAATATAATGTGAATCTATGGTATATTACTTCTTTAGTTAATATCCAACAAAATTGAAATTAGAGGTTAATGATCACTCGAGCTCTATGCTACGAGTGTCGAATATGAGTATTGAAGTGAATAGTGAGACAATGAGGCGTGTGGCCTATCAATTGCTGCTCTGCTGAGCGCCGTCGCAACTTATATACGATTTGTGACGTCACACGGCAGACGCGTTTGCTCGAACGTTCTAGATGATACATGAATTCGCTCTTTCGCCGTTGATGATTGGTCGATTTGAAGTAGCTGTCGTACTCAAATGCTAACGCTCAGGCCTAGGTGGCCTGATACGTTACAATATATTAATTGCAAGAATTAATAAATATTATAAGAAAAAAGGTATGATTGATGAAAGATGAAAGAATTTTCTTAGTATTGACAAAAATTGTGCTAGCATCTTCTGGATCTCAAAAATATTGAAGATAAAAAATTTTACAGAATTTTTATGTTTTGAACAATTTTGATCAGATTTTTTCCAAAGTAATTCATTATTTTTCTAACAGCCTCATCGGACACCTGACCGACACTGTTGTTGTACAGAACGGGTCAAGACTCACTACAAACCTCCGCCTGGCACATGTGTCTAGACTCGACTCGACTCATAACTCATCGATACGAGAGCAGCTGCGGATCCAGCATATTAGTCATAAGCAAAATCTTAAAACTTGATTTCCTGTAACTAGATTTTCCTCTCTGGGAAAAATAGGAAATGAAAAAAAATTGAAATAAAAAAGTTTGAAAGTTGATTTCTGGAGAATGAATATTTTGACCGGTTGTCGTAAAGAATCAGGAGCATCGTTGGACCGATTCTGGAGTTTGTGGTCTTTAAATTTGTAGAATCCAAACCTCTATCAGATGAACTGACAACTTTTTGATATCACTATTTTTGGTTGAGATAATAGAAAAAATATAGAAAAAAAATTGAAGAATCAGAAAAATCTCAGTAAAAACTAAGCGAGTCAGGCGATTTTTGCGATATCAAAAAGTTGTCTGTTCATCTGATAGAGGCACCTCTTCTGAACACTTGAAGACCAAAAACTCCAGAATTGGTCCAACGATACTCCTGATTCTTTACGACAACCGAGTAATTTGGTATTTTTCTATATGGAGCGTAACTACTATTGGACTCAAAGTAATATTGAATGTTAGGTATGGATAATGAGGGTCAAACCCTCCCCAAACTTCATGATTTTTTTGGATTTGATCAGACTTTCAAATTCGCTGTAAAACATTATTATCTTTTTCAGAATTTTAACCCATTCAAAGGTGTGGATACCCCCTTAAAATAATAATATAAGCAATATGGGAAATGAGACAAGTGACAAAAATCGAAAGACGAATCATCTCGATATGAAAAAGTTAGAATTAGGATTAAGATTGCAATTAAAATAAGATTACACAATAATATAAATCAATGAATGAGATGCTCGCAGAGCCGAGATCGGAATCTCAACGGAACAAAAAAAAAAAACAAGGCGAGAGAAAGAAAGAGAAGCCGATAACGAAAAATACCCCCCCATATTTTCTACAGATAAAATTTGATAAAAACTGTTACTTCGTAGCCCCAAAGAATATACGCCCATTGCGTAACATACAGGCAAGGTAAACCAAGCTTGTGTGGCGTATACATGCATGAAATTGGCATCCAAGTTATGGCAGGCATCCACGTTAGGCGGCGCTGTCGGACGTATATGTACACAGCTTTCACGCACACTAGTAGCGTGTCTGTATGTTCAGTGGCGTAGCTATATCCCTATGGGCCCGTGTGCAATCATTGGTTGTGGCCCCCCGCCCCCCTCCTTTCTGATACTCATCCACATTCGTATATGCAATTATATTTTTAGCACCAAAACTACGATATTCAACTAGCCTCAGGCCGCTTAGAAACGTAATATGAAAAGCAAAAAATCGTGGCGTTGCGGGAAAATACGCTCCCCGAAAGGTAATTTAATAATTAGAATCCTTTAAATCCATTTCATTGATTCTATCAAACTCGCAATTCTACTAATCCAATCTTATCATGAGCATTTCATTTCCTGTCGACGTCGTTTGTATTTTTCCAAAAGAACTTATAGTTAGGGGCGGGGGGGGTATACTCGAATTTTACCGACCGGTTTATTTCTCGATTTTCTCCGAAACGGGGCTATCAATCGACTTGTCCTTTTGGCAGCCGATGTTTGACGAGTAATGAGTTCGAACTGGTACGTTCGATCGGATGAGTAAATGAAACTGGATTGGCGAATTTCTTGAGATTCCAGATTGACATAAATTAGAAAGACCTCAAATTGATGTGAATTTCAGTTCTTTTCTATCCGTTTTCATCCGGAATCTCAAAAAATCGGATTCGCCAATCCAGTTTCATTTACTGGGAACCATGGAAATCGCAAAAATTACCACAAAATCGTAGATTACAACTGGCCCCTTCATCGTTGTCGAAAACAAAGACGTTTTAGAATGGTTGTGTTCGGAATCCCATATAGAATCGGGCTACCACGGCCGATTTTGCATTTTTGATGCATAGGCTGTGATATAAGTCGAAATAAATGGCACATCGACACTTTTCAATGGAAAAAAAAAAATGATATCACAGTCTATGCATCAAAAATGCAAAATCGGCCGAGGTAGCCCGATTCTATATGAAATTCCGAAGACAACCATCCCATTCCCAAAACATCTTTGTTTTCGACAACGATGAAGGGGCCAGTTGTAATCTACGATTTTCTGGTAATTTCTGCGATTTCCACGGTTGGGAGCGGCATTTCAACCGATCGAACGTACCAGTTCGAACTCAATACTCTTCAAACATCGGCTGGCAAAAGGACAAGTCGATTGATAGCCCCGTTTCGGAGAAAATCGAGAAATAGACCGGTCGGTAAAATTCGAGTATACCCTTCCCTTAATTTATCATAAATTTGGGTAATTCAAAGTTGATATCCTCGACGAATCACTCAATTTTCAGAGTGAGAAAAAAAAAATAACGAAAATGTGCATTTTTGAGAAAATAAAATACTGCACACAGCAAGATTCGAACGCTACTAACTAAGCCACACGCTTCGGTGAAAAGTGCGTTACGAGAGTGGAACAGTTCCTGAATTTGAACCTATTATGTTATACATTGTTTCTTAGTTCATCTTTCAAGGAATTAACATATTCAAGGATCAACATTCATTTTTTTTTCTTCCAAGCACGTGGGCCCCTCGACCCCACGGGCCCGTGTTTTTCGCACCCCTAGAACCCCTGGTTGTTACGCCACTGTGTATGTTACGCAAGCCGAAAGGGGCCTATTCGGTTGAAACACGTGCATAGTTGGGTGTACTCGACTTTTGCTTCGATCAACTAAATAGTTGGTTCCAGGAACCGAATGTGTGTTTGACACTTTTGATAAGGGATCATTTAACGTTAACCTCTCCTAATACTCCGTATTAGTATTACTTTTGATGCCAACATGACATGCTATCTGCAATAATTGGTTATATTAGGTGTAAATTTTCCCAACTTACCTCTAAAAATGTCTATAGCATCAGGCAAGTCCCACTCTTGTAATAGACGCTTGCATTCTTCATCGGCCATGACGTTCCCACAACCAAAAACTTATATTTAAATTTAAACAAGTCTGTGAAATCTTGTCCATACGTATGGCACAGATACGGCACTTATTGTAAAAATCACGCCACAATTAGAAAGAAATATTGCACCACGCGATACGGCACTGAAGCGGTATAGCAGGAAGATGGCGTCAGGAGATGCCGGGGACCGCATGGCGCATAACCACGCGAAAAAGCGCACGTGATATGGCCCACTTCCGCACATTAATTCGCGCCAAAACTGTATATTGAGTCTATGCAAATGCATATTCGTTTTATGGATGATGCACTATTGTTAATATTTATACAAACAGTTTATTTTATAAAGCAATACGTATAGTTCGTAAAAATAAATAAACAAATATACATGATAAATTCTACTACGCTTTCCGGTTGGCGCCATTATCGATACGGACGCGTCCATGGCGTCAATACAAGCTACGTTGTTTCATAAAGTACATCGAAGCAAATAAACATCCTGTTCATTGAAATGAATATTATTATTAATAATTATTATTATAATAATATATATAATTATTATGGATCAGTTGCCAAACGAAGTTGACCATTTCAGAATAGTAGAAGAATAGTAGATGAAGTATTTTCCGACGAATTTGAGTTTATATTATAATCCGAGCCGAAGGCGAGCTTATGTATACAAAGGCTTATGCATCAGATTGAAGTTCTCAACGCAATTGGTCCGATCAAACCGCTCGATCAACACAACCAAATCGTTTAGTAGTATCAGCTTAGGAATTAATTCAATTAATAGGGTTGACTCAACTGTTGTATTTGTTATGAAAAATAGGAATGCAGTTAAACCAACTAACTCGTTCTGACCAAACTATGCATCAGATCAATATTTATAACGCAATTTGTTCAATCGAACCGATTCGTCGACACAACGAAATTGTTCAGTTGATTGAACTAAAAAATTATTTCAATTAATACGGTTGATTCGGCTGTTGAATTTGTCGTGACAAACGGTAATAGAGTTGCATCAAGGAACCAGTTCTGACTAAACAGTTTAGTTGTTTGAACTGAGTCGATTTGATTGGATCAACTGTAGTTTACTTGAGCCAAAGATCGAATAGTTGAGACAAAGAAATTTGCTCCAACTGAATATATTTAGTCGGCTGAACTATTCCTTTTTCTCCGTGTGGATATCATATTCGGAATTTGTGGGGTTCAAATTGAAGCTCGAAGTGTCTTCTTTTACGCCTGTTGAATGGATATTTTTTATTCCGTTTCATTGTTGAGTTGCATCTCTCTGAAGCGATCGGTGCGCAAATTCACGTCTCAACGCAAACTTCAACGTAGCACACGGGGAGCAGGAATTTTTCGTCAAAAAATCCATTCCGTGTCAAAGTTAGGAAATTTTCTTGGCTTCAAAACCCTTTTCTCAAAATCTTCGTACGATTTTTTTTCGCAGAACTACGTCCATTTCGAGCAAACTACTCGGAAAAATGTTCAAATCACCATAACTTCCGACAGAGTCATGGTAGAACAATATTCTACACACCGATTTTTAGGTAATTTCATCTCCTTCAAGATGCTCGTATCAAATTAATTTCTCTCTTAATTTTAAAGGGTTCAGCTCACTTTCACCACAGAAGTGCATAGGTTAAAATGCATTGAAAATTAGGGTTAAATCTGACCCCCAAAACTCTATTCAAACTTATCGGAAATTGAAAACTGCTATGATTTTCAAAAAGCTCAAGCTCGTCTCTTTCAAATTCTCTAGCTGTCGATCTCCGTGCGATTTTTTTTCGCCGAGTTACGACAGTTTGAAGTAGACTACTGCAAAAGATCTTCAATTTGCTATAACTTCTGGACATTTTATGGTAGAACAATTTCTTGCGGACCATTTTGGACGTGCTCCAGGTGCTTTATCATCAGATCAAACTTTAATTTGAAATTTCCAAAAATTTGAAACTATATATATTAATTATATATATTTATATAAGTTATATTAATAGTAATAGTTAAGTATATATATTAATTATATATATTTATATAGATTATATATAATCTATTGTAACAGCGATTCCCGCGGGCTCGGGTGTTACCCGCAGGAACTACGTTCAGTTATCAAAAACAGCACCAACGTCGTTACCTCCTCCGACTAGCTCTAGGTAGGTGTTGGGCGCCAGACTCCGGGCTCAGAGTCCTCTCTCTCTCTCTCTCGTGCTCCAGCTAGCCTATCGGTAGAGGGATATTCGTGGGGGCGAGAAATAAAAACACTTGACACAATACGAATTAGATTTGAATATTATTTATTAATTAAAAAGAAAAAAAGAAAAAGGTGATATTAATTTGTCCAGCCTATCACCTGGCTTCGGCTACTCTCACCGCTACTGTATGTTTTATACTAAGACTAAATAAAGAAACTAAATCGAAAACTAGAAAAGAAATAAATTAAACGACTCTACTCTACTATACTATGTAAATTCTCACAATGACTCTACTCTAATATATTATAATAAACTAGAAACAGGTACGGTTGACAATTTCGCAGGCGTAGGGGATAGCCTTCCTCGCTACTACCAGCTGGAGGCTGGCTGTCAGTCGATTTCGAAGCCTACGCTTCTAGTCTCTGGCTGACAGCTGCTCACTCAACAGCTAGGAGGGGAAGGGAATCGGTACTCGTTAGCTCGGGACTTGGCCACGAGAGTGCTCTGACACGCAGCAGGCTATCTGCGACGCGTGACGTCAGAGACTCGGGCAAGATGGCGTCGACTCTACCTTGGCGAATTTCTGCGCAGCGGCAATGCAAGCCGGCACGCTGACGCGCAGAATCGACAGCCACCTAGAGAACAACAACAAGTTTGAGCTTGCCGGTTCTCAACTGACACGCGGTACTCGGGGACTCGATACTCTCGACGGTACTAGGGAACGAAGAGCTTCCTGACTCTAACTCGAGACTCAACGGGAATTTAGGGACTTTAGGGGAAGAATGAAGCTATCTTGAATTGTCGGGCTCGGATTGATCCTACCTGCTCGGCTACGATGGCTCGGCCTCGTGTTCGGCTTGGTGTCCGTGGATAGGCAAGGGTCGTATATGTCCAAATCGGAATAAATCAAGTCCAGAGTCCAAAATCAATTCCAGTAATAATTCGCGGGGGTCACAATAAACACAAACACCTCTAAACACCTCAAAATACTCGGGGGTTAACTCGCTCGATTCACTTGTAATTATGGCACGTTACTCAGTTTCACGGCTAGACAATGAATGGCTCTTCGCTTCCGCTATGCTAATTACCGCTTATCGCCGTTCGTCCTGCTAGCGCCAGCCGTCATCGATAGACCAATCCGAGGATCTATAGTCGATAAGGCGTCGCTAGGACGAAGGGCGGCAGTATTCAAATTAGCTAACGGGACTTTGGGGCTCTCGGGGATACATACGCTCGTTTAGGCTGGTACGGAGGAGGTCCAAACGTTTGCCACGTTACACTATATATAAATATATATATAATTATATATATTTATATACCGTGATGTTATGAGGAAGCCGAACGATGGCCGCACTATAGTTCGACCAACCTACGCTCGCATTGCGTACAGTAATGTTCATTAATGGGTCCCCAGTGGCTAACTGTTTTTTCGGACTTTTTCGGATACAATCAATAAAATAGTATAATATTATTTTTATAAGGGGTCATAATTATTATTATTATAATTTCGACTATCGGCACATCAAATACGACTAGAATGGAGTCTCGTTTCCGATAAAGTCCGAAAAAAACAGTTAGCCACTGGGAACCGAATAATGAATATTACTGTACGTGAGCTTCTACTCGCTGCTAGTGACTGCCAAAATCGAGTTGGCACTCACTGACAGTGAGTAGAAGCTCACGTACGCAACGCAAGCGTGTGTTGGTCGAACTAAAGTGCGGCCATCGTTTGGCTTCCTCATAACATCACGGTATAATTATGTATATAATCGCAAAAAGGTTCATATATAATTATATAGGGTTATATATAAATATATATTGTAACAGCGATTCCCGCGGGCTCGGGTGTTACCCGCAGGAACTACGATCCGTTATCAAATTAACACCAACGCTTTACCTCCTCCGACTAGCTCTAGGATGTAGTTGTTGGGCGCCAGACTCCGGGCTCAGAGTCCTCTCTCTCTCTCTCTCTCTCTTGCTTCGGCTAGCTATCGGTAGAGGGATAGTTCGTGGGGGCGAGAAATAAAAACACTTGACACAATACGAATTAAATTGGAATATTATTTATTAATTAAAAAGAAAAAAAGAAAAAGGTGATATTAATTTGTCCAGCCTATCACCTGGCTTCGGCTTTCCTCACCGCTATTTTATGTTGTACAATCTAAATAAACGATAAACTAAATTAAATAAAATAAACGACTAGAAAAGAAAATAAATTAAAAGACTCTACTCTAAATTATATAAATTCTCAAAAGTGGCTCTACTCGAAATAATTAAATATTATATAGTAAGGCTGGAACAGGTACGGTTGATGACTATCACAGGCAGTAGGGTAGACTAGCCTTCCACACTACGACCAGCTGGAGGATGGCTGTCAGTCGATTTCGAAGCCTACGCTTCTAGTCTCTGGCTGACAGCTGATCTCTCAACAGCTAGGAGGGGAAGGGGATCGGTACTGACTCGGGACTCGGCCACGAGAGTGCTCTGACACGCAGCAGACGATCTGCGACGCGTGACGTCAGAGACTCGGGCAATATGGCGTCAACTCTGCTCTGGCGAATTTCTGTGCAACGGCGATGCAAGCCGGAACGCTTACGCGCAGAATCGACAGCCACCGAGAACAACAACAAGTTTGAACTTGCCGGTTCTCAGCAGACACGCGGTACTCGGGGACTCGATACTAAAGACGGTACGGGGGAACGAAGAGCTTCCTGACTCTACTCGAGACTCAAAACGGAATTTAGGGACTCTCGGGGAAGAATATAGGCTATCTTTACGGTCTGGACTGGATAGATCCTACCTGATCGGCTACGTTGGCTCGGCCTCGTGTTTGACTCGTGGTCCGTGGGCAGGCGAGGGTCGTATAAGTCCGAAATCAGCAGTAATCAGTCCAATAATCCAAACTCAAAGTCCAAAGAAAAGCAGGGGGTCACAAGATCTCCAAAATCACTCACAAAACTCTACAAAAACTCCTCCAAACACTCTACAAAACTCTCTCTCGATTCGATTGACAATAATGGCACGCTACTATCTTCACGGCTAGGCAATGAATGGCTCTTCACGGAAAAAAAAAAAAGTAAAATTTACACCAATTGCAGTTCATTTTACTCCAATGAACGGTGATTATATGGACAGCACTTGTGTAGAGTTGATTTTACTATTTTATTGTAGTAACTGATTGTAGTAGAATTGACTGGTGTTGCAGGCGTGAGATTACATTCCACTTAGCCGTAAAATTCACGCTCCACACGACCGCGAATTTTTCTTTTTTTTTTGTATGGTATACTAACATCACATTGTTTAATTTATCGTGATAGGAAGTCACTTTCACTGCACCAAATGTAAAATACGACTTCCAACTTAGGCATTCCTAACATCTTATTGTGGTACGATTTACATCTGCTTCATGTGCATGTTACATGGACATACCAACATTACATTGTTCAATTTATCGTTATGGGAACTCATTTTCACTGCGCCAAATGTAAAATATGACTTCCAATTGATGCGTGCCTCACATTTTATTGTGGTACAATTTACATCTGGTTTGAGTGCACATTACATGGGCGGTGTGATAAAATCTACATTTTTCTTGGTGCGTCATTTACGACTTCATATGGTCAAATTAACTGCACACCGTTGTGAATAAAACTACGTTCTGGAGTAAGCTTTACTCCGATTCGATGTATTTGACACTATATATGTTAGTTCCAGTAATCTGTGTCACATGTACACAGTACTATATTGTCAGGACCTCCTACTGTGATTTTGTACGTTGCATGTGATTGAGTAAAAAACTACCAGACAGAGAGAAAAATATTTAGGATGAATAGTGCCATGCATCGGTTCATGAGCAACGAGGATGGATTCTGTGTTCGAGAGTGCAGTTCATTTACTCTGTAATTGAATGAAGAACCGGGAAAAATGAGGAGATTATTAACAACATTTGATCGATTAAATTATGTTTATTTTATTTTAGTATGAATCGTAGCATCATACATGATTCGACAGCGATGTTATCACATTTGTTTCAGATACATATCTGTTAGACAACTTATAGATTATGATAGTATTACGATACTATATATATATATATATAAATATATATATAAAAACTCTCTTACATCATATTTTGTACTAGCAATATTGTTTTTCTTTGACGCACTACGCGTGCTATAATTTATCACATTCATTTACCGTCTATATGCAATAAGTAAAATCGATGAATAGAACTGGGCAATGAACATTCAGAGTCATATACCCATTTTTTTTCATGTAATATGTAGAACAAGTATATCTAGAATTACGAAACATATTGAAGAATTAGTCATGGAAGTTGTTGTATCTTACAGAAACTTCCAAGTGTGATATTGGCTTTTTAATAGATAGTTCTGTCTTGCAGGTTTCAAGTGGTTGTTAGTTTCATCGGCCAAATCGTTAGAAAGGCTGGGTATTTGACGATTTTACTAAACGTCCTAGCTTGAAGTCTACTTTACACCACAAATGGGTCCTGCAATGGCAGAGTTTTCAGTGAAAAGATACTCGAATTATACTACCCTAGTTAACTTCCAATACGATATATATCTTTGGAAATATTAAAAATTAAAATAATAAGAAGTAAAAAAGTAAAAGTATATAGAAAAGTTTTTGGGTGAAACATTTTTCAGGAACATTAGTACCGTAAGTGCTACTTTAACTCAGCAACTACATTTTTTGTTATATATGGATATAAGGGTAGATTGAAAAAAAGTTTTTTTCGAGATTAGAAAAGCCTAAGTGACAAACAGGTAGTAGGGGTTACTTGTAAACAAAAACAAAAATTCATGCAGACAAGATCTTGAGGTGCCCCCGAATTCTGGAGTTTAATTATTTGCCAAATCAGGGGGCCGGAGGAAGAGAACAAACGGTTCCTACAAAATTCAGCATTTCATTGAAAAAAATTCTTGTGTTTAACGATTTGTGATTATTGATAAAGCAATATTGCTGTATATATCAATAAATCATTTCATTTTTTCTATATGAATTACGACATAAGCCCTCTGATATTATGATTCAATTAGATTCATAGCTATCAATTGGAAACAAAGAATGCTCAAACTTGAACATTCGGGGGGCACCTCAAGATCGTGTCCGAATGAAATTTTTTCCTTTTTATTTTTTTTTCAAGCCGCCCCTGTCTTTTTTAATTTCGAGAGAATTTTTCTTTCGATTCACTCTAATTTACGTAGGTATATACGTTTGTACTTATAAGTATTATAAATAATGAAATTGCACTTTCATGCAGCTAAAAAAAAAGATGATACGTATGTATATAACATCGTACATAACAAATGCTTTATCAATCATATAAAGGATATAAAAATATCAATCATGTGTTTGAAACAGTAAATCATGAGCCATTGCATTATTTCTTGGTCCGTCTTTTATTCTAATTATGTGTTATGAGGTGACGAGTTGCGACATAAAACTTCATTTGCTTCTGAACTAATAGGCAAGGAAACTTGTCAGGTAGCATATTGTATGGAATCATAAATTTGTTCTTCTCGTCAATTGTGCGGTCAATTTCATAAGCATGAAAGTGTTTGTCAAAAATTATCGATGGCAAGGGAGATATTAAGAAATTGACAACTTTTTCAATTATAAAGACTGAACAAATTTCGCCAAATATAGGTTGAGACGATTTGACATCAACAACTACTATGGTATCTCTGATATATTTAGTTCCACATATGTTAACCCACCCGACGCATGTGATTGAGTGTTTCGAATCAACTTCTGGGACATATTCCCTATATTCTGCAATATTTCTGTTTTTGATAGGACCCAAAGTCATATCACGTGAGTGATTGTACTGACTTATAAAATGGGAAAACTTTAGTTGGTTTTTAATGGCTAAAGTATGAATAATATTTTTCGAACTACACGAGATATTAGCAGTTTGCTTGAATCCTCTGTGATACGACTCATACCGCATAGTTGAACAATGAACTAAAGGACCGATCATTTCTATCATTCGAGGGTAGTGTACCATCATGTGAAACTTAGGTTTTAAATGCTGACTAAAAATATCACAATACATTTTATGGTGTTCAGATATTAGAGTTTGCAATTCAATAATGTTGTCTTTAATTATTTTTGGCGAAGTCACAATCTCAATTATTTTCCGATGCTTCAAATAGAACTGCCAAACACGATCATTTCTTGGTACTAAATCACCAATTAGCAAACTCAGGTATCGCACAAAACAAGCCATTTCCGAAGCTGACATTCTAAGTTTTACACTTGACTTAACCACCTGTATTTGTGGGGGTTGATTTGACTTTTCTAATCGACCATAATCAAAGGTTCTGATACGATGATTTAAGGTTTCAAGGGTAAATATTTTCGCAGTAAAAATGTAATAGTTCAGTACACATGTTAAACTGTAGTTACAAGTTCCTTCAAACATATCGTGATCAATATCAACTGACGAATATGGAAATGTGTCAAGACTCATGACTCTACTCCATATACAAGATTCTTTAATGCCTGTCTTCGTAATATTGTTGAGCATCAGATCAACTTCATAATTTGCTTTTGTCCTGAGAAGTTTTTCGTCTTCTATGAATAACGATTTTGAGATTTCTTTAGGTGCCCTGCAAAATCTACAGTAATAATTAGCTGAGAAACATTCGACGAAGCCCAATATGCTGTTTAAACCTAAGTTGTCTCCGAGCATCAGAGCACACTCAAAGTAAAGTACCTCTTTATCTTTTCCATTATCGACAGTGATGCCATTTTCCTTTAAATAATTCAATTCATTGATAAGCACATTGAACACGGCAGAATTGCCGAACATAGTTCTATCATTCGAGTGGAATAATAACGCAAGATGTATGTGATTCAACGTTGAAGTATATTTTGGCGGCAAGCAAGGAATGGAAATGTATACACCACCTAATTTATTATTACCCGCATGAGAACCCAGTGGATTACCAGTTTCGTAATCGTCGAAATATACGAATAAAGGAAACACAGTTTTATTGCCATGAGACAATGACATCTGTTGCCATGTTTTACCTTGAATAAAGTTACTCAGCGTAGTGGAGTCGGCTAACAATGCACTGACGTATTGTTTGGTTTCATTGAGAAAATTTGGAATTTCGAAAATAGATTGCAGCGTATTTCTCAAAGAAATCATCTTTCCTGTTACCTGATTGGGTTCTGAAACTATCAGTCCATTTACCTTTCTTTCCATGCATGCCTGTCCAATAATATACTCAACGGGTTCTGTGTACGATTGATTTTCCTTCAAATATTTGAGGCGTTTATGTTCTGTATCAAAGTTTTCAAAGGGATTTGGCATATTATCTAGTACGGAATCAATTTCTTTCGATATGTTGTCAGAATCGATGGACTCATGAACTTGTAATTTCGTGTGAAGTCTTTGTTTTAAACATGGAACATATGCTTCTTTCACGAATGAGGACATACTTTTAACGACAAAGTCCACCACATTTCGTGGTATAAGAGAGTTATCATATAATGAGGTTATTAATAAAGAAGCTTCGCATTCTAGATCTATTTCATCAGCGCTAACGATTGAAGTATCATCAGGTAAAGTGTGATCGACTGCCGATAATGGATTTTCTTCGAGATCTGGCGTGGTTTTGTTATTAGAAGTATCTTGTTCGATAGATTTTTTTAATGGAATGGCATAATTAGTCTGAGGCTCAACAGTGTGAATAAGTTTAATGTGTTTTCTAAAAGAATTTAAACTACTATAAACCCTTTGACAGCCGTTTATTATACAGCTGTAGTGATCAGTGGGACCCAATTTATGTTTATGTTTCAAGTGCAAGACCAAATTGTTTACTGTTTCAAACGACATGGTGCATTTAAAGCACTGCATTTTGAACGAGGGAGCTAGCAGGTAAGCTAGCAGCGAGTAAACTTCTCAATTTGTTAACGCAGACATAGTTTTTTAGATTGCTATCTTTTATGTTGTACACCGTCTGGATGAAAGTCCACACATGCTTACATTCGACTGGGTATTGACTGTTCAATGCAAAAAATGACTTAAAACACAGGTCAACGGCCTTTAATGGAGAGGGTACTGGGTACCTTGTGTCGTTGATAAGCACCATGGAGCTGACGATGTTCTCAAGTGGACCGATGGTTACAGGAAGCGGTTGGTTCGTTAGTTTGTATTTCTCGATTATTGTCAATCTACTGCTCAACAGTAGTTGTAGATCGTCCACGGTCTGAAACAGAGAATGAGAGAATGAGAAAATGACAGTTTTATTTTTTTTTTTGATTACTTCAAAATATGTTTCGCTTCCAGTTGGGTGTTTGACATTTTTCTGTTTTGTTGACAAAGAAAAACACAAATAATAAGACAGATGGAATAACTTTCATCAAATATATCTATCGATTGCAAAGCAAAAATACCAATGATTAATGTTCTATGAACGGCTGTCCAATCGATGAATAAGTTCAAAAGTTTCACTGTACCTCAGCATGGAGCAAAAATCCTCGTTGGATTTCGAGTCTGGATGGTCTCCAATGAAATCCAGCTTTTTTGGATTTGACGGATGCTGCGTTGAGAAGCCAAGGAAGGATCAGTAGTGCGAGCACCTCCACCTTATCTGTTCAAGAAGTTTCGAATATAATATAGTTTTAGGAGTAATAGAAAAATAAATTCAACACAAAAGGATTTTAAAAAAACACTCACCTGCTTCGATGAGAGCTGCATGCTCCGATAGCAATGCTTTTATGTCATTGTCTTTCTTGGTCCTCGCAACTGCGATTATCTGGCGAGCTACTTTTGGCCATTCCACAAGTAATTGGTTTTTTTTATCTGCATGCAGATACTCGAAGTCAATATCAAGCTGGAAATGAACGACCAACATGACAATTTCTTTTGCATTGTTGGTAACCATCAAAAGTGTAGATCGAAAAACTTGAAACAGCTACCAGAGTATGACCATGTGGAAGTTTGAGGCACTTATACGTATCAAAGTAGACTGCTATGCCTGAAGATGTGTTGAAGTTCAACCTCTGATCATGGGTTTCCCTCCATTTTTCCTGGACAATATCAAAGGGTTCAACGTTGTTCTTCAACCACGCGACTGCTTCCTTGGCTTCTTCGGTTACAATAGCTGTAATTGGAGAAATTATTCATTTTATTACTCAAAATGTCATCACTAACGATAAGAGCGCGGGTGAAAGTATATGCCACGAACGTTGTGAAATTCCTGAGCTCTTCTTATGTGAGGTTATCATGCCTATTTTTCGGAAGACTCGTCTGGTATTCAAATATCGATTCCATAATATGCCATTGGCAGAAATTGGCCCATCTTCACCCGCCGTATATGCTGAGTAATACGTCTCTGCTCTTTCAATTCCAGGAAATAACTCTGCGATGCTTCTCGCCCAAGTAGTGAATAGCGCTGAAGTTATCCTGGTATCACAAATCATCAAAGTCGAATCATTTGTAAATTCAATTCCACTCTACTAAAGTTCGTCTTGAGTCCCTATAATAATCACCTGGTATCTGGATCATTTTCAAGTTCCCTGTCCACAAGCAACGCTGCTAGTTTAGCTTGGTCTACTGTCCCGCAGGTCTTGAAGCGAGCCATAATTTCTCTACCTTTGGAATCCTGCTCTAAGATTTCCTTGACCGTTTTTCTGATAACTTTTCGTGGAACTACACAAATGGCGAATTATACCAGTTATTTTTGAATACAATTTTAATGATTAATCAAATCACCCATACCTTCAGATACAGAAATACTGGAAGAAGATTTAATGGATACAGTAGTGCTTTCGGATAGCGCATCAGAGTTCAATGAATCTTCATTCTGCGATACGCTATTCGTGTCTGGAATGATTGATGCCATGTAGCTTTTATATTTATTCGCAAATTTATAGCGAAGTCCAATCTGAGGTACAAGGTCTTTAATCATTTCATCATTAAGTGCATTGAACACTTCTTCGTCTAGAGCATTTTCTAAAAAGGGATGCTGATATTAGCATACGATTTCACCAAAAATACCTGCTATAAATTAGTTGCAATTTCTGATCGCTTATCTATCAAAGTTGTGTATTAAATTTATTCGAAATATAAAATCTGTCGAAGTATGGGTTGCATTGAATGCGCATTAAAATAAATTTACTTTTGCTAAACTAGCAAGGTTTCGGGACCTCTATAGAAATGTGTAAGGAACCAATGTCTCTTAACCTCAATGAATTTCATACATACAAATATTCAACAATATTTATATTGTTGCTGTAATGAAATTTTTACTGTACTATTCATCGCACTCGATCCTTGCAATAGTGAGAAGAATCCATAGTCAACCATTAGTTGACAACAAATTTTTCTTGTCTTATACCTAAGGTTTCCCGAGTAAAAATGATTTTATATAACGCTGTGGCTATTCGCAAGGTAGAGTGACTCTAATAGAGTCACGCGAAAATTTTGTACTGCTTTTTTTGGACTGCTGAACCACCAGGTGAGTGGCTCGCATGGGTCACGCCGCTTCGCGTCGTGACCCAGGCTCGCAATTAAGGAAAATCATCCCTCTCGCCCCCATACCACCTAGTGAGCGGATTCTCGGACGGAATTCATACATTTTTTTGTAAGGGCCCTAGCCTTTACAAAAAAATGTATGAATTCCGTCCGAGAATCTATAAAACTTACATGGATTTTTATATATAATTCTATACAATTCTATATAATTTTTATATAATTCTATAAAATTCTATAAAACTCTATATAATTATATAAAATCATTTTTACTCGGGTTTCTAGACACTGTAGTTCAACACACGTTCATACATTGTCGAGTGCATACATGTTGTGCACTTACCAACCTCACGGCATACGTTACCGATGATTTTGGTCAACTTTACACTTTAGCTTTTTTCGAATAGCATTTTCGTAGATCAGGAAAAATTTCATTACAGTTTTCTTTACCGAATAGTTTAATTTAAAAAATATGTTTGTAGAATTAGTGTGAATTTCACAACGTGGCTGTAAACTGTACGTGAAGTTCATGAGATCGTAACTTTTTACACAAGATGTCCACGCTCAAGTGAAAGAAAAATTATACGACGCAATTTCCAAAACAAGCAATAAACGAAGATCATGTTTCTCATGGAAGTAATGATATACTGTAATCAATTTGAAACGAAATGGTAAAACAACCAGCTGGAATGGAGAATATATAACTTATAAAGTGCGACGAATAAAATTTTCTAACACGTGGTGGACAACGATTATTCGACTCTATACAAAGCCTTTTACTGATTTTTATGGACACTTACCTTCGAAAACTTTTATGAGGGATTCCAAGCCCCATTCTGTCAACTTTGTCATAACAAACTCGTCCATTTTGTTCACTATGATAATTAATATAACACGAAACGTTGTTACAAGAACGCCAGCGTCCTGCCGAGATCAGTAGTCCTGCCCGTGTGCAAGCTTCCGAGCCAAGATTGAGCACGCTGCCGGCTGCGGCGTGTCGAAAATGCTCACTGCGCATGCGCAGAGTTACACACGGTAGAGATAACCGGTCTCCAATGTAATATCTACTACCGCAAAGGTAACAGATGGTTTTATTGCGCATGCGTAGAATTGCACGTGGTAAAAATAAGCGGTTTCCAATGTAATAACTACGACCGTGATGGCGAGTTGCATAAACGTCGGTTACCCGAAGGTTTAAGTAACCCGTAGGTTGAGCACGCTGCCGGCTGCGGCGTGTCGAAAATTCTCACTGCGCATGCGCAGAGTTGCACACGGTAGAGATAACCGGTCTCCAATGTAATATCTACTACCGCAAAAGTAACAGATGGTTTCACTGCGCATGCATAGAATTGCACGTGGTAAAAATAAGCGGTTTCCAATGTAATAACTACGACCGTAATGGCCAGTTGCATGAACGTCGGTTACCCGAAGGTTTAAATAACCCGTAGGTTAAAACGTAGGTTAACACGTAGGTTAACCTTTGGGTAACCCACGTTTATGCAACCGGCCACAAGAGATGGTTTTACTGCGCATCTGCAAGCCTACTCGCCGTCGAGGCGACCGGTCATCCATGTAAAGTTTATGATTGCGTTCGTCGGACTAACGACTTGTGGAAATGATTTATCAAACAATATCTCACTGTATTATTGACAATGTCATTATGTTAAAATCATCAGTAAACTGAGTTATGGTTACTCTTTTGGTAGAGTTGATCTTACTCTATCACGCATGATATTTGTCATTACTCCCGTGAATGTAAAGTTTACATGTTTGTTAGCCACTGACACAAGCCTTGACCTGTGCGATTTACTACAATATGTTCACTAAGATATGAATGTTCATCTTACAATCTTACCGTGTTCTAATTATCATTGACCAAAGTGACAGCCACGCTTTGATTAGTGTTATGTTTACTGTGTAATTTGTAAAACTCAAAATTACTATTGCGAATGTAAAACTCACATACGTCGGTCGTTCACACTACCTTCAAGTGTGTAAAGTTTACTACAATATACTTACTACAATAAAAATGTGCACTTTACTTCATGGTACGTAATTCAAACAGAAAATTATTGTTATGTTGACACCAATTGGTGTTATTTCGACACCAATAATTTTACTCGCGCCCAGATGTAAATTGAACCACGCTATTTTTTTCCGTGTTCGTTTCCGGAATGCTAATTGCTGCTTATCGCCGTTCGTTCTGCTAGCGCCAGCCGTCATCGATAGACCAATCCGAGGATCTACGGTCGATAAGGCGTCGCTAGGACGAAGGGCGGCAGTATTCAAATTAGCTAACGGGACTTTTGGGCTCTCGGGGATACATAAGCTCGTTTAGGCTGGTACGGAGGAGGTCTAAACGTTTGACACGTTACAATATATATATGTTTGTCAACTGTAATGTTCCGGGACATTTGGTAAGGGGTGTATACAATGGTATACAACCGAAGAAAATACTAATTGATACTCAATTGTACGAAAAAAATTTCAATTTGTTACAATTATCCAATTTTATTACCCTTTTACTGTTTCAGACACCCATTGTGCATTTCCAGGACACTTATGTTTTCTCCATCGATAATGAAATAAATCACAGCTATTCCGTATTGAATAGCCATTTATGATGAGATTAGTAACAAGGAAACAATTTATTGATCGAATATCATTTTGAACAATAGATTTCATGTAATTCACTGCGATATTTTGTCAGTGACCCGGAAATCCACAATATACCTACATGTGGTGACCCGGATATATACGATACATGACTAATGTCCTCTAACTTTGCGATATGTCTGTGATAAAGTCCCGGAACTTAGTACTTCACATGTTATACTAATCCTTTGGCTAAACCGGTCCTTGAACTTATCACTCAACATATACTGATCATCGTAACCATCTAAATTTTCGCTATTTGAAATATTTAGACATATGATCATGATATGAATGACATGCCACCGCAAGCTATTGATTTGGTAAATGCATATGAATTTAAATATCACCATGGACTGGCTGTGCATATTCTGCATAAAGATACCGTCACTGAAACACCAATTCACATTTCTTCAAATTAATCAAGAAGTATGTGATTGATCAGTAGATATTAGGATTAAGAAATCAGCATGTACATCAAAGACGACCTGCAGTCTGCATAACGATGGAAGTTACAATATCGTAGCACAAGATTATGGGCTGGAAATCAACAATACATGGCCGATGTTCCGGAACTTGACAATACGTTGTCGGAAAGTTCTGGCATTTAGCACTTGACATATGTATACGAAACTGAATTAGTGTGTTAGCCTGCACACATGCTTGGACGATATGTATCATGTATTGCAGAAAGATATTAGTTTTTTCCTACTAAAAAAGTATATGTAACAAATGATATGATAAATCACAAAATAAATAAAATCATGAATAAAATAATAAGTTTGGACAAGTTATGACTGATTTTTGCAGGTACTTTATCATGTGATTTTTGATATCGACAGCTTAATAACATAGTCACGTAAGTGCCATAATTTTGGCCTTATTTGATATTTACGTGACAGAAACGCATCTCCATTTTTTCTTCATTTTCGTACTCATCAATGTACTTGAAACATTTTCGCGGTGTAAATAAAAATTAGAAACACAGCAGCGTAAGTGCCATTTTTTTTTGTATGGAACAGACGTATGTACAGTCCGCCTCGGTAACAGGAGAACGTATCTCCGCAAGGTTTCATGGAGATACGTTTCTATGTTACAAATCATTTGACACTCGAAGAAGTTCAAAAATACATGCGTATCTCCAAAATGAATAGATTCCTATCAATTTATGGAATTGTGTAGTTCAGAGATTATTTATAACAAAATCACGTAAGTGTGGA
Source organism: Tenthredo livida (assembly GCA_963992785.1). Lineage (NCBI taxonomy): Eukaryota > Metazoa > Arthropoda > Insecta > Hymenoptera > Tenthredinidae > Tenthredo > Tenthredo livida. Next base: position 20,140,314 of record OZ023064.1, read on the forward strand.
GTTACGACTGTGTCACATAAAATGCGTGTAGATACGTCACCATCATACCGAATTATGGATGATGGTTCTTCTCATTCATCAAAGAACTTCCAATCCAGAGAACAATTTTTTTGGAGATACGTCTGTCTGACCTCGAAAAAGGCCATTTTTAGCACTTAGGTGACTATGTTATTAAGCTGTCGATATGAATTATTTTATCTTGTAATTGATTAAGATAGAAGCACCAATCAACACTAAAATCTCGCAGTTACAGATTAAAAAAAAAATTCACCCTTCAAATAAAATATATCCTGAGAATATGGCCGGAACACGTGTATTTCAAATGGGAGATTCCACCCTCATTTAAGGAGAGGTTGGAGTTTCGATAAAAATCTGCAAAAATTAGGTTATTGTTTTGAATTATTTGGAGTCGATTTGGGGGACGTCTGATTAAAAATTCGTCTGAGCCCCAAATAAGGACCACCCTGATGTACTGTAAAGTTTTGGGACTTTTCGAGAACGTACTGTCAAGTTCCGAGACTCTTCGAGAATGTACTGTAAAGTTCCGGGACTTTTTGAGAATGTACTGTCGAGTTCCGGGACTTTTCGAGAATTCACTGTCAAGTTCCGGGACTTTTTGAAAATGTACTGTCAAGTTCCGGGACTTTTCGAGAATGTACTGTAGGGTGGTCATTATTTGGGGCTCGAAAGAATTTTTGATCAGACGCCCCCCAAATCGACGCCAAATAATTCAAAAACAATACCCCAATTTTTTCAAATTTCTATCTAAACTCCAACCCCTCCCTAAATGATGGTGGATTTCCCCATTTGAAATACACGTGCTTCGGCCATATTCTCAGGACAGATTTTATTCTAAGAGTAAAAATGTTTATAAAAATCTGTAACCGCGAGATTTTAGTGTTCATTGGTGCTACTATTTTAGAAAAAATTCACTTGATCATACAGGTCAATCTAGATGAATTCCACACTCTTTGATTGAGAGAAAAAAGGCAGATTAAAGGGTGTGCAATTCGTCTAGATTGACTCGTATGATAATGTGAATTTTTTCTCAGATAGAAGCACCAATCAACACTAAAATCTCGCAGTGACAGATTAAAATAAAAGATTTCACCCTTAGAATAAAATATATCCTGAGAATATGGCCGAAACACGTGTATTTCAAATCGGGGAATCCACCCTCACTTAGGTAGGGGTTGGAGTTTCCATAAAAATCTGCAAAAATTGGGGTATTGTTTTGAATTATTTGGAGTCGATTTGGGGGGCATCTGATTAAAAATTCGTCTTAGCCCCAAATAAGGACCACCTTAATTGTACTGTAAAGTTCGGGGACTTTTCGAGAATGTACTGTCAAGTTCCGGGACATTGGCCATGAATCGTGGATTCCCACACCATTCTACGTTCACAACGACGTTTTTATTGTGATGCAGGTCATGGCGTATATGATTTTCGATCAACATATTGATTTATCGTTTCAGGCTACTGTAATTTCATGACGCATTACGACATCGGTTTTTCCTGGCATGAATAAATTGTGTATCTCGTGACAGTATTTATGTAAGGTGTCTACAGCCAGTGTATGGTGAATTTTTTTTTCGTCAATCTAATTGACGGCTGACAGCATGATCCGAAATTCAGAAGATCTAAGGAAGTCTCACTTGAAATCGTGATTATATGTCTGATATGGTTATTATATCCTCAAACCCAAGATCGAAAAATGTTGAAAACGAATAGGATTAATATGAGCGGATCCACGTCACCTGACTCGAAAAAAAGCCGTCAAGTCACGGATCTTTGCGCCATTCAACATATCTTTAGTACTATGAAATAAAAATACAACTTCAAGAATTTCGAAAATCCAGAAAAAAAGGCGAAGTTAGAGCTATGTGAATTTTGGTAAACCGCTGTTGCACCGCTATGTTTGAAAATTCATATCTCCAAAAGTATTTATCGGAGCTGACTGATCCTGGAATCATTTTGTTCGTAAAAGAATGCGCTTTGGTACAAAAAAATACTTTCGGAGATATGAATTTTCGAACATAGCGGTGCAACAGCGGTTTACCAAAATTTACATAGTTCTAACTCCGCTATTTTTTTATCCGAATTTTCAAAATTCTTGAAGTTGTATTTTTTTTTCATAGTGCTAAAAATATGTTGAATGGCACAAAGATCCGTGAATCGACGGTTTTTTTTGAGTGAGGTGATGTGGATCCGCTCATATATGTCGAGTGCTCAGTTCCAGGACTGGATTAGCTGAAGAATTAGTATAATATGTAAAATACTAAGTTCCGGAACTTCATCACAGACAGATTGTAAAGTACCAGGACACTGGTCAAGTACTGTACATTTCTCGGCGGTGACATGATAAAAATATCTCTAATCATGTGGTGCGGCAATGAATGGTAGACCTTGATGATTAATTCATTTGTATGCGTCGAAATGAATCACCAATTTTGTATGAGCAGCATTTCCTATTCTTACACATCGAGTGTAAGATTCCAGGACTCATGTAATGTACAAATTTCCAGGTCAGTCCTGGAATTTCGCAATTGACATATAGAAGTTCCAGGTCTGTCCTGGAACATGCCAAATGTCTTGGAAGTTTGCTTGAGGGCCTGAAAAGTGTCTCGGAAGTATTCAGTATTCATATATATAATTATATATAATTATATATAAAAAATTATAAAATTATATATAGAATTATATAGAATTTATATAAAATTGTATAAAATCGTATAAAATTATATAATATAATTACATAAAATTATCCACGGCCTTGAAGAACTTTTTGATTGCTTGAGGATTTTGGTTCGCAAAAAGTCAAGAATGTTCAATCTTATGTAGGTGATGAGGATTCATTTTTGATGATGAGTCGGGAGTAGAATTTTGGATTTGTTTCGTGGAGTTTCATTATTTTAATTAATTTATAAAAATGATTATAATAAATCATTATTGTACTGAGTCAATATTATTATATTATTGCTAAACAAAAAATTCATTCAATTAAATGTTTATTAACCCTTTGAGGGGCAGTGGTACACATGTGTACCACCTTTTTTCCTGCAGTTTTTTCATTATTGCCATTCTATTTTTCAATACCTTTATACTTCTAAATTTGTTCCATAGAAAAATGTGCCCCTCAAAGGGTTAACTCTGAATTCAACAGCTTGATCATAGGTTTCGACAAATAGGAAAATATGATATACACTTCAAATGGGCAAATTAGCATAGTCGGTAGAGCGTGCGACCAATAATACATTTTCGAGCGATCTTGCGTTCAAGTCCTTATGAGGGATTTTTTTTTTTTTTTTGATAAAAGCACCTGGATATAATTATATATGAATATATACAAATATATATAATTATATTATATAATTATATATAATCATATATAATCTTTTTTCATCGGGCAGTACACTGAATCCTTGTATCAATTCTGAAACACTATAATATATTATGATTCCTGCGAATTTCGTTCAAAAATTCAAAAAATTGGGTAAGCTACGCGAGTTGAAGTAAACAAAGACGGGAATTTTTTCCCTTGGAAAAAATACGTTTTTTGTAAATATTCCGAAAACGACAAAAGCTACAACTTTTTTCGAATAAAAAAAAGATGTGGAGACAATTTCCTATAGGAATGCATGTTTGGAAATTCGAAATTCGTGACGTCTTTTCTAACTGCTCAGAGGCCAACTCTGCGGAACGAGAAAAAGTTATATCCCCTTATTGCATCCGTCCCCCCAATTTCTGTACGTATAGTATGCAGTATTTCCAGAACAAAAATGAGGGTTCTTCATTTCATTACACCCGGCATATATATAATATATATTCGACTGAATGTTTAGATCTTATAATCAGAATTCAAAATCAAACTGCAAGTAGGTACTATCGTTTGAAAGATTGTACTATACAATCATGAGCTAAATCAAGTATAGGAATAAGAGTGGAAAGAGACACAAATTTTCTATTTTCAGGAAATCTCATTTCATTTGACAGGAAGTATGACTTCAAGATCGCAGCACTGTAAGCGGTATCGGCGGTTGAGGCAGGCGCGGGGGGAAAATGGGGTTCCAGTACATCATCGTAATGATGCACTGGATATAGAGCCTGATGGCCATCAGGAGGATTCGAATGTATTAGCCGCGGATGCTTCGTTTCCAGAATCAGACGTCCGCGAAGTGCAAGTTGCGGGATTGCCACATAATAATCTACCATCATTGCAGGAGGCGGGAGTCGTGGGCTGGGCACAGACATTGGCAAGCACTTTCGTCGACCATAATATCAGTCATCAAGCGGTGTGCGCGATTTTGAAAGTGCTGAGAGAGGTACATCCCGAATTACCGGCTGATGCACGAACCCTACTGGGCACGACCAATTTATACGCGATTTCAACTTTATGACCAAGCGATTCGAGTCAATTTGTTCATCTGGGCATTCGGCAGCAATTGGCGACGCTATTGCAAAGCGCGCGCGTAGCAGAAACATATAGAATTCAGAGCGAAAAAGTAGTCCAGCTAATTTTCAATATCGACGGTATACCATTGTATAAAAATTCAAAGACACAACTATGGCCTATCCTGTGTAAAATCTTTCATCCCGACATTACATTTCCTCCATTCGCAGTAGCTTTATACAAGGGTACCACTTAGCCATTAGACATGAATAAATACTTAGATGATTTCGTCAATGAACTGAATCAATTGCAGCATGTTGGTTTGACTATTAATGGGATTCATTTGTCGGTTCGCGTTAAAGCCTTTTCTTGCGACATGCCCGCACGCTCTTTTCTTAAAGGTACTCCTGGACATAACGGATTTTATTCATGTGAAAGGTGCACACAGAAGGGTACTAAACTAAGGGGGGAAAAAAAAAACATTTTTGCAACACCTGCTGCGAAAGTTTGATTTTCGAGGGCTGTGTAGCGAGCGCAAACTACCTTATTTCCGAGGGGCGAAGTAAAGAGAGAGTTGGCGCATGCGCACACCGCAAATACTCTACTTTGCGCACTAGTGCTTTTGTCGCGCATGCGCACATCGCGAATACTCTACTTTGCGCACTAGTGCTTTCTTCGTGCACTGTGTCATGGCGGTGGACAGTCGCGATGTGAGGTTATATTGATTAATCAATCTGTCTCTCAAATCAAACTTTCTTCGCAGGGAGTTACAAAAAATATCGTGTGATACACGTGCGGATAGGCAATATCTGTCTCGTGTCATTTACAGCACTCGCCTTCGGCTCGTGCTACAAACGACACTCGTCGGATATTGCCTACCTTCCGCACTTGTATCACAATATACTATTGTCTTCCCGGAAATGAACGCGGATAAACGCACCGACGAATCATTCGATCTTGAGATTCAAAAGGAACACCATAAGTATCGGTCTCCACTAAACTCAATAACAAATTTTGGTCTTGTGACACAATTTGTACTGGATATCATGCATCTTATATTTATCGGCATCGTCAAACGTATTGTCAGAGCATGGGTGACGGGGCCCAAGTCTAATGTTAGACTCCATAAAGCAGGAATCTAAGAAATGAACGATCGAATCAAAAGGCTCCACAACGAAATCCCGAAAGAATTTCATCGAAAGTTGAGACCTGTAACGGACATTGATCTTTGGAAAGCTACGGAATGTAAATTTTTTCTCATGTACTGCAGCCCTTTGCCAATTAAAGGTATAGTTAGCAAGCAGCTGACGAAGCATTTCTTGAAATTACACGTCGCGATGCGTATTCTCTGCAACATACTAGCTTTTATTGACGAGGTTCAAGTAGCGAGCGTATTATTACTGGAATTCGTTCGAGAAGTTCCTCAGTTATATGGCGAGCATTTTCTAGTTTCAAATGTGCATAACTTGCTTCACGTATCGGATGACGTAGAAAACTTATCCTGCAGCCTACAAGACATTAGCGCCTTTCCGTTTGAAAATTATCTAGGTCATATCAAAAAACTAGTAAGATCACCCAATAACCCTATCGCACAAATTTGTCGACGACTTTCCGAGATAGCAGCCTCGAAAATAAGTAAAAGCATTATAATTCGACAAGACATGACAATTGAGTACTCGCGAAAGACGATGGAAAAACAGGCTAGGCCACAAGTCGAAGCAGCGGACAGGGTACGAATCGAGGGTATCACCTATAAAAATTATTTTTTTAATCGTAAATCACCGAATAATTATGCAGTCCTGCCCAACAACAAAATTATTAAGGTGTTCTCCATTTACAAAAAAAATAATGGAAGGATCTATTTGGCCGGGCACAAATGCATCACGATAGCTCTGTTCCGTAAGCCGTATAATTCAATGCTCGTCGGTAGTTTCGTCATAACGGGATTTGAACGAAAACAGGATATAGTTTCACTGGCAGAAATCGAATCTAAAGCCATAGTATTTCAAAAAGGGTTAAAATTAGTTGCTGTCAAAATGTTGCATTGATTGGAATTTCTCGACTTGTACCGCTGCTTTCGTCAATTATTGTAGACAGTATTTATATTGATATTACGACTATTCTGGGTCACTACAGTCAAATATAAAGGAAGATTAATATTAAATACGTATACCTTACCATTATAGACAGCGACAACTTTCTGTCGCAAATCACCCTTGCATATAGTATGAATCAGATCGTGTGGATTAGGCCCAATAGGGGCCATTCAACTGTTATAATATGACGCGGTCGGCCCGGAGTGGGTAAATCTCGATATAGTACAGGGCCCGGCACGGCCGGGCTCTCGGAGCCAGCCTGGCTCTAAGTGTCAATTACTAGGACCGTTAAGCCCCTCGGCCTACCTGGAAACGGTCACTTGTCCTTACCGGAAAGTCCGATGGTAGGGGTACTGGTGCGTTCAGGGAAAATAAAAGGAAGTAAGGGGTGTGCGGTCGATTTTTCCACTGAATAATTATTCGGAGAAAAACAAGTGTTCCAACATTCTACGAACAAAATAAATTTATACTACGTCACTACGAGACTGTCGCATGATTAGTCATATGAATCGAAATCGGCAATAAAAGGCGGCACATTTTCGAAATGCCAACAGTCTTGAAGTGACATTCACGAGCTAAACTTCAGAAGTCATTTTATACTGCTACTTTGAATAGACGACAAATATGGATTCGTGTCAACATAGTGTTTGCAAAAAGCGTAAATTCAATTCTGCTTACGAAGAGGCCTTTCTTGTGGTGGAAACATCAACGGGAGCTAGGTGTCTACTTTGTGGTGTAGAATTTGGAGATAATCGGAGCTATAATTTAAAACAACATTATGAGAATTTACATTCAGATTTTGAAAAGTTATTTCCAAGAGGTTCAAAATCCCGGGAAAATGAAGTTAATGTACTAAAATCTCGAGGACTTAATTCTTTTGAAACTTCGGAGGTCGCTAATTATGATGTGGATGCGAGCACTGCACTCTCATACAGAGTGTCACATTTAATAATCAAATCGAAGAAACCTTTCAGCGACGGAGAAATAATTAAAAATGCCTTCAATTTATTGTCAGAAGAATTTTTCAATGGAACCGAAGAGAAATCGAAACTTGACACTGCGATAAATAATACACGTTTATCTACGAGAACTGTTGTGCGTAGATTAGAATCAATGACGGAAAATATTATAGAACAACTAACAGACGACATTAAACGATGTACTTATTTTTCTCTGCAACTCGATGAGTCTACCGACGTAAGGGATACCGCGCAGATAAACGTTTTTATTAGATTTGTTTTTGGCGACATGACTGTTAAAGAAGAGCTATTAGACACTCTCGCATTAAAAGGAACCACGAAAGGGCGGGATGTGTATACATTATTGAAAGATTCTTTAATCGAGCACGGACTTCCATTGAACAAATTAGTTGCCATAACCACTGACGGAGCTGCTGCAATGGTAGGAAAAAATATAGGTTTTGTTACTCTTTGCAAAAAAGATCCAGATTTTCCTCCACTTACAACATTTCATTGCCTTATTCACCAACTCTCTTTGTCTGCAAAAGCTATAAAAATGGATCATGTTGTTACAATCGTTGTTAAAATAGTCAATTCAATAAAAGCTAGGCCATTGCAACATAGATTATTTCTCAAATTTTTACAAGAAGAATCCGAACTAACATATACTGATCTGTCTTTGCACACCGACATCAGATGGTTGAGCCTTGGCAAGGTATTACATCAGTTTTTGCAACTTTTACCGCAAATCAGAACATTTTTAGATTCTAAGAATGAAAGTTACGAACAGTTAGAAGACCCGAATTGGTTGATGGATTCAATTTTTTTAGTAGACCTGACACACGAACTGAATTTGTTAAATTTATCAATGCAAGGAAAAAATCACACAGCATGGAGACTTTTAAATTTTATACGCACTTTCCAAAAACGTTTAATTTCATGGATCGATAATTTCAAACAAAATAAAATCCCTTATAGTTCATTTCCAAATTTACAAAAGAGTATGCAAAACTTCGAAACGGTATTTGATGATTCAGCAGCAAAGTTTGTTAAATACTTACAGACACTTCTACATAATTTTGAGACGCGTTTCCAAGATTGGAAAGATATGGAAGTATTCAGAGATTTATTGACTTATTTATTAGATATAGATAGAATTAATTTAGAGCAGGTTCTGCGGTCTTCACACAATCTAGATTCAAACATCGACGTCGGACGGTTAGAGACAGAAATACTGAACTTACAGACAGACGATCGGATTCGGAATAGTAATTTAAATATTTGGACTGCAATGGAAGAGACAGCTGAATATCCCATTTTACTTTCAGCATACAAACGAATACTCTCAATTTTTGGTACCACATACTTGTGCGAATCATCTTTTTCGATAATTAAACATGTTAAGTCCCGTTACAGATCAGGAATGACCGACGAACATTTAGGGCAAGTTATGAGAATGTGCACAAGCGCATATGAACCGGATATACAAAAATTAGTTCGAGATTTGCAGTGCCATCCTAGGACCTAGCCGGAATTGAAATTCTGTTATATTTTACAATTTTTGTTATCGTTTTAGATTTTAAGCTTTGACCTAGTACTTACTCATTAGTGCAGTTGATTATTTTAAGATATTAATCTTCGAATAGAATTTTACAATTTACAGGGTAATCTATGGGGGTGATTTTAAGAATTGAATCTTTTTTTTCAGGTTAAATTTGCAACTTGACTTATAATTGTAAAAATAATAATTGTATAAGTCTGTATAAGATATTCTTTTGAGAGCAATTCAACATAAATATTACGTCGAAAAAAAGAAAAACTCATTTTACTTGGGACGGCAACAACTGCGTTCGACCGTCCAGGTCTTTTCATACCTGCATATCCCCACTCATACCTACCAAAATCCAAGAAATGGCGTTGAAAGGATTAGTGCCGGTGGACGGGTTAAGTGGATTTAGAGCCTTGGCTCTTTGGACTCATGAGTGTGCCGGGCCCTGATATAGTATGTACCTTAGGGTGGTCGTTAATTACTAACATATACTCTGCCACCCCCTGAATCGACAGATACTGACCCAAAAACACTGTGTAATTTTTTTCAGATTTTTAGTTTGATGGGAAAGCGTGCCGAAATCAATTTGTAGTTGAAAAAATCAAAAAAATAAATACATTTTTTTTCCCCCAATTTTCGAGTAAAAAAGCGGTAAATAAATGTAGAATGACAAAAAACTTTTCTCCAAAAAATGTATTTTATTGTGAACTTGTCATATTTGTAATATCATTTTCATGTTAGACTATGTTTATTTATTTTTTTATTTTTTTAAATTATTTTTTTATTTTTTTAAATTTTTTTTCTAATTTTTTTTTTTTTTATAAATTCATTTCTTTAATATAGTCTTTATAACGTTGTAATATTATAAGATTTTAAAAAAATTTTAATTTTGTTTTTCAAATTTTCCAACTTCAAATTGATTTCGGCACGCTTTCCCATCAAGCTAAAAATCTTAAAAAAATTATGCGGTGATTTTGGGTCATTATCTGTTAATTCAGGGAGTGGCAAGTATATGTTAGAAATTAACGACCATAATGTACCTACGTAAAAATGTAGTAGTGGGGAATTGAAGTTGTTACGTAATCTCAGTGAACGGTTGAAAAGTCTATGTGACAAAATGTGATGAGATTGTAAAAGTTGCCAAATATAACGTGATCTATAGTCGAATGGCCCCTGTTGGGGATACCACAGTAACAAAAAAAAAACGCACCATGTACTGTACCTCTTGGGTGGTGTGGAAATTAGTACACTACCATCTCGACGCCTCAACGTAGAACTATAATATCTCAAACATGATATCTCCTCTACCTTCAACAAATAATTTGAGATATCAATTATTTGGAGCTGATTTGAGGGGATCCAACATGATTTTTTTCTTTCACCCGATATAAGGACCATCATAATGTACAATCCCAGACAGCATCAAAGTTCAAAAGATATCCATAACACATCCATGGGACGTCGATATGTCCATAGGACATACATAGGACATATTTTGAAGTTTTATGCTGTCTGGGATTGATCTTATGGAAGCTATATGGTGAGAAATATGTTTTCAGATACAATCCAGTCAGTTAATTTGAATACAATTTATTGCGAATAATTTATTGATTACATGGTTACACAAACACGCAGCTCGATCGTCAAATTATCATGGTGATGCCAGAGTATTGCACACCTTATTAACTAGAGTTCTATATTCAGATAAAAATGTACCATGATCCTACTTTTAAAGCTAAAACATAGCTGATTTGCATTCAATGTCAAATTTCATGTATACTGATCATTGATTCGTCGCCATATTATAATTATTTTATCATTATCAGCCAGGATGGAGAAAAGATTCACTATTGTTCAGTTCTCTGACAATAGCGTATCGGCGGTGCCTACAAATTGGCTGAAGCTGACGATCGACGGGGACACATTATGCCTATGGCCACCCAAAAATATCGACGAGGCCATCAAGAAGTGCTTTGGTCCGACGAAATCTTGGGCAAAATTCAATGTGACCAGACGATTTACTACAACAAGTAGGTTCTGATACGTTCAAATACACCGCCATACAATTAGCATACCTCGATCGAGGGTATAGGGGAGATGAGTAAATTTATGTGACAATCCTATGAAACCAAATCGAGAAAGTAAGGAGTTCCATTTCTTCACAAGATTGCCCAAGACTGAATATACATTTGTGCTTGATCAATCATCGCTCATAACTTCATGTGCAGATTATTTAAACAATAATCTAATACCACCTCTCTTCTCTATTTAGACACCTATAAAAAAGCAGTCAAGCTGGCTAGTAAGGCTGAAGATGACAGCCACTTCGAAGAATCCAGTGATGTCGGTCCTGAACCAACGATCAATATTTCCAAGGAGAATGCTTCAATCGCACAATCAGGTGAGAGAGTATATTTATTGCTGAAATGGAAAATAAATGTACTATCAACCACTCCAAAAATTAATCAATATGTATGAATTAACACAATCCTATACCGACAACAAATCTGATAAATTTTTTAACAATTGGAGATCTTTGTAATATTACTCATGTCAACATTAAAATATGATTATATATAGTTGGACCGTATGAACATGGGACGAATCCGGTCATAAGAACTGGCATTGCCACCTCTACCCCTACTACTCCGGGGACAACTGCAGTCTTTGCACCAGGTGCAACTTCATGCCTGGATTGCACAGGACTATTAGGTATATTATGGCTCATCATAATTAATCCAAAATTATAGGTACACTAGGCTGGCCGTTAACAAAAAAGTTTGCGCTCCAACCTGAAAAATATTAAGTTCACCTCGGATAAAGAAGATCCCCAAAGTTTCAATGCTCTATCTCATTATTAAGGGGCGCCGGCAATTTTTTGTTTTATTTCAATTTTAATTTGAATTTTTTTTTTATATTCTAAAAATTGGATTTCATGGATTGACATTGTTTTCTGCAGCTATTTTGCAGTTATGAAGTTACAGAATCAACCCCCAGATCTTTCTAAATTTTACAACGATTCGAAAAAATCAAACGGTAGACCAATAAATCTGGTATTAAAAATACTTTTTACCCAAATATTTTCAATTTTCAACTTATATTCTTATTTTTTAATTCATTTTTGTATTTTATTTTATCTATCTTTCGTCACTAATTTGATTTGTTAATTTTTCATTTCAGGCTGCTTGAAGTTCTTGTAGACTCATTCCCAGGCTATATTATTTTTCAACATCGTGTTGAATATTCCATCATGAAAAATTGAAAATGTTTGAGTGAAAAGTATTTTCAATCTCAGATTTATCTGTCTACCGTTTGATTTTTTCGATTCGTTATACAATTCAGAAAAATCAGGGTCTGAAAACGAATAAAATCTTATTTTATGAGTAGAGACAAAAAATTCAATTTTTAGAAAAATTAAAAAAAAATTAAAATTAGAATTAAAATTAAACAAAAAATTTCCGGCACCCCTTAATAATGAGATAGAGCATTGAAACTTTGGAGATCTTCTTTTTTCAAGTTGAACTTAATATTTTGCGTAAGTGCAAAGGGAGCGCAAACTTTTTTTTCAACGGCCAGTCTAAGGTACACGTATATCATACAATAGAGAAATTGCCTGAAATGCTTTGCATGTATATCGGCAATCATCCTAGCACAGGTACTGGAGCTCGGACACTGGCACCATGTGACACTACAGCAACAGGCCTTTTCTATCAGTCACAATTAGCCTGAAAACAAAAATTAAGATGATAAGCGACGATAATATACATGAATGAGTTTGATTAATGCATGAAAACTTATCAAATAAATCTCAGCGAGCAGAACTCACTATAAATAATAATAATAATAATCGTAATTATAAACTGTAACGTGGCAGATTTTACATCTGTCACTGACCGCGCCTCCACTCGCAAACGTTAGCGACCATGCCGCTGCCGTACCGCGAATTCTTCACCGAAGCGCAAGTCCAACCTTTATTTGTAGAATACGTGTCTACCTTGAGATTTTTTATGTGAAAGCAGGTACCTCTTCATCGCCAGTACTTCGTGGGATCCGCCGATTGCCGCTGGATCGTCTGGGGGATGTCCTGGAAGCCTCGGCATTAGTACCCGCACCTACGTCATCAGCTATCATCAACGCAGCCTCGTCACCTGCCGCCCGGGAGAGGGCTGCAGCTCCCAGCCTGATGAAGCCACCATCCATTACCTCCCGGCCAGAATTTCGAACATGATCGCCGTTATAGGTGCGGCGAACATGCCGTGTGTGAAAAGGCTTCCCCCACCACTTTTTTGATCGCCGATCAGCGAAATTTGGAGACACTCCGTTGCCGACCAGTGTACCGCATACGTCGAGTTACCGTACCTTATACCGTTTATCTTATCTTTATCTTGGGTTTTTTTTTCTTATCTTTTTCTTTTGGGGTTTCTCTTCAGTTGCTTTCTTTTTGGGGTTTTTCTTAGTTTTTTTTGTGTGATCTCGTTCTTTTTGGTTTTGTGTGTGCCTTTTTCATTGACGCCGCCTGGGCTGCGTCCCATCTTAAAGGTAGGCTCTTTTCTGTACGACCTCGACCATCCGTCCTCTAGCTGCCTGCTTGCGTTACCGACTAACGGCCGTAATTCAAATTCCGCCATCGACGGATCGTCGTGATCTAGGATTTTTCTAGGCTAATTTAGCAATAATTAGACCTAAATCACTATCTTTTTTTCTTTGGACTTGCGCTGCTCGGGGAAGAATCGCCGTGCCGTATCGTATCGCCCACGTTACCTATAACGTTCTCTTTCTGCGTGCGGTAGTTTAAGTTGAATCCAGTGGCGTCTTACCTCTTACTTTTTTTTTTTTGTATTTATTTCTTTTCGCGGCCTAACCGCCTTCTAACTTTGCAACGTCGGACTCAGATTCCGCCGCTAATGTTTTTTTTTATCAGATCGCTTAACTTAGCTCACTTGACGCCTATTTTGTTATTTTCTATTTTGTTAACTTCTTGCCTATTTTCTCCTGCTTATCTTCAATTTATAATCCCATTGCCTTGTATTCGGCCTAACTGGCCCTGCCGTCTTGTTTTATTTATTTATTATTTTTTTTGTATCGTTTGCCTTGACTTCAAATTATATTTATCGTTATCGTTTATCTGGACCGAGTAAGTGTGTTATTTCTACGCCCCCACGTTCCCCTCTCCGTCTACTAGCCGAGTATATTGTGATTTTTGAATTTATCTCTTTCGTAGTGTTTCTTTTTCTGGTTAGTATTTTGAATTTTGAATTTAACTGTTCCCTTAGTATTTTCTTTTTCTGATTAACTTTTCTTTTGAATTTTGAATTGAGCTGATACTTATTGCCTCTCTTTTTCTCTTTCTTTCAATTCACTTTATCTGGCACATTCGTGTGCCTGGCGCCCAACCTTAGCTTTTGTCTATTTCTATGTTTCTGTTCCTTTTTGTATCGTACCGTTCAGTATCTTTTCGTGAGAATATGTTGGGACCTCTTTGAGCGGGATTTATTTTGCTACTCATTTTTCCTCCGGGTAGGAAAATTGCTCGTTACAAAACAAAAACCAATAAAACTAAAACTACTAAATTCTATCACAACAAGAAAATTGACAACTACTCTCATGGAGCATGATCGCCATGAAGCAGTACGGCGATTTCAATGGTGACCGAGGGAAAAAAAATAATATTTGTCCTCCCCAAATTTAACGTGGATACGTGCTCTGACCAATTGTTTGATGTCTAAATGGATTGTCATTCGAGTGTGACTGATCCTATACTAAATTCCTCACCGTGACAATACTTTCATTATTAGTTGATTCACAGCGGCTCTGAAACAAGGAAAACATTGGACTTCAGTAAATATTCGTGATCAAAAAAATTAATGATTAAAATTTTGGTATGGTGACACAATTTGTACTGGATATCATGCATCTTATGTTCATCAGCATCGTCAAGCGTATTCTCAGAGCATGGGTGCTGGAGCCCAAGATCACCCAATAAACCTATCGCACAATTTGTCGACGACTTTGCATAGCAACCGTAAAAATAAGTAGAAGCATTATAATTCAACAAGACATGACTATTGAGTACTCGCGAAAAACGTTGGGAAAACAGGTTAGGCTATAAGACGATGCAGTGGCCATTGAAAAATTGCTCGAAATGCTTTGCATGTATATCGGCAATCATCCTAGCACAGGTACTGGAGCTCGGACACAGGCGTCATGTGACACGACAGTAACAGGCCTTTTTTATCAGTCACAATTGACCTGAAAACAAAAATTAAGACAATAAGCGAGGATAATTAATATACATGAATGAGTTTGATTGTTGCATAAAAATCCAATTAAGTAAATCTCAACCATCAGAACTCACCATAAATAATGATGATAATAATAATAATAATAATAATAATAATAATAATAATGATAATAATAACAATAACAATAACAATTATAATTATAATTACAAACAAAAAACCAAAAAATCCATGAAACTAAAACTACTAAATTCTATTACAACAAAAAAATTGACAACTACTTTTGTGGAGCATAATATTAGCCATAAAGCAGTGAAGGTGATTCTATTAGTGACTGAGGGGAAGAAAGATAATTTTTATCCTCCCCAAATTTAATGTGGAATTATTTTATCTCTAAACGGATGGTCATTTGAGTGTGACTCATTCCATGCTAAATTTTTCACCCTGATAAAACTTTTATTGTTAGTTGTTTCTTAGGTTGATTCACAGTGGCTCTGAAACAAGGAAAACATTAGACTTTAGTAAACATTCGTGCTCGAATAAGGGGCTGTCCAGAAATCACGTGATACGTTTTGGGATAGTGCGTGCACGGCGTTACCTATACTACATTGAGGCATTTTGTCTCACGTGATATCTGAACGGCCCCTAAATGAATAGGTACTGTGCTGTAGCCGACATACACCGGGAAGAAATCTTGATAGTATAGAGTCGACTGTCGTCGATTGCGCATGCGCAATATAATTTATTTTCATTGGTCGGTAAGGTCGTCCCGCGGCAGTATTATGACGTAGTAGGCCGCGGGACGATCTTACCGACCAATGAAAATAAATTATTTTGCGCTTGCGCAATCGACGGCAGTCGACTGTATACTATCAAGATTTCTTCCCGGTATAGAAGTCAGATAATGAAGTGAGATCCTAAAAAAAAAGAACCAGTTGCTCAAATTTATCGACGACTTAGATTACCTAAAACTTGACTTTGAATGCAAATCAGTCTATACTGCGAGCTAATCCAATCGCAGCTTGTTTTATACATAAAATTTAAACGTAGCGTAGTTACCTAGTGCTTAGAACTGGATATATAAATGTTCTGTTGATGCATAATAGTTAATGAATAGCAAAGACTAACAATAAATCATAAAAAGAATATACCTACTATAAAATTAAAACTATAAAAGTACAAAAAATAATAGAAACTTACAATGAATAATGAGAATATATAATGATAAATAAAAATTAATGAGGATAAATATAACTACATAACAAAATGACGATAACATGTGTTTAGAAATAACAGTTTCAAATCGCAATAACCTAATACAAGCACAATGTTTTCAGGAAACATCGAAGCCCAATCAAAACTTATTGCAAGCCTGTCTACTAAGCAGGGTGAAACTGTGAACGAAATCATGAAATTGGGCAATGCGATAACTGCATTGCATCAGGCTGTTGTCTTTGCGAAGCCAGTGTGACGTTCTCACCAACTTACCCAGACGGTAACACAAATACTGACGACCGACAATAAATTTCCTTCTTTATCCTTTGCCAATAATTAATAGTATACCCATTCAGCAGAATATATTAATATATTAAGTAACTATATATTTATAACCATGAAAAAGGACAAACCCCTGGCACCGTGTATGACTCGCCGCCCAAACACTTGATATCTACCCAAACTGTTCATTAGAATATCAGCTCTCAATAACTGTTCCGGTGAAACCTAGCTCAAGAATATTTACATCAGATATCGGTTCACAAACAAACTGCCGAAATCTATCCGAAGAAAACACCACGTGCAATTGAGTCATGCATGGTCACCAGGCCACTGTGGGATCGGTATGTGCCAAAATCACAACAAACTCCCACTACCTATGATTAAGGCCCTTTATAAGCCCCAGATCACTACCGCATCTCTCTCAAAGAGTCAATCGACAGTCAGCCTCTGAGCAGTGAACACTGTGCATCTTAATCCATACTTAAACGCGTTTAACTCAGCACGGTCTTAACTTCAAATTCATATTCCAACTCACATTCAACTCATATTCAAATTCATCATTTAAATCTTATAGACTCTTATAGTAAGACGCGCAAGTGATCTTGGCGCTATTTAAGAAAACCTATAACCTGTCAAAACACTTAAATCTCTGACATTCATCACAATAAAATATCAAAGTGAAATCAGAACTCATACTTTATTCCTGGATCAAGGTAAACATACATATATAACCACAACTCCATTCATACACCTAACACTCTATACCTCATACAAACTCAGTACTCAGGTCTCTGAGCCAAATTCACCCGACACATGCACTCTATACTAGGGCGAGGTACTTAGGTCTCCAAGCCAGTATAGATACTTACACTATTATATCAGGGCGAGGTGCTACCGTAACCCAGCCAATATAATAACATCTTATTCAGACTTCGGTTGCTTAGGCCAGGGTAAAACCAAGCTTCCTTCCGACTTCTACACACGTTATACTTAGGCCAGGGAGCTAGTCTCCCAAGCTTGTATAACCCTATTCTACTCTATCTACACAAAACGTTCGGGCGAAGATTGTATAATCTAGCCAACGTTTTAACCACAAGTCCTTTCCTTGATAGATGAATGGATCTGTGGTAAAACTAAAGAAGTTTAAACGCAGATCAGGGAAGCGAGCAAACGCTCGACTAGCCAAGGCAAAATCACGCCACGATAAAATCCTGGAGTCAATTAATAAGTTGAATCAGGACAATCAAACTCCAGAGTGGTTACCGGGGTACATTTCTGACTTCTATTCAAATATAAACCTCCAAGACGAGGATAGCAAAGACACCGTAATACACTCGGACCCCACTTATTTGACCAACTCGGGACCGGGTACCTTCAGTTATTTGACCAAAGAAGGGGTCCCCACTTTCCGTCTTAAACTGGCAGCCGCTCCTGCGCAGTTGTACATGCGCAGTCCCACGCTAGTTCAGACCCGTACGTCGTAACACTTTGTCTCAATAGTGGGGGTAGAGGGAGTCAAATAACTGAGTCTGAACTCCGTCAAATAACTGGGGCCGTCAAATAACTGGTGGTCAAATAAGTGGGGTCCGAGTGTAGTCCCAAATATAAATACTAGTGAAGCTTATAACGTAAACCCAGTAGTCGAGTTCAATCAACCACCTGAAGAAGCAGAGCTTCCGGAAGGGCCATTCCACGAGTACTTAGAAGACGAACCACAGACTTTTATTCAACATACCGTTGACTATCAAGGCGCCAGGTGCATCGTAAGCACCATAGAAACCACTCTGACAAGACGATCGTTCTACACCGCCGACGCTGATCAACCCCCAAAACCCTCAACGCCTAAAATAGTGGAAATCGTCGAGTTAGACTAAAAAAGGGTAAGACAATATAGCACTTCTGTATATATATTTTAGTACATTGGGCACTCGCACGCTCCAACTAAGTAACTTTCCCCTAAAGAGCCTCCCGAAATCCCCATCCACGTGGACAATAAAGGAGGCATACGCTGAAACTGAACCTTTGGGCTGTTCTCTTGGAACAACCCCACGGTCAGGCTGTAACACCAGCTGAAGTGGCGGAGGCACTTGACAATTTCCAGCTTACGTTTGATGATTGTTCGCCATTAACGTCGAGTGCTTCCTTGCTGGAGTTCGAGGAATTGCTCGGACCCAGCAAGAATTACCGCCTAACTGTAAGCCATGTTTGACTTATGTAAATATGTTCTGACAGACAAATCATTGTGGATATACTAAGTTATTAAACAGTTTCTTTCCGAACACACAAGCCTTTGAAAATACCATCATCTCAGATTTGTATGGGAATCAATAATATAAAAATAACTGATATACCATATTGGATATTTCTATTTTGCTTCAAGGTGCTATATCTACTTAAAACTTGCGGCGGACAGGGTATCAAAGAGTTTATCTTTGATATGATGCGAAAGCTGCTAGCCAATAACATGACTATCGAATACAGTGGGCAGGGAAAAAGAGGACCAAAAAAGAATTTTTCCGCGCTGCGTATGTATAAAACGGTCCTGTGTAAGTGTAATTTTG
This sequence comes from Tenthredo livida, assembly GCA_963992785.1. Classification (NCBI taxonomy): domain Eukaryota; kingdom Metazoa; phylum Arthropoda; class Insecta; order Hymenoptera; family Tenthredinidae; genus Tenthredo; species Tenthredo livida. The sequence goes on from OZ023064.1 coordinate 20,159,605, forward strand.
AAAATATTTGCTAGGATATGGATGATCTTATGCGAATTAACATGAACCTTATTTCTAATTAAACTATCATTTCAAATAAAAACTGTTGGGTTATGAAATGAGGCGTACATACAGATATGGGAATTAACAAGTTTATTGTAGTTAGTTTGAACAGTGTACATCAATACATGTGCTATTACAGAGAGCTCTAACCAGACTAGCCTGTTGCGAGGAGACGAACCGATAGACGAGTCTCGAATGATTAGGAAGGATAATCAGAGGACGCACATTGTTTACACGCTTCCTCGATATAATAATCGATGTAAATAGAAGGCGGACATATGTGACAGAGGCAAATATATCGGTCATATTTTAACAAAAACTATCCAACTCGAACATAATTTTCACATCATCCAAGGGCAATCAGATCTATGACGATTCTTCACAAATTATTACTCGGGAGAAGGTAGTGGACATTGAAATTGAAGTAGGCTTTGTAAATTTATAATGATAGGCTTCAATCGGAGTAGCCTATCTGTGAACCTAGAGTCGATCATGCGGTTAATATATATTAATTAATTGGTTCGCAGTCACTCTTAGTCTTTCTTGCTTAAAGAAACGCGCAGTCCCTTCATAATTCAGTAGAGTTATGTTATTAGCCCTCGAAAAATGTCAACTCCAGTTCCCAAGAAGGTTAATGATCTGTGGATAATAGAACTGTGAGGATTTCTCAAGTGACCTGAGATAATCAAAACTCATCAACTTGAATACTAAACGAATTTTATATGAGATTATGCTGCTTACCTGTGATACTTCGATGCAGTGGACAGAATAATGCTGAGTCCAAGCCATGTGCTCAGTTGTTAGTACGAAATTTTTTTAGTTGATGTTGCTTCTTTATAACACTATATTGTTCATTAAACCCACGTGCTCAGCTATTTTTTTGTCGATTGTTCTTTCACCGGCACACTCTTGTTGATTAAACTTTTGCACTAAGTAATCGTGACACTATCGAAACAATCTCGCGACACACAGTATTATATTTTTATAATTCCGTAGGCGCCTCTTTAGAACGATACGCAGGCCACGCCGAAAAGGAAATTTTAGGAATCGTGGGCCACTTCCTAATTGGCGCTCGTGATCGTGGTGAGGCGAGAAAGAGCCGGAACGCCAAAGCCATAACCGCTCCTAGCCCGGAACAACACGGCGTTGATGACGGCCCTGCACTCGCTGGTGATGGCCCTACGCTCGCTGGTGATGGCAGCACGGATGCAGAAGTGTGAACCTTCGTCTTCTTCTTCTTTTCCGTTTTATTGGCTATCGGTGCGGGCGAATTTCTATCTACGCTAGCTGGTATGAAGCTGACATCACAGTCTTCTGTCTCCTTCTATCCTTTATGGTGATATAGAAAAGAAAAGAGACAGAAGACTGTGGGGCCAACTTCATACCGGTCAGAATTAAACGCGCTGCAATAATTGTTTGTGCAATATTCTAATAAATCAAATTTTCAACTATGAACAACACATTATTTTCGTTCTATAAACCACTACCTTCTATAATACGATATATATATGGACGAATAATTGAGGTTGATGTGTTGTGAATTTTTAATGGCTAACGATAAGTTCCGATATTAGTTGGTTGTATACTGTTAGCAGTCTCATTGCTGCCGGCTGCCTCGTCATGGCCCAAGGTCATGTTCCTTTTTTCACTGCCAGTACTGCGAGTTTTCCTAGCTTCATTCTCGCGCCTGTGAGTTCGTCAATACAGCTATCTTTTTCTGACACAAGCTTGCAGTAATGGCAGTGAAAATAGGAACAATTAGTCTTGGTTATCCCAAGCAGTGTTGCCAGGCCAAGGAGGGAAAACTTCTGCAGATGGCGCGTCGAGAATTCTTTAAATATCTTAGACACATTACAAAGCCAATTTAGCGGATATTTACTTTCTTCCATAAAATTCACAATTTTTTAATAAAACTGCGGAATTATAATTCAAATTTATTTAATATAAATAATGGAAGTTATTTTAGCGCACACAAGTATTTTTTCTATGAACTATGGGAGAGGTGATGTGGAAAGTTGTCGTATTTGACTCCTTGAATCGATCAGTATACGTAACTGCATCTCAGAGCTGGCTTGAATCGATTCTACGGTAGAACAAGTAATGCCTCTTCTCTCGAATTCTTTCAAAATTCGTAAAAGTACTGCCTATTGTTTGGAATTCTTTCAAATGTCATAAATTTCTTTGGAGATTGTCTAAAAATTCTCAATTCTTACAGATCACTGAAGTTCTGTAATTTTAAGAAATTTCATAGACAGTACTGGCAACACTGATCCCAAGCACCCTCTGTAACTCTGTCTAGGTCTTCAGTATTGGCAGCGAATATCAACAGTTGGCCAAACTGGACAGATCTTCAACCTAAATTGGGTGTCCCATCTTATTTGATAGTCAATGGCGTTAATAGGCTAAATACCTCACAGGACCGCCTGGTGATCAGCCAATCATGAAAAAAGTTCAGAACTTGAGTTTCGAGAAATTCAGTGTTGAAGCATAGTTACTAGAAGATGTAAGAAATTCGTGCTTATCCTAACTTTCACCGCAGCATATATGGCAATCTGTATTGCAAACAACTTTCTCTGAAATAAGTTGTTTTCAAAATATCCTTCTCTCTCAACTTGAAGGGACCACCCTGTATATTACATAAAAGGCTAATTCGCTGAAACTTTTCTGTAAATAATTCAGTTCTTAGAGGATAAAATATACTGTAACTATAATTATTTGAAATCGCATAGAAACATTGGTTTTTGTTAATTAGGAGATTATAATTTTATAAAAATTATGAGCACTGTTAGTGACATCCAGCTGACCGTGTGTTCATGGCAGTGACATAGTTACAGCATTAGATAACATGTCTGGTGACTACTATACGGATAACATGACAAATCTAATCGCCACATCTAAAATGTTGCCATCGACTCATGCTAGGTCTGGAAATGGGGTTACTACTTCATCGTACCACCTAGCTTAGCATGATTGCGTGGATGGCGCAGCAAGATTGAGAATCGATGTTGATTTTCCATGGTAATTACTAATCACTTCAGATCGCGATGTAGCTTTCACATAGTGCCCATGTGGTATGGCCATGTGCTAAGATTACTTCGCATCCGCTCGGTAACCTTCGACCATATAGAATGGACTGGGCATTGGAGTGGTGGGGGTGCTGCCGAATAAGGAGACAAGGATAGTCATAGCGATATATATATGCGCACGAATAAGCCTTGTTCATGCTAACTCTCGAAATCGAGTAGGCACTGAAATCAAGCTGAAAACTTATTACACATAGGGTTTAGAATACTAACGTGGCAACGCTGCTGTTCAATGTGGCAACGTTTACTCTGTGAACAGAGCACTTCGTCTCTCTCTTAACAACGGCGTAGTGTCTTCCGTCTCTTTTGCTTTACTCGGCAGCAGACCGTACAATGCTTCAGCATAGGCAATGCCCAGTCCATTCTATATGGTCTAAGTCAGCAACCACCTCGCATTGCCATATATAGCTTTTACGTGGGGCAAGTTGACACCGCCACCTAGCGACTGGCATTGACCTGGTCCATAGATTGTGTCGCCACCTACCTTAGCACCTTGCCATGCCGGTAGATGAGCGGCAACGCTCGCAAGTAAAGTAACGTTGGCTCGACTACACCTACCCGCTGACGGCCGACTACAATCATAATTATAACCCACGAGTCAAGCGACTCATACCGCCTACCCGGTGATATATTTCACAACAGTTCTTTTTGAATGAATACTGTGTAAATGAAATTCATACAGTCTAGGTAGAATAGAACCCAGGTAGCGGTGCTCGTTCTCAAACAGGGTGGTCGCCACATGGCAGATAGCTGGGGAAACTTCATGGCTATATTATGGCTTTCACGTTTCAGATATAGGTATCAAAATTACTGGCAACTAGTGGGCCGCCACCATAATCATAAATTATCTATATTGTTAATCGACCTAGATGCTATAATGGAGCGACATAGTTTCTTCGTGGTTGCCAGGTAAAAGCCAAGATAAAACCAACTACGGTCGATATGGTGGCCACATTGGTTAGGTGGGTTGGCCATATAGCGGCCGTATGGTTGCCGCGTTGGATTGTTACCGGGCAACTAGTTGGCCTCCACATGGCAGCGAGAAAGCGCAGCCATGTCGCTGCCAGGTCGAAACCATAGATTAACTAGGCTGTTTGGCCAGCCAGCTGCCATCAAGGAGTGACATAGTTTGGTCGTCGTTGCCAGGTACTAGCCATGATAAAACCGTCCTCGGGTGACATGGCGGCCACATTCAACATTGATTAGGTAGGCTGTCCATATGGCGGCCATATGGTTGCCACGTCAGATTGTTATCCGGCAACTGGTTGGCATTGACATGGCAGCGAGGCAGCGCTGCCATGTCGCCGCCAGGTCGAAACCATAGATTAACTAGGCTGCTTGGCCAGCTAGTTGCCATCAAGGAGCGACATAGTTTGGTCGTCGTTGCCAGGTACTAGCCAGGTACTAGCCATGATAAAGCCCACATGGCGGCCTCATTGGCAGGTCAGTTGGCCATAAAGCGGCCGTATGGCTGCCACCTCAAATTGTTACCCGGGATATATCATCTTCGACATTTCTGAAACGTTTCAGAAATATGTCGATTGTAGTATAACATTTTCAATATTTCCGTAATATTTATGAAATACGTCGATGTCAATATATCATTTTCGATATTTCTGAAATGTTTCCGAAATATGTCAATTGCAATATAACACTTTCGATATTTCCAAAATATTTCTAGAATATGTCAATTGCAATACAGCATATTCAATATTTTCGAAATATATCATTTGCAATAAAACATTTCCAGAATTCTCGAAATGTTTCAACAACATTCCAAATGACATATATCATTTTCGACACTTCTAAAATGTTTCTGTAATATGTCGATTGCAGTGAAACATTTCTGAAATACACTCGATTGCAATATATCATTTTTGCTATTTATGAAACGTTTCCAAAATATGTCAATTGCAATATAACACTTTCGATATTTCCGAAATATTCCTGGAATATGTTGATTGCAATACAACATGTTCAATATTTTCGAAATATTCTCGAAATATGTCAATTGAAGCCTTCCATGCAACAACGTCCTTAGCGCTCGGCTCGTCGAGAAAGAGCTAAAATACGACGTAGAACTAAAATTTTTTGAAAGTCACGGATATAAATTTTAAAAAATACTATTATGTAGAGGATCAAAAAAGGCAACTTTTTTGTGCTGAAAGTTTTTTTCTATCATCATTAGTTTTCGAAAAAAATAAATAAAAACTGAAAAATTACAATGCGCGTTTGGACTACGTTTTTTAAACTTAATTCGTCCTAACTTCGTCAAATACCAACGAATCTTCTTAATTTTTGGTACGGCATAGTAAAATACCCTAGCGCTGCCGATAATGTCGCAAAAAATTAATAATTTGATTATTTTAATATAAAAGTTGAATGTTAAACGAGCGAGCGATTGTTTATGAGGTTATGTATGCTCAACGAGACAAAGTGTGTTGCGAAGTTGAAGACTGGAATAACTTTCTGTGAGACATTTGTTCGTCAACATTTCAGGAAGTTTTTCAGAAAGTTTCAGATTGATTGCATGAAAAATGGCCAAGATAGAGCGATTTTACTAAAATAATACGCTCCGCGAGCGTGAATTTTTTTATATCTTCCGTTTTATAATTGTACGGCGGACATGTACTTGGCAATTGTATCTGATTTCAATCATTTTGTAGGTAGACATTTTTATAGTATCACTTTCGTCAAGGAGGAATTTTCATTGGTAGATTATTTTGGGGGTAGTGATCACATTATTGTACTTGGCGAAAGGTTTTTGCACCAGAGGTGCTTTTGGGGTTGATATCACCACTTTTTGTACAATTTTGCTTGACCACCTAATAATTGTGCTCGCTCACTACGCTCGCTCGTTTGGGTATTCCTATATCCTCGCTCGCTTGTCAACGTTCTGCCAATTCTGTCTATGAGTAGCTCAATGCACGTACGCTATACATTTCATACCATCTTACACCCTTGATAAGCAGTAATGTTAAATGTGGCAATATAATATAAATACTTTTTCTAAAATTTTACTTGACTACCTAATAATTATGCTCGCTCGCTACGCTTGCTCGATCGGATTTTTCTATATCCTAGCTCGCTAGGGTCGCTCCGTACTCAGCATTCTGCCAATTGTTTCCATAAGTATCTCAATGCATGTATATGTACGCTGATGCAGTTTATATCATCTGAATCCGTCGATGAGCAGTAATGTTAGATGTGGTAGTATAATATAAATATGTTGAAAGCACAAAGGCCTGAAATAATGACATACGCTATCATTCGTTGCTTTCCGAGCCCTGTAAAGATATGTTCTTGTGTGCATGTATTAAATATGATATATTTGACCCATTGGATATATACGAAAATATTTGGAAATAAATAATATTATATTGAACACCTGCCAGGTTGATTGGAAGCTGTGTCACTTATTAACTCATGTTGTAGACTAAACTTTATGCGATTCAATAACCGTATACCTATAACCTAACCTCAAAATTGCACACTTCGTCATTTCATGAGAGATTGTTATAATTTCGCCCCCCACTTTAAATGTCAATTTTATCATAATAAGTAAGTATATGAAGCATAAAAGAGAATTGAGAGGAATGAAATTTGCAAAATGTCCAGATATACGAATATGAACAGAACTGACAGCTCTGTCTCGTAAGCCCGTCTGTCCGTACTCCGTGGTCTAGTGGCATCGATTCGCGATCATACGTCAACAGCGTCGACAAGAGCGCCACCTGGCACTGCTATTCAGTGGTGGCCGCTCTTTCCTAATTCTCAGACACATAGGTTTAAGGACCACTTGGTCTGAACCGCTCTTTCCTAATTCTCAGACACATAGATTTAAGGACTACTTGGTCTGAAAGAGAAGGAGACGAAAAATTTTCAGACGAAACGGGTACTCATAAACTTAAGCTAATCATATCTCAGCTTTTCGGGCACTGATTCAATTGAAGCTGGTCTTAAATGAAGGGCTCTTCGTCCCTACATTCTGAGATAATTATTTCAATCCCCGGGATATCGCGAAACGAAAGATATTAAGAAAATACTGTCTCCCCATCACGCCGGTTAGCTCCCGTGCGGGTATATAGACTCGTCGAGTCTCGCGCGGCGTATATAGATATATATACCGTATATAATATTTTTTTTGCAACACCTGCTTCGAAAGTTTGATTTTCGAGGGCTGTGTAGCGAGCGCAAAATACCTTATTTCCGAGGGGTGAAGTAAAGAGAGAGTTGGCGCATGCGCACACCGCAAATACTCTACTTTGCGCACTAGTGCTTTTGTCGCGCATGCGCACATCGCGAATACTCTACTTTGCGCACTAGTGCTTTCTTCGTGCACTGTGTCATGGCGGTGGACAGTCGCGATGTGAGGTTATATTGATTGATCAATCTGTCTCTCAAATCAAACTTTCTTCGCAGGGAGTTACAAAAAATATCGTGTGATACACGTGCGGATAGGCAATATCTGTCTCGTGTCATTTACAGCACTCGCCTTCGGCTCGTGCTACAAACGACACTCGTCGGATATTGCCTACCTTCCGCACTTGTATCACAATATACTATTTTTTATTGCACTTGGCGCGAGACTCTACCGAGTCTCTTGATTGTTGAATTCGGGCATGTTAAAACTTCAGTCAGGCGATATATCGTCAAGATAGCGTAGAGTTCACGTAACACAGGTTTTTTGACAGAATCCTACGGTGGAAGATGTCCCATGCAAAGAAATTATCCGAAGAGACTGCAAGTTTGTAAGAGTGGTTGGAGATGAAGTATCTACAGAAAGAACCACCAATATTAGAAATGGGACCAGGAGAAAATAATTTTTCACGTGTTCTGAAAATTATTCTGCATTATCAACGATTGATCATGCACAATAATTTTCGGAACGCGTGAAAAATTATTTTCTTCTGGTCCCATCTCTAATATTAGTGGTTCTTTCTCTAGATGCATCATCTCTCACTACACCCACAAGATTGCAGTCTATTCGGGCCATTGCTTTGGATAAGGCATCTTCCACCGTATAGGACTCTGGCAAAAGAGCTTGGTTACGTGGACTCGACGCGATTTCGAATATATGTCACCTAACTGAAATTTTGAGATATCGGAATTTAACAATAAACTATACCTATTCTCCCTTGAAATATTCAACATTTTATCATTCACTCATATTATCGGGGCTGGGTCGAAGTTTCGAATTGTAAAAGCTCCGAACGGTCGAAATTCCGAATTTATTTGCGTAGAATCAAAATCCTTCGAAAATTTCAAATCCCGAAATTTTCCAAAAAGAAATGTCAAAGTCTCCAACGCAGTAAAACTCGAAAGATGAAATGTCAGAAAGAGCAATGGACCGACTGAAAAAGTAGAGAATATCACTATACCTATATAACGAAGAAACGTATTTTAACAATCAGAAAGCGTAGAGCATTGATAAATAAAGGTATTGAAAGAATGAGTTCACGAATGGTCAAGGTTATGAAGAGAAAATGATCAGAAAAAAAAATATCGATAGCCTAGAAGACATAAAAGATATGTTCAGAACAGTCAAATGACGAATGGTCGAAAAACCGACGGCGTATGGATCCGAAAGGTCAGAACTTCGAAAGCTCAAAACTCCGAAAGTCAAGAACTCCGAAAATCCGAAACTCCCAATTTCTTGAGCTGAGATATTATTTTATGTTTCGTACGCAAGAGTCGCGTCACAAAGTAATTGTTCCGAAAAGCATGTAAGTTTTTCTCTGTTGCAATAATCCTTTTTTTTCACTGTACGGTCAAAATATTTGAATTTGGAATTCATTTTTTTGAAGTTATATTTCATATTTTTCGAACGTTTCTTTCGATTATATAATTTTTTACTGTCTTAGTCATGAGCGCGACTAGAAAATATACTCGTGAGCTGAACTAGGAACAAGGAGTTATGTTCGAACACGGACCAAGAATAATATAGAATCTCAATGATTTAAATGAAATACATGTGATAGAATTATACTAAAAAAAAAATGCATCGCATTCGTTGAAACTATAAGGAATTTTTGGAATTTTGTTTTATTCATTGGACCGTGAAACTTATGAGTAGTTATCGAAAAAGCTAATGTGGTTGAAAAGGCAGTTGAAATGTTCTTTTGGGAAGACTAAGGAAAAGTGTGGGGAAATTTCAGAAATAATAATGCATACGATGTCGTATATGTACATATAATTTAATTATTACAAGTTTTACTGTTAACTAATCGCCCACGGGTTCAGTGCATGTCACAGTATCTCTTCAATTTGTTTCGATTTCGCAAGAACTGGAGTATATCCCAGATAGACACAATCGTGCCTGCATCTTTTCACGCTGTAAAATAGAAAATTGTTAGCGTATATTATAACGTCTTAAAAATATCAATTATGTAGTGCATTGTAACTTTATTGTTCACGAGCCAGAAATATCAACGGCAGTTTTTACTATCACATATCTGGACTTTTTGAATGATTCAACGTATTTTAGTTTCTTTTTTTCAACTATTAAATGTTTGTATTAACTACACCTGTGTACAGGCAACCGTGATTGCTTCTATAGAATTTATATTACTTTACTTCAACACCAAACTTTCTGGTTCTAATAATGAGTAAACAAATATTTACGTCTCTAATATGCAATAAACTGAAAACAATATTGACGACATAGAGTGCATATTCAACTCCAATCGTCTACCGGGCACGTTCAACACTGTCAACACATCCACGCCTTGGAAGGCGCAGGCAAAAGCCCACAATCCACCGCGCTGAAAGCATGGTGGACACGTGCTCTCGGCTGCATTTCTGCATGCGTACGACAAAAACCGGTAGACTAATGAAAAGCCTTACTGACACATGAACTCGCTGATTTTATGTCTTATCACAATAAAAATATGGGTTTTTCATAAAATTGACCAGAAAGAGTGCATATTCAAACCCCAATTGTCCACCGGGCACGTTCGACACTGTCAACACATCCACGCCCTGGAAGGCGCAGGCAAAAGCCCACAATCCACCGCACTAAAAGCATGGTGGACACGTGCTCTCGGCTGCATTTCTGCATGCGTACGACAGAAACCGGTAGACTAATGGAAAGCCTTACTGACACATGAACTCGCTGATTTTATGTCTTATCACAATAAAAATATGGGTTTTTCATAAAATTGACAAGAAAGAGTGCATATTCAAACCCCAATTGTCCACCGGGCACGTTCGACACTGTCAACACATCCACGCCCTGGAAGGCGCAGGCAAAAGCCCACAATCCACCGCACTAAAAGCATGGTGGACACGTGCTCTCGGCTACATTTCTGCATGCGTACGACAGAAACCGGTAGACTAATGGAAAGCCTTTATATGCACCTATTGTATGTCATACTACAATAAAAAGGATAAATTTTCCATTAACCACCCAGCTCACAATCACACAGGTAATGTAACAAGGATGTAACGGCCATGCCAAAATGTCGGGACATCCAGAGTCCGGCTACATATCTGGTACTTTGACGTCTCAGTTACGTACCTGCGATGTCAACGTACCAGATATGTAGCGGGACTACGGATGTCCGGACATGTTGGCATGGCCGTTACGTCCTTGTTACATAACCTCTGTGATTGTTAGCTGGGAAGTATGTCATCGAAAATGCTCATTTTCCCATGTATATGATTCAAGACTCATAGAAGCAATGAAGTTATAGAACAGCAATTTTATTTACACTATAACAACATGTGTACAGATTGAGTTGTTATAACATACGCTAGTAACATTACAAAAGATGCAAAATAGATTCATTACATCATCCGAGTAATATTCAAGTAATATGTACAATTTTCAATGAAATATGAACAAAAACTGAATTCAAGATCAAGAACATTTCTTCATGTCTTTATTTCTTTTACAGAGCAATTTGTAACGAGTCGAGCGTTTCATTTACACACAATGTGTCACTGCTCGATAGGCAGGGTGAGGGATTTAGGTTGGCAAACGTGAAAGTTTCATCATTTCCAAGGCGAGATCCAACGGTCATAACTCCTTTTAGTTAGGTGGTAGACTTTACGGTCATTCAAAGGTCAACTTTAATTTTTTAAATGTCAGCCCCTACTTTTTTTTCACAGGTTCGTAATCTGCGCCAAAAAATGAATACCTTATGTTTCAACCATTCTTCTGTTGGGTCAATGAGTATAAACTAAAGATAATTGAGTTTTATTGTCAGACAAAATGAAAAATCTTTCGCACAAAGTTCTTGAAAATTGTCAAGAACAGAATAATTTCACACCTCAAGTAGTTAAAAATACACAGTGGTGTCGAATTATTTTGTTCGTGACGTTTGTCAAGAACTTCGTGTGAAATATTATTCATCTGTGACGATGAAACTGAATCATCTTTACATTTTTTTTTTTTTATCATACAGAGTATGGCTGAAACAAAAATTGTTTGTCTTCTGGCACTGAATATGGATCTCTCAAACAAAGTAGGGGTCGGCATTAAACAGAATACACTTGATCCACGAATGACCGTGAAGTCCTCCACCAATCTCAAAAAGTATAACCTTACATCTCATTGTCAAAAATATGCAAATTTTGTTCTAAACATTTCTCCGAGTAAGACTTGGTGACAAATTTGCTTTTTCCACGTCGAAAATTCTGATTCAAGTGCCGTTCAAAAAGCTTTTAGGCCAATTTTGACATGCTTACCCGACTGGGCCCAAATTTATAGATAACTTCAAAAATAATCAATTCCTGCAAAGAATTAGAGTGAATCTATTTTGCATCTCAAACAACCACGTAATGTTACCTTTTGTGACCCTCTATGCATTATGGCGCCTTCTATACCCATAGTGTTGTATTAGTAGAGGTTGTCCATTCGGCCTCAACTTTTTGTTCGCTGCCATCGCATAGCAAAATACAATGCTCAAGAATACTCAACAAACTATTTCATGTTAGTCACAACCATTTTCCAAGCCTGAACCGAATAGACAAAGTGTAAGTCACTGTTTCAGTCCTTGATCTTACACCTTCTGTTTGAAACAACAATGTTTTCTGCACGAAGTTGGTGTAAAAAATTATTTGGGGTTAATAACCACACATTATAGTTTCCTAATTCAATTGTAAACCCTGATATACAAGATGAGGTCGATGCTATACGTTTAAGCTTGGATATTGAAACTTGAATGTTCTGCAAGTAGGTATAAGTGAGACGCTAGCAGCCATCTGGCGATCTCTATTTTCCACTGCGTCATGATGAATACCTCCCATATCTCATTGAAGTCTCAAAGTGAGAGCGAGATATCGTTAGTTTTGAAAAGTACTCACATGATCTAGATCCGATTTAAATTTCATAAAAAGAACACAAGTTTCCCACTTCAAGTAGCGTTTTTCCTCAAGAGGGTATACCCACCTTGAAATTATTATTTTTTTCAAATCACTGCTACGCTCTGAGAAATCATTCGAGTGACACAGTTTTTCTACAGTCGGTTAGTGCTATTTTGATACATAGTTCATGATTTTTCAAGATTTTGTGTCCTCCGCTGAACATGAATTCAGTCCATCGAGGGAAAAGTAGTTGTCGTTGGGCACGCAGATTGCTGCGTTGCATGATATTTCTTCAATTTTGGAGGATATATTCCGTATGAATGTAATTTAGGGCTAAACCAATAATATTTGATGAATTCAAGTTTTAGACATAGAAATTTTTGAGTGCAAAACGTTTTTTCCAAAATGATGTAAAAAAAGTCTAAAACTTAAATTCATCAAATATTATTGGTATGGCCTTAAATTACATTCATACAGAATATTTTCTCCAAATTTGAATAAATTCCATGCAACACAGCAACCTGCGTACCCTACGCTAACTACTTTTTTATCGATGGACTGAATTTATGTTCAGCGGAGGACACAAAATCTTGAAAAATCATGAACAATATATCAAAATAGCACTATTCAACTGGAGAAAAACTGAGTCACTAAAATGTTTCCTCAGAGCGTAGCAGTGATTTGAAAAAAAATATTCCCAAAGTGGGTATACCCCCTCAAAAGAAGACCCTACTGAAATTCTGACAAAATCCAGTTTGTCGTTTTTTGAATAGCTCAAAAACGTCCGATCAAAAACCGAATACTAGAAGTTCTAGATTCCGGTAGAATACGTTATAAAAACTAAATTTTACTGTTCTTCGATGAAAGTGTAGGCGCAAGAAACCTTTCACAGAACCTCTCCGTCGCAGCGCCGCCGAAGGTTCCTGGGGTCTAATAGTACGCTTTCATCGCAGAAGATTGAAATTGTTTTTTCAAACATAATCTACAACTTGTGGTATTCAATTTTGATTGGACGTTTGTTAGTCATTTGAAAAGCTGGATTTTCCTGTATCCTACATAATATAATTGTATGCTAATTACAATACTTATTACCACATAGAAATTGATCAAAAATAAGAAAAATACTAACGAGATGTTCGAACAACAAATTATACTTGATTAACTCCTGAATCTTATATAGTCGGTGCCAAATTGTATCGTAATATCATTCATGCTTCTTTATTCATTCTGATCTCCCGTACTATCGCCTCCGCCTTGACTTCTCATTTTTTTATTATCCATGAAAAAATAAAAGAAAAATGGCTATTCCTGACGTATGGGAAATGAGGGAAAAAAAATTATGAGAATTTTGGTTGGAAAAAGTTGATCTTACATAACTCCTGAATCCATTATTCTGTTGATCTCGAAAACTCTTCGTTCCTCTCTTCGTTCTTTATTTAGCAGGACCCGTGAAAAAATATTCTGATCAGACCTGATATGACCTGATAAGGCTATATCAAAATTTTTTATATATCCATATCTGGTCTGATATGATCTGATATGCCCATATATAAATTTTGATAGGTCCTGATATGGCCTGATATGGCCTGATATGAAAATTGGCCAGATCAGGCCAGATCAAGCCTTATCAACTTGATATGCCCATATCAAGCTTCATATGACTTGATAAGTTCATATATAATTTTTTTATATGTCCTGATATGGCCTGATATAGTCTGATAGGATATGTATATTTTGATGTACTTGTGGAAAAATATTTCTGATCAACCCTGATATAATTTGATAAGCCTTGATATGGGCATATGTAACAGTTATTTTTGTGTTTCCTTTGTATAAAAATTTTCGTCTCTAGCCTGATCTAGACAGATACGGCCATATCTAGTCTAACATGTTCACATATAGTTCTTTGGTACGGCTTGATCAGTTCTGATATGAGCAATAATACTTTAATATAATGGTTTAGCGGATTTTACGAGAAAAAAATAGGAACAATAAATTTTATATGATCATATATAATCATATATAATTAATAATTATGTATAAGTTTATATAATTAAATATAGTTTCATATAGTTATGTATAATGTTTATATAAAATTATATATATTTATATATAAATATGTATAAATATATATAAGTTTATATAATTATATAAAACTATATTAAACTTTATATAACAGCGTATCGCATGGCTTTATATTACGATATAAAAAACCATACGTTGTTATACATTAAAATATATAATGATTATTGCCATATAATCATATAGTTTTTTTGTCATTACATATAAATACTTACAGTATATGAACGTGAATGGTGACAGATAATCGATGATTGTCAAGTCATCTTTTACTGAGGTGTATATTCTTTCTCTAATTTTGACGCAAAAATGTGCACTTTGTAAATAAATGCATTCAATAAATATTACAATTCGAAAATATTAAGTAAACTTGATCGATTTTGAAACTTAACTTTTATATAGTTATACAAAATTTGTAAAAAAATGAAAAGTCACGCGTTGATCATTGAAGGTATACTTTATATTTATTATCATAGAAAAAGTAAATATATAATTTGAAAATTAAATCACAGAAGAACGTTTCTCCATGATTGTTTTTATGACTTGATTAATTTTCAGGTTCTAATGAAGGAAATGGAAGTTACCAAATATTGAATAATTTTGACATCGTTTTAATTGATAATTGTTACAGAAAATTTTTCTTTGAAAAAATGCACTTCCAGGAGATTAAAAAAATTACTAGTGCATTTTTGTCATGTTTTTTTTTTTTTATTAACATAATTGATAATCAGCATTCATGTAAATTAACTCTGAATTCATCAAATTACTTGAATGCTCATTTAATAAATTTAATTTCGCTAACTCAATTTATATTTCACACAGAATATCATTTAATGATAACTGCGTGTTTGTTGCATTTAATTACCATAAAATTGATAATTAATACGTCAGATGTAGAATTTTATTCAATAAGAATTGAAATATATGACATTTGTATATTTCATATTCGTTTAAGCACCTAATTTCAATAACAGATCTTGGGTCAGTCGGTAGCGGGCACGGTTCACGGATCGATCCCTGGCGGGGAGTTTGTTTTTTTTTTTCTTTCTCTGGGCCGATATGTAAATCTAACTATACATAAAACCCCAAAAGCACCTCTGGTGCAAAAACCTTTCGCCAAGTACAATAATGTGATCACTACCCCCAAAATAATCTACCAATGAAAATTCCTCCACAACGAAAGTGATACTATAAAAATGTCTACCTACAAAATGATTGAAATCAGATACAATTGCCAAGTACATGTCCGCCGTACAATTATAAAACAGAAGATATAAAAAAATAAAAATTTGGAGTACGTGGTACTTGGCGGGCCAATATTTCATATCACTTCAGGATTATTGACATAGTTTAATGGCTGTTTTCTCGTACTCATCTCTAAGAGGCCCGCCAAGTACCACTACCTCCAAATTTTTATTTTTTTATATCTTCTGTTTTATAATTGTACGGCGGACATGTACTTGGCAATTGTATCTGATTTCAATCATTTTGTAGGTAGACATTTTTATAGTATCACTTTCGTTGTGGAGGAATTTTCATTGGTAGATTATTTTGGGGGTAGTGATCACATTATTGTACTTGGCGAAAGGTTTTTGCACCAGAGGTGCTTTTGGGGTTGATATCACCACTTTTTGTACAATTTTGCTTGACCACCTAATAATTGTGCTCGCTCACTACGCTCGCTCGTTTGGGTATTCCTATATCCTCGCTCGCTTGTCAACGTTCTGCCAATTCTGTCTATGAGTAGCTCAATGCACGTACGCTATACATTTCATACCATCTTACACCCTTGATAAGCAGTAATGTTAAATGTGGCAATATAATATAAATACTTTTTCTAAAATTTTACTTGACTACCTAATAATTATGCTCGCTCGCTACGCTTGCTCGATCGGATTTTTCTATATCCTAGCTCGCTAGGGTCGCTCCGTACTCAGCATTCTGCCAATTGTTTCCATGAGTATCTCAATGCATGTATATGTACGCTGATGCAGTTTATATCATCTGAATCCGTCGATGAGCAGTAATGTTAGATGTGGTAGTATAATATAAATATGTTGAAAGCACAAAGGCCTGAAATAATGACATACGTTATCATTCGTTGCTTTCCGAGCCCTGTAAAGATATGTTCTTGTGTGCATGTATTAAATATGATATATTTGACCCATTGGATATATACGAAAATATTTGGAAATAAATAATATTATATTGAACACCTGCCAGGTTGATTGGAAGCTGTGTCACTTATTAACTCATGTTATAGACTAAACTTTATGCGATTCAATAACCGTATACCTATAACCTAACCTCAAAATTGCACACTTCGTCATTTCATGAGAGATTGTTATAATTTCGCCCTCCACTTTAAATGTCAATTTTATCATAATAAGTAAGTATATGAAGCATAAAAGAGAATTGAGAGGAATGAAATTTGCAAAATGTCCAGATATACGAATATGAACAGAGCTGACAGCTCTGTCTCGTAAGCCCGTCTGTCCGTACTCCGTGGTCTAGTGGCATCGATTCGCGATCATACGTCAACAGCGTCGACAAGAGCGCCACCTGGCACTGCTATTCAGTGGTGGCCGCTCTTTCCTAATTCTCAGACACATAGGTTTAAGGACCACTTGGTCTGAACCGCTCTTTCCTAATTCTCAGACACATAGGTTTAAGGACCACTTAGTCTGAAAGAGAAGGAGACGAAAAAATTTTCAGACGAAACGGGTACTCATAAACTTGAGCTAATCATATCTCAGCTTTTCGGGCACTGATTCAATTGAAGTTGGTCTCAAATGAAGGGCTCTTCGTCCCTACATTCTGAGATAATTATTTCAATCCCCGGGATATCGCGAAACGGAAGATATTAGGAAAATACTGTCTCCCCACCACGCTGGTTAGCTCCCGTGCGGGTATATAGACTCGTCGAGTCTCGCGCGGCGTATATAGATATATATACCTTATATATTTTTTTTTTTTTTATTGTACTTGGCGCGAGACTCTACCGAGTCTCTTGATCTGATATGCCCATATCAGGTCATATGTAGTCTGATATACTTATATCAAAGCATATATAGTCTGATATGGCCAATTTTTATATCAGGCCATATCAGGTCTGATATGGAC
This sequence comes from Tenthredo livida, assembly GCA_963992785.1. Classification (NCBI taxonomy): domain Eukaryota; kingdom Metazoa; phylum Arthropoda; class Insecta; order Hymenoptera; family Tenthredinidae; genus Tenthredo; species Tenthredo livida. The sequence goes on from OZ023064.1 coordinate 20,177,241, forward strand.
AGTTTATATCAGGCCTGATATGGTCTGATCAGAATATTTTTTCACGGGGAGGTAATTCCATTCATTGAGAGGAGCCATTACATACCACACTGGAATACCAAATACCTATTGTTCACATTTCAATAAATAATTATTAGAAGATTTTTGGTGATGGGAAAGGAGATACTAGTAGCGAAATAGTTTTCGTTTTCATGGCTCTTCATTGCTTGATGCTATAGCAGTTCAAAATTATATTGAGGGCAAAAGACTAAAATGGCGAAAATTGATAACAAATAACAAGTCTTTCTCTTACTTTAGCTTCTCCTTTGGCAAGTTAACGGCCATATGCCACGACATATTTATTTTTCTTATTCTTCGGCCTCGCATAATCACACCGGGTTTTCTTTGTTATCACTCGGTAACCAATGCCTCACACCTTCAATGCTCCTGCTCCTCCTTATTCTTCTTTTTCTTCTTAGGTTTATTCCGTCATCGGATGTAGCCAAATCCTTCAATGCTCTGTGCCTCACACCTTCAAGGGCGATAAGTCGTTAATGGAATAACTAACTAACTGTGCCTCACACCAATATCTACTGTCTCTGATTCTGATGATGATGATCCGTTTATAACTTCTAGCCGTTAGGGAACAATCTCCATTTTTCTCTTTAGTCTCGAATTCTGTCAGTCGGGGAATCCCCTCAGCCACAACCTCACAGAGCGCGTCGCGTGGTTAGCAGCCAATGAGAGCGCTGCTTGAAGAGATCTGTCGGAAAAGCACTGCTCTCCATTGGCTGCTAGCCACGCATTGACGCGCCGCATGAGGAGACGCGCCGACAGCACTTGCGCGCTAAAATCATATTGTTTAGTTCAAGTGGATTCTAATATTTGCTAAATTTACAGTGATTTTCGAATGCCGTGAGACATAGAATGAATTTTAAATAATATGTCGTTCACAGTTAGCTACTGCTTTGATTTTGTGGCCTTCACATATCCACATACCATGGAAAAATGTAAAAAAACTCGTTCTGGAACTAATCACTTATAACTCATTAGCCCGGACAAAACGGATAATAAATACGAAATAATTTTCGTACTTCATGAATGAAAACAAAAACCCGAGTTGTGCAAGTGAACTTTGTTTATAGCATGCAAAATAAATGGAAAGCTTCATTGTACGAGCAGAATTCGTTCACATACACCATATCTCAATGCATTTATTACGTATACAAAATGAAATCGGTAAATCCTAAAGATCACTCCTACATTGTTATTATTGATGTTGAATATACTTGAACAATGAAACGAACTCACCTGAAGTAAAGTTCAATAATGTAAATAAGGCAGGCACAGAATTAGTTTTCATAAAATAACCGTTAAGACGAAAAACTTTCTTTCTTTATTCAAGTGCATATATTACAAGCAATCATTAAAAACGTGAATGTTGCTGAAAAAAAAAGGCTGGAACCTTTTATTCTAAAGAGTTGGGAACCTCGGGGAATTTACGAAATGATAATGCAGTCAAATTACTCATTAGTATATATATATTTCACTATTATTCTGAATATATTGCGATGAATTGCGTGAAATTCGCTCTGCATTTCGGGCACTTCTTTACGTTTTCGTTTGCGAGAATCGTTGCGCATCTTAGGCAACAGCAATGATGTCCGCACGGAACGAAGGCGTAATTTAAGTCGTTATCCTTGCAGACCACACACTTAGAAACTGTAAAATAAGAAATCATTCGCGTAATTCATATTACTGTCTTTCTGGATATAAATTATAAACTATATAGCCGAACATTATTTTCTTTACGCGGCTGCAAAAATTCCAATTTTTTTGTGCCACATGGTTACGCCTTACAAATGCAATACTTTAGTTGTGTAGCGGACACAATATCAACGATAAACTATTCGCATGTTGAATCAAACTATCAACCATAGCACGAATACCGAGGAGCGTGAGCAAAAGCGCACAAGCCCATGACATTTGAAGCGTGACGGACGTGGTCTCTAGGCTGCATGAATGCAAGTATACGATAACCTTCTATAGCCCAGTCGAATAATTAGAAGTCGTTACTGTCATTTCCAGTTATCCATTATGCATCCGGGTATAGTGGGAACAAAAAAAAATTATTTACAAAGCCATTTATCATTAAAGCCAATACTTTTCTCAAACTTTCGCTTATAAATTCTATCATATTTCTGCTTGGACGTGGTGTGCATTTGCTATATAAAATGTTCGCATTTAGTTTACCGTCGCCTCGTGTATTTTTTCGCATCCTTCGTCGCTTGTGTCCATATGGTCTGGATGTGCCTTCGCCACCTTGAGCCTTCATTAATTGCCGTCTCTTCTTCTTTCTCAAATTCTTTTTCTTGCAGGAAGAAACTGTAAAAGTTGAATGAATGATTAACTAAGTATATACCTGGCGATTTTTTTAGATTCAATTTCGATCAACGACATTACCTTTTACGGCTGGTTCCAGCTCGGCTGCAGCAGGCAGCTCTAGGTCACAAAATATAAATTATAGTTGTATCGTTTATTCCAATAATTCCTTCGACCAATAATATATTCATACACAAATAGGAATTCAACCATTATCTTCTTACCATGATTAGCCACTTCGACGATGTCGACGATGTCGACTATGTCTGAGTCCGAGCTATCTGGATCACTGCCAACCAATATGGGCTCGCTCAGTTCCCCTTCTTCAAGAAAGAGTAGTAGAATTTATGGAAAATAGTATTATTGAAAGTTAACGATTGGCCGTGGAGTTTTATATTAAAAATGAACCGTAGCAAGAGAATGCAATACCTGAATCTTCATCCATAGAGTGAGGTTCGATTGCCACAAGTTCTTCTGGATGGACATCGTTTGCAATATTTTCTTGGAGACAAAAAATACAGTAAATCGAATTTGGCGAATGGCCCGATAACAGAATGTTTCATATCGCAGAATACAACTTCATACTTAAATCCAGTTGTTCATTGAAGAGAAGAAAATTACCTAATCTGGCATCCGCCTCTTCACCCTGGTGCTCATCGAATGGGTCGGTATCTCTATCTGCGTGATAAAATCACGAATTTGGTATTGTGTTTATAATCACATAGTTATTCTACATACATGCCCTCTCAAATTTAAAAAAAGTAGCCCCAGCTATTCTTTAGCGAAAGGTACACCAAGATACCATTCCTTCTACGTATTTTCGGAATTGTTAGTGATGACTATGTTGTTATTAAATAACATGTTTTTGCTTGACATGTATCGCCGTGATTAAATTTTTGTGTTCAATAATATGATTACCATCTCGTGGATCGGACCGGACGGTAGAAAATGACTCGTTGTCCGAGTCATCCATGCTCGATTCTGAAAAGAATTATGAGAATATTTTGATGTCTTGATTTTTGTACTCATGCAACTAATGATCGAGCGTGCTACGACAAAAGACTAGAAGTTCGTCAACAAAAAGTTATGAATTTTACAAAACGCTGAAGCTACAGAGTAATTTAATGATTTTCGATACAACACATAACAGTCCTCATTCTACACAATATCAATGATTTAATTATTTCATCACTAATAGGTATTCATAATACAATCTAAAATCTGTTATATTTCATTCACGGTGGTAAAGATACAGAAGTATGATTCACGAGCCTCTTTTAAAAATCACATATATGTCACAATAAGCAATCCATAAACTGAATTCAATAACAGTCACTCAGAATGGTTTTCCTTCAGTGACTCGGATGAATCTTATACATAGTAATTGAATGTTATTCAAGAGAACAAAAGTATTGATACGATTACGTATACCATGAGGATTCGTGTAGGCAGGTCACTCCCGGTTCACTCGATGCAGCTCGACACAGATATTTGCATCTACGGCAATGCAAATATCTGTGTCGAGCTGCATCGAGTGAACCGGGAGTGACCCGCATACACGAATCCTCATGGTATACGATCAGATTCTTCATTTGCTAAAGAAATTAGACTACGCTTACTCACAATCAGTGAGCTGAATATTCCATTATCTTTTTTTTTTTTTTAATTTTATTCAATATGATATGATGATATTGATAATTGATTATCATCCTAAATACTCTTTGTCTTCATGTGAATCTGTGTAATGTATGCCACAAGTTGTCAAATCTTCTACTGAAATGATAACAAAAACCAGTCATCTGTGTTTTCAATTACTAAGAAAGGTCCTATTACCGAACATATTACTAGTTGTATACTTAGACTATGCCCTAATAGTAAAATGAATGCAGGCTGCCTTAAGCCATACAGAAGATCCTGATTGTCATATTGAATACCATCGTCTCTACTACTTGCAGGTTTGACGTCAGAGTCAGCTATGCAAAATCTTCATAGCAGATGATTCGCACGCTATACTCATGATGTTCAGTGTCACGAACCAGTCTGATTTAAGAACATTCGAAGCATCACGGAACGACTGACTATGAATATTTTGCGCTTAGACTGCACTGCTTTTACAAGGATACCCTTCACTGCCAGTGAAGACTGACGTCAATGCTCCGAGGATGATGGGATGTGTGTTTAAACAAAAATTTTCAACTCCCTGAAATGAAAGTGTCGACAAGGCGAACCCTTCGCAGAAAATATTCTGCATAGCTCTAGGAATGGTTCCCTGTGTCAACAGCTTCATCGCAGAAAGCTGAAATTTTTCTTTAGTAATACGCACGGACTACCATAGTAGAAGAAACTGGGAGTGCGCTTCTTTAACCCCTCAGGTGCGGGGTCCATATACGTATATGGACCCTCGCGCCTGTCCCACCGGCCGGGGTCTCCATCTCATAGAGACCCTCGCCACGCCATGAAAATCTCAATATTTCTGACAATTTTCAAGTATTTTGGATTCTACAAAATGCTTCATAAAGATGGATAGTTCAAGTTTAATATGTGACCTTTCCAAAAGATTTAATTTTTTTATCAATTGGTTTGTAAGTTATGAGAAAACAAATTTCGGAGTTTATATGTCGCGGTACGCCCGGCCGCTAGGACAGTTTGGCTCGCCGGAACCCCGTACTCGAGGAGTTAATATACCTTTTCTAATAATTCATGAAACAAGAGAAAGGATTTTGTCTTAATTTCAGTAGAGTCTTAATAATGATAATGATGATGTTGTTTTACCTCTTCAAATACATATTTAATAATTTACCATGATTAAGGGCTCCAACTTCTGCAATGGCATTCTCAATATTTCCAAAGCGCGGGCCTTCAAACAATTGATGATCATAATCAGGATCATCTGTAATAAAAATGAAGATAGATGTCAGTAATATTATTATGTACTTCGAATTCTCTTTTGGTAGAAAATGATACATCGCCAAGGAAAGTAGAATCCGAACATACTGCAATTTCTTGTATTATTACTTTAACGCAAACGATATTGACAGTTCAGAAACTTTGAAGTCAAACTCTGTTGTGGTAAAGTAACATCCAAGTAAAATGTCTTCATAGCCGTAACCGATTTTTTGTTCTCAAGAAAGAATATGACTTCACTATAATAGCAGATTGACGGCGTCGAGGGTGTTGAATTTATTAGATATTTTATGAAACCATTCACAGCATTTGAACGAATGCTTGCACGATTTTTCCTGTGCTCGTTGTCATAGACTATTGAGATATTATATCTTTCACATTGATGAATGTACTATATTAGCAAAACTGTTTACCAAATGGAGCGATATCTGCAGCTTGCCCATCTACTTCAACCTCATCTTCTATGACTTGGTCGTCAGGAATGTTTTGTAATCGTTGCGTCACATGGCCTTTCAGCATTGCTGCTCTGTCAAGGAATTCGGCAGGGTTAACTTCGCCCGAATGCAGTTGTTTCCATGCTAATTACATTAGTAGAAAGCAATCAGTAAATTTACTCTAGCACTTCTTAATGATGATATGTATCTTAAACCAGCCTGCGCATGGGCCATGGGGGATCCTCAGTACTACAGTATTTAAAATATCGCGTGTCTAATGGCAAAACGTCATAAGCGCCAAAAAAAAAAAAAATCGTTTTTTTGGTGGCAAAATCTTTTTCATGCAATATTACATCTTTTGGGCATATCCGCAAAAAAAAATATTTTTGGCGCTTACGACCTTATGGCATTAGTCACGCGATATGTCTTGACGCAGCAGATACTTCTATAAGTACCAAACCTACATTTCACCAGACTTATTTTTCTCTGCCTGATTCGCGTAACCAAAAATCGATTCCTTTTGACATTGTGAACAAAATTTTACTACGTTCTTTGCTTTGTAATTGGATAAGTAGACCAATTGAAAAAACAAACCATTCATCAATTCCCTCTGTTTATATACCGTTGCGTACCGCGGATGTCTGCTGATCCTCTTATTGAGCCTAAGGCTTTGCACGTCGTCTCTTGCGTTGGATGTCAGCTTAACAAGTTTAGCTAATTGGGAAGGAATGAGTGTAGCGGTCATTCATTGGATAAACTGTAAAGCAGAAAAATTGATCTTGAGTTTATTAAATTCTCTTACCCATGAACGCCCAGGCACTTGGATGTTGTCCTAATTTGTCAGCCAATACGCTATTGTAGGACTCGATACAATTATTAGTGCGTCTAGACAAGCCAAAAACGCTGAAGCCAGCTGGCTTCACTATCCTCAACCATTGTCGTGCATAATATAAAAGAAAAGCTCCAAATGCACGCTTCAATGCCGGTGGTGAGGCATTTTTCAGTACTAAAAATTGTGGCGTGATCATCTGATCTGGCAAATATGCCAGGGCCATGATTTTCTTAACAAAAAGCTTGGCGACCTCGTCTTCTCTGATCAGCGGTGTCAGGCCTGCAGACTTTATTTTCCTCAGCAAAGCCTTATACCAAAACAAAGAAGCATGTGGAAATTCTCCATCTTTCAACAATTAACGGTGTATGAAACGTATCCCTCAATTCATCAGCTGATTTAAACTTTCCAGGTTCGGTGGGGTTGGATCTTATTCAAACAAATAACTAACACAACTGTGGCGAGTATTATACAGGACAAGGAAAAGGAATCTATACTCTATCATAATGCGTGCTGCAGCCTGTTACGTGCGCATTCACAAATATCTGTCTTGCAGCATTACGAAGAGCTAGCTCAAAGTCCGTCATGACGACTGTGACGGTTGCGTTGTTGAACAAGTTTTTGAATTCATTGAACACAGCAATGTAGCCGTTCTGAGTTTTATTGGCCATCAAGACATGAGCGAATGGAAGGGCCTAGAACCATTAGGAGAAATAATTGTGAATATCAAATAAGCACATGCCAAAGATGTCAGGGATAGAATACAAAGAAAATAGTTGGAATCGGAAGTTGTTCATAGAAATAGAGTTATACAAAAAGCCATTTGGCCTACATACAAGCGATCAGTAATGTTAAGCGGCAAATGATAAATAAATACACATGCATTCTATCAGAATAAATGAAGTGAGATGAAAATTCTTTGTTTCTTACGTGATCATATTTCACCCCTAAAATGGACAAGAGTTGGTATACACCTCTCACCCTGGGCGTTGTTTGAAAAGTACCGTCAATAAATAATTTTTCCACATTTGAAAATTCACGCTCAACGAATTGCTGATCGAAAAGTAACAGATGTAACTTTCCGTCACTGTCAATGATTTTTCTGGAGACCAGGCGTCCCACATCGTACTGCAGTAAGCGATCGTCTTCAGGCTGCTCTAGCTGCAAAGCCATTCCTTCCAAATTATCTGCACATGCTGGATAAAAACGCCGTCTCCAGCGCTTTAAGGAGTCGACAATACTGTTGTATGGTATGAGGACCTTTACATCTGGCGGGTACCTACAGTTGAACGGATAATTCAACTAATGATAATATTACCAGCTGTGCTAGTAACATCGAAGATGGCTTAAGGGGGCATACGCACCTTGAAAATAATTTTTTTCAAATCACTGCTACGCTATGAGAAAACATTCTAGTGACTCATTTTTTTCACAGTTGATTAGTGCTATTTTGATAGATAGTCCATGATTTTTCCAGATTTTATGTCATCCGCTGAACAAAAATTCAGTCCATCGAACAAAAAGTAGTCGTCGTAGGGTATAGACTGCTGCGTTGCATGAAATTTCTTCAAATTTGGAGAAAATATTCTGCATGAATGTAATTTAGGGGCAAATCAATAATATTTCATGTATTCAAGTTTTAGACACAGAAATTTTTGAGTGCAAAACGTTTTTTCCAAAATGATGTAAAAAAAGTCTAAGACTTGAATTCATCAAATATTATTGGTATGGCCTTAAATTACATTCATACAGAATATTTCCTACAAATTTGGAGAAATTTCATGCAACGCAGCAGTCTGTACCCTACGACGACTACTTTTTCTTCGATGGACTAAATTTTTGTTCTGCGGAGAACACAAAATCTGGAAAAATCATGAACTATGTATCAAAATAGCACTAATCAACTGTAAAAGAGCTGAGTCACTAGAATGTTTTCTCAGAGCATACCTAGCAGTGATTTGAAAAAAGTTATTTTCAAGGTGTGTATACCCTCTTAACAAATCAATCAATCCGATTAAAAAAAATAAAGTGAATCGTTCATTACTGTGAAGCACATTTGTTGTGAAAAAAAAAAGTCGAGTACTTGAAGTACGTGCTTTACAGGCTGTTTCGAGTCCGTAAAGTCCGACTTTACGGCCTATGACCGAAAACTACTATATTAGTTGCCTATGACGACAGCATGATAGAGGTAAAGTTAGAGAACACAAAAGGCGTTATTTCGCAGCTATTTTGCCGATATTTATCCCATAAGAAATAGCCGGCCGATTGGCTGTTCCCGATCGAACTGCAGTTATTTTTATCGTTATGCATGGGGCCAAAGTTAGCGAATAAGCCCCCCTGGTCTCGGAATTGTGCTGTAATTGAGGAATCTAATATTGATTCCATTATAGATATAAATAGTTATTATGGTCCCTCGCGTTAATAGTCCCTAACATAGGATTGGTTCCCTTTAGAAAATAAAAACATTTTGAATTTTCATTATATAAAAAACGAGTCTGTGAGTACAATTGGAATTGTCACTGTTGAAAATTGTTGTTGAAATACTCACATTGCAACCACCGTTTCGTACACCTCGCTCAACTTCCAGAAATTTCTTTCCAGGGCCGACTTTAACGCAGTCATAAAATCAGCCTTTACCTGGGCATTCCTGTTCTCATAGCAAATTGCCGAATGTTGACGCTGCATAATGATGTCACCACCCGGCATTTTTTTCGCAGTCGCAACGCAAAATTTAGTTCCACAACGCATGTAACTGTAAATTTTTACATTCATAATTTAATGGATATGAAGGTGTGAACACTAATTTTGTCAGTTTGTGACAATAATTCGCAGGAAACAAATTTATTTTTCCATTTCAAGGATACTTGATAAACTTTTACAAGATTGCGATAAACTTTGGCAAGTGTCCGAGCAGGACGCACCTTTTTTTGAGCCCCCGCTCTTTCAATTATGGATTTTTTTTTTGTGCATTTTTTCTGTATTCTTGAAACGTCAATAAACATCTTGTAAAAAAATGGATGGTAAAAATGTTTTCAATTTTTTTTTTTTTTTTGTATCCTTCTTGGAAGAACGCCTAAAATTTGGACCTCTAGATAGACCATAACACCCCCTTAAGTATTGAAATACTGAAGAGGTTTTTCACGCAACTGAACTTTTTCGTTTTTTAATTTTTTATAATTTTTTATTCTTGAAATTGACGACAAAATTGAACAGAATATCAAAAGTCCAACGCATCGTGAGAGGGATGACCTTTTTTTTTTAAATCGACAGTCAGAATTTTTATGAATCTCGTGAATATATTTATTCTTATCAGTAAGATTATTCATGGTAAAAGAAATCAAAGTACGGCCCGAAAACTTTTCTCAAATAAATGATGCGACTATTATATAAATATGAGGTCTTGATCGCGCGTTGATTTTGCAAAGCATGGAAGTCAGATGAGCATGTTATCACCGTTGAAAAGAATAGGAAAAAAAATGGAATTGTCGAAGTAGACGGTTTTTCGATACAAGAGGGAAAATTATCTTTTCTTTGAATCTAGATTCATATCGTGAAAAATTAATCCATTGAAATTTGTATTCTTACATAACACCTGTGACTGTTCGCTTGCTGATTACAAAAATCCTCCCGTCTTTTATCCTTTCGGTTTGAGGTAGATTGACCCTTTGATTGTGAGGCGGAGGCATTGTGGAATATAACGAATAGTTATATGTGAAAACGTGGTGAACACAATGTTCGAACAAATATTCTGAAGATTACGTTAGTGAATAATGCAGAATAGTTGAAGAAAAATAAAAAAACGGTTCACCGACGAATATAACGATAAGATTGAAGGAAATATCGGTCAATAAATATCACACACTTAACTTAAGCTAATGGTCCGCAAAGTGTCTAAGCAAATATTTTAAAAACAAAAATAATTGAACGAATAGTCAACGCAACCATCGAGTGGTTCACAAAACATAAATCATACTGCACAGTCCGAGCACGTGGTTCATACAATGTTCAAAGAAATAGTCTACAAAGTAGTTCAGCAAATAATACAAAATGGATTAAGAAAAAAAAAAAAAAAACTGGTTCGCTAACGTGCGACAAAGAATTGTTCACCGAAGAATTTAACACTAAGGTTCAATAAGATATCACGGTCAATGAATATTACATACTAAACTTAACGAAATGCTCAGCAGAGTTTTTAGACAAATGTAGACAAGAAAATAGTTGACGAATAGTTAACACAACCATCAAGTGGTCCACAAAACAGTAATGGGCACTACATAGTCCGAGCACGTGGTTCACACAATGTTCAAAGGAATAGTCTACAAAGTAGTTCAGCAAATAATACGAAATGGATTGACTGAAAAAAAACAAAAAAAAACCTGTTCGCGAACGAGTGACAAAGAATTGTTCACCGAAGAATTTAACACTATAAGGTTCAATAACATATCACGGTCAATCAATATTACGTATACTAAACTTAGAGAAATGGTCCACAGAGTTTTTAGACAAATGTTATACAAAAAAAAATAGTTAACGAATAGTTAACACAACCATCAAGGGATCCACAAAATAGTAATGACACTACACAGTCCGAGCTAACAATTAAAAATTACAGCTGGTTAGGCGAATGAGAACATTAAACGTATGCTTCGTATGAGAAATCTTGAGACGTTCTGACGAATCTCGCGATGCAACTCTGCACGGAGAGAACTCCGGGTACTGTGGCGCCTCCGCGCGGGAATCTCCTCTCCCCACGTTTTCGGGGCCTTTTCAGATCCGCTCCGGGCGCTCTTACTTCCCGCGCTTGCGGGAAGTCTTGGCAGGACCAATAGTTCACCGTATATGGGGAAGGTGGCGTCACCGAATATATAGGACGGGACGTTCGCTTTCTCGCGCGAGCAGATTTTGCGCCCGCATTTACGGTGAAAGAATCCTCTTTTGTGCGGGGAGTCTGTTATACCGGCGGGAATATATACTGCCAGGAGTTCTCCCCGTGTGTCAGCGATAAGTCCTCGAACAGGACGACAACCGATCGCATTGACTTCAACCACAGGGGTAATACTCGGGCGGAGTTGGCGCCACCTTATAGGTGTAGCTCAGCGGTAGAGTTCTGATGCCCGCATAGGCCAGTTTATGAAGAATTTCAATTCAAATGATTTTCGGAAAAATCAGAAAAATAAAGCCACGAAAGAAATTTTACTGATCTCAAATTCAAGTTTTTGTGAAAAACTTTGCTTTCTGCAAAGTATGCAACACCGTAATAAATTACGAAAGAATTGCACTGCCAGCTAAAACTACAGACACTGTGAGAACCGTGTCAGATAGAGAAAGATTGTACATTAGGGTGGGCCGAAACTCCGCTTTATTTCGAAATGAGTTGATTGATACTGAAAATAATATTTTTGTCAATGTCAAAAATGTTTGGGCGAAAGGAACAAAATTTAGGTCGTCATCTCAAGCTCGCCAAAGTTCGTCAAAGTTCAAAGTGATGAGAAAATAAAAAATTTACATATTCTCTACAAAAAAGGTGTATAGGTCGAACTATGTCAATGCGATAGTTTTTGAGATATTTGCAATTTTTACTGAAACTTATCATTTTGCTCGATATATTTTTTTCTTTCACGGGTAAATTTTTTTTTCTATCTTTCAATAGGAAATTCAATCCTCCACAGAAAAAGTCCTTGAAAAATTACACATTGGCTGCGTTCAGGGTAATCGAATGCTACTGACCTTACCGATGCCTGGTCAACACACTGTGTTCAAGTGCGCTTCTTGAACGTATTGAAATTTACAAAAAAAACATCAATTAAAAATTTGAAATCGAATGACAGACTATAGGTTATGGTGATATGAAAATGGTCAAAAATTTATGATAAAAATTTCACAAAAATCGATGAAGGCTATCGCAGTGGAAATCTCGAATGATTCGGGATGATTGGAATATTCTAAGAAAATTAATTTCCGTCACCTCATATTATTGGCAAACTTTCTCATTCGGATGATTTTTTCGTACGACTAACAGATTTCCAACTACGTGTCTACCTGAAAATAGATCAGCCTACAAACCGGGGGTCCAAAAAATCTGAAAAAATTCAGACGTTCATTTTTTGCTCTCCCTTACATTATACTCGGAGGAATAAAAAATCAAAAATCGTGAGGGTCCGCGTCTGGTCGATTTGGCATGAAATGCCCCATATGAGTATACGGATGAAGGGTAGAACGCAGCGTGGGCACCTTAGCCGAAAATTCTCAAAAATTGGTTGTTTTCTCAAAAATACTTCCGCGTAGTAAATTTTTGAAAAATATTTGTTTGGAAACTTTTAGAAAATCGTTGTTTCCTGAAAAAATTGTTTATCAATATATGTGTTGGCAAAACGAAATTTCGAGTCTCCGAAGAAAATGTATTCTCGGGGAATAAAATGTTATTAATTTTTACTGAAGTACTCACTTTGCCCCGATTAGCCCCAAATATTTTTGTGGAATATTAATTCCAAATATGAACCAAATTACGTGAGAGATTAGAAATATATGAAGTTACACCTACCTTTCATCGACGTTGCACAGTGGTTTTATGTCACAGTAACTTTGCAACAGATTTTGCGAACCAGCTTATGAAAGAATTCGTCAGGCTGACTGTGGAATAACAACATATGGGGAATTCCACCCCATAACCCGACCTACGTCTCACCCTCATCCCTTCCGATTAGAGTCATAATTTTTTATGTTGTTCCACCTTTTCGAAAAAACACTCTGAATTTTTGTTCAGATTTTTTGGAAACCGTCCAATTTACCTATGATTTTTGAAAATGAAGAAATCGATAGCCCGAATTGAAAAATCTGAAAAAATTCTTAAAAATTCTGCTTTAGTTATCAACATTTTCAGGCCTTCAGCCAAAGTTGGCAGACGTTTGCTTCTATGATGTTAACAGTTTTTTCCGAGCACAACGTTGAATAATACGAGAAGCAAACGTCTGCCCACTTTGGCTAGAGGCCTGAAAATGTTAATAACTAAAACAGGATTTTTGGGAATTTTTTCAGATACACTCGGACCCCACTTATTTGACCACCAGTTATTTGACGGCCCCAGTTATTTGACGGAGTTCAGACTCAGTTATTTGACTCCCTCTACCCCCACTATTGAGACAAAGTGTTACGACCTTCGGGTCTGAACTAGCGTGGGATTGCGCATGTACAACTGCGCAGGAGCGGCTGCCATTTTAAGACGGAAAGTGGGGACCCCTACTTCGGTCAAATAACTGAAGGTACCCGGTCCCGAGTTGGTCAAATAAGTGGGGTCCGAGTGTATTTCAATTCGGGCTATCGATGTGATCATTTTCAAAAATTATAGGTAAATCGGATGGTTTCCAAAAAATCTGTAAAAAATTCAGAGTGGTTTTTCGAAAACGTGGAACAACATAAAAAATGTTGACTCTGATCGGAAGGGGTGAGGGTCAGACGTAGGTCGGGTTGGGGTGGAATTCCCCATATACAGTGCGATCCTGTAGAAAATCACGCGCCGAACGATTTTTCATATTTGGATATCTTCGATTCGATGAAGAGCCACTTTCAACTATAAAGTCGTATTAAACTTACATAATTTGGATATTTCTTCAGAGAAATAACGAATAATATATTTTGATTCGGAAAATTTCCTGTGATAGAAAAAAAAAAAACCATTTGATTGTCATCTGGCAATAGTATATTGTGCATCAAGGGAGCAAACAACGCATTCGCTCTCGTGGTTCGACGATATGTTTTTTTTACACATGAACGGAGGCCGATTTTGCCACCTGTTTGAGGAAGAATCGGTTTTACCGAATAATTTTCAATAAATCAATTAAAGTTATGATTTATTAGGTCCTTTCGTTTTACAAATCGAGGGCTGCACCGGGCTACACTGAATCAATCACCTCGAAGCTTAGACCAGTATACTAGACTATACTAGTCTGAGCTTCAAGGTGATTGGTTCAGTGCAGCCCAGTGCAGCCCGATTTTTTGTCAAACGAAAGAACCTATTTATTTGGTTGCTGCTTTAAACAAAACAGTATAGGTATGAAATTGGTCCCACCGTCTTCTGTTCTCTTCATGAAGAAAAAAAGAGGATAGATGAATCTAGTACAACTTCATATCGGTAAGCAAAGACTGGGAGGACAGACTTTCAGGGAGGAAAGGCAGGGAGGAATGGTATATTGTGCAGCAAGGGAGCAAACAACCTTTTCGCTCTCCGAGTGTATAGCTTGCTGCCCGAGCGAGAGCGAGGGCGGCAAACTAGACCGAGGGGAGCGAAGACGTTGCTTCCGTGGTACACACGATATTTTTTTTTACACATTAGCGAAGGCCGATTTTGGTATCTGTTTGAGGAAAAATCGGTTCGACCGATTATTTCGCAATAAATCAATTAAAGCTATGATTTATTTATTTGGTTGCTGCTTCGAGGACGTTGCCTACTCCCAGTGCAGCGCGCGCTTGTAGACGTTCGCGCGATGCAAGTTTTCTCCGTCATTTATAGGGATATCGAAGTTGTCTTAGAAGCATATGAAAGGTAAAGGAGCAATCTGTGTCGTATATTTTTCCGAATTTCGTAATTATTTTTCAGTGTCGTAAAAACCGGCACTGAAAGTAAGCAAAGTTTCCGTCGTAATAAAACGAGAACGAAATTTTTTTTCGAGATTCTACGGATTACACGGCACAGATACATCCTTTACCTTCAATTTGAGACCAAAAGCAATAAAATCGTACGTAAGAGCTGTGAGAAAACTTGCATGAGCCGAAGCACAAAACAGCGGATTTTCATCGGAGCGGGCTACTTTCGACGGAGCGGGGGGCCTTAGCGCGCGAGGGGCATAGACTCAAGTCTTGCCCACTCTTCCCCTCGGCCGCCTGGCTCGAGTCGCGCGGGAATCCGAAATTCCCGCGCGAGCTCGGTAGTCAACGTCCTTAAACAAAACAGTATAGGTATGGGCCATTTCATGTGAACCGGATCAGTCACCTCTCGGATATTTTTTTAATTTTGCACGTCGATTGTCCTTGGCGAGTTAGATTTTTGTGCCAAAGGATTTCTGAATTACTGCAAAATTCGTTGAGTTATTTGCATAAACAAATTCGAGCAAGGTTTTTTTCAAAAATTCATAACTCCGCCAAAAATGATACTAGACTCAATTTTTTTTCAGTTTACGCGGAAAGATTCATAGAATGTATAAAAAAATATGTACTTCGAAAAAAGTTTGTTTATCCATTGTTTATTTAACAATTAAGTTTTGAAAGATTTTTAAAACACACAGTGACACGATCAAAATAGTATATTACATAACCAGGGCAGTAAAATAAGGAAAGTCCCAGATCACATGTAATTGTCGCCCGAGGCGAAGCCGAGGTCGACAAACATGTGATCTGGGGCTTCATTATTTACTGCCCGCGGAGTGATACGATTTTTCGCATCGACAGAGCCGAAAAACGGGAACTTCGTTCTGCGCAGCGGGACGAAAGTTGTCGCTTTCGGCCCGGAGGTGAGAAAAAATTTTCAAAAATACTGACATATACTTTGTACTATACTACAGCCTGTAAATTAATTTTAAGGACGTGTTATTTTTTGTTTTCGAGAAAAAAATCATTGGAGCGGCGCGCCCCAATTCCGAGTCGACCGACGCCGCGCCGCGTGGAACGTATAATGGCGTGCGTTAGACTGCTGCTCGCCACTACTCGACGGACGCGTAGCAGCGGTATTCAAGAGTCATTTTCACAATGAAGGACACGATTTAAAAATCTGAAAAAAATACTGTAGTTTCCTAATGGCAACTATTAGCGACACGTTAAGTTTCAAGAACGTGTTCTTTTTCGTTTTTGAAATATTACAGTTTAAAATCTTAATATGTATGCAAGCATGTATGCTAAAATTTTAAACTGCAAAAATAGAACTTTACGCACAGCGTGTTGAAATAGTTATTTGTATAGCAAGGGCGCATGAAGTAGGGCCTTCTTGACGAGTGTAAAGTGCCGCACAAGTCAAGTAGTGCACATAAAAAACGAGTTGTACCAATTTGAATTGGTCCAAAAAAAATGTTTTTATTCCAAGAAAAATTTTCTCATCCGAAGAAAAATTTCTTTGTCCCAAGAAAATTTTATGCAAAGGCATTGGAAACCGAAATTCTCTTGAATCAAGTCAAAAATGTTCTCGAACCAGGAAAACTCTCTTCGATCGAAGAAAGTTCTCTTGGTTCGAGAAAATTTTGTCTTGAATCAAGATAATTTCGATTTCCAATGGGTTTGCAGAAAATTTTCTTGGGCCAGCAAATTTTTTTTTCTGTGTGCCAACATGCGCCCATGCCACACATACTATACTCCTTCGGCATTGGTATGGAATAGTATATTCTTTGCCGACCACCGACAATAAGTTCATTTTTTTTTTATGATGTAAAATGACTTTGTATGAAATTTTTGAATAAAAATGTCCGGTATTGAAAGCCACCGCCCGATGGAAGTCACTGGCCAATCATAGCGACCCGCGCTAAACTAAGAATTAAACAAGCTGTTCGAATACCAAATTAGCGACTTTCAAATCGGAAGTGATGCAACGTGTCTGCTGATCTCAGTTTGAATGAATTTTTTATTAGTTTTTCTTTTTCTCAACTGACTTCATCATACACCATTCTCTTCGTTATTAGAAAACGAAGATATTCATATAGGTATAATACAGCCTTCTTGTCACATACGAAAAGTATTTTATGCTAACGACAAGATTGCGGAACGTTAATTGTACCCCAGAGTAGGCGTAGAAGTCACGAAAAATAAGTGTAAGGGCCTAGGGTTAATACGATAACAACATCGTTGCATGCAGACTACTCTTCATCTATTCGAGAAAACATTCTGAACTGGAGCTGTAACTATCCTAGTATAGATCTGGGACGGATTTTATCAGTCGCATGTTGAGCTTGAAAACACAATTCGTATATAATTTCTCCCAAACCACGCAGCTAATCGGAATAAAACTTTTGAAATTAGTTCTTTACTTCAGCAGTAAGTGAGTAAAAGTTTTTTTTTTACAAAATTTGAAAAATTTAAACGAAACAAACTTGAAGATTTTCCAAACGTGAAATACTTAGCCAGTTTCTGCCATAGTAAAGCATTAATCCCCAAAGTTGCATTCCGACCTAACTGATTCCGCAAATCTCAGGATATATCGTGGGGTCCAATTTACCTACAAGGAAAATTCTGAAATAGCCACATTTCGCAATAAAACGTAAGCTTAATCTAACTTGACTATATCGCAGCAGTTTCAATTCCTGCCGCCAGACTGCGCGTATAATAGCTGAGCATTCACGCCGCACGTCAGCGGTGCTGCCATCTACACGCGGCAGCATGACGACGCCATCTGCGGATTCTAAGTTTTCGGAATCTTTAACTTTCGGAACTTTAATTTTCGGAACCTTGGATCGTCGAAGCTATGAATTTCGGAGTTCTGGACCTTCGTGACTTGAGCGATCGTTTTCGGATTTTCTTATATTCGAGCTTTCGAATTTTTTGTTATTCTGCGATCTGATTTTCTGAACTTGGTGGTTTTCTAAAAATCACGTCTCGGGACATGTTATGTAGTATCACTGACTGTTCGATTCATTGATTTGTCTTTTACGTTGTGTTTCGGAAAAGTGTCCAGTCTATGTAATTAAATATGCGTCGCTTTTCTTTCGCGACTCACACCATTCTACACTATTTTCAATCGGCTATATAAACTTTCGCTGGAATAAGCTCTACAAACTCTGTAGTTCGGTAATATTAAAATTCGGAATTTTGACCTTCGGAGCTTTGACAATTCGAAACTTCGACCCGGCCCCAACGAAAATCGGAAAAAGCATCTTAAAGAGGAGGAAATTTCCAATAGCAAAGTCTCGACTCCCGGAACTCTATCTCCATTATTTATAATTTTAATTTTACGCTGAAAATAGGGTTCCGCGCGGCCGTTTCAGCACTGACGCGTCGCCGCTGAACAGAGAGTGCGATAGAAATAATTTTTGTTTTTACTATTAAATATTAATTTAAAAATTTAAAAAAATTATGCTATCATCAGAACACTCCAAAGAATCTAGCCCCGCAGAGAAAAAATTTTCAACTTTATTTTTCTAAAAGCTATACAATTGTTAATTAACTCATTTTTCTCCGACTTCTGTTTTCATAAATGGCGACATAATAGTATATTGTGCATCAAGGAAAGGAAGTGAGATTTCGCTCCCGAGCGTGTAGATAGTCGCCCGATCGCGAGGGCGGCTATTTACACCGAGGGAGCGAAAACTTCCTCCCGTGATGCACACGATATTTTTTTTCACACACGGACGGAAGGCCGATTTCCTACCCGCAGAGAGACACGACCACGCACGATCGCGAACGCGCAATTTTAGGTGGGATAAGGAAGTCATGCTATTTTGCGTTTTATTATTTCACTTTCTTCTGCCCAACGGACAAAGAAACGATCATGAACGACGCGCTTTTTTTCTATCATTTTGTTTCGTCCGATGGCGCTGTTACCGAAAACATACGCAGCGGACTGGGAGGAAAATTCATGACTTACGGCCTTCCCTCCCATGGGAGGCAAAACTCTCCTGGTTGGTAAAACTGGAGTTCCCTACCTCTCAGCGGGTAAGGAAATCGGCCTTCCCGGCCATGTGGGAAAAAAAAGTTCAAATACTTGGGCAAAAATTTTTTTACTTCTTGGGAGCCCTTCTTATATGTATACTTGACAAGATTGCGTAATGAAAGATTGAGGAAGTTTTCTCATTCGTTTATAATAAATTTATTAAGTTCCAAAAAAATGATAAATAAAAAAAATTATGGTAAAAAAGATTTTGTTTACGGAAAATTATGTTATGGCTGTTTTCACATATAACAATGACATTAATAAATGTTGAAGCTAAATTTTTTACTTCATTTATTGAAAAATTTTTCATAAACAAATGGTCAAATTGAATATTAAAAAAAAAAAATTTTTTGTTTTTATATTGAGAAAAGTTAACTATGATTTGAAAAAACAAAATTTTTCTTTCAAAATTTTTTTAATTGTTTATAATCGTTTTTTTCATTTATCCAACATTTGAATTATTAGTAAAGGAATAATTTTTTTTCCTAAAATCATAATTGGCAGTTCTCTATAAAGTAACAAAAACAAATTTTTTTTTTAGGAACAATTTGATTGTTTATTAAGTTACCAATTTGTTATAAACAAATTCTGATTTTTAGTCTATTTTCTTTAGTAGTAGTAGTAGTTTTATTGTTCGCCTTCCGGCATTCCAATTTCACATGTTTCACATATTCTTTCCTTATATATTTCAAATATAGCATTTCTTAACCTAGTACTTAATCTTGTTTTTGTTCTTTCTTTCTTTGCCTTGCTTACCTCTGCACTGCTAGTTTTGACCTGCCCTTCCTAACCTAAGCTAAGCTAGTGTTTAGTCTATGTTCATTACCCTTATGCTTTTCTTGGCTTCACTTGCCTTTTGTTCCTATCTAACTTGAGCTACAATGCTTGTGCAGAACTGTAGAATTATGAAATCACATACAATAAAATAAAATATATAACCAAAATCTAAAGGAGACTCCAAAAGAAAAAAGCCTTCCATATATGGGCAGAACCAAAAAGGACGTTGGCCTGGGATACGATTATTAGATCAAATGAAGTAAAACAAAATAAAATAAGATAATGTGAATGATAATAAGCTGTAACTTCCTCTGCGTATGTCTCACGGCAGAAGGCCGCGAAATCACGCTAGCTCGCGTGAACTCTTTGTCACGGGTATGATTTGCAGCCCCTCCAAGGGAAATTGTGAAAAACCTATTGTTACCCTAATACAGATTTGGGATTGCACACTCTCAGACTCGGGTACCGATTAAAGCTATACCGTTGCTGCCTGAGTGTTACGCACCGAAGCTGCCCACCTAATACAGACTTGGATAATCTTACACTCTTAGACTCGGGTACCAATTAAAGCTGTACCGTCGCTGCCTGAGTGTTAGACTATCGAAGCTGCCTGCTTTAAGTTAGCTAAACACGATTTTATTTCCAAGTGATTTTAGCTGAAAGTATTTATGTTAATTAAAGAAATGAAATACGACACGAAATGAAAGACAATTTGATTCAATTATTATCGACTATTGATTATTTTATTTTTATGATTCGATTCTAATTTCTAATTTCAAATTAAGAAAAAGAAAAAAAATAAACATTGGCATTGGTCGTAATATTATTATCCTAATGACAAAGGTTTGAATTACATGTTAAATGCTTATGCGTCTAAGTAATTGTTCAAAACATTGGTAATGGCTTGATGACTTAAATCTATCGTTAATCTATCGTTAAAATTAAATGAGCGTACCGACTTGTATAATTAATCGTAGTATTTCACCGGTTCGAGTGGGTGTGAGCCTGTCGCTGTCCGGTGTAGTAGGTGGGGCTTTCGGGTCTTGCTCTTGTGCACAGACGGGCCCATTGGCGGAAGTGGTGGTGGGATTGCCTCTTGAGGAGTGTTTTCGTTTAGGTGTGGGTGAATAATGTTTAATTTGATAGGTTTTTCGTGAGTAGGTCACTTTGAGCGTCCGCTGTCGCGTCTTGTCTTCCCCAGGCAGAAGAAGACCGTTGCTATTTTTCCGAATATTGAGAATTTAAATGCCACGAACAGGGCTGCTATAATTCCTAGGCCAATGGCTGCGTAGAAGAGACTAGTCGTGAGGCTGTCGGTGTTTTGCTGCGTGCGTTTGCGTGTACTTATTTCGTTTGCCTGTTTGATTATATCCTCCGGTGTTAGGCTGTAAGATTTTATGTCATCGGCGTTTAGGGGTGTGGTTTTTCATTGGTGGAATATGGGAATTGTCGATAGGTTTACGGTATGGTTTTTGTTTAGGTCCTGATATATCTCGGTTGGGTTTAGAGTGAATTGTATCAAGGTATAAGGTTGGTTTCCATCGTTTTCGAGTTCCTTGCCGTATTTGTAATTATTTGTCGTGTTAGTTTCGTGTGTGTGCTAACTTTAATTTGTTTAAGTGAACTATTTTTGTTTTGTTCGGCGTGATGTAAATTTCTGCGTTTATTCCGTCAATTACTCTCTTAATTACGTACGGGCCTTTATATTGGTCTTCGAATTTTGTGCGATTTTCATTTAATAAAAATACTTTCTGTCCGGCCTCAAAGAGGTGTTCGTTGATTCTTTTATCGTAATATGCTTTTGATTTCGATTCTGCGTCCTTCAAATTTTGTGCTGCTCTTTTACGAATTTCTATCAGGTTTGTTAGTAAGTCGAGGATAAATGTGTTGTATGAGTTTGTTGTCGCGACGGTTGCTCTCAGGTCTGATGGCAGTCGAGCTTCTTTACCAAAGATTAATTGCTGTGGTGTGAAGTTCGTACCTTCGTGTATCGCGGTGTTATAACAGAAAATTGCGAAACGTACGTACTTGTCCCAGTCTTTACCGGTTCTTGTGTAATGTTTAATGTGTTCGATAAGTACAAGATGGCTACGTTCTAGGGAGCCGTTGGATTGTGGTCGATATGCAGTAGTTCTTACTTGTTTAATTTTGAATAATTTGCAAATTTGTTCAATCGTTGTGCTCATGAAATTTTGGCCTTGATCTGTTAGTATTATTCGTGGTGCTCCGTAAGGTGTAATGTATTCTTTTGTAAATGCCGTGCCGATTGTCTGGGCAGTCGCGTTAGGGAGAGGTATAGCGTCTAGAAATTTTGTTAAATTCCATTGAATTGTCAATAAGTATTGGTTATTTGATTCCGTCACGGGAAGTGGTCCTACTATGTCGAGCGCAACTTTATCAAACGCATCTGCTGGAGTATCCGTAATCATCATGGGCAGTCGTGTTTTGACTCGAACGAACTTTTTCCTTTGGCAACTGTCACAAGTTTTGATAAAGGTTTGTATTTGAGATTTGAGGTTTGGCCAAATGTACTTTTCTCTTATCCGGTTAAAGGTCTTCGTTACCCCTTGGTGGCCTCCGATCAGCGATTCATGGTATTCTTTGATTATCTCGTGGAGTAGGGTTTCGTCGGGCGTGGTAATTTCTTCGGTGCAGAGTGTGATTCTAATATTCGTATTTGCGAAGATGTAGTAAAACAGTTGTTTAATCGTTGACCACTGAAAGTTACGTAGCTCTACGTTGTTTTTTGTAAAGGTGAAGGAGTTTATATTTTTACGTATTAGGATACGTTTCAAGTTGAGGAGTATGTTATAAAGGTCTTCCAGATTATCTTTGTCTGTGTGTTTGTTTTTGATTACAAGTGTGAGGATATATCTTTCTCTGAATTTTGTCAGAGCTATTTCTAGTTTCTGCGGTGTTCGAATAGTGAACGTTTTTCTGTTGAGCATGCCCTTGTCTATGAGTCGTTTTGCCAATGGGTCATCTGTAGGGTGGTCCGTTGGGACGCAGTGAACGTAGTTGTCGTTTATTATGAACATTTGGTCTTTTGATTCCTTGACGTTAGTTACAGGTATTATGTCATCCAGGTTATTTATAAAATGGTTGAAGTCATCAGGTGTGCTGTTGGTATCGCTATTTCGAATACCTGTATGTTGTACAGTGTTAGTGCGGGTTGGAGTGGGAAAATCATTGTTGGGTAGGTCTCGAAAATCTAGGGTGTCTATTGGTGAATCGGTGTCGTCACTTTCTGTTAATCTTGAGTTCTCGGGATCTGACGAGTAGTCTGTGTCCGTCGTGTAGTCGGTAGTGTTATTTACTTCTGTTGGTGGAATGATGTTATGTTCTGTTGTTGGGTGTGGGGTGACCTTTACTGGGTTTGGTCGTTCGTCGATTTCGAGGGTTGATCGGCGAGATATCGGATTTTCGTATACACAAATGGTGATTTTAATGTCTGTGTCCTTGAATATGTAATCGATCATACGACTAATTAGGTCCCAGCTAAGTTCATCTAGGCCGCAGCCTAATCTTGGTATTGATAGTTATTTCACTCCTCCTTTGATGAGTGCTATTTTCAGTTTGGCTAGTGTCTTGTACATGACTTCTTTCGTAGGTTTGTCGTAGTAATGTTCTTTTGTTACTAAATTATAGATTATACGTCGTGGGTATGTGACTGTTATAATGTCTGTCACTTCAGGCTTTATGGCTAGAAGTTGTTCACGTTGTATCAATCCCTGTTTCACCATCTGATCCGCGACACCTAGTGAAGCTTTACAGTCTGCTGAAATGCAGTGTGCGAGGTTGTCATTTTGTTTTATTATGTCAGCGTTCATCTCTGTAATGTGTTTATTGTAAGCCAACGGTAGAAACTCTAGATCTACGAGAAATTGGCCGTATGGGGGTGTGTTTTCTGGATTCTGGTTGGTGGAGGTTCCGGCTATGTCTTCTCGTCTTCCTATATCAGATCTAGTGGGTGTTGACTCTGAGTCCGTGATCGGATTTGTGTTCGAGAGTTTTTTATAAACCTTCTTGCGTATGTAGGGCGCAGGTCTTGGCTTATTATTTTTCGACGTTCCCGGTTCAGCATTGGGTGGTTTGTTTTGCTCATTTGTACTACGGTCCGTATGAGTGTACGGGAGTTCACGTTGTGATTGTGTTTCTGCGGAAATCGCGCCTGCGGTTTGTTTGCGAACTTTTTTGTGAACCCTTCGATTTGAGCTGGACGAGGTCGTGATAATGCGCTTACGGCGGATGTGTTTCTGAGTGTCTGAGTCGTCCGTAGAGCCTGAGTCATTATCTACGTTCGGTTTACCTCGTGGTGCCGGGTTACCTGAAGATTGCGTATCGCGATAACGTTTATTCGGTTTTTTAACGCTAGGGTAGGTTTCTGGAGAGTTTGTTCGTTTATCGTTGTCTTCTTCTGGCGGTGTTGGGTCATGAGCGAACTCGGATAGGTGAAGGGTCTCATTCTTCCGTGGGGGCTGGTTACTAGAGGACTCGGTAGTATTCCGTTTTTTTGGGGGTTCAGGTTTTTGGTGGGTAGCTTCAGTGTCTGAATTGTCCGAGAGAGTTGACGTTGTCATAGTTGGCGTTTGTTGTTCTTTAGGTCTTTTAGTTGGGGCAGGGTTAGTGGATTCGTCTGTGGTTTGTCGGGGACGTCTTGGGAGTCGATGTGTTATCTTTATCTTTTTGTTCTTTTCCTCTGAAGGTTCGGTATCGGTTCTAAGGTGCTTTGAGTCAAGAGGTAGGAATTGGATTGTGTCAGGTGGTGAGTTTCTGGATAGCGCATCTGCGTTCGAATTCATCTTTCCTTTTTTGTAGATAACGTTGTAAGAATATTCGTCGAGTGTCAGGCGCCGTCTTAGCAGTCGTGAGGTTGGGTCTTTCACATTGTTTATCCAAACTAGTGGTCTGTGATCTGTGACAAGTGTGAATGTTCGTCCGTAAAGATATGGTCGGAAGTGTTTCACGGCGAACATGATTGCTAGGAGTTCTTCGTCAATCGTCGAGTAGTTGACTTCCGCCTTTCCAAGGGATCTCGAGGCGTATGCGATAGGTAAGTTTTGGCCGATTTCTCCTTCGCTGAGAATTGCGCCTACGGCGCAGTTAGAGGCATCGGTCGTCAATATAAACGGTTCCTCAAAGTCCGGGTACTGTAAGATAGGTTCATTACAAAGGTTATCGCGTAGTGTTTCGAATGCGAGTTGGTGTTCGGACGTCCGAAGAAATCGGTTGTTTTTCTTTAGTAAGTTGTTTATGGGCTTTGCGAGTTTTGATAAGTTAGGTATGAATCTGCGGTAGTAGCCGATCAGTCCGAGGAATTGTTTGATTTGCTTCGTATTCGTAGGGACGGGGTAGTTTTTGACGGCTGCTATTTTGTTCGTATCCGGTTTTACTCCTTTTTCTGTGATGACGTGGCCTAGGTATGCCATCTCTTCACGTAGAAACTCGCATTCGTCGGGCTGAAGGGTTAGTCCGGCATTGGCTAATCGTTCCATAAGTTTTTTGAATTGAATGGCGTGTTCTTCTAATGATCTCGCATAGATTACTATGTCGTCCAGATAAACGAACACTTCGTTGCCGAGGAGTCCGGAAAGTACGTGATCCATTGGACGTTGGAAGGTTGATGGTGCATTTTTTAGGCCAAAGGGCATTCTGTTGAATTCATAGTGGCCATGTGGCGTTGAGAAAGCCGTTTTGGGACTGTGATCAGGATGCATCGGTATCTGGTGAAAACCTGACGCCAAATCGAATTTAGAAAAGTATTTGGCGGATCCTAATTGATCTAAAATGTCCGTTATGTTGGGTAGCGGATATGCGTCGCCGATAGTTTTTTCATTTAGTTTACGGAAGTCCATGACCATGCGCCATTTCTTATTGCCGGCAGCGTCTGTTTTCTTGGGTACTATCCAAACTGGGGAGTTGTATGGTGACGAAGAGTGTTTGGTGATATCTTGATCGAGGAGTTTGCTAACTTGCGTATTTATCTCTTCTTTGTGAATTTGAGTATATCTGTACTGTTTTGTATGAATCGGAATGTCATCTGTGGTAGGGATGGTATGACTGACCAGTTGTCTATGTTTTAATTTGTCGCCCGGTAGGAAGAAAAGGTGGTTAAATTCTATAGCAAGGTCAGTTATTGACTGTTTTTCTTCGTTCAATCGAAGGTTTTCCATAAGGGTGTAGAGGCGTTTCGAGTCGTAGTTAGGGGAGAAGTGAAGCGAACGGGAAGTGTTATTGGTACCAGTTTTCCGAGCCTTGGTTAGTAGGATTGATTGAACGCTGGTGAGTCTTGTGTCGGTCAGCTGGGGTCTCGTATCCTCGAGTTCGTCGACTTCTTCTAAGGTTACTACAGGCCTCCTTATCTCTACAGCTGTTTCGCTGGAGTTAATCACGTAGGCATATGCTAAACCGTTTCTGTTCGTGACTAAGGCTTTGCCGAGAAAAATACTGGGGCCAAGGTCTATGTTATCAATGAATCCTGTTTTCAACGTCGGGTTGGCGACTTTCAATGATATTACTTTACCAGTTCGGCTAGGGATAGATACGATATTTTCATCTAGTATTTTCAATGGTTTACAGTTATCCGTTGTTACTGTACCAGTTCCGAACGAAATTGTGGCGTTCTCAGTGTATAGGAATTTCGTACCCAGAATGCCGTCTTCTTTTGTTGGGAAGGAACTATCGACTAGGTGGAATACGTGCCAACTATTGTCGATTTGTACGTTGACGCTTCCTAGAGTTTTCATAGCATCGTCTGTTCTGCCGGTTATCTGGGTATTGTCCGTCGGGGTGTAGTGTAACCCCAAAAAGCACCTTTGGTGCAAAAACCTTCCGCCAAGTCCATTAATGTGTAGATCACTCCACCAAAAAATAATCAAAGGTTGTGCTTGCTCACTCGATTGGTTGATGATTATCAACATACAAAAGCATTGAAATCAGATACAACTGCCAAGTACCTGTAGAATGATAAAAGTTTGGAATTGAAAAATTTGTTCAAACTAAATAACGTTGTACTCGTTCGCTCGCTGCGCTCGCTCACTCTATTGGCTTATGATTATGGGTTGAAAAAACAATTCGGATGAAGAGATTGAAGATGTCAACATTAATCTAAAAATATTCATAACGAAAAAATAATTTAAAAAAAATTAAAAAAAAAAATTTGGAGTCCGTGGTACGTTGGCGGGCCAATGTTTGAATATCTATCAGATGACATTGACATGGTTCGTGATCGATATTTCATATTTCTTTTTCTACAAAAGGCCCCCCAAGTACCACTACCTCCAAATTTTTTTTTTTAATTTTTTTTAAATTATTTTTTCGTTATGAATATTTTTAGATTAATGTTGACATCTTCAATCTCTTCATCCGAATTGTTTTTTCAACCCATAATCATAAGCCAATAGAGTGAGCGAGCGCAGCGAGCGAACGAGTACAACGTTATTTAGTTTGAACAAATTTTTCAATTCCAAACTTTTATCATTCTACAGGTACTTGGCAGTTGTATCTGATTTCAATGCTTTTGTATGTTGATAATCATCAACCAATCGAGTGAGCAAGCACAACCTTTGATTATTTTTTGGTGGAGTGATCTACACATTAATGGACTTGGCGGAAGGTTTTTGCACCAAAGGTGCTTTTTGGGGTTGATTTCACTACTTTTTGTAAAATTTTGCTTGACCACCTAATAATTGTGCTCGCTCGCTACGCTCGCTCGATTGTTTTGTGCTATTTCATACCGCCCGAAGTCCCTCGATAAGCAGGAACGTCAACAGCTACGAGCACGCGTGTGCTCATAATTTTCCCCAAGTCTCAAATTTGTAGAGTGACGCGTAATGTACTTTCATAGCGTTTACAAATTGTTCCACTACAATAATTTTTTAGACCTACAACATCTAACCCTGCGTGCAGCCCTCCTCCTGTCTCATCTGGGCCTGGGACCGGCAATGACGGAGTTACTTGCACGCAGGGTTATAGTTGCTGCTCATGACTAAATATGTATGGATATCAGATATATGTATTGCAATTCGTAGGTAGTTTTTTTTTTTAATGCAACTAGGTCCTCTGCAAAAAGAACATGTACGCGTCCCGTACTCATAACGTCAACTTCCAATTCGGGTCTGAACAGAAGGTATCAAAATATTTAGAATTGAGCCTATTCATGCAAGACTAGCGTAGAGCATAAAATGGAAATTTATGAAGTCAAACACCTGCATTCTGCTCTCTTCGTCTGACTTTTGCCGTTTCTCGTATCAAATAACACTATCCTGATACTTTGCAACCCAAGCGTTTTCTCTCATCATCCTCTCGTCTTATATGGCGACCCGCTACAAAATTAAATAATCCATAAATAAGTAATTTCATTCCATTTGTCATGATAGCACTAATCTTAATTTGGAGAAAGCTTAATAGAGTCGAACATATAGACACAGGTTGCATACCAAAATGTAACAAATTTATTGAAATTTGACATTAAATTATTAATATACATTATGAATTAAAAAATAATCTCCACCGAAGGTCAAGGCACTACGTTGACGTGGAGTGTAGAATAAAGCCTATAGGAGTCCAACAAACAACGTCGCCTGAAAATCTCGTTTTGACTAGATGATACGGAGTTAGATTATAGGACTCGTCGGGATCCTACGTATAACGTTGACTCACAATTTGAGTCTCAGCAGACGAGACTTCGGGGATGAGCTTAACATGGAGCTTGAAGTAAAATTCGTTGCAATCCAACGCTTGAACTCGGCTTTATTGGTCTGGCTCCTTGCCGTTCCCTATATCGAATAATGCTATCCTCATATTTTTCTACTTCAACATTTTCTCTTGATTTTCTCCTGTCAGACTTCCTCAGGCGATAACTTGCTAAACAATTGAACCGAAAAAACCGTTTCTTCTGATAATTGCATTCATAAATCAGTTAATATTCATCTGACAGTCTTGTCCGTTTATAATTGTTATTTTATTTATCACCATGAATTTTACCCGTCAGCCGATTCGCATAACCTCAAAAGCTCGAGATCGTAGGATTTAAGATTAACCTATCGAAACATTTTTATTGGTGACTATCACATTAATGTACTTGGCGTAAGGTTTTGGCACCCGAGGGGCTTGCGGTGGGTATTCACTAGTTTTTGTACGTTCAAATTTTGTATTAAGCATTGCTCGTATTTCTCTTATTTCCTTTATGATTGGGATTTAAAAACATGAAATGACAATACGCGTCTGCTAGTGTAGGAGACCATAGACATAGAGCATGGACTGCGCATTCGGGCCGAAAATCGCTCGGTCGGTAGAAAGAGACAGCATATACACGCGGCCAAATCTGTTTCTTTCTAACCAACAACGTCAAATGCATAGAAAGAGACAGATTTGGCCGCGTGTGTTACCATTCTTCTTCACTTTTGGCGTTACCATAGGCTGTACAGGGAATGCGCAGTCCATGCTCTATGTCTATGTAGGAGACGGTTTCTGTCTGCGATACTGGCGCTATCTACGTCGGAACTATCTCGTACTGACGTCACTCTACAACTTTTGTGTGGATTTTCCCGTTTAGTGATTGCATGGGAATGGTTTGAATGTGAATCTTGGTCTGACGACGACGAAAACGAAAACGAAAAATTTTACAATGAAACGGGGTATCAGAATTTGTAGTTAATCATATCTCAGCACTTCGGACACCGATTTAATCGATCTAAGGCTCAAATGAAAGCTTTTCATGCCCACATCCTAGATTAAATTAGTTTCAATCTGTGTATATTGTGAGGTGAAAGAAAACGACGATACTAGTTTGCGGTATAGGTTAGGGTAGCTGCCTCTCGGGTATATAGACTCGTTGAGTCTCGCGCTTGAAAAAAAATTTTTTTTAATGTACTTGGCGCGAGACTCTACCGAGTCTCTTGATGTTTGGTTTGACTGCGTTAAGTTTTATCACGTTTATGTCGGATCCGGTGTCAACCAAGAGTGTGCTCATCTGTTTTTCGAGTTGAGGCGTGTGTAGGTGTATCTTAGGTGTTTGTGTTGCCGCTGTTGTAAGGATGCGGCATGTTCGTATATTATTGTTCGAGGATTTGTAATGTAGTGGGATAACTCCTGTGTTTCGCGAATGGAGTTGGTCGTTTTCGAAACAGATTGTTGCTTCCTCGAGTCGCAGGAAATCGGCGCTTAGGATGCCGTCTTCTTGTATAGGAAATTCGTTGCTTATTAGGTGGAATTCGTGGCAAGTGCCCGCAAATTCTAGATTAATGCTACCTTGTGTTACTGTGAACCCTTCTGTTATTCCCGAGATGTAACGTTTATCCCTTGATTCGACACGAGTTTCCGGGGTGATAATCTTTTGTTTTATTAGGTTTAAATTGGCACCGGTATCTACTATCAGTGTTCCAGTGTTGCCGATGATTTGGGGTGATTAAATTCTCATAGTCGGTGATTCTAAAAGGATCCTTTTTACGTATGCGGACGCATTTCTAGAGTTCGGTACGTCGTTGCGTCCGTATGGTGGTCCCGTTACTCGTTTAAAGTCTGCGATTCTAATGGGAAGTTGTCGGTATTCGCGAAGTTAGTATTTGTGTTTGTAAAGTTTATGCGAGCGTATCTTGGCTGTTCGGAGTTTGGTTGGTTTCGGTTTTGGTTATTAGGTTGATTTGGTCGCTGACCAGAGTTGTTATGTTGAGGTCTGTTGTGTGCCTGAGGTTGTTGGGTGTATTGTGGAGCGTTTGATTGGTAAAATGAAAGATTCTGGGGTGTTTGTTGGTTTTGGTAGTTTCGCGCGCGGCACCTTTCCACCGTATGACCTTTACGTTTACAGTATGTACAAGATAGATGGTCGGTACGCCCTCGTGATCTACAGTTATTTATTGAGTGCCCAACACGCTTGCAGAACCTACAGTTCAGCGACGGGTCGTGAGGCGGTGTTCGTTTCGAGCTATTAATGCTACGGTTTTGAGTCGGTTCATTTGTTTTTGGTGTCTGCGCTCTTAGTTTTTGCCTTTCTGTTACTATTTTTTCCGCGCTCACCGCCTTATCGACTGCCGCTCGAAACGTGTTTGGCTTCTCATTTGACACCCTTTGTTCTAGCGCGTCACACAGACCCTTTATAAATGCGCGTACAGCGTTTTCTTCAACGTTTCTTATTAGTATAGTCGCGTTTTCGGCGGATTCTTTTGACTCTATAATGTCAATGGCCGTATCTACGAGTTCTTCTATCCTCGTTCCGTAATCTAATGCGGTCTCGCCTTTCTCTTGGCGTGCACACGCTATAGCACATTGCACGCCTGATAGTCTTTGTTTCGGTTCAAACGTGCGTTTTAAGTTGCCTATAAGAGATTGTAGTGATTGGAAGCTTTCTCGCGGGAATGCCCTTTCTGCGCGGTCTTCAATTTTCGATCGTACGAGTGCAGCGAATAGGAGTGAATCTCGCGGTGCTTTTAGTAATCTTATGTTTTCGATTTTTTTGAGGAAAGATTTTATCGTGATATTTGTTCCGTCAAAAGTTGGAATCGCTGTAGTCGCGACTTTCAAATTCATGAATGCTGTCTATGTGTCAGACATGGTTTCCGGCGGGGTTTATGACTTATCTTGAATGGTATACGTATGTTAAGGTAGCTTACGTTCTGGAAATCATGGTGAGTACAATGAGAGTGATTTTTCTTAGCATATCTCTGAAGTGGTGATTGTTGCTGTAGAGATCTTTACTCTGGATCTGAGGGTTGAGCGATAGCGTTGGTGATATTGGTGTCTTGGAGTTGTCAACAGGTTTCGGGTCGTCGTTGGAGCGAGTTCGCTCTTTGTGGGGCTTAGATGAGCCTTTGGGGGGCGAGGTGCCTCTGAGGTTCGGTTGCTGCGATTTGTGTTAATAAATTCTGTGATTGCCAATTATCGCCAGGTTGATAATAGCGGTTCAATAGTTTACACTTTTCGCGTATATGAGCGATTCAGGTCGTACAAGATGTATCGTGCAATGTAACAGGACACTGTTTTTTTTTTTGTGTAAGGCGCAGTGGTTTATACCGAGTGCTGCTTTCTTGGTTATTAGTTCACACAACTGATTTTGCACATTGGTTCACTATTTGGTGTCACGATTCATTTAGTTAGTGGTTTATATTTCGTTTACTTTTCTTTCACATGCCCTCAGTAACAGGGGGACCACCGCTGCCACCAGTGTTACGTCTTTTATTGGGGTCTTGTCCCCTGCTTTAAATATCAGAGTATAACTGAGGGATTGTTGATGTAATGAAGGTTTAGTTAGCGAACTAATAACTTTTATCCGGGTTAACAGTTGTTTGTTATAATGGTACTTGTGTTATATATGCTATCTTCGCACGAAGAGGCATAGTTGAGAAGTGAGTGAGGAAACGAGGGAAGCATAGCTAGGTAGGTAGTTGATAGCACAGTAAGATAAAAGGTTTTTGCTGACTCGTTGCATTTGGCAGTGCCGGGTGCAACGAGTCTTTTATAGAAGTAGGAAGGGAAGACGCGGATGATCTGGTAGCAGGCTGATAAGAAGAGTGGAGACGTGGAGGGAGAAGGAGGGAAGCGTGTGAAGAGTTGAGGTACTGAAGTAAGTGAGGGGCGAACGTACGGGCGGTGATGCCCGGACGTAACAACTCAATAAACAATCAAATTGTTGCTAACAAAAAATTTTGTTTTTGTTACTATATAGAGAACTGCCGATTATGATTTTAGAAAAAGAAATTATTTCTCAACTAATAATTTAAATGTTAGATAAATGAAAAAAACGATTATAAACAATTGAAAAAATTTTAAAAGAAAATTTTTGTTCTTTTCAAATCATAGTTAACTTTTCTCAATACAAAAACTGAAAAATTTTTTTTCAAAATATTTGATTTGACCATTTGTTTATGAAAAATTTTTCAACAAATGAAGTAAAAAATTTAGTTTTAACATTTTTTAATGTCATTGTTAGATGTAAAAACAGCCATAACCTAATTTTCCGTAAAAAAAAATTGTTTTTAGCACAATTTTTTTTATTTATCATTTTTTTGGAACTTAATACATTTATGATAAACAGATGAGAAAACTTCCTCCATCTTTTATTACGTAATCTTGTCAAGTATACATATAAGAAGGGCTCTCAAGACCTAAAAAAATTTTAGCCCAATTATTTAAACTTTCATGTCGCCATTTATGAAAACAGAAGTCGGAAAAAAATGAGTTGATCAACAATTGTATAGCTTTTAGCAGAATAAAGTTGAAAATTTTTTCTCTGCGGGGCTAGATTCTTTGGATAGTTCTGATGATAGCATAATTTTATTAAATTTTCAAATTAATATTTAATAGTAAAAACAAAAATTATTTCTATCCCACTCTCTGTTCAGCGGCGACGCGTCAGTGCTGAAACGGTCGCGCGGAACCCTATTTTCAGCGTAAAATTAAAATTATAAATAATGGAGATAGAGTTCCGGGAGTCGAGACTTTTTTATTGGAAATTTCCTCCTCTTCAAGATGCTTCTCTCCGATTTTCGTTATCTCTCAAAGTTTTTCAGTTATAGTCAAAAACCGAAGACGTCTTTTTTTATTCTTGTTTTTTGTTGATAACAATTACAATTTTTGTTTCCGCAAAAAAAAAAAAATACGTATTTTTCAGGATCGCATTCCGAATCGAATGAGCTATCGCTCATATTTTCAAGACCATTCGAACTATTCTTCTCAGCAAACTCACTTCTCGACTAGACTACATCCCCCAAGCGTTCGCCGACACTTCGATCGTGATCTAGCAGTTCACGGCTAGCGCTGTTACGGCTTGCTTGTGTGACACTTCTCGTGGTTACAGACGAGTGATAACAGTTCTTAACCACTTTCGACTGTGCAATCTTCATTATTGTTGATTTTGTGATTGTACTCGTCGTATAATCACAATTCTGATACACGATGTCAAATTGTATTAAAAGTGAAGCCGCCGTCCACCGGTTGGCAGACATTATAGCTGACTTAGTTGTTGATATCAAAGACGTCGTTCCAACGGTGACTCCGAGTACAAGCCTAATCATTCCGGTAAGTATCAGATTTATTCTGAAAAGTTCGTTTAGTATTTGATAAATATGTGTGATGAATGAGTTTTTTCACAACAATTGGTAGAACGCTCGTTAGATTTCATACATAGGCGAACAGTTTAGTGTTATGATGCTGAACAGTTATCATACTCGGTGATACACGGCGGCTGATAAAAAATAATTTTAGAAATAATGTGCACAGTAGATTTAGACTTGACCTGCATTCATAATGATTCGTTTGAGTCAGCCTAATTTTTATTTGTTTGCTTAGATTGTATGCATATTTAAAATGTGTTTCGAAACAATTTAATATTCTTCTGAAGGTTCAAGGAGGGGCTATACCCATCATGTAACGAAAGCCGCGAAATAATTTCTACCAAGATGAAAAAATTATCTCATTCCAAAAAAGCTACCGGCCCCTTCATCAGCGTGATACAGATTTGCATAGACATACAAGTTGCACATGTACTTCGCGAAAGGGATGACAAACTCAAGGCCTGACTGTAATTTGAAAATCTAGTCCAGTTCCTGCACATTATTACCTAGTTTAATTGTAAATATATTCGAATAAAATCGGAGAATCGCGGATCCGATCTCGAAATCGATAGCAGAGTTGCTGTAATGCTTGGAATGGATAATTTGTAGCCGCGTTTCTAAACGCTCATGTATCGCGTTGGCTGCAACTTAGTATCACGGTGGTTATTACGCGGTGATACTATACCGATACTATACTCGTCATGATCGCCCTTGATCATCCTGGTTGAGTTTTTCACTATACCGGATATATTTTAAAAATTTTATAGATACATACATTATATATGGGGTGGTGAACGTGAAAACGAGAGTCAGCCGACCTTACGCTTTTCGATTGCGATCGAAAGCTGAAACCATACCCCGAAGAATTTTTTAAGGGGGTATCTACACCTTTGAATTTTCAAAAAATCGTTTTCTTTTTTATAATTTATTTGGAATGCTAGTGACCTGCTCTACCTGCAAATAAATCGGTGTCAAGATATCTAGAGAATTTGAGAAGTTACAGCCATGGCAGTGCCAAATTGCGAAAAAGCGCCGCGGCGAGGCGCGCGAACCCTCAGATTGGTGCCATAATTGTACAACACCGCCAACACCACTGCTTACTTTTATGAGGTTTTGATATATTTCGATTTTAAATTTGATTTTGTGATCTTTTAATTGTTTGTAATTATCATTCTTACACATATTGAATTTTCAATATTCTATTAAATTGTGATCATTGACAGAACACATGGCTGCGATCTACGTTTTTTCGAGGTTAGGTGCCCACTTGTTTGTAAATATTGTCGTGCTCTCAGTACGAATTCGAACCAATAGTAATTTCCATTATCGGATAAACACAGTGTAGGTATATATATCTGAGATGAGACTTTGGAATCGAAAGAAGATGATCCATCAAAAAGTGCGTTTGAAATCGATGCCAGGAGACTACACATTTGGATTTCCAAAAAGATGAGTATTTCTATAATACATATATTCATTGCAAGAATTAATCAATATTATAAGAAGAAAGGTATGATTGTTGAAAGATGAAAGAATTTTCTTAGTATTGACAAAAATTGTGCTAGCATCTTCTGAATCTCAAAAATATTAAAGACAAAAAATTTTACAGAATTTTTATGTTTTGAACAATTTTGATCAAATTTTTCCTGAAGCAATTCATTATTTTTCTAACAGCCTCATCTGTCACCTAACCGACACTGTTGTTGTACAGAACGGGTCAAAACTCACTACAAACCTCCGCCTGGCACATGTGTCTAGACTCGACTCGACTCATAACTCATCGATACGAGAGCAGCTGCGGATCCAGCATATTAGTCATAAGCAAAATCTTAAAACTCTATTTCCTGTAACTAGATTTTCCTCTCTGGGAAAAATAGGAAATAAAAAAAAGATTGAAATGAAAAAGGTTGAAAGTTGATTTCTGGAGAATGAATATTTTGACCGGTTGTCGTAAAGAATCAGGAGCATCGTTGGATCGATTCTGGAGTTTGTGGTCTTTAAATTTGTAGAATCGAATCCTCTATCATATGAATATAGAACTTTTTGATATGACTATTTTTGGTTGAGATAATAGAAAAAGTAGAGAAAAAAAATTGAAGAATTAGAAAAATCTCAGTAAAAACTAAGCGAGTCAGGCAATTTTCGCGATATCAAAAAGTTCTATGTTCATTTCATAGAGGCATCTCCTCTGAACAATTAAAGACCAAAAATGCCAGAATCGATCCAACGGTACTACTGATTCTTTACGACAACCGAGTAATTTTGTATTTTTCTATATCCAGCGTAACTACTATTAGACTCTAAGTAATATTGAATGTTAAGTATGGATAATGAGGGTCAAACCCTCCCTAAACTTCATGATTTTTTTGGATTTGATCAGACTTTCAAATTCGCTGTAAAATATTAATCTCTTTTTCAGAATATTAACCCATTTAAAGGTGGGGATACCCCCTTAATAGCACTTATTTATTTTGATTAATGAATTATTGCTGAAAATGTCAAAAAGTTATCATTTGACTAATTTTCACATTGTTCTTATCCGAGATTGAAAGCACTTCATTTCGATTAATTAATTACCGGAGTTCATAAATAAAATTATTATTTGACTAATCTTTGCATTTTTTTAAATCCGAGACGCCTACTTATGGGTAAAAATGAACAGACCTAAGATGTTAAATTTGAATTGAACTTTTCGAAAGAGGTTTGTCTTGGACTTCCATCATCAACGATGACGGGAGATATTCGAGTTTAGACACTCAATTTGAGATCTCCAAAAAACTACAATTTTTCATTGTCATTTTTTTTGCATAAAAAAAGTAGATCAAAAAACGAAACTTTGAAGCCCGTACCCATACGACTAGATTTCCTTAGAATTTTTTCGGGAGTGTGAAGCTTGTGACATAGCAAGTCACAAGTCTCCCCAAGCCACGCGGGGAAACCAAAGTAAATTCAAAAGCAACACAAATATGCGAAGCTAGCCGAGGACGATCGGACGCGAGGTTCGATCGTCACTCGAGTGACGAACGTCTTAGCGACAAGTGAGCTTACAGTAATCGTAATTTCGTAATATATCCAAACCCCATATTGATTCAAGGTCAGTACCTTCACCCAATATTAAATTAATCAAGTCAGTAATTTCACGCATCCTCACATCACACACTACACGCCCACACTTGTATCAGCTTCAAGACTTTGAATAAATTAGCATTATAATCTCTAAACTCATATTACACGACCACGTTTACTCTTCCTCACACCCCGTCCTATTTCACCATTAATTTCTAATCGGCTATGCAGCCCGTTACAAATTGGCGCCCAACGTAAAAATCCATACTTTCCCACACACTAATAGGACGTTGAACAAATTAAAACAGTAAAAGATATCACGTAGAATAGATAAATTCAAAGACAAACGGTTATACACACTTACACACATACATAGAAATGGCGGAAAGACGACAGAGCGAACCTCTGTTACCATGCGGCACACAACCGCAAGGTCCTGTACGTGCGCACTTTATAAACAACACGGTAGACATAGAAGGACAAAATAGACAACACACACTTAGATATGCGCAAATAGAGCACTCGCAACCACGCTTACAAGTACACGAACCATTTAGAGACGATAGACAAGTAATTATAAGTAATAGACAGAACGAAGACAACATGAACGCAATCAGAGATATGAGACAGATACAAGTAGAACATGCACAAAATGAGCAGTTATATCCGAACAGAACAACGCAGCACACGCTGCACAGTACACACATACACGACACGACATCCATACAATTCGAACTAGACGAGAACATATACAACATATCACCAAACCCCACACACGCGAACATAAGTAGAAACGAAACAGGCGCAGACACATTCATAGGCACAATCAGGCGAAACATAAAAACAATGCGCAACCTGATAGACTTAGACCCACCACAGACATACCCGACACACTACGACACAGAGACGGTACTACCACAAAGCACGCAACGCTTCAACAACAGTCAAACACCAAAACAGATAATACCGATCAAAGCGATACAATCACGGAACATAAAATACACCGGAGAACCTAGCGAAGATTTATACGAATTTTTACAAAATTTGAGAGATTTACAAATAGGATATGACATACAAGACAAACAACTAATGGACAATCTCATACCGATACTTGACGGAAAAGCAAAGCAATGATATAGAATACACAGAGGTAGATGGAACACACTACAGGATTTCGCAAAACACATACGACACACATTCACAGACACACGGCGTAGAGATAGAATTGAAGAAGAAATAAGAAATAGCGTACAGGAAGAAAACGAGCTGATTTCAGAATTCGTGATTAGAATAAGAACACTATTTACGCAATTAGACCCGCCGTATACACTGACACAAGAAATAGAAATGACATATAGAAAACTAAAGTTAGAATACAAAGAATACATAGGAAGATACGAAATAAGAATATTTGAAGAGTTAGAAAATGCAGGTAAACAATGGGAAACAGATAGATCATGGGAAGAAACGAGACAGAGCATGATTAAGAAACAGAAAACACCGCAAATAGAGTACACACACACACACACACAACGCCACAGATTCAAACTCAGCAACGTAGAGTCTTATTACCGACGCCGAACATACAGCCGACATACACATACACAACACAGACGAGACCGCAGATACAACCACCAACACGCCCAGCGATTACATACCCAGCACCACTATACACACGACAGACAAACACACAGACAGACACAACAGAGAGACTCTGCTACAACTGCAACGCACCAGGCCACATGAGATTGCAATGCACAAGACCGCAGCAGTCGGGAAACGAGTAAGGGAACAGCCAACACGGGTAGAGGCAGTTCCGCAAACACAAAACACATACACACCCGAACATGCGACATACACTATCACACACAATCCACGAGATCCGAGATTCCACATAAAAGTAGACATGGACGGACTAGAATTTAATGCATTAGTAGACACGGGAGCGACACACTCATGCTTAGGACAAAAGATCGGAGAAATACTAAAAGAAAGACACACAGACATACAAGATACACCTAACACTACCGTGTTAGTAGCGAACGGCACAAGCGCAGGAATAATAGGAATAACAACAAGACGGATTAGAATAGGACACATAAGCAGATGGATAGAATTAGAAATAATCCCAACACTTGCATGGACATGCATTCTCGGAATAGATGCAATGAGACACTTCGGGATGAGATTAGACTTCGTAGACGTTACATGGTCGATGAAAGAAAAGCCAGCATTAACATACATAATGGAGCGATGGCCTAAGACAACTCCAGTCCCAATTCAATACCCGATCAAACAAAAAGATAACGTAGAACAAGAAAACGAAAAACGCGAAGAAGGAAAAACAGAAATAGAAACAGAAAAACCTAAAGAAACTAGGGAACAGGAAACACAGACACACACAAAACAAGCAAAAGCAGCAGCGTTACAAGAAAAATTAGAAAAATTAGCGTTAGAACAGTCGCGAAATACAGATACACAGGAACAAACACACACAACCACACCTGAACCAAAAAAAAAAGTCCTACTACCGACTCCAAATTTCCGACCGAATCCAAACTTATAGAAAAATACACAAGACCAAAATATAGATAGAATAGAATATACACACACAGACGCACCCACAAAACGAAAAGTCCTACTACCGACTGCGAACTTTCCACCAAATCCAAACCTGTATCCGAACTAATAAACACCGCGAATCTGCAGTGGGATACAACAACTCACAGACACACAGCACACAGAACTACAGATACTACTAAGAAATAAAATCACATCATTACCAGGCCAACTAGGCTTAACACACTTAACATCACACAAAATAGATACACAAGGTCACGCCCCTATAAAACAAAGATACTACATGGTATCACCCAAAATAAAAGACGCGATTTACACGGAAGTAGATAAAATGATAGCAGAGGATATAATAGAACCATCAGAAAGCGAATGGTCAAGCCCAATTGTTATCATTAAAAAACCGAACAACACTTACAGATTTTGTCTCGATTTTAGAAAAGTAAATTCAGTATCACGCAAAGACGCATATCCACTACCATACATGACAGCAATACTAGACAAATTACGCGCTGCACAATACATATCAAAACTCGATCTCAGTCAAGCATACTTCCAAATACCACTACACACAGACAGCAGACACATAACAGCATTTACAGTACCGGGAAAGGATTATACCAATTTAAAAGGATGCCATATGGTCTCACGGGAGCACCAGCGACCTTCCAAAGATTACTAGATAAAATAATTGGACCGAAATCGGAACCGTACGCATTTGCATACTTAGACGACATTATAATAGTGACACAGAGATTCGAAGAACACATACACTGGCTAGGAAAAATATTAGATAAAATCTCATACGCAGGACTCACTGTTAATCCAGATAAATGTGAATTTGGTTGCTCACAAGTTGAATACCTAGGTTACATAGTCGACAAACACGGATTACACGTAGACTCAGACAAAGTACAACCACTGACAGACTACCCAGAACCGAAAACGATTAAACAATTAAGAAGATCAATAGGAATGGCCTCTTGGTACAAAGGATTCATCCAAAATTTCGCACACATAACAGAACCACTCACACGACTATTAAAAAAGGATCAGAAATGGACCTGGGGTGAAGAACAACAACACGCGACGAATACAATCAAACAGTTACTCACAACACCACCCACATTAACATGTCCCGATCACACACTACCATTTCAAGTACAAACAGACGCAAGCGGCACAGGGATAGGCGCAGTACTCACACAAACAAAACAAGATACAGAACAAGTAATTGCATACGCCAGCCGTGCATTGAGCGATGCAGAAAGAAAATACACAACGACAGAAAGGGAGTGCCTAGCAGTAATCTGGTCAATACAGAAATTTAGACCATACTTAGAGGGATACCATTTTACAGTCATCACAGATCATAGCGCACTGAAATGGCTGGATAATCTAAAAAACCCGACAGGCAGACTAGCGAGATGGGCACTCGAACTACTCGAATACGACTTCGAAATAGTACACAGAAAAGGCTCAGCACATCACGTACCTGACTCACTATCACGATTACACGAAGACGAAGAACAACCACACTTAGGCGTGATAGAAAACACAACAGATAAATGGTACACATACAAAAAGACACAAGTACAGACACGACCAGAGAAAAACGACTCATGGAGAATACGCGACACACACCTATACTTCCACAGACCCGATCCTCTACATTCAAACCCATTACCCGACACAAACCCATGGAAATTAGTAATCCCTGAAGAGAAAATCACACAAGTACTACACGAAAATCACGACACAACACAATCAGGA
Source organism: Tenthredo livida (assembly GCA_963992785.1). Taxonomy (NCBI): domain Eukaryota; kingdom Metazoa; phylum Arthropoda; class Insecta; order Hymenoptera; family Tenthredinidae; genus Tenthredo; species Tenthredo livida. The sequence continues at coordinate 20,218,632 of OZ023064.1, forward strand.
CATTTAGGCATAGAAAAAACATACCAGAGAATAGCTAAAGAGTATTACTGGCCCGGGATGTACGAAGATACCGTAAATTACGTTAGAAAATGCGAGATTTGCCAAAAAACAAAAGTAGAACAAAGACAGCCAGCAGGTCTCATGGGACACAGAATAATAGAAGAGCCATGGACAGTGGTAGCTTCGGATATTATGGGTCCGCTACCCATATCTAAAACACGACACCAATACATAATAGTTTTTCAAGATTTATACACAAAATGGAGCGAAATAATACCACTAAAAAAAGCAACAGCTCAGACAGTCGGACACGCACTCCACACACACGTCATATCACGATGGGGAACACCACGCGTAATTCTGACAGACAACGGCACACCATACATAAACAAACTAATACGCGAATTAACACAAAAATTCGGCATTAGACACACGACGATACCTCCATACCACGCACAAGCAAACCCGGTAGAACGAGTCAATAGAACCATAAAAACGATGATACAAGCATACGTCGAAAAAGATCACAGGGAATGGGATATACACTTACAAGATTTACAATTTGCATTAAACACAAGTACACACACATCGAAAAAACACACACCGGCATTCCTGAACCTGGGAAGAGAACTAAAGCCGACACAATGCCTACGAGATCAACTAGAGAACGAGGGAGACATCGAGACACAGGACACAGACAAATGGACAGATCACTTACGCAGACTACAGATTATCAGAGAAGAAGTACAAAGACATCTAACGGAAGCAAACGAAAGACAGGCACACTATTACAATCTAAGACACAGAAACACGGAATTCAAGGTAGGAGATAGGGTTCTCAAAAAGACCCACACACTCTCATCAAAGGTAGACCACATAGCAGCTGAATTAACACATAAGTATTCTGGACCATATATAATAACTAAGAAAATCTCACCGACTATTTATGAACTAACCTCAGAAAACGGAAAAAACATGGGAAAATGGCACATTGACAATCTGAAACTATACATTTAAAAATACAGGTGAGTAATTCTATATCCGATATATTACAGAAACAAGGACAATGGACGGAACACGAGAGACGCCACTATTACAGACGCCTGGACAGCTGACGTACACGCACCAACACACAATGACAGACGCCACACAGACAAATACAGTAACGACAAGACGCACACTACTACCGACACGAAAGACACCGCTGTTACAAACACCAGGACTACCACCACACGCACACAGGTACCCAAACACACGACGCACACTAAGCAGACAACCCCATACACACGAACTTCAAGACAAGCTACAGACTTACGAGACAAATTGATAAAATTAATGGACAAAATAAAAACAGGACTTCAATTAACTAACGAGACAAACAGAAATAACAAAGACAAAAGCAATAACGAGAAAAAACAAGACGACACACACACACACGTATCACAGATCGACTTGACAGACTCAGACACAGAAAACGACATATACGAAACAGCAGACGAGATGGAGACAGACACAGACACACTAATCATTGAGATAGACGACACAGACACCATATTCGACACACTATAAAGAAGAGGAGTAACGAAACAGGGAGAGAGACGACACGGACACAACAGCAGGATAGACAGAAAAAGGGAGAAACATAAATGCAACAGGACACCATAACGACACGACAAGGAAACGACACGATACCAGAATAAGACAACGAAACGACATGACACCAGGAAAAGACAACGAAAACGACACACATTAGTAAATAAGGTAGAAACAACAGTACAAAATAGGAAACAGGTCATAAACAGAATAAATCAAACAGAGAATTAACACAAAGTAGAGGATTGATAAAAAGTACAAAGTAAAGTTAAAAAACCAATTAAAATAGGATAGGATAAAATCTAGAGACAAAAGAGATAAAAAGATATAGAGAATAAGCTAGTTATAAGAAACACATGAAGTATGAGATAATATAATATAGAAAATAGAATATAAGTACACATAACACTACACATATAAAACGGTTCACCCTATAGGCTTCACCCTGCGTGGGGAGGGGGGAGTTGTGACATAGCAAGTCACAAGTCTCCCCAAGCCACGCGGGGAAACCAAAGTAAATTCAAAAGCAACACAAATATGCGAAGCTAGCCGAGGACGATCGGACGCGAGGTCCGATCGTCACTCCAGTTACGAACGTCTTAGCGACAAGTGAGCTCACAGTAATCGTAATTTCGTAATATATCCAAACCCCATATTGATTTAAGGTCAGTACCTTCACCCAATATTAAATTAATCAAGTCAGTAATTTCACGCATCCTCACATCACACACTACACGCCCACACTTGTATTAGCTTTAAGACTTTGAATAAATTAGTATTATAATCTCTAAACTCATATCACACGACCACGTTTAATCTCCCTCACACCCCGTCCTATTTCACCATTAATTTCTAATCGGCTATCCAGCCCGTTACAAGCTTGTATTGGTGAGTAAAAAATTCAACCATTCAATTTTTCCTATAAGTAGTCTATCGACCTCGCTCAATTCTTATAACTTTTTTTTTGATCAAAATTAAAAAAAAGTTTCTGGCAAAAAAAAAAATCATCCGGAAAATGCAATTTGGGATTCAATCCGACGATCCAGTTCGAGATCAAGTTGTAGATTACAACCCGACAAAATGGGAGAATTCACCCCATCCTGGTTATAGGTTTAAATTATATAGGTTTCGTTTTTTGTCTGTTTTTTTGCTAGAATAAAAAAAAATCGTGTATTTTGGAAATCTCAAATTTAGTGTTTAAACTCGATTTCTCCCATCATCATCAATGATGGAAGTTCAAAAAAGAATTCTTTCGAAAAGTTCGATTCAAACCGAACATCTGAGGTCTGATCATATTTTTACCCAAAGCATGCGTCTCCGATTTAACCACAAGATCAGATCACTCTCGTTTCCACGTTGAACACCTCATAGATAAGTATGTAGATATTAGAGTGGTTGTTAAAAAAAAAGATATCTTGGATGGGCGACAATCGTTTCTGAATGTGGAAAAAATAATTCTCTAATTTTTTCAGATTTTCATTTTGACTTCCTATAGGCCCTATTTTCACATGAACTTTCATTAATTCGTAAAAATCCTAATTTAAGTAATGTTCAGATTGAAATTCTAATCTACAAAGCTGAATCAAATAATGAACGATAATATTCATATTTCTGTAAAACATAGTCAAAAATCATGTATGGGTTATTTCATACGAGTCGTGGCTGTTTTAATTCAGTTAAATATTTTTTATCAATTTTTTTTAGTAATATAACTATTTAGGCTTATTGCTAAGAAGCCTAGATTCGAATTGAACAAGATGAATTCAAGTACAACATACACCTTGATTGAATCTCCAGCGATGACTTCAATTTTTTTTCACAAGAATTTCAAATCATTTACGAAAAAAATGAATGACAGAATCAGTTGCATAACTATGGCATTGAAATATTAAGCACCCATGTGAAAGACCTGAAACGGAGGCCCAATGTAATATCAAGTTTACTAATACAAGAGAATGAGCTTCATCAAAAAATGATAAAATGTTCGAATTAAATCTTTGACGAATGAAAAATCAATAGAAAATAATTAATTAATCGATAGGTATATTAAAATATGTAGAATAATATTTTTAACTTTTTTTACGCGAGCTGTGTGTAATATACAATAATAAAACGTATCTGATGCAATCTCGCTGATTTAAATGAGACCCAACTCAAATTAGGATTTTTAGAATTAAAAAAAGTTCATGTGAAAATAGGGCCTGTAGAAAGTTAAAATAAAAATCTGAAAAAATTTGAGAATAATTTAGAATAGAGAATAGATATATATATATGACGAAACGAAATTCTCTCGAAGTTCAAGCTCTTAATATTAATATTAAGAGGTGGCTCATCGCAGATTTCTATTTTCCATTTGAATAGCATAGGAATTTTTTATTTTTTTATTAGAATTTTGTAGCTCACAATCCATTAAACAAATTCAAACGACTCACACATATTTTTATAGAGACTTGAATACATATTTTAAGAGATTCCGAAAAAAAAACACTATTCTGAAGAGAAAATGCTCCTCGGTCCGCTTCCGGCTGCACACTGGACCTTATAAGGAACAGCCAGATTTTCTGAGTATTCCGGGTCTTGAAGAAATCGGAATAATTACAGGGTGACTCCTCAAAGTGTTTACTACACTATTCCAAGGTTGGCGAAGTCGAAAGACTGGAACTTTTGGTAATAACAATTGAAGTCGAAGCGAAAATGCAGAGGAAATTGGGATTGTCTTCAAATAGACTGTTTCCTAAAAGACCCAGTGTACAGACGGAGGATTAAATTCATGCAAATAAGCACAAATTATCACAAATATATTTTTCGTGCTCAATCTGGATTTCTTTGAAGTTTTGCACAGCATTGAAAGAGCTTGGGCAGGAAATAAATATGGCGTTCGAGACCACGTGCAGGAAAAGTTGAACGAGAGGTTCAATAAGAAAGAGCAAGTTGACTCGCGGGATTCGTCGCACCACTCTGTTGCGAGTGAAGAAGCTCGTCCTTTAGATTGGGGCCAGGATTTCGACGACTACGTCGAAAACCCATATGATGGACCACAGACTTTCGAAACGGGAAACAGGAAAACAAGTAAAGATTTATTGCCCGAGCGCAGCGAAGGCGATAATCCACACGAGTCTACGACTCGTATTGCAAACCTAGGGTCGGCGTTGAAAGACCTACTTGTCCTCCTTGTGACACAACATGACATTTTTCTTCCAAAAATGATCGAGCACCTAAACTTTGAACCAGGCACCTAATTAGCACCTAAAGAGCACCTAATTCCTACGTCGAGCAATTTTTCCTAGCGTCGTCATTTCGTGAATTTGGGATAAAAATTGTTTATTCTCCAGAAAAATAATCGAGCACCTAAACTTTGAACCGGGCACCTAATTAGCACCTAATTCCTACGTCGAGCAATTTTTCCTAGCGTCATCATTTCGTGAATTTGGAATGAAAATTGTTTATTCTCCAGAAAAATAATCGAGCACCCAAACTTTGAACCGGGCACCTAATTAGCACCTAAAAAGCACCTAATTCCCACGTGGAGCATTCTTATCTATCGTCGTTATTTCGTGAATTGGGGATGAAAATTGATTTTTTCTCACAAAAATAATCGAGCACCTAAACTTTGAACCGGGCACCTAATTAGCACCGAAAGAACACCCAATTCCTACGTCGAGCAATTTTTCCTAGCGTCGTCATTCCGTGAATTTGGGATGAAAATTGTTTATTCTCCAGAAAAATAATCGAGCACCTAAACTTTGAACCGGACACCTAATTAGCATCTAAAGAGCACCTAATTCCTACGTCGACCGATTTCCCCTATCGTCGTTATTTCATGACTTTTCCAAAGCGTGCTGCCAGCGTAGCACTACGCCAGCAGTACAACATTGAAACTGATTTTTTCCAAGTAAAAAATGGAGCACATAAATTTTGAACTCCATACTTGATTAGCACCTAAAAAGCACTCAATTTCTACGTTGATCAATTTTCCCCATCGTCGTTATTTCGTGACTTTTCCAAAGCGTGCTGCCAGCATGCCACCACGTCAGCAGTACAACATAAAAACTCATTTCTTTCAAATAAAAAATAGAGCACCTAAATTTTCAGCTCGGCACCTAATTAGCACCTCAAAAGCACCTGATTGCAGTATGTACGATAATCCATTATAATCCATTTTTTCGACACGGCTCCGCTGACATTACGGACATGTGATATTTGTCGTTTTCTAGAGAATTCAAATTTTACGGACGCGTGTCCGTAAAATCGTACTTTACGGCCGCAAAACACGACCGAAAAGACCTACTTTACGGATACTCGATCGAAAAAAACATTTCTGTATACAGTTCTTATGACTAGATATATGAAGTCTATAAATTATTAACCTGTATTCGTTAGGTGTCCATCGACCATCAGTTGAGCAGACAAGCAGCCAAAGTTTGGATCGAAGTTGATCAATCAACATTCTAACACAAGCCACAACACAACCCGGGAAAAAAAATTCATATATGCCCATGTATGATAAGATATGCACATACATGATCCATATATGCACATACATGATCTATATATGAACTGTAACGGGTTCTCCCTGGGTTCGGGTACCCAAGAAGTTAAGCCGAATACAAACCAAGGCCCAACGGATAGGTAAGGGATTGTGCTAGGCGCCAGACTTCGTTAGAAGTCCTCTCTCTCTCTCTCTGTCTGCGACCCTCCGACTAGCTACAAACGATAGAGGGATTTCGTAGGGGTGAAGAATGAAGACACAACCGAATATTATTGACTATTATATATTAAAAAGAAAAAAAGAAAAGGTGGCGAATTATTTACACGCCCGCTACCTGGCGTATGATATAACAAAAGATAAATTATAATATTGACTCTACTTTACTCTAATGACTCGACTAATAATTAATATTGACTCTACGTTACGTTAAATTACACTAAAATATCAAATAAAGAAAATATCAAAATCACAAAAAAATAAACGGCTCTCTCTCTCTGATAATAATATTATTAAATGACTGTTTCTGTTTCTGCACTCGCTGGTGCTCCAGATTTAGTTAGACGGTAGGGAGGACTAAGTCTACTCAACCTTCGGTCTAACTCACTCTCTCTCTCGCGGAAAAGCGACAGAGTCTGACTCGCAGCAGCTGAGTGCGACGCGTGACGTCAGAAGTCTGTGGCAATATGGCGTCGGCTAGCTTTCTGCTGCGATCGGCGCAGCGGTGACCAAGACTGACACGGCTACGCGCAACGAAAACAACTAACCGGTGCCGGCTTTGAATCCAACGGTTCGCGGGGAACGATTGAGATTCAGGCACGGGGTTTCTCGAGGCTCAGGATTAATTACGGGGGCGGGTTGGTACTGGGGGGGGGAGGGGTTAGATATTGAATGAATTGGATTGATCCTACCTGGTACGACCACTATTACCAATCCGGGTGCGACGATATTAAACAATGAAACGGTCGGAGAGCCGGGGTGTTGCGTATGTCGTCTTAAGTCAAATCGGTATTCCAGTAATCCACAATCCAAATCAATGTCCAGGTAAAGCACGGGTCGTTATATAAGGGCACAAAGCACACAAAACTCTCAAAAACACACGTGTCACTCCAAACAAAAACTCTCTCTCTCTCTCTCTTAATTTTTGGAAAAATGGCTAGGCAGCACGAGGCACACTCTGAAGTTCCCAAAAATGGAATGAGCTCCTCTTCCGTTATCTTTAGTACCACCGGCGTCGCCCGGTCTGCGAGCGCTGGCGGCGACCTGCTCGCCATGTGCGAGGTGCAGCGGCCATTAGGAATCGGCAGAACGAGGGCGGCACGATTTGAATCGTGCGGCCGGGCTTAGATACGTCCGTAGGCCGGTTTGGGCAGAGGTCCGACGTCTACCACGTTACAACACCCCCCGGCCAAACGGAACGTACGGGTTTCACTCGGACGCTTCCGCAACCTCCGACTCAACCGGCCTCTAGGTCTTATAACTAATCAATCTGGTCCTCTCGGACGGCTTCGAGGCGGGGAGACAGGTGCGGGGGTCTCAAGGGGTCAGGGGAGGGGAGGCTCTCTCCACATGAAGCGCTCGAGCACATCTACAATCGCGGCTACTAAGGCCGGATTAGGTGCTCGAGGCGTTACGGCGCCTCTCCCGCGTCCACCACGTCTACCGCGGTGCGTGCGGCGCGACTGCAATGCCGGAGCATCGACAGCGGCGACCGACACGCTGGTGGAGGCTGAGGTTTGGGAGGAGCCAGCCGTAGCCGAGGTCTCCGCATTTCGGTGTGCGGGGCAGGTATTTGTTGTGTACCCGCGCCAGCCACACTCCCCGCAGTGTTGGTAGACGGGGTGCGGGCATACGGCCGGCAGGTGACCTGGCTCGTCACAAGACCAGCACAGGGTGCTATTCCGGCGTGGTGGCCGGGTAGCACGCGCCACCGGGGCCGTACCGGATGCCGGCGGGACTGCAGTGACGACCGCGATCGGCGAGGCTCGCGATACCTGGGCAACCGGGTTGGCGCGCGGCAGGTACGGCATGCCTCGTCCCCGGGTCGACGGTCGTGGGTAGGGTCGGTCCATCAGGCCGGCCAGCCGAGCTGGCGGGCGCTGAGGGCTGAGGCTCTCTCAGGAGGTGGAGGGGGCGTGCAGGAACGTTTGTTCCGTCGCACCTCCCCTCGGGATCGTCGCGGCAGACCGCAGCGGAGGTCCGGCCAGCGAGTCGAGCGAACTCCATCGGCTGGTGCCCGTTGAGCTCTCCGGGCGGGTTGTGCGGCGGTGATTTCGCGGCCTCTTGCGGCGGCATTTCCTAGGCCCTTGGCCGGAGGTAGTGGGGACGATGGGGGGTGGGGAAGGAGGCTCCAGCGCTCGTTGAGGGCTGGGGGTTGAGAAAGGGGTCGGGGGGGTTTGGCGGCTGGTGCTGGGCAGCACCGTGGCCTGCACTACCAGCTCCTCGTAGCCCAGGAGGTCGGCCTCGTCGTCTTCGGTGACCTCCATGGGCTGGGGCGTCGGGTGGATGACCTCCGGCTGTAGGGGCTCCGGCAGGCTCGCCAGAGTCTCCGTAGGGTCCACCGTGAGGAGCGACAGGACGGCTATCTCTTCGTTGAGGTCGACCGGCGTCCCGCTACGGAGGATCTCCTCCGGGGAAGGCCGGGTTGGCTGGTCGCTCTCCTCCGGCCCGCTCGGTGGCAGCTGGACATCCAGGTGGATGGACCGGCGGCCCCTGAAGCTCCCTCTCATCGTCTCTCTGCGGAATATTTGGTATTAGTACATCATTTATCGGCAGAGGGGGGTCGGGGGGATCTGAGGAAGTAGGAAGGGGGTTATCTATGAGCCTCGAGTCTTCGGGGATTTCAGACAGGTCAGCTGAGGCTTGGCGGTAAGGTTTCAGGTCCTTCACGTGGACTTTACCTGCCGACTTACCATTTAGCTCCGTTAGGCTATATACGGTCGGACTTCTCCGCCGTTTTATAACATACGGACCACTGAACTCCGCCGAAAGCTTCGAGGCAATATAGTTAGCGGCGGAAGACAGCACTCCTTGACGGCGTAGAACCAGGTCGCCGGGCTTGAACTCAGGATCGCGGCGTCCGCGATTGTAGTAACGCGCCTGGCGCGCGTTAGCATCCTCCAAGTTCTGGGTAACCAGGTCCCTCAGCGCGTCAAGCCTCCGTACGCGGCTTTCCCACTCCTTGGGGGTTTGCAGGTGGATCACCGGCAGGCCTTCGTCCTCTCGGCGTACCGTCTTCGGGGGCCTGAGCTCTCTCCCGAAGTTTATCAAGGCTGGCGAAACCTTAGTGGAGCTGTGAACGGCGGAATTAATAGCGAACCGGAACTCGGGTAGATGCCGGTCCCATTCGCAATGGTCACCTTCCAGGAAGGTCGTGATCATGGTCTTAATCACGCGGTTCACGCGTTCGACCGGGTTGGCCTGGGCGTGGTAGGGAGGTATGGTGATATGGTATACGCCAAGGTCGGCGCACGCAGAAGTTATGACTTTGTTGACGAACTCAGTGCCATTGTCGGTCAACAGGACCTCTGGGATTCCCCAGCGATAGAAGACCAGTTCTTCCAGCGCCTTGAGGATCGTTGGACCGTTAGCCTTGCGTAGAGGTACGCACTCTACCCATTCGGTAAAGAGGTCTTGGATAACCAGGACGTAGGCGAAGCCTTGCCGGCTCGGCGGGAATGGCCCCATAATATCGGCAGCCACTGCGACGAAGGGTGCCTCGGTGACGCGGCGACCCATCAGACCTTGCGGTCCGGCTTGGTCTACCTTGCAGCGTTGGCACGCCTCGCAGGTGCGGATATATTGGGCCACGTCTCGGTACATCCCTGGCCAATAATAGAGGAAAGCGATGCGAGCATACGTCTTCTCAACTCCAAGATGGCCAGCTGTAGGGAGTGCGTGAGCCTCAGTTACTGCTGCGAGGCACTTCGCACTCGGCAGGACTAACTTCCAGGGGTCTGAGTCGGGTAACAGGGGGTCGGCTAGGGGATCTACGCGGTGGTGGTACAGCCTGCCTTCTTCTACTTTCCAGTTCGGATACTGGACGGGCATGGTCTGTACGGCCTGTACGCGTTGTTGGTACCAGCGGTCTAGGGTTTCCTCCACAGTGGCGACAGGGATCGGGGTCGACTCTGGGATTCGGGATAATGCGTCGGGAACGTGGCGTAGAGCGCCCTTTCGATATAGGATCCTAAAATCGTACTCTAGGAGCTCTAACGCCCACCTCGCGAGGCGGCCCGAGGGGTTGTGGAGATTGTGCAGCCACTGCAGGCTACTGTGGTCAGTAATAACCGTGAAGCGATAACCCTCGAGGTACGGCCGGAATTTGCGGACGACCCAAAGAACTGCGAGACATTCGCGTTCTGTCACCGTATATTTACGCTCCGCTTCCGTAAGGGACCGACTAGCATAGGCTATCACGTGCTCAAGGCTCTCCCTAGTCCACTGGGTGAGGACTGCACCGATGCCGCAGTCGCTTGCGTCGGTCTGGACGGTAAAGGGCATCTCAAAGTCGGGACAAGCAAGGGCGGGAGGAGACACGAGAGCCTGTTGCAGGGCTTCGAAGGCCTGCTGCTGCTCCGTGTCCCACTGCCAGCGGCGGCTTTTCTTGAGCAGACGGTTCAAAGGCTCGGCCTTCGTGGCGAAGTCATTAATGAAGCGTCGATACCAAGAAGCCATACCGAGAAAGCGGCGAACTTGTTTTACCGTGCGAGGCACCGGGTATTGGGTAATCGCCTCTACCTTCTCGGGATCCGCCTGCAGTCCATCACGGTTTACTCGGAAGCCCAGGTATTTGCCCTCCGAACGGCAAAACTTGCACTTATCTGGGTTGATAGTGAGGTTAGCGTCGGTGATCTTGTGTAGAACCCGTTCGAGCCACTGCAGGTGGTCCTCAAACGTCTGGTTCACGATGATAACGTCATCTAGATACACAAACACGTGGGGTTCCATGTCGGGTCCAATCAAGCGATCCATCAGGCGTTGGAAAGTGGCAGGGGCGCCTGATAGGCCGTACGGCATTCGCGTGAATTGAAACAGACCATGTCCCGGGACGGTAAACGCGGTTATTTCCCGACTTTCTCTCTCTCTAGGGGGACTTGAAAATACGCCTGGCTTGAGTCGAGAGTTGTGATGTATTTCGCCTCGCGCAACTTATCGAGAATGCTGTTCATGTGCGGGAGGGGATAGGCAGCTCTCTTCGCGACCGCGTTGACTTTCCTAAAGTCAAGGCAAAAGCGGTATTTTCCGGAGGGCTTTCGAATCATCACTATCGGACTCGATTATTCGCTAAACGACGGCTCGATTATGCCGCCAGCCAGCATGGTATCTACTTCCTCGTACATGTACTCGCGTACTTTCGGAGAAACTTGGTAGTACCGTTGCTTGATTGGGGGGTGGCCCTGCACATCGATGCGGTGGGTTGTTAGGTCGGTGGTATCGGGGTGAGGATTGTGAGGGGGTAGGATTCTTTTGATCAAGGCTTCCAGGCGGGACTGTTCGGAGCCGTTGAGCTCGGAAAATCCGGCACAGGCTCTCTCAGCAGGGGGTGGACGGGGGAACTCACTCTCAGGGGGGTGGGAGGACTCTTCCGGGCGGTTGGCGTGCTCCTCCGACCGTATCGTCCATGTACCGCGGCCGAAGTCGACGCGGAACCCGAAGGTCGTTATCGCATCCACACCGAGGATACACTCATACTCGAACGAGGGCGCGACGCGGACTACTAGTAGGCAGGTTCGCTGGCCGAGGCGTACTGGCAACTTCATCTCCCCGGATACCGAGTCTAGGGCGCCGTTGGGATAGATAATGCCGCCTTCGGGCAGCGGAGTTAACAGGGAAGGCAAATCGCGATATCGCTTCAACGCCGGTCCTCCGATGTAAGTTCAGCTGGAACCGGGGTCGAATAACGCAGCGAGAACCTGTCCGGCTACCTCTACGGCGACGTAGTAGCGGGGATCATGTCGATTTTCGCGAGCTGAGGGTTCCGTTGCCATGACGGCTCGGGGGAAATAGGGTCCTCGCACCACGGAGGAATAGGTAGGGACCCGACCTACCGATTCCCGTTGGCGTTTCCCGACGCGGTGCCTAGGCATCTGCCGCAGTTCGCGTCTACGACACCTGGGGTCCCACAACGCGAGCAGGCGATATAGCTAGGGGGGTGGGGACATTCGCGGACGAAATGCCCCGCGAGTGGCATCGGAAGCAGCTAGTCGGCGGACCTGGGAGCGCTACGCTCGTAGGTGCGGCCGCAGGTTGGCCACGAGCCGTATTCCCTGATGCCTGGGAATAGTGAACGGGCTGGGTAGGGTTGAGGGCCATCAGAGCTGGAATCCGGCTCGTCTGGTTCCCATTAGGGGGGTTGGGGTTTCGTCTACCACCCCGATTTCGCGTTCGCTGCTGTTGTGCTGGCTTGTCTGAGGCAGCGGTGGCCGCGGCGGGGTATGCGGACACCTGCGCTACCCCAGGCGTCGGAGCCTGCGGTATGCGGGGGGTCGGCACCCTCGCCAGTAGGGTAGGGTCCGAGCACGCGAATTCGGGCATGAACGTGTGGTAATCTATTGGGGGTGGGGGTGTGTAAAAGTGGTCTAAGGCCCAGGCGGATTCTGCTTGTTTACCGGCCTGTTTTAGGTCCTTAAACGACTGGATCTTGTCTCGGACGATCGCGGCTCGATATCGGGGGTGTAGATTGGTATACGCCAAATCTAATTGTTCGCAGAGCGGCCACGGATGGGGGAGGCTCGACATGATACCGATCATGCAGACGATATAGTCGGCTATCTTCTCATGTGGCCCTTGCGTACGGCGGCGGGCTTCATCGCGAACTCGAATTTCATAATTCTCACCGCCGAATTGGTCCCGAAAAGCGTCCGCAAACTCAGCCCAGTCTTTCCACGTATCGCGGTTCTGTCTCAGCCATTGTCGCGCGATCCCAGTTAGCAGGGAGGACAGGGCACCGAGCACCTGGCGGTCGGTGAGGTTGACGCCTATCCGGCTTTCCTCGGTTCTGCGGAGGAATACCTCGGCACTTACGTCTCCCTGACCCGAGAACGACAGGTTCCACTTCCTGACCGTCTCGTGGGGGTCGCGGGGGCGCTCAGATGCTGGCGGGGCAGTCGGGGTCGCGGGAGTGGCTGTAGAGGGTTCTGGGGTGAGGTTAGAAGCGGGGGGGGGGTGGTTGCAGGGGATCCTCGGGGAATAGTAGGGGTGGGGATTGAATCTAGGGGGGTAGGGGTGACTGTAAGGGTAACATTAGGGGTAGGGTTCGGAGTTGGGACTGTAGGGGGTTCTAGGGGAAGCTGGGGTGACGGGTTTGGGGCAGATGGAGTGGAAGTAGGGGGTGGTTCGGGGTGTTAAGGGGGTGGAGGGTGATTCAGATAGGGGTTGGCTGGATAGTAGGAGTGATTCGGGTAGAAGGGGGCTGGGTAGTATGGGTGTTCGGAGTAGGGGGTGGCAGGGTAGTAGGAATGTTCCGAATAGGGAGCAGCTGGGGGGTAGGGATGGTTAGAATGAGGGGTTGGCGGGTGGTGGGGTAGACCAGGGTAACCTGGGTACCATGAGGGGGTCTGGGGGTAGTAGGGGTTCGGATGGGGGTACCAGTGGCCAGAGTTAGGCGGCGGCACGGGGTGGCTCGGCACGGAGGCGCACCATGGCGCTACCGGCACTCTCGCGAACGGGTCTGGGGAATTATCCAGGGAACTCTGTCTGTTCCCGGGGTTCTGGGGTTCGGGGGCCTTAAAGGTAGCTAGTGTCGCTGGAGGGTACCCGTGGCGGCAGGGGTAGCCTCGGCGCGGCTCAGCTCCTCCGCAAAGTGGACACGGGACCGGGTACTAGGAAGTACGCGGCCTGTCGACTCATACTGCGGCACGTGTGCGGCAGTCGTACTCAGAGGCGTGCTGTTGCAGGCCTCTGGCCTTATTGTCGGGTCTGGGGGTGGGGTGGCAGGACGAGCATTCACGGTCGTGGCCGTTGGATTTGGGGGAGGTTCGGGCGACTGGATGTCCGTGATCGTGGCAGTCGAGGGTGGCGGACCCGGGAGTTCATCATCCTCGGGATCCCAGGTGATGTTTTGACCGCGACTCAACATCTGGAACCTGAGTAGCCTCCAACGGCGTTCAATGTCTGTGCCGTGACACCGCAGGTGGTTCCTTATCAATAGCATTCGCAGGTCGAGGTCTGACAGGCCGCAGACCCATTCTGGAACGGCCGGCGTGTCGTCCGGGTGGAAACCAATACCCGGAACGGTCTCTGACTCGGGCTGCGGCTCTGGCGTAGCTGTGGGGGTGACTAGGGAATTCCCCATAGTCGTAAGGGTCGTACACAGCTGCGAGCGATCTGAGAGACTCGTGGGAAGTGCAAAAACAATTGAAACTCACGCAAAACAAAAAAAAAAAAACAATGAGCCTAAGTAGCAGGGGTGAATTCGACCAAAGCGCGAAGTGTCTTTATTCGGGCCCCACGTTGGTCGCCAATTTTGTGACGGGTTCTCCCTGGGTTCGGGTACCGAAGAAGTGAAGCCGAATACAAACCAAGGCCCAACGGATAGGTAGGGGATGTTGCTGCTAGGGGATGTTGCGCCAGACTTCGTTGGAAGTCCTTTCTCTCTCTCTCTCTGGGACCCTCCGACTAGCTACAAACGATAGAGGGATTTCGTAGGGGTGAAGAATGAAGACACAACCGAATATTATTGACTATTATATATTAAAAAGAAAAAAAGAAAAGGTGGCGAATTATTTACACGCCCGCTACCTGGCGTATGATATAACAAAAGATAAATTATAATATTGACTCTACTTTACTCTAATGACTCGACTAATAATTAATATTGACTCTACGTTACGTTAAATTACACTAAAATATCAAATAAAGAAAATATCAAAATCACAAAAAAATAAACGGCTCTCTCTCTCTGATAATAATATTATTAAATGACTGTTTCTGTTTCTGCACTCGCTGGTGCTCCAGATTTAGTTAGACGGTAGGGAGGACTAAGTCTACTCAACCTTCGGTCTAACTCACTCTCTCTCTCGCGGAAAAGCGACAGAGTCTGACTCGCAGCAGCTGAGTGCGACGCGTGACGTCAGAAGTCTGTGGCAATATGGCGTCGGCTAGCTTTCTGCTGCGATCGGCGCAGCGGTGACCACCGGTAACCGGTGCCGGTTTTGAATCCAACGGTTCGCGGGGAACGATTGAGATTCAGGCACGGGGTTTCTCGAGGCTCAGGATTAATTACGGGGGCGGGTTGGTACTAGGGGGGGGATATTAAATGAATTGGATTGATCCTACCTGGTACGACGACTATTACCAATCCGGGTGCGACGGTATTAAACAATAAAACGGTCGGAGAGCCGGGGTGTTGCGTATGTCGTGTTAAGTCAAATCGGTATTCCAGTAATCCACAATCCAAATCAATGTCCAGGTAAACCACGGGTCGGTATATAAGGGCACAAAGCACACAAAACTCTCAAAAACACACGGGTCACTCCAAACAAAAACTCTCTCTCTCTCTCTCTCTTAGTTTTTGGAAAAATGGCTAGGCAGCACGAGGCACACTCTAAAGTTCCCAAAAATGGAAAGAGCTCCTCTTCCGTTATCTTTAGTACCAACCGGCGTCGCCTGGTCTGCGAGCGCTGGCGGCGACCTGCTCGCCATGTGCGAGTTGCAGCGGCCATTAGGACTCGGCAGAACGAGGGCGGCACGATTTGAATCGTGCGGCCGGGCTTAGGTACGTCCGTAGGCCGGTTTAGGCAGAGGTCCGACGTCTACCACGTTGCAGAACATATATGTTTCATATATGTCCTGTGACGTGAATTTCATTTAGTTCTCGAAACAAGACCGGATACTAGCCTCCGAAAACCATTTACTCGACAATTGGCCAAGATTGATTACCTGAAAATTTGCTGGGCGTTAGGCGGATAACCGCCGATCTCAAAAATATAAACAAAGCCTTACCTACGGGTACTTGGTGCGTCGACTAGCTACAGTACCGCGGAGAGGGGTCAGGATAAGAATGAAGGATTAGCTGGACGTTAAATAACCACTCGAGCGTTTGAATTTAATGAAGAAATCAAATAGAATTTATTCGAAAAAATAATAGACAAATAATAGGAATATTAAATTGAACAATTAGGAATAATTTCCCTCGGATAAAGAACGGCCACAGGTAGTGTATAGGCGACCTGGCCACGTTTGACGAGTTTGACAATAATTAATAAACTACTAGCTTTCACGTAGGGGAGCGATAACAAGGAAAAATCATGTAAAAATAAATAACTCGACAAACCAGGTCCTCGTGGGACGATATCTTAACTCAAACGCTAACTAGACTCCACGAGGAGAACTTACAACTAACTAATTCTCTACTATTTAACAATAAAAGAGCCTGCGGCTTCTAACAACAATCGAGCAAAATCAAATTGATCAGAAGAATTAATATTAACAAGAGTTTACTAAAACTAACTTAAGGTTGGGGGGGGGGTATACCCGATTTGTTAACGACACCGCCTATATCTCCGAAGCGGGGCTATCAATCGACTTGTCCTTTCGGCAGCCGATATTTGACGAGTAATGAGTTCGAACTGGTACATTTGATCGAATGAAATCGGGATTTTTTTTTTTTCGATCGAAAAGTGTTGGCTTGCATTCATGTCGATTTATATCAAAGCCTACGCATGAAAAATGCAAAATCGACCGAGAGAGCCCGATTCTATACGGAATTTCGAACACAACTATCCCAAAACATATTTGTTTTCGACAACGATGAAGAGGCCAGTTGTATTCTACGTTTTTGTGGTAATTTTCGCGATTGTCAACGGCTGAGAGCAGCTGAGAGCAGCCATTGCCGCTAATGTCATTATATGAGTTCGCAGACCGCCCGTGAGATGTAGCCACCCGCAAATTTTCAGCTAATCAGTGACAGAGGATTGGACTGCAGGTCGAGTCACGTGGTTACAGGTGTATCAACGTAACAGCGTGGCGACATCTCACGGGCGGTGTGGGAATTAATATAATGACATTAGCGGCAATGGCTGCTCTCAGCTGCTCTCAGCCGTTGACGATCGCGAAAATTACCACAAAAACGTAGAATACAACTGGCCCCTTCATCGTTGTCGAAAACAAAAATGTTTTGGGATGGTTGTGTTAGGAATTCCATATAGAATCGGGCTCTTTCGGTCGTTTTTGCATTTTTCATACGTAGGCTTTGATATAAATCGACATAAATGGCACGTCAACACTTTTCGATCAAAAAATAAATGAAAATCCCGATTTCATTCGATCAAATGTACAAGTTCGAACTCATTACTCGTCAAACATCGGCTGCCGAAAGGACAAGTCGATTGATAGCCCCGTTTCGGGGATATAAGCGGTGTTGGTAACGAATCGGGTATGCCCCCCCCCCCCTCTCCCCCCCCGCCACCCTTAACCTAACTCTGCGAATGACGCAATTGTTACTTATTCCATACCTACTCTATACCTATCCGATACTCTTCTTTATTACCCTCACTATCAATACCGAAGACATAACATCCTGCATGCATCCAGTCTCACTGTCTCTAATCAGAAAGAGCTTCCATCCTTACATTCGCAGAACTTCATCCCTACCTATACGCACCTCCATAAGCACGCTCACGCCCGGGAGAACAATGGAACAAAGAATGATCTCATCAATTAGCTCATCAAGCAGATCACCAGTAGCTTCCACTTGCACTTGCATCCAAGCACTTCGATCAGAATTATTAACGAGAGCAGTCGCTCCAGCACTTGCACCAAAATCGTCAAAGAGAGCACTCACTCCTAACTAGCTCTCGATATTATAAAACGCTAACTCAAAATCACTCATCACTTATATTCAATATCGTGTACAAATGGTTCTACCATCTCTTTAATCACTAGTAATGAACTATTATTCTGTTATTATATATAAATTCACATCGATCTCCTATTACCTGAAATCCGGTTACCTTAAGGTGTAAAACGAGGGACGAACTCAACGATAGCTCTATCTTACCCATAAGAACAACGATCTCTATTCATTACATTGGTAGCAACTCTATCTCCATTCATTACATCTCGACATCCGACATCCGACGCAGTCCAACACAACAGCTTCATCTCCAAAATCAACTAAGATACGTATTAGAATGAAAATTTTCATAATTCTCATCACCAGCTTGTAAGTTATCTATAATTATAATAAGCACATACACATATCTCAAACGAAATAATCTAACTCACAAACTCGCTAAATGCCTACTCCACCCGAAAACGAAACAGAAACCTCATACTGGTCTCTTAAAGACATATTAGATACAATCCCCTACTTTAATGGGAAAAACTTAAATATAAATAACTTCATAAGAAGCTGTGAGAATGCAAAACCTCTCGTTAAACCAGCTCAACGTCCAGTCCTAACGCGAATGATTAGAACTAAAATCTATGGGACAGCTGAATCCTACCTAGGATGCAAAGAATATAATAGTATTGACGAAATCCTAACAGTCTTAAAACGAGCTTTCTTACCAAAAAAATCAATTTTTGAATGGCAAGCAGAGTTGAATAATGTCAAACAAAGAAGCGACCAACGTGTTTTAGATTATAGCGCGAGAGTCGAAGACATATTACATAACACAACACAGGCTATTAACAACTCAAGCACAGATGATGCTGCTGGCATAATAACAGCAATCCAAACCAATGTACTCAAATGCTTTGTTAGAGGCTTGATTCTGGAAATTGAATTTAGAGTAGCTGGTTCACACCCAAATACTTTAGCAGAAGCTATTGAAACAGCTCTAACAGAAGAGCAAGAATTTCTAAATCGCGACGCTCGAAATACACAAGACAATAACCAACCCCGACAGCCTAATCAACAAAAACCCTTCAAATTTTTGTAACTATTGTAAACGCCAGGGCCATATTATAGGTAATTGTAGACAGCGCGACCGCAATAACCTGACACAACCTCCAAACAGACGACCACCTAATCAACCAAACATACAATATCCTCCAACATTTTGTAACTATTGCAAACGCCAAGGACATACAGTAGAAGATTGCAGACAACGTGCCTACAATACCCAACAACAGCAGTCCCAAAACCAACCCCTACAGTCAGATCAACAACCAAACCAACCACAACAGTCAAATCAACAAAATACGCAATATTCTTCCATATCTTGTAACTATTGCAAACGTCAAGGTCACACAATTGAAAATTGCCGAAAACGCGCTTATAATAACGCACAGAGACAAAAAAATCAGAGTCCTTTAAACTCGAACTCAGTCCGCCGGGAGAACGTGCCGACGGACCCAACACAAGCTCAGCCGCGTTCAATAACACAATAAATCACGTCCTCGAAACAGAATCAGAAGCAATACACGGACTATTGCCAGTTGCCGAAATCGATACAAAAGAATTGAAAACGGAATCTAAATTTATAATAGACACCGGTGCGGATTTGAACATCATTAAAATCAATTCCCTAAAAGAAGAAACCGAATCTCACAGAACCAAAATACGGAAAATGACAGGAATAACAGACGGATTTACTAATACTTCAGCGGAAACTAAATTAAAAATTAACAATAAAGAACACACATTTCACGTCGTCCGCGAAGATTTCCCAATAGCTCAAGACGGTATTATTGGACAACCCTTGTTATATAAAGAAAAAGCTACCATCTTCTATGAAAATAATACATTAACTTTGACAGATACTGTAATTCCCTTCAAACTCCCAAACCACAAACCGCACATCGCAACTCTCATTATAATACCAGGCCGTACCGCTCAAGTAATTCCTCTTAAAGTCTCAAATTCAGAAATCAACGAAGGCTATGTAGATACGATTAATTTAGGTCCCAATATTCACTGCGGTAAAGCATTAGTTACAAACAGTAACGGTCAAGCATGTATACTCGCGATAAACTCAAACGAATCAGCTGTTGAAATAAGCGTGCCGACGGTAACCCTAGAACCTGTCAACGAACCTCTGAGTACACTCGATCCCAAAAGTTCCATAAACCAATCTGCTACTGTACAAATTTCAAAAATTAACGGTGATATACGAAAATGTTCAGGCACAATCCTTCATTTCATACCACAAAAAATTCAAATATTACGAGGGATCTCAGTTGAATTACTAAAAGCTTTAGATTTAAACGAGTACGAGCTAATTGCTTACGCGAAAAATGATATAATCGGAGATATCATAAAAGACACAATCCCTAACAGCTCGCAAGTTATATACCACTTAATTATCACGGAAACTTATTCCAGTGACATAGATGATACAATCGTTACTAAAACACTCAATTCTCTATAAAACCATCTACAATCAAATAACACAAAATCAATGTCAATTCCTGACCTATCCAATGAACTAGGCAAACAAAAATGGGACAAAATCTTGCATTTATTAACCTCAACTTTCAACAACACGAACATCTCAATTCAAATCTACGATATCAAATCTAACAATCAAAATCAAAATACACAAACTAATCCAAACGTGCTGACAATAAACGACGCGATCGAAACCAATACACCCGTCGATAATAATAATAATAATCGTTCCGAAAGATTAACAGTCCTTAAAAACTCAATGCACCTAGACCATCTTAACGATGAAGAAAAAGAATCTATACTCGCTCTTACAACGGAATTCAATCACCTATTTTTCCTACCAGGTGACACATTATCGAACACATCCTTAACAAAACACTCAATTTTAACGACAGATGATAATCCGATCAATGTAAAACAATACCGATACCCTACTGTTCACAAAGACGAGATACAAAAACAAGTTTCCGAATTATTAGACCAAAATATTATTAAACCATCATCCTCACCTTACAACTCCCCCGTTTAAGTCGTACCCAAAAAACCAGATGCAGAAGGCAACAAAAGATGGAGAATGGTCATAGATTTCAGAAAACTAAACGAAAAAACTATAGGTGACGCATACCCCCTACCAAACATTAACGACATACTCGACCAACTAGGCAATGCGAAATATTTCTCGACTTTTGACCTTGCTTCAGGTTTCCACCAAATTCCTATGGACCCAACTGACGCTCACATAACAGCATTTTCAACCCCCCATTGCCATTACGAATTCAATAACATGCCATACGGACTTACGAACGCTCCTGCAACATTCCAAAGATTAATGGACCAAGTTTTATCCGGTTTAGAAGGAAACATAGCATTCGTATATTTAGACGACATCGTTATCTATGCACACTCTCTTGAAGAACATGAAATTAAATTCAGAAAACTAGCTAATCGACTACGATCAGCAAATTTGAGTTTACAAGTAGCCAAATGCGAATTCCTAAGGAAAGAAGTTGCTTATTTAGGTCATATCATCACAGAAAACGGTGTAAAACCAGACCCAAAGAAGATAACAGCAGTCAAAACATACCCAGTTCCTAAAACAGTTAAACAGATCAAACAATTTCTCGGTCTAATCGGTTATTATAGACGCTTTATCGAAAACTTTTCAAAAATATCAAGACCACTAACTTCACTACTGAAAAAAGACGTTAAATTCCTTTGGACATCTGAACATCAAATGGCTTTCGAAACTTTACGAGACTCGATATGCACATCTCCTATACTACAATATCCTAAATTCGATCAACCATTCATACTAACAACTGACGCATCTAGATACGCGATTGGCGCCGTACTCAGCCAAGGCGAAATAGGAGAAGACCTACCGATAGCTTATACCTCACGCACACTTAACAAAGCAGAACTAAATTACTCTGTAATCGAAAAAGAACTACTAGCAATCGTATATTCAGTACATCATTTCAGACCTCATCTATACGGACATAAATTCACACTCGTTACCGATCACAAACCTCTTGTCTGGGTCAGCAGCGTAAAAGATCCAACCTCGCGATTACTCAGATGGAGATTTAAACTCGAAGAATACGACTATAACGTTGTATACAAGAAAGGTCAAATCAATTGTAACGCAGATGCATTATCGCGCAATCCACCCGTAGAAACCGATAAATTATTACCAATAAATGCGAAACGTAACCGAAACTCTAGTTCAGATAGCATATCAAAACCAAGCGCAAAACATAAGAAAGAAGCTCATCAATTCCCAACCCGCGCGCGACAAAGTACAGATGACTCACCAAATCCCGCTCCTATAAAGAAATACAAAGACGACGTCGACTCAGAAACTGAAAAAGACAAACCCAACCAAATTCCCATGGATTGCTTACCAACAATAAAAGAAACAATACATTTTCAAAATATACCTTTGACAAACTATTCATTAACCGAAAGTTCTACAGACGATCAAATACCTACAAAAAAATTAATTTACCCCGACCCACTAGAAGCAGATATAGAAATCAATTCACTAACCGATACAGAAATGGACAGCCCCTCAGATAACTCGATGCAAGATCCATCCACAGGCGATACAACAGACAGTTTTCCAATGCCAAAAAATCCTATCAATGTTTCAAAATCTGTTAGACCAATGACAATTGACTCACCTACTGACATGTCTGTCGACGACTTACCACTATCTAAAAGAATCGACCAAAAACGAAACGCTACATATACCGATATCTCTCCAGACAATCTACCCGTAAATAAAATATCACGTAAACCCATAAACACTTCGGCACCAACTTCATTTGAAAATAATCAAAAACAAAACCGCGATTCAAACCATATCTCAAACCAGCTTATCGATGATTCAGATCCAAGTGAGACACATAAAAATCAAACAAGGTACAGCGAACGTAAAAGCGCGCAATCCCCAACACACGCACACAAATACAAACTACGACCAAGAAAGCCTAAAACCCCCTCACCACTACCTACTTCCTCATCGTCGGACGACGACCACATGCCTTACTATAAACAAAAACTCCCTACCTCCAACGGATCGGAAACCACAAACTCTAGAACGCCTTACTACAAACAAAAACTTCCTACCTCCAACGAATCATGGACATCGAATTCCAAAGATCCTCCTTGTAAAGAAATACTTCCGACTTCCAGTGAACAACAGATTCCTAAACCTAATTCCAGAAAACTATACTCAGACACTATCAGAGGAGAACAAGTAACAATACCCAAAATTACCATTCCACCGCAATACAATAGTCCTCCAATCACTAAATCAATCTATCATAAACCATCCTATAAACAATTTCGAGAACTCCTAATAATTTTACCAGACCCGACAAACGAACTCATAATAGAAACAACTGAAGACCTATTTACACAAGACGACAATATAGCACATTGCATTCCAGCCGGCTGCTTAATCGGACAAGGTATAGCACAAGAAATGATTAAACGCAACATTATAAATCGCGACGTGTTAGAATCAAAGAGCCCCCAAGTAGGTGACATCATAGTAACACCATACAATAATATCAAAGTATATAATCTTATCACCAAAGCTGAATTCAACGGCAAGCCAACGTATAAAACTATGTACGAAATTTTATGTAAACTCAGACGACAATTAGAATTAGAAAACGTACAGTCAATATCAATCCCAAAAATCGGTTGCGGACTAGACAAACTTAACTGGAAAACCGTTCGATCAATGATTTATTTCATTTTCCAAAATTCTCATATAAAAATAACTATTTGCGATTTCAAACCAATACCAATAACTGTACAAAATCTAGAAGATAACATTACAAACTCAAACTCAAATAACAAGAATCCCATGCAACTTGACTATTCAGACGTACCGACAAACCTCAAGAATAACTATACGAACAATATCACCGAAAATAATGTGCTCCCATTTAACGAAAACCAACAGTTACATAATTTCGAAGAAACCAATCTAGACGAAGAACAACAAAATCCACCTTCAAATCTACTACCTCAAAATCCGATACCAGAACAAAACCCACCATTTCAAAACCCTATATTACGAGAAAACCCACCTAAAAACCCGATTCCACATTTCAGTCACACAGACCCGACACCAATAGCAACTAATATAAAAGAAACAAACGACGATATTCTCATGAGAAAAGATAACTACGTACACTGCATGTCAGCCGATTGCGTCATAAGAAAAGGAGTTGCTAAACAATTAATTGATATCGGAATTCTAGATACAAATTTTCTAAAATCTCAAAATCCAGAAATAAATAGCGTGATCATGACATCAAATAATAAGAAATTTATATTCAGCCTGGTAATACAAAAGAAATACTACCAAAAATCAACAATAGATGGAATATATAACACACTAATTATCCTTCGCGACATACTACAAACAAAACACATAAAATCTTTTTCAATTTCCAAATTAGGAAGCGGATTTGACAAATTAAATTGGTTCGCAATAAAAAACACCCTCAGAAAAGTCTTTAACTACACAGATATCACAGTTAACATTTGCTTAAACGAGATCAACGTTCCTAAACCTGAAATAATTCAAGATATAATTCGCGAAAACCATGAATCCGTAATAGCTGGCCATAAAGGAATAACTAAAACTTTTAAGCGAATCCGAGCAATATACTTCTGGCCAAGTATGAAAACCGATATAGAAAAATTTATAAAATCATGCGAAAGCTGTCAAAGACGAAAACTCGTGAGAAATAAAGTTAAACTCCCGATGGTAATAACAGATACGCCAACGACCGCTTTTGAAAAAGTATCATTAGACATTGTCGGTCCCTTACCAACCTCAAATTCACAAAATAAATACTTGCTTACAATCCAAGATAATCTAACTAAATATTTAGACGCGATACCACTCAAAAATCAGACATCAACAACAATCGCAAAAGCATTCGCAGAAAATTTTATTTGCCGCTACGGAGCACCCGAATCAATCTTAACAGATCAAGGTCCAAATTTTCTCAGTCCTATCATGAAACAACTAGCTAAAATCTTCCGAATCAAACAAATAAAAACCACAGCTTACCATCCCCAATCCAACGGCTCACTCGAACGCAGCCATCAAGTCCTAATCGAATACTTAAAACATTATATTAACAGTAAAAATAACTGGGACAAATGGATCCGATTCGCGATATTCTCATACAACACATCAGTACACGAAAGCACTGGCTACACGCCACACGAACTCATTTTCGGAACAATAGCACGTCAATTATCAAACATACGTCCAGACAAAAACATTTCGAATAAATACGAAGAATACTTACAGGAAATAATAACTCGCTTGAAAGAAACTAGACAAGACGCGATAAAAAACCTTAATAACGCGAAATCAAAATCAAAAATAAGATACGATAAACACATAAACGCACACACTTTTCAACCAGGTCAATATGTCTACTTAATAAATGAAACTAAAAAGAAATTAGACGATCACTATAAAGGTCCTTATAAAATAATCCGTATAATTAACGACATTAACGCGGAAATCGAAATAAATGACCATAGAACAAAAATCGTACATATAAATAAAATCAAATTAGCTGATTAAATAACTCACTAACACTAATAAAACGAAAATACCACAAACACCCAAATGCATAAAAACTCTTTATTTCGAAACTCCATTAAATAGCAATAACTCGGGACAGAAGTTTATACTTCAAACTAACCGAACTAAAATTCAACAAATGCATGCAATCACTGGAAACATACATATGTAGACAGAATCAACCACTATTCCATTCAAACAACCACGCTATCTGCGAAGTAGGACTATTCATTCAACCAACTGAAACAGACTTAAAGACATGCGACGTCAGACTCGGGAGTTTTGACGGAGTATACTGGACCGAATTAACTACATCAAACTCTTGGATTTACTCCCTAACCAAACCAGAAATTATGCATATCGTTTGCAAAGACGAAGAACCAATCCAAATAACTCTAAACAATTCTGGAATACTGAAACTCAATAACAAATGCACAGCAAATTCCCACACAATCTCACTATCCACAACCAAATACTACCAAACCATTGAAACACATTCCTACATACCAAAATTTAACTTGAACATTTCAGAAATCTACGACGAACCTAAAGAGCTACCGTTCATTCCAACAATTACACTAAACAAAACCCCATTCCTAACTTCCAAAGATCTATCCTCAAACGGACTAACTTTAGACGACATTATAAAAAGAACAGACGAAATAACTCAAAATCGAAGAGCTACAGACAACGACAACCGTATCGAAAACATGCTTTACTACATTTCCTCCCTATTCGTATCAGTATCGCTAGTTTATATAGCACAAAAATTTGCAACAGCTAAACGAATACTTGAAATATTTAAAAGATTCAGAAACACTAACCGAAATCAAGACTCTACTGAGCAAAATAATCCTCCAGCCATCACATGTGCACCAATTACACCAACTACACTAAACATAGAAGCTGCTCAGACAGCTCAAACATCCTTTTATACATGAATAATACATTTATAAACGATTTTATTACCAATAAGCGATTTTACCTATATCATAACATACACCTTTACCACTGTAATACACATATTCACTAAACATAGAAGCCGCTCAGACAGCTCAAACATCTTTCTATACTGCATAAAAATGTGATATTGTAATTCAATAAAAACTTCATATATATCATCTATTATACCTACAATGCTAATAACACATGTACTTAACTGTTATTCAAATATTTCAATATTTCAATACATACCTACCTCACCATTGTAATAAGGATGTTCAACATATCACATATTCACTAACTCAGTATAAGACATTTATAACTAATTGATCCTATTGCAAATAAGTAACCCTCATTATATTATAAACCATTCACTAACTCAGCATAAGACATTTATAACTAACCGATCTTATTGCGAATAAGCAATTCTAACTTTATTCTAATTTTAACTCAAATCATACACCTTGACACATTCACTAACGTGAATATACACCCAGGTATATTCGCTAGCACAAACATACGCGTGGATGAATCTACTACCGTAGATCCACGCACATAGATACACTCACTAACGTGAACGTATACCTAGTATATTTACTATCGTAAATATACAACCCTATACCTAAAAAAAAAAAAAAAAAAAAAAAAAAAAAAATATCATATACATTTCTACTTTTACAAAAAAAAAATTTCCTCCTGCTTCACAGGAGCAATATTTTTTTCCCCCGGGGATGGGCGTGTTACGTATTCCATACCTACTCTATACCTATCCGATACTCTTCTTTATTACCCTCACTATCAATACCGAAGACATAACATCCTGCATGCATCCAGTCTCACTGTCTCTAATCAGAAAGAGCTTCCATCCTTACATTAGCACGCTCACGCCCGGGAGAACAATGGAACAAAGAATGATCTCATCAATTAGCTCATCAAGCAGATCACCAGTAGCTTCCACTTGCACTTGCATCCAAGCACTTCGATCAGAATTATTAACGAGAGCAGTCGCTCCAGCACTTGCACCAAAATCGTCAAAGAGAGCACTCACTCCTAACTAGCTCTCGATATTATAAAACGCTAACTCAAAATCACTCATCACTTATATTCAATATCGTGTACAAATGGTTCTACCATCTCTTTAATCACTAGTAATAAACTATTATTCTGTTATTATATATAAATTCACATCAATCTCCTATTACCTGAAATCCGGTTACCTTAAGGTGTAAAACGAGGGACGAACTCAACGATAGCTCTATCTTACCCATAAGAACAACGATCTCTATTCATTACATTGGTAGCAACTCTATCTCCATTCATTACACAATTAATATTAAATAGAATTTATTCATCCGGAACCCGAAAATAAAGACTCGAATCTCAATAACAAAGAGCTGCGTCTCTCCCCGCAGGAGGAACAGAGCGCGACAGTGACTGACTAATGCTATCTCCGTCGCACTCGTGTACGACAGATAGCGGACTCGATCAAACCACAAAAGACTCTATAATTCGCTATAGAATAATCACCCGAACGATAACTCTAATACATGGGGACACTGGTGACGGCCTACCCTTCGGAAATCGGTTTGATTTGATTCCAAGAAGATTAATTAGCTTCGTGGCTGCTTAATGGCAATATGGCAGACGGCCGTTGCCGAATTCAAATTAGCATGGGTGCGAATGGCTAACGCTTACCGCTTTCCAGCCATCTTAGGAGTGAGATCTCTTCCCAGTCGAGAACCATGTCGAAGGAATCCCTCGGGGAAAAATCTCAACCTGGCACCCTCGAGCACACACCCACTCTTTTACAGCTCAATAAAGTAACCCACGGGGTTCAAACGCAATACCGCAAAAAATGTATACTCGTAGCTCAACAGAATCGAACAAAAACGTGAATATTCAAAGGACACACAAGTGTTGCTAAAGCTGGTCTACCGCAGAGTGACTAGACCAATCCTCCGATTCTTGGCTTGATGTTTTTATTATTGATAATCCTGACAAAGTCTGCAGCTATTTCGAATCGGATGCACCATTCATGGCGGGCCACGACCTAATCGAACTCACCTACAAATTTGACACCACTTGTGCCAAGAAGAGAACTATATCATGTCGCAACTTCAAACATTTTAACACTACTGACTTCCTCGGCGAGCTCGCTGCTGAACTTACTGCCGGTAGCTTCGAAATCCAGGCCCCAGGCATCTCAACTGTTGACATCGACCGCTTTACTGATTTTGTCGGCCACTCGATCGTGGCAACTGCCGATCGGCATGCGCCCATGCTGACTTTTTTAGTTTCTAAGCCCCACGCGCCATGGCTTACCGACGTATTAAGGTCCCGAATTCGCAAGAAGAACTCTCTCTTTGAGCGTACTGGGCTTTGCCATCTACAAACACCATCGCGATTAACTTCCTGAGGATTTACGTCGGGCTGCTGATAACTATAGTCAGCAGAGACTCTCCACTGTCACCGAACCCTCCAGGTTGTGGGTTGAATTAGCGCGACTGGGTCTAGTCCGTCCTCGCTCAACCACCCCGCTGACATTTTTTACCGCTGAAGAACTGAACGTCGCGTTTGTAACCATTTCTATTGTGTCGCCAGCCCGTGATCTCGCCGATCTCGAGGATCTCCTATCCTCTCCGTGTAACGTACCTTTGACGCGGGCTGTATTTAACTTCTCTCTTGTTATCGCCGATCTCATTACCAAAATAGTCAAGTCCACTACCAAACCGACGCACACCGCCGGTCCAGATGGTATGTCCCAGTTCATCATTCACCAAGCTCTTCCATGTCTTTCGTCTAAGCTCGCCATATTATTTAACACCTGCTTGAAACATAGTTTTTTCCCTTCCTACTGGAAACGCGCCCTCATCCGCCCTCTCCTTAAGCTGAATCCACCTCAATCACCTCCTGACACCCGCCCTATTGCGAATTTGTGTGAGCTATCTAAAATATTTTTTGTAACACATGCACGATTTTTGCGTTTTTTTGACCCATTAAGCGGGCCTAAAGTGGCGGTTTTCAGACGAGCGGGCAAATAAAAACTGAAAACGCCCGCTGCTCGATTTAGCGGGCGTTTTCAGTTTTTATTCGCCCGCTTATGCTCGAGCAGCGGGCGTTTTCATTTTTTATTTGCCCGCTAAATCGAGCAGCGGGCGTTTTCAGTTTTTATTTGCCCGCTTATTTGAAATCGCTCAAAAACGCGAAAATCGCGCGTGTCACAAAAAATATGGTGTGCACCAAGGGCTGAGTGGGTTTTTTGACCTTGTGCGGTTGCAGTACTCGTCCTCGGCTCGCAAATGCACTCGTCTTCGACTCGTGCTAGCTCGCCTCCGACTCGTACTGCAAACTCCACACTCGGTCTGAAAAATCCCACTTTACGCCCTTGGTACACAATATACTATGAGCGCGTGGTTCACGCCCAGATGCTTACGTTTGTCAACACGAATAACCTGTTCGATCCGTGGCAGTCGGGCTATTAGTCCAAGATCCCAGAGCCCCCAGACGTAACTTATTTTCTAAAAGACAAAATGTGGGGCTTTGGGTAGTGTTTATGTGTACAATGAATGCCAGCATAAATGTAAAGTTGGTTAGTCGGCCGATTTACAGGTACCAGGTGAGAAAGGTAAGTAAAAACAGGTCTAACTTAAGGGGACCAGTACAGCTTGGTTTAAGATATTTCAAGTACTCCAGAATCACTTTATTTGTCAACCAAAGTTTATTTTACATCAAAAAGAATATTTCTGCAAAAAACTGTGTCGTAAGGTTTCAGGCACACCGTTGATCCAATCCAGTGTTTCGACGTCTCAACTTCTTCAGACAGGAGTTCCACATCTTATGAACGCGGGGATCTGAAAAGAAAAACACATGTGAAAACTTACAGTCATTTATCTAAAATTTCCAAAATTTGAGCCACTAATTTGCAAATATCTTGGCCAAAATAGACACATTCAAAAATTCCCTCGTTCATATCATGAGGATTTGTCGCCCGAACAAAATGAGCCGTCAAAGACCCCAATCGGAGCAACGGTGCTCCTAAAACCTTACGACACAGCTCCAAAAACATAGTTCTGAGATAAACGAGTTTGAAGTTTTTGCAGAAAAATTGGTATATACTCCTCCGGAGGCTCATACATTAAAAAGTTTGTTGTACCAAAGTTGAATGAAATTTTTTTTTTTTTAATTTTCAATTTTCAAAAAGAATTTTTTTTTTTATTGGAAATTTAATTTTTCCTTTTTCTTTTCTGCAAACTATTTTCTCAGAACTTTTTTTTCCCATGTATTTTTTTGTTCCATACATGCTTCTTTCTCTTACTCACTTCTTTAAAAAGCTCCAGCAGCATATGAGGGCCCTGCTGCATCCTCCGCAGACTCATTGCCTTGCCCAATACAACGCATCGCTAGTATGGATCGCCTATTGATTTCATACGCGCTTCGTGTATCATCAATCATAGGGCTACTTTTGAAGATTTTTAGCTGGACACAATTTTCACAAGAGATACCGTATGTTCCACCCAGTCCTCTGAAGCTAACTTCAGTCATAACTATCGACCCACCACATGTCTTGCAAGATAAATGCTCCCGCAGAGCACGGAATAGTGTTTCACGTGAAACAGCCTATAGCCAGCAGAATCGCTAGCCTCGTAGTCGCCACTGATTTTTCTATCCGAAGCTGTTGAAACATGAGTGCTCTGTCCATCAGCCGCTGTTTGCTTCTGCGGAAATGTTTTCGCCCTCTTCTTTGACCGGCCAATGCATCCTTTTGTGCCAACACCAGAACTCCTCTCTCTTCTTTTCATATTGAATATATTGGATATATTTTATATATTTCCTTTCTGTTTTATCAAAAAATCTGTGAACAAAAAGCAAAAAAACTTCGACCGCACACACAGTTCGGCAGAAGCTTAGTGTAGATATTACTATTTTGATTGAATACTTACTTTTAGGTTATAGTTTTCGAAGCACCAAGTCACAACACCCGTACCACGATTACGCGCTATAGATATTAGGTAAATTTATAATTATTTAGTACTGAAAAGTACTGTTTTTATTTATTTATTTCAATTCTGAAACACTGGAAATCGAGCAGACGCTCACGCAACCTCGAAAAGTATTGCACAAGTAATGGCGATCATACACCATGTGATCAATATCGAAATCAAGCGCCAGCGCCACTTGCGCCAAATCGCGATAGCCAAATAACGAACTTTTGACCGTAACTTCTAAACCGTGACGATTTCGTCAAACTCGATTTTTTCACAGACGTAGAAGATCTTTAGGTAACATAAACTGCAAAAAACGAAAAACCAATTTTTTCGAAAATTCAAGCTGTACTGGTCCCCTTAACTTAAATTCTAATGGTTGATTTTTATATCCATTCCATAAAATGTTATTACAAAATAATATTCAACACTGCCAGACACTTTTCGACGGCCATAACTTGCGCCAGACGCTTTAAAGCTCACAAAAAAATAATTGAACTTTACTTATATTCTAACGCTTGATTTTTATATATGTTACTTAAGGGACTATTTCCAACATATATGTGTTCAGTCAGACAAATTGCAAGGGCCAAACATCCCTCCAGACACCAAAAATATTCAACCGTGAGTGTGAGAGCGAGGGTACTATGCTCGTGCTTTGGAGCGAGTGAGATATCTATCTGAAATGATTTCCCCCTCTTAAACTCAGTTTTAAGATTTATAAAAGTAACTTTGAGTTATATTAACATTTTCCGCAAGTATAGTTCAAATACTTACCAATTTCGGTTCAATAGTTTTCCATGTCTCATTCTAATGTAATAAGACTTATGATTAAGATTATATTTTACAATTATTTATTGAAGGCTGAATCTTAAAACTGAGTTTAAGAGGGGGAAATCATTTCAGATAGATATCTCACTCGCTCCAAAGCACGAGCATAGTACCCTCGCGCTCACACTCACGGTTGAATATTTTTTGTTTGGCCCTTGCAATTTGTCTGGCTAAACACATATATGTTGGAAATAGTCCCCTAAGGTGGTTCTTCCACGAACCGAAATATTGCAGAAGATCCTAATTTTTCACTATGTGATAGTTGAAGTACCTATTAATACTCATACAAAGTTTGACAGGGGGTCATCCAGCAAATAATAGAAAGAACTGACCTTAGATTTCCAATATTTATCACATAACCTTATGGCAGAATCTCATTACGAACGATTGAATCAGATATTTGTTATACGTAAATATTAGAGATCTTTTCCAAAAACGAGTTGAATATAGTATGCATCGCGAGGATTTCATAAATGGCAAGAAAATAGTATGTCATCGGAGTCTGCGACAAAATATTCAGAGTTGGAGTGATAGAATTTCAATTTTACGTGAAGATTTGACGGAATTGAGACGTTTGGCGACACCGCGATACGTCAGTTCATAGCGTACATCAGAGAGCTCCGTCCGAATAACACATCATTATGTCATTGGGGCATTATGGCTTTGTTTAAAATTAAAAATATGTAAATTTATTAATTTTCAACGGAGCCCAACTGAAGCACCTATGAAATTCGGCCCTCTGTGAAAGAACCACCTTAAGTAACATATATAAAAATCAAGCGTTAGAATATAAGTAAAGTTCAATTATTTTTTTGTGAGCTTCAAAGCGTCTGGCGCAAGTTATGGCCGTCGAAAAGTGTCTGGCAGTGTTGAATATTATTTTGTAATAACATTTTATGGAATATATATAAAAATCAACCATTAGAATTTAAGTTAAGTTAGACCTGTTTTTACTTACCTTTCTCACCTGGTACCTGTAAATCGGCCGACTAACCAACTTTACATTTATGCTGGCATTCATTGTACACATAAACACTACCCAAAGCTCCACATTTTGTCTTTTAGAAAATAAGTTACGTCTGGGGGCTCTGGGATCTTACTCTATATAGGAAGGGCTTCAGCACTCAAACGGCGCTTCTAAAATTGTGCCATGATGTAAGACGTGGCGTGGATGAAAGATGTGTCACGATACTAGTCTTATTCGACTCCAGTAAAGCGTTTGACACCGTGGGTCACCTTCCGCTCTTAGTTAAGCTCAGAAAATATGGATTTTCTGATGCTGTTTTGCGCTGGGTCTTCTCCTATCTTTCTGGGCGTTCGCAAGCAGTTGTTGACGATCGTGGCGTTCGCTCAGACTGGTTAAACACGTCATCTGGCGTGCCCCAAGGATATGTCATTGGACCGCTACTATTTTCCCTGTTCATTAATGATATTGGCGATGACCTAATGTATACGCAACATCTGATATTTGCTGACGACACTCAGATCTATCCGTCATTCCCTCCGTCTGAGCTCGCGAGCGGTCTTGCTAGGGTCACATGACGTCAATGTCATTGCTAACTACGCGGCGGCAAACGGACTAAAGCTCAACCTTGCCAAGTCCAAGATTCTGATACAAGGTGGCGATACGTTCATAAATCGTATCAATCTCGGCAGTCTTACCCCGATCTCGGTTAGGGGCGTGGTGCTCCCTTATGTCAATGAGGTCCGGAACCTCGGGGTAACCATGCAGTCGAATCTTTCTTGGAGAAGCCACGTCGTGTCCGTCTCCAATAAAGTTAATTTCGCGCTTCATAGGCTCAAATACCACCGCCATGCTCTGTCACCCGAACTAAGAACTTCTCTCGTGAGGTCGCTTATCTTCCCACTTGTAGACTATTGTTGCCTAGTTTATAATGACGTATCCGATGAGCTTAACCATGCCCTCCAACGACTCATTAACAATGCCATTAGATTTATCTTTAACCTGCGTAGAGATGATCACATCACCCCCTACCGCCGACAGCTCGGCTGGTTATCCGTTAGGTGCAGGCGTCTATACTTCTTGGGTATTGCGATATTCAACATTAATCAAGGCGCCGCTCCGGCTTATTCAACTGAGCTTTTCCGTCGCGCTACGCCCCCTGTGGGTCGTTCACTGCGGCACGGCTCATTGGGTTTTTACCATATCCCTGTGCACCGCACGGCTACCTTCCGCAATTCATTCTATTTGTCTGCTGCGTACTTTTGGAATGCGTTACCACCTGAGATTGTCTCTGCACCCACTATAGAGGTTCTTAAAAGCAGGCTCTTTGCTCATCTTTTTTCAACCGACACTAATTCGACCTAGTTACTTACTTGTCTACTTACTTTTACCATCTCGGCCTCGTGCTATCGCGGTATCCAGACAGTATATTCGCCTCTA
This sequence comes from Tenthredo livida, assembly GCA_963992785.1. Lineage (NCBI taxonomy): Eukaryota > Metazoa > Arthropoda > Insecta > Hymenoptera > Tenthredinidae > Tenthredo > Tenthredo livida. Next base: position 20,253,336 of record OZ023064.1, read on the forward strand.
CTTGCCTATTTCGCTATCTATTTTTATCTTTACTTTATTTTTAGTTTATCAGTATTTTATTGTACTACTGTATTTTCTAGGTTAAGTCCAAATCGCGGTATCCAGCTGATATGTTCGCCTCTATTTTGCTTATTCTGCGAATCTATTCTATCTTCACCTATTCTTAGTTATCATTTTATTTTATTGCACCACTGTACTTTTCTAGGTTAAGTCCATTACTATCTTTATATTGTCATGTATTGCTTCTAACTACTCTGTTTTTACCATATTATCACCTACTACAAATCACTATATTATCATCTGCTATCCTCGCTGTTCTACACCTCTCAGCCATATCTATTATTTTTACTTCTATTATTTTTATTTTATTATTTTTATTTTACTTTTATTCGCATGGTTACCTACATTGTGTTGCCGAATTTTCGTTCAAGTTACTTGTTAACCCATTCGCCCCAAAGGTATCCAGGGCATAATAAAGAAATCGATCAATCAATCAATAGACCGCATGGCGCCGGTAATCAGCACCCTCATTATTGGTCTAGTCCTGATTATCGTATCGACCGAAGGATCCCTCAATATGGCGACCTGTCGTCGCTACGCGCGCAATTCGAAGTTCGCCACGGTGTTCGAAGCTCGTTAGATCAGAGGCGCATGGGTTGCAGGCTCTTCTGGGTGGCGGGAATCTCTTCCACCACCGATATCCCACGTTGCAGAATGCCCTTGGCACTTCCCCGTGTCCTCTCGTTCTATAGGTGAAGGTAGCATGGCCAGTACTAGCCTCAGCAGCTTTTCGGTGGCGTTCGTCGAGTAAGATCTCAACAGTCAATATTTGGCGTCGTGCGTTGGTCTGGTCGTGTCTCAATTGCAGTTTTCAGCCGTCGGCTGGGCCTCGGCTCCCCCGTGTTGGAGAAAAGTCGTAAAACAAAACAAAAGTATAAATAATATGCTCGATAGTCTTTAGTCAGTCACGGTCGCCTCTCGGAATTTCTGTCAAACCTCGGGGTATCTTTTGAACATTCATTCTACCTCAGACATTCCGCTAAGGTCGTTTAAGGGGTGAGGAGCCTGTCGTAACATGCAATGTTACAGTCCATGTATGAAACATATAGGGTAAGGTGGTGCAGGAGTGCGCACTTTCGCTTCTTCATGTCATAGGATTAAATAAAAGGATTTCGGGGACGAGGTTATGTTTTATTTATTATCTTTGGTTATCTGGGTAACTAAAAAAAAAATAATAATGAACATAAAAGTAACGCTTCAGGCAGTAATTAAAAAAATGTCAGCCGCCGTAATACGCACTCTTGCACAAGCAATGAGGACAAGAGTGCGCAGTTAGATGTACAAGTTTGTGCGGTGAGTACAAGTGTGCGCATCACTTGCAAACGTCACATTTGAAGTGACCATGGCCTGTGTAGAACGTGCACTTATCGTGCCACCAGTCTCTGCAAGAAATGCACTCGATCCAATCTTCTACGATTGGTTCTCTATACATTTCTGAGCAGCCTGGACATGCCCACACTTTTTTCTTTGGCGCAGCAGTTTTTGGCTTCTTGGGTTGAGCTTTCTGTTTTTTTGCTAAAGTTTTTGAGCTTTTCTCCGTAGCGTGATCTTCCAGCTCCTTTTTGTATTGTGAACTGCTCAAAATTTCCGACCTTTTGCTCCTCTTGTTATAGGGTCGTAGCACGGATGACTTTGGATATGGTGCCAACTCTGTTAATTTTACATGAGATGAAGTTGCTGGAGTTGAGGCTCTATCCCGGGAATCCGAAGGCTGCTTTATATCATACGTCTTTTCTTCGAATAGCTTTCTTGCCTTTTCCAAAATATCTTTTTCTATTGGAAGGAAATCATTTTCATTTCCGCTATTCTGTGGCTCTACCAGCATGCTTGTTGAAACTAGGTCTTTGACTGTTTGCGGGGCCACAGTTGGTTCAACGAATTCAGATTTTAATGGTCGTTCAGTGATGCTGCTTGCCAAAAAGTCGAGATCACCAAAAAGGTCATCTTTGAAAGGCCATATACCCGTTACTTCAAATCCTTTCATAGCATTAGCAACGGTAGCGGTTTTGGCAAAAGCGGGTGTAAATATCGATGCAACTTGAAAGGTGGTTATTGTTCGACCTGGATGACTTCTCATCCAGTTTTCGCACTCAGCAGTGTAATATTTTTTCAGTGGACTGAAAAAACATCTATCAAGTGGTTGTATTCTGTGGGTGCTATGCGGAGGCAATGAAAGAAGAATAATCTGATTTTGGCGACAGAAATCAATAGCTGCAAGTGAACAATGAGACGAGTGATTGTCCAGAATTAAAAGCACCGGCTGTTCTTGTGTTGGCGTAGCGTGCTCTTTAAAATGTTGAAGCCAGCTAAGAAACAGATCACTTGTTATAAAGCTGGTGTCAGAAATCATTCCAATCGCAGATGGGGGAGCTCCATCCAAAAGTTCTGCCTTCATTCTCTTTCTTTTGAAAATTAAAGTTGGTGGGATGTACTGCCCACTGGCACTCATTGCGCAAACCGCTGTCACGTTTTGCCCTCTCTCAGCACTCGAAATCTTGTTAACACATCGTTTGCCTTTGATGGATATGATTTTTGATGGTTTGTTGGGTACTGTAGAGAAACCAGACTCGTCCATATTGAATATTTTGTGCGGTTGGAAATGATATTTATCATATAGATCTAATGAGTTTTTATAGAAGCGATCTACTTGTGGTTTATTGAAGCCCATGGCTCTTGCGATGCTAGTCGAAGTTGGTTGCCTTAGTGATAATTCAGGATGTCTCTTCATGAAACCTCTTAGCCAGTCTTTACCCGCAATTCGCGATTGCTTGTTAAACTGATGCTTTATTCTATTTTTATCAGCAAATTCATAAGCTATCCGCCTTAAATTTATAGCAGTTATTCCATAGAACATTGCATCAAGATTTCGTGCGTATTCCTTGAAATCAAGTTCCATTTGCACGTTAAAGGTACATCTATATCTACCTAAGGATTGCGATACAGTCTCTGTTTTCAATCTCTTTCTGAGAGTAGACTCAGGCATAGCAAGTTCTCGCGCTACCTGTCGTTTGCTTTTTCCATCTGCAATTAATTTACGAGCTTCTTCCATTACACTTGGGTGCACATTTTTTTTATCTGTTGATCGTTGTCTTCTTGACATTCTGAAAAGACATGCAAATACCTATTTTGATAAGCATTATAGGATACAGATAATTTCGAAGTCAACTTATCTGACAAAAAATTATACACAGAAAGATATGCTGGACAAGAGTACGCGCGCACTCTTGCACACTTTGGGACTGCGCACTCTTGCACTATCCGGACTCATCAACTTTTAAACGTCACTACTGCCGTATATTGAGGTGAATATCCAAATCGCTTGGGTGGCAACGGGCCCAATGATAACCTCACCGGAATAAATAAAAAAAAGTAGCTTACCTTTCGAATCTTTCTTACAAGCCTCCTTACAAAAGTGACAAATATTAGATCAGACGTGTCAAAATCAGTTTTTCTAGTCTGAATCCTTTAAAATTTGATGAAAACACGCTGATTTTCTTGACGATGCTCTTGAGATGTTAATGGACTGTTGACAACTGAACCTAGCCGCAAAACATTGTTTTGCGATTTAATAAAGGCACTGCGTACTCTTGTCGACTGCGCGCTCTTGCACCACCTTACCCTATGTTCATATATGGATCATTTATGTGCATATATGAATCATGTATGAGCATATATGTTTCATATATGCCCCGCTTCAGACGTATGCATGTTCATATATGAGCATGTATGATTCATATATGTTCACGTATGAGTATACATGATCCATATATCGATGGACTAATTCCATAGGGGCGTAAGGAACGAAAAAAAATTTTTTTTGCGGATATGCCCATAAGATTCTCCATTGCATGAAAAAGATTTTGCCACTATAAAAATGAATTTTTTTTTTTCCGCTTACGCCCGTTTGGCGTTAGTCCATCGATATGATGAATTCCACGCGAACCGGACAAAAAAAAAAAACTTTTCTCTCATTTTTGCATGAGCTTTAGTACCCTCAAAATCAGAATTTTTCATATAGGGGAACGTGGGGCAGAACGGGCAGCGGGGCAGAACGGGCACCAAAACAAAAAAAAATAATGTGGTCGGAAATGATTTTTTATGAAATATGGCGACGTATTTTGGATCAATAATGAAAAAAAAAAAATGAAAAAAAAAATCATTTTTTTTTCCGTTTTATTTTACTTTTTTGAAAAAAAAAATTTCAATTTTTTTTTTTCTTTATTGATCCAAAATACGTCGCCATATTTTATAAAAAATCATTTCTGACCACTTCATTTTTTTTTGTTTTGGTGCCCGTTCTGCCCCGCGTTCCCCTATATAAGACATATGTAACTATTTTTACCTATGGTGTACGAGCTCTTCTAGTTTCCGGTTGATTACGCTCTTTGATGTCTTTGGAGGCAAATATCTCAGAAACGGTATGTCGAATGAAAAAAGTAATGGAGTGGTGATTTGTAGTATTCTTCACCCTCTTTCACCTGAGTCCATGATCTTGCCCGTGACTATCGGGAAACATGTCGAAAAATCATTTTCCAATCCAAAACTCTATTTTTATCCACTTATGTCATTTTTAGGATTTTTTTTGTATTTTTTTTCGAAAAGCTCGGGAAATTTCCCATCGAATCACGTTTGTTACGGAATGGACCACGGCTTCGTTTGGGAGCTACAATTTTTTTCCGAAGGCGAAACGAACGACTCGTACGTATTGTATTGTAGCTCCCAAACGAATTCTGACTTTTAGGGGTCTTGCACAGAAAAAAACCGGTGAATACGATTTTTTATCAATAATCTCTCTTTTAAACATTTTTATAAACGTAATTTACTCTTATGTTTTGAAAAAAAATCAATGAAATTATATATATTATAGAAGATATGGGAAGGTACATGTAAAATGATTGTCTCGGGAGAACCACTCATATATGTTTCATATATGCCTCGCTTCAGACGTGTGCAGGTTCGTATATGAGCTTGCATGATTCATATATGTTCACGTTTGAGCATACATGATCCATATATGGACAAATATGAGCATATACGTTCCACATGTACCCCGCTTCAGACGTGTGCATGTCGCGTATGAGCATACATGATCCATATATGGACATATATGGACATATATGGATCATGTGTGTATATGAAGCATATATGAGCATTAGACCAAATCATTTTGGTGTCATATTTTTTAATTCACCCTCGCACCCCTTAAAATGTGAGTGTATGAGGTCAGTATTAGTACCTATAAATATGACCACGGTGCGATTTTTTTTGCGTGACCCATTGCAAAAGTATTTTTCACATTTGATTAACATGGGAACATCGCTCTTTTTCAATCCAACCCGTGAAAAAATATTCTGATCAGACCTGATATGACCTGATAAGGCTATATCAAAATTTTTTATATATCCATATCTGGTCTGATATGATCTGATATGCCCATATATAAATTTTGATAGGTCCTGATATGGCCTGATATGGCCTGATATGAAAATTGGCCAGATCAGGCCAGATCAAGCCTTATCAACTTGATATGCCCATATCAAGCTTGATATGACTTGATAAGTTCATATATAATTTTTTTATATGTCCTGATATGGCCTGATATAGTCTGATAGGATATGTATATTTTGATGTACTTGTGGAAAAATATTTCTGATCAGGCTTGATATAATTTGATAAGCCTTGATATGGGCATATGTAACAGTTATTTTTGTGTTTCCTTTGTATAAAAATTTTCGTCTCTAGCCTGATCTAGACAGATACGGCCATATCTAGTCTAACATGTTCACATATAGTTCTTTGGTACGGCTTGATCAGTTCTGATATGAGCAATAATACTTTAATATAATGGTTTAGCGGATTTTACGAGAAAAAAATAGAAACAATAAATTTTATATGATCATATATAATCATATATAATTAATAATTATGTATAAGTTTATATAATTAAATATAGTTTCATATAGTTATGTATAATGTTTATATAAAATTATATATATTTATATATAAATATGTATAAATATATATAAGTTTATATAATTACACGGAGAAAAAAGTATGGCTCTCGTAGCTATCTAACGGATAGCGAACGTAGTATTGTGATTGGTACGAAACAGTTTCATGTTTATCACGATACTATATACCAATATGCGCTATACCTAATATCCTTACAATATCAAGCTAACGTTTCCTTACTATCGCGAAACGGATCGTGATGATCGCGATCCACGCCGTCAGCGCCACCACTCATAACCAAACTCTCAAAACTAATACTCGCCTGGTGTATCGTACAACATGCAGACAAGTGATAGAATAGTGATTGCCTATTAATTGGCAACGTAATGGACCATTGGGTGACCAATAAACTCATAGAGTGGAAGCTAGAAAAGTTGGTGCCACTTTTTGGATTAAAAGTTTGATATAGAAATTAATCCATATTAACCTCAAATTTCAACGGTATGATATTTAGCAATATTTATGACTCGTGAGTCAAGAGATAGTTATTATAGGGTAACGAAATCGCCATCATTGCAATGCAGACGTACGATATCGGGATCCATCTGGATCGTGATAATCGCGAAACAGTGGATCGACGCTCTCCGTATGTAGCGTATAGTCACAAGAGTATCGTGGTAATCACGATACCGTTTAGTGATGAGAGCCACACTTTTTTCTCCGTGTATATAAAACTATATTAAACTTTATATAACAGCGTATCGCATGGCTTTATATTACGGTATAAAAAACCATACGTTGTTATACATTAAAATATATAATGATTATTGCCATATAATCATATAGTTTTTTTGTCATTACATATAAATACTTACAGTATATGAACGTGAATGGTGACAGATAATCGATGATTGTCAAGTCATCTTTTACTGAGGTGTATATTCTTTCTCCAATTTTGACGCAAAAATGTGCACTTTGTAAATAAATGCATTCAATAAATATTACAATTCGAAAATATTAAGTAAACTTGATCGATTTTAAAACTTAACTTTTATATAGTTATACAAAATTTGTAAAAAACTGAAAAGTCACGCGTTGATCATTGAAGGTATACTTTATATTTATTATCATAGAAAAAGTAAATATATAATTTAAAAATTAAGTCACAGAAGAACGTTTCTCCATGATTGTTTTTATGACTTGATTAATTTTCAGGTTCTAATGAAGGAAATGGAAGTTACCAAATATTGAATAATTTTGACATCGTTTTAATTGATAATTGTTACAGAAAATTTTTCTTTGAAAAAATGCACTTCCAGGAGATTAAAAAAATTACTAGTGCATTTTTGTCATGTTTTTTTTTTTTTATTAACATAATTGATAATCAGCATTCATGTAAATTAACTCTGAATTCATCAAATTACTTGAATGCTCATTTAATAAATTTAATTTCGCTAACTCAATTTATATTTCACACAGAATATCATTTAATGATAACTGCGTGTTTGTTGCATTTAATTACCATAAAATTGATAATTAATACGTCAGATGTAGAATTTTGTTCAATAAGAATTGGAATATATGGCATTTGTATATTTCATATTCGTTTAAGCACCTCATTTCAATAACAGATCTTGGGTCAGTCGGTAGCGGGCGGTGTTGGCGAGCGCACGGTTCACGGATCGATCCCTGGCGGGGAGTTTTTTTTTTTTTTTCCTTCTCTGGGCCGATATGTAAATCTAACTATATATAATCTGATATGCCCATATCAGGTCATATGTAGTCTGATATACTTATATCAAAGCATATATAGTCTGATATGGCCAATTTTTATATCAGGCCATATCAGGTCTGATATGGACAGTTTATATCAGGCCTGATATGGTCTGATCAGAATATTTTTTCACGGGAACCCGATATAGAAGCTTGAAAAATTGCTGGATTCTTGCAACGTTTTGTGGAATATATCAAGTAGATGTCAATGAACGAGTATCAAAAAAAAAATTATTTTTTTATCGAATGCCGGTGAACGAGAATAGTGAGGAAGGTTCGAAGTGGTTTTATTTTCAACAATGAATGCTTCAAATGATTGTGAAAAATCTGAGAAAATTCGTTAATGGCTGAAAAAAAAAGAAAAAATTTTTCATAAATTTCCAAATTTTGATAATTTTCAAAATTTTCAAAAATGTCAAAATTTTGAAAATTATGAAATTTTTTTTTTTTCTCTCTTTCAACCATTCACGGATTTTCTCAGATTTTTCCGAATCATTTGAAGCATTCATTGTTGAAAATAAAACTACTTTGAACCTTCGTCGCTATTCCCGCTCACCGGCTTTCGATAAAAAAAATAATTTTTTTTTGCTACTCGTTCATTGACATCTACTTGATATACTCCACAAAACCTCGCAAGAATCCAGCAATTTTTCAAGCTTCTATATCAGGTTGAATTGAAAAAGAGCGATGTTCCCATGTTAATCAAATGGGAAAAATACTTTTGCAATGGGTCACGCCAAAAAAAATCGCACCGTGGTCATATTTATAGGTACTAATACTGACCTCATACACTCACATTTTAAGGGGTGGCAGGGCAAATCAAAAAATATGACCCCAAAATGATTTGGTCTAATGAGCATACATGTTCCATATTATATGCCCCGCTTCACACGTGAGCATATGTTCAATGCTCATATATGATCATTAGGGTGCCCGCTATTTCTCAAATTGATGTTTTCTACTCAGGTATGGTCCAAATCATTATAGTTTATAGCCTGAAAATCATTATGGAAAAAAATATGTCAAAGTCCAAATCATTATAGTTTATAGCCTGGAAACAATCATGGAAAAAAATATGTCAAAGTGCCATTAACCCCTGCCTGAATGACGATACTTTTCCCATTTGATGAACATGGGATTTTTGTTCAGACCTGTTCAGACATGAGCATACCTTTTCAGACATGGCCAAAACTCATGTATGATCATATATGACCGTCCATATATGAAGATACATGATCATATATGAGCATACCTGTACATTATGAGCATATCTATCATATATGAGCATACCTGTTCAGACGTGGCCAAAACTCATGTATGATCATATATGACCGTCCATACATGAACATACATGATCATATATAATTTTTTTTTCCCGGGAATACATAATTCCGTCAGAATTATATAGAACTCTGCTACATATCTGAGAAATAAAATTCAGTCTTGTATCGGCACTCAAATTTGAGGTTAGGACGGAGTTAACTAGAACCACGCTCGTAATAAACATAAATGAAATCGATGGCAATAACAGCGAGGTTTACTCATGCACCTGTACTTTGTGAAAACCTGTCATCCTTAGATCTTCCGATTATCATATCGTCATCGTTGTACCAAATGCGATTTCCGACAACCAATCTTGACAAGTTATTTCGTGTTTCCATGATTCTAGCGTTAGTTGTCACGTTCTCTCACGGGGAGCGCTTCTGTCGGAAGTCGGACGGGTTATACCATGCCTCATGGCGGATTCATGTACTCAAATTTTCGAATTTTCATACGCTCACATTTTTCATCTGACTGTACTTTTCTTATGTTCTTTCAGACTGAAAATGATTTAGCACGTTTTTCCTGACTTTGGCGATATAACAGTTTTTTTCGATTCCAAACTACCTAGTTCAATTTCCAAGTTTCCTTCAATTATCATCCGTTCGACTATAGATGTATGAGAATCGGATGGATCGAAAGATTTTTATATTACGAACGTTTCATAGAGCCAAAGATTTTTCGATCTGCTAGATTCGAATAAGAAATTATTGAAAAATTCAAACCACTCTCGTCCGAACCAGCACCGTCTGTCCAAAAAAAATCTCGTGTCATATTTCGCACTAGATCAAAATTTTCGTGATGACCTCAAGTTTTTGGAAATAAATTTCGGAGTGCCACGATTGATCAAAATTATTCTTCGTCTTTTCTTTTTATTAGGGCTTTTTGGCACCTGAGTGCTCAGAATCTCAATTTCCGAAAGTTACAAGAATTCGTCGTTGGTATATAGTCGAAAATACGCAAAGATATCGACAAATCCAGCAATACGTGTCCACTCATGTTCAATATACCTACAATAATATTCTAAAACTGCAAAGAAATAAAAAAAACGTGAGACTTGGTGAATGTAAAATTGACACGGAAATCACCAGCTGTAAGTCCGTACGTGTAATTACTTATCACTCGGGATTTTTATCGGAACACATGGAGACTTCTCGGATAATACGACTCGACATATATATTGAGATCTCTGTATTCGAAGAAGGAGAATGATAAAATTATTTTCGAATGTGTCTTCGACTACTCTCCTCAGAGTAGTGGGGGACTAACGATAGTTCGAAGCAAATTCATACCGAGCATTTGCGTCCAAACAGAACGACCCTCTCCCTGTGGCAACACCAACACAGACGCGTACGCGTACGTGAGGCTTGTCCGCAGGGGGTAGCCGAGCCTCCCGCACGCGGTACGTGCTTGTGTTGGTGTTGCCACGGGAGGGGGTTGTTCTGTTCTCCTGAAAACGCTCTACGTCATGAACGGATGTGCAATATCGTCTAAGCGCATTCGTTATTGAACTGCGACGATGGGACGTGGAAGACGAGCAGGTAAGTGTCTGCCAATCTGTATATAATTATGTCCGACATATTGTCTAACGCATGAAATATAATTCTTGACAAAATAATCATCTCTATAATAAATCGTGCAACAAATAACTCGTTGATTATGGTGAAACCAATACTAGGGTGATTTTTTTTTCGGCGTTTTTTTGTTCTTCTAGTCCTCACGTGAAATTTGGTTGAAAATTTCGAAAGAAAAATTTCCTGAAAGTTACAGCTCTTCATAATAATTTTAAGTACTTTCCCAAAGCGTGCCAATATTTTCCATTTAAAATACACGTGAATCGAGATTTTTTTTTCAAATTTCTATAACTCAGCCGCATTTGAAGCTATTACATTGGTCTTGATCTTCGTTTACTCAGAACAAAATACTCTACAAAGTGCCCATTGCGGCCAAAGTGTAACTTGTACAAAAAACCGAGAATTTTGGGTAAATATCAACTTCAGCGACCCGTACCAACTCACCAGTACAAGTTACACTTTGGCCGCTACGGGCACTTTTGTTGAGTATTTTAGTCTGAGTAAATCAAAATCAAGACCAATGTAATAGCTTAAAATGCGGCTGAGTTATAGAAATTTGAAAAAAAAATCTCGATTCACGTGTATCTTAAATGCAAAATCTTCGCACGCTTTGGAAAAGTACTCAAAATTAATATTAAGAGCTGTAACTTTCAGGGAAATTTTTCAGACATTTTCAACCAAATTTCACGTTAGGAATAAAAAAAAAAAAAACGTCGAAAAAAAATCACCCTAACCAATACACATTTTTAACTATTTATGGGTTTTATACAGCTAACAGAAGGGGTCGAAGAGGGGCGGCAGACGACTCTGGCGGCAGAAGAGAAGTACGTACATTTATTTCAGCTATTTTTTTTTTCGTTAAAAAATCCGATTTACAGTTGGGTCATAAATTATTGGACGGGTGTACAATCAAACATTATGTTGAAACTTATTTTATTCACTTAAAAATGCGAAAATATTTTCACTGCGGCTAGATGAAAAAATAAATTTCCGCAACTGTCTAGCGTGTTAGTATGCCGAGACATACAACACGACGGACGTTGCGTGAAAGCAAGCGAGATAGCACCAGGTATATTTTCTCTCCTACCTTGTCTTCTTTTTCACTTTATCGCCTTTAGGGTTTCGCCCACGCCGCACGGTAGAATTAAATGTATAGAAATCCGGCTACCGTAGAAATATTTATTTTGTGCAATTTTAGTAAACTTCTCTTACTAATCAGTAAAATCATGACCTCTCCGGAAGCGGAAAAAAATAGTACTTTTCGATACTAGTGCGAAAGTGTTGATTCTCGGACGAGCGTGAAGTTTTTCGCCCGAGTGAAGCGAGGGTGATAATCACACGAGTCGAGAATCATCTTTCGCACGTGTATCAAACTTTATATTTCAACAAAATCGAACTTTGCGCACGCAGTGTGGAAAACATTATTTTCATTGTCTATACTGGGAAACAATTTTTCTTTTCCGCAATGAGATTGCGATATAACTTTGTAGTCTTTTTGACTATGTTTACAGGATTTCATACCCTCGTTATGTGCACATTTTCTTTCCATAGTGACTAACATATTCACTAATTATTATTTTTTCATTACTGAAGTCGATTCAATATTTATTTTTATTCGTATTTTAATTGATAAATTATCATCAATAATAACTATCGACGTCTGGTCAGCCAGTATAAAAATCATCATGATTCAGGAGTATGGTAGTAATTGAATGACTTTAGATTCTCTGACGAATGACGATACCGAAGACACTGATACAAAGTAAGGCTATCATTCATTTTTCGTGTCGGAAAAATCCCCTAGAGCTTGACCCTGTTGAAAAAAGGAACAGAAATCCGTTAGAAACCTATAGAAAACAACGCCCGAACCTATGTGATTTTAACGGAATCCTATACGTTCTATCTGCAAGAGATAGAATCCTGAACAGGTCTCCATCCGTTTCAAAAAGTAAGCTATCCGCACGATAATGAGCCTTAGGGGAATCTATCTGACGTCTGACCGTCTAACTGCACGTACCTGCCAGAACGTATACGAGTGTACAACATTTCTGTCCGCATTTTGTATGCAAATCAAAGTATCTGTTTCTGTCTGCAATTTTGGATCCGACAACCATCCGTTTTAATACACATCTTCCAACCTTATCAGTTTTTATCCGCGATTGCGTGTGACCCTCTGACTGTTTCTAGATGGAATATTATGTTCAAGTTGTAAAACTAGTTAAAACTTACAAACTGTAATTTGTTCATGTATTCATGCTTATTTACTCATTTATTCAATCTTATTAGAACAAACTAGAAGTGCAGACAAACAAAACTGAGATAATTATTTTCAAAAAAGAGGGAATGAAAAGAGAGAGATAATTAGAATCAAAATCAGAATTAGATTTCATTTCTAGGGAGAGAGAATAAATTGATGCCATTTATTTAGCTTTTTCAGCTATTACAGATTGATTGATTGATTGGTATTTATTAAATGCCCTGGGGTGCCTAGGGGCAAAATGGTATACAATAAGATAGAAAATAACAAATAGAAAAGAAAGTATAATAGAGATAAAACCCCGCAATGAAATACAGTGCCACAAGGCGAAAAATTGAAATACATACTTATGCATAAAATAGGTGCTAGAACACTAGGGAGAAGAATCAATAGTAGATTTCGATACGAGAGCGAAATGTGAGGCGTTTATAGGATTGTCCGATGTTTTCAGCACGAACCGTAGTCGAGGTGGCAGCCGAGACGAAGGTGAGTGCTGAAGGCATCGGACAACCCTAAACGCCTCACTTCGCGGGAGTATCGAACGCTATTTTTTATAACAAATGCATGAAAAAGTTGCTTGTGGGGCTCTGTTGTCGATGTGAACAACCATACCAAAAACATCGAGTCGATTCACGGAGATAGGGCGTTGACAGGGATGAATGATTACAAAATGATCTTGTTCGCACGCCGGGCGTAACAAGAATCATGTTGTGCACGCTCGATGTGCGCAAAACGCAGTGCGCGCGTTTGGCATGCAATTAGTTTCATGTTGGCATTGCCTACTCAAACGTCAGAAAAGTGCCACAATATGACCGCTTCAGAGCCCCAAACAAGCGACTTTTTCATGCATGCGTTATAAAAAATACAATAGAATGAAAGCAGGGAGAAGGCGCATAAATGAAGTCGTAAATAAAGTAAAATAGTAGTAGTATAAGATAAAATAGGCACATACAAAGATATAATAACGTCAAATGAAGTAAAGTCATCAGGTCGTGTAAAATAGGCGCGTGGATTAAAGACGTGAACTATGAATATTGCAGAACCATAAGGAATGCAGAAATACGAATAGCGAATACAATGCGGTAGAATTAGGCGAAGGATTACAATACAATACAATAAGAATACAAATAAAAATAAAAATAAAAATATAATAAGGTGACGGACAACAAATGCCATACATCAGTACCGGCAACTTACTAATCTTCCGTCTGTTGCCAAGTTAGGATTCGGAGAAGGGGGGGGGGGGGGGGGGATTCATTTTTTCTTTCATATCCTTCATTCATCTATCGCAAAAGTCGTGCTCCTGACAGCATTTCGGAATATAAACATGAATTTTCAGTTGCATGTGGTCAAATTACGAGTGTTGCCATGCCACACACGGAAGATTTCGAGTGTTGCCGTCGCAACACAGGTAACACAAGAGTTGCCAGCGCTGCCATACATTACAATAAGAATGAAAATAAAAACAAAATTGAAATTGAAATTAAAATAAGGTAAGATAGACAGAATAACTTGAAATAAGGTAGATATATAAGGTATAAGATAAACGAATAGCCTAGGATAAAGTAAAATAAAATTAGAATGAAAAATATAAAAAAATAAAAAATAAGAGAAGGAGATAGGGAAGGAGAGGAGTAGACGTATAACGGGAACAAACTCGCGATAGTTAAAATTCATGAAATGAGAAATAAACCAAACAAACTATTCAATCGTAGCAATGTATTAGTCCACGATATGAGTAATTTGGCAAATGTATGTTATCTGGTCGACTTTGAGCACCATAGCCTTTTGCTTTATTTCCGTGATAGGGATTCGACGAACTAAGTTTGTATTATTTGTGACTTTAAATACATGCGACACGTGGAATACCCTCTGAACATCATTTTTTCGAACTTCAACGTAGCATCGATCGTCGACGTCGAAGAAGCCGGTAATTTGTACAATTTCGTTCGACATTAACAGCACAATTGAGTCATTGGTTTTCTTTGTGGGCCTATAACCTGCACTATGAAGAAGCATGCCTTCGAATAAACACCTATGATGTTTGATAACGTCACCATCATTAATTACAGCAAATTGACCTTTACCGAACAAAATTGCATTTTCGGCTGTTCGTGTATGACTAGCAGACTGTGGACGCGTGAATAAATCCGCGCAAGACTTTTTACTGGGCTCATCTACGTTTCCAATATATTCCGAAGTAGTGTACTTTTCTGGAGATATCGCATTGCTATCTGATCGTCCACACTCTTAGAGCCATTGATCAGACGTTTTAAATGATAATTTGTCCCTTCGAAAGAGAAAGCAGAAGTTGCTCATAATGGACCCGTCATTTTCACCGATTTAACTACATGTAGTAGGCTGTGTACGTTGAATGTCACAAATTCATCGCCGTAAAGAATCTCAAAATTGGCCACGAACTTAACAAGGTCTATTTCGCATTTGTCCATTTCTTCAGCAGAAATATCGTGTTTCCGAAGTACAAACGTACTTTCTACCAAAAGTGATAGGTGTTCGAGAGCTGCATCTGAAATAATACCATTCAGACAGGGTCAGGCTGTGAGAAAGCAGCCACGACAGCCATTCAGAGGCTTTCCATTTGCACTTTTCTGTCAGTGGCCTTGGTAGCCGTTGAACCTCACAAGCTGGAGTCATTTTTATTAAGGGGGTATTCTGGTCTAGACGGCCAAATTTTAGGTGTTTTTCCACGCGCAATAAATAAATAACCTCAAACGTTTTCACCATCGGTTTTTTTATGAGTTCTTTTATTACTATTTCAACAATACAAGGAAAAAAAACGTCAAAAAAAGTCAAAATTGAAAACAGGACAGGCCGGCAAAGTGGGGCCTCAAAGAAAAAAGGTGCCCCGTGGTTGACACGATTCCGACGCCCTCGGTGATCTGAAACACAAGTCCTTCGTGGATTCTTGAAGAGTAAGGATGTCATTTTTGTTCGACGAGAGCGATTTGCCAAAAAATTTTTTTTCGCCAAATGGCGTCCATGTGAAAAAAAAGGTTGTTTTTCCCATCATTTTTCCGGGTTTGGGAATCATTTCAAAATTGTGAAATTTTTTTTCTCAAAAACCCTCTCGTCGAACGAATTTTGAATATGTCAAAAAACTCTGGAAAAAATTTCAACGCAATCGGTCCTCTAGAACTTGAGATATCATGTCAACCGTGTCAGCAAATGTAGTTTCGAGAAAAACGAGTTTAAAGTTTGGAGTCTCGTTTCGGGCCGTCTGAGTCATTGAATGGTGTGTTATACCTATACTTACATTTTATCAATTAGCGATTTCTGCCTCGTACTCAGTTTCAGGTATATATTGAAAATAAAAGAATTCATACGACGTAGGGTACATCCAGGTAGCCGAAGATTGCCTACGGTCTGCTATTGTATCGCTAACCGGTTCAGTTGCCGCGTTATAAAAACAGCTGTAACTTCAAAAATAATTCCAATTTCGAAAAATCCTTTCACAGGCATATTTTTCAAGGTCTAAACTTTGAAAATATGCAACAAAAACAAATCGATTTTTTTCGAATTTCTAGACCAGAATACCCCCTTAATCTACAATTAATTACTCTTCTTTCAGCTGGAGACAAATTTATTGGTGACCCGGGAGAGGTCCACATTTCCCACAACAGTTGAATGACATCAAGCAATATAGCATGCATATATTCGAATGGAAACCCCCACACCATAATGTATAGGGGCAGCTGCGATAAAATACTCATACCCTTCACTCCATTCACACTTTTTCGAAGCTCCGTTGCTAGCTCAACGTCTCTTCGGTGGGACTCCTGCGTTCGGAGATTAGCGTCAACTTCTTCGAAAAGATAACGGACCGCTCCACGTACGTATTTTCCGTGAGCATAGCACCAGGTACAACCGTAATAGCCATTGAACTGCAACCTGCTCTGAACTATAGGCCTTGCTACAGAATCAGCAATGCAGCACAGTGGTACTAGTTTGGAAGTGGTCTCAACTCTCATATCATGTCGCAATGTAATGCCTGTTTCTGTTAAGCTATTCGCCTGTAGGACGAATTGTTGTAAGAAACGGTTCATCATGGTGGTACTTGGTTCCTTGTCTCCCACTCATAATGCGGCCAAGATTACATGCTTGAATCGAAGATTTGGCGGTGATTCATTTAAAATTAAAAGCAATGGTCAGGCACTTCTTTTGGAACTGTTAAAAAGAGGCATACCGTCGGTATTGATATTGTATGTAAGAACAACGTCTTCCGCGTTTCGAAAATGTCTTCTGATAGTATCCTTATACAGCTCACCGTCATATATATCTCTTATTGGGGTCAACTCTTGCGTGTCGAGAGCATCATTGCGCACTGCTAAATTACCCATTAGATGCTGTCGAATCTTCTCAGTACTCAGTAATTTTCCGAATTGATATTTCAAATCGACATACACAAATCTATTTGAGGATTGCATACTTAGTTGTTGCTGTAGCTGGCACTCTTCGCATATAATCAACTGTCTTCTGAATTCTTTTCAAGTAACAGGACCTAACATAGGTAGTTTGCAGGATGTGCAAAAAAACGTATAGGTGACCACGACAGCCGGTGGGTCATATTTCTCTTTGAATTTGTATTTTTTGGATTTCCTGTATCGACCCTTGGACCAGCCGGACATTCTACCATTTCGACCAATGCCGCTCGTGCCGTGTACGAAAGACAAAAACGCACGCAGTATGCCATTATCATTGGCATTACGTTATTTATTGATTACCTCGATGCTTCGAACATAATGAAAGCATCGTCGTCTGCATCCTCGCGAATATAAGGTCGTCCAGCTTTGTCATGATGCTCAACGTCATCTTCATCTGCAGTTGAAACTTCGTCTTTAGAGTCACTTGCATCAACGGAAATATTACTTGCATGCGATGCATTACTTTGATCAGTTTCCATAGGTGAGGGGCATCGTAGATCAATTGCGTTACAGACATCATGGGACGCGCATTCGTCGCTTGATTCTGAAGAATTCTGCATCAGGTCGGGAACATTTCGATCTAAAAAAAAATTCCTCTCTTTGAGGCAACGCCTTGTCATGAATTCACACGTACACAATCAGATGTGTACAGAAGCTATGTCAAGATAATGCATCGCAGTAGAAAAAAACCGAGTTGAAAAACATTCTTTTACTATTCTATGTTAGTTTCCGACACACTCTACAATCATACGTTTATAGCACAGCTTCTGCGCAGTACCTACGTAATTAAATTTTATTATGTATTGATACGTGAAGAGAAACTTATTATCGACAAATTTCACCTTCGAACGAGTCATTGAATCAGGATATGTTATAAACTTTCGAGTAGAGCATTTCAATGCGGATATGTTCTATATCTGTAGGTATCCGGATTTATCATCACAAATTACATGATGTGCCGAAATTTTAACTACAATGACATTCGAACAAAATACATTTGAGATACGAAATCTGAAAAATTATGCATCACCAAATTTTACCGACAAAAACACACCGTGGCGAAAAAAATCAAATCAAAATATAGGATGCACGTATTACTGGCTGTACTATCAGTAAATTTCTGTGAATATTATTTGTGCGGTAATTCGTTACACTGCACTTCATACGCAGGTACTATACTATTTTCAATTTTTAAATGATTCCCGAACCCGGAAAAATGATGGGAAAAACAACTTTTTTTTTCACATGGACGCCATTTGGCCAAAAAAATTTTTTTGGCAAATCGCTCTTGTTGAACGAAAATGACATCCTTACTCTTCAAGAATCCACGAAGGACTTGTGTTTCAGATCACCGAGGGCGTCGGAATCGTGTCAACCACGGGGCACCTTTTTTTTTGAGGCCCCACTTTGCCGGCCTGTCCTGTTTTCAATTTTGACTTTTTTTGACGTTTTTTTTCCTTGTATTGTTGAAATAGTAATAAAAGAACTCATAAAAAAACCGATGGTGAAAACGTTTGAGGTTATTTATTTATTGCGCGTGGAAAAACACCTAAAATTTGGCCGTCTAGACCAGAATACCCCCTTAATAAAAATGACTCCAGCTTGTGAGGTTCAACGGCTACCAAGGCCACTGACAGAAAAGTGCAAATGGAAAGCCTCTGAATGGCTGTCGTGGCTGCTTTCTCACAGCCTGACCCTGTCTGAATGGTATTATTTCAGATGCAGCTCTCGAACACCTATCACTTTTGGTACACTGAGAAAATATTGCACTCACCGCGCTCGCACCATCTTTTTCTAGCGGTACGGTCGCACACTAACGAATACGAGCGCTCCACCATCGCACTTTGAGAGCCCGAACGTCTAAAACTCATTGGCATGCGGCCGTCGCATCGACTCTGCGCGCTAGGTCATCGCAGAAATAAGCTCGCACGCTCAAGTCGAGACACGGACGCTCTCGCACTTTAGAGGGCCCTACATTACCATAGTCGTGAGATTGCTTGCTTCGCACTCTGCGAGCTGGGCGCGCGCACAAAGCTTCGACTTCTGTCATCTGACTTTTACGACTACGGTGCTCTCATGTGCGAGCACCGAACACGCAAAATTTTCTCAGTGTAGAAAGTACGTTTGTACTTCGGAAACACGATATTTCTGCTGAAGAAATGGACAAATGCGAAATAGACCTTGTTAAGTTCGTGGCCAATTTTGAGATTCTTTACGGCGATGAATTTGTGACATTCAACGTACACAACCTACTACATGTAGTTAAATCGGTGAAAATGACGGGTCCATTATGAGCAACTTCTGCTTTCTCTTTCGAAGGGACAAATTATCATTTAAAACGTCTGATCAATGGCCCGAAGAGTGTGGACGATCAGATAGCAATGCGATATCTCCAGAAAAGTACACTACTTTGGAAGCTATCGAAATATATTGGAAACGTAGATGAGCCCAGTAAAAAGTATTGCGCGGATTTATTCACGCGTCCACAGTCTGCTAGTCATACACGAACAGCCGAAAATGCGATTTTGTTCGGTAAAGGTCAATTTGCTGTAATTAATGATGGTGACGTTATCAAACATCATAGGTGTTTATTCGAAGGCATGCTTCTTCATAGTGCAGGTTATAGGCCCACAAAGAAAACGAATGACTCAATTGGATCAGGAATACTGGCATTGGCTTCCGATGTCGATGCAATCCAAGATGCATTAAGGGGGTATCCCCACCTTTAAATGGGGTAAAATTCTGAGAAAGAGATTGATATTTTACAGCGAATTTAAGAGTCCGATCAAATCTAAAAAAATCACGAAGTTTAGGGGGGGTTTGACCCTCATTATCCATACTTAACATTGAATATTACTTTGAGTCTAATAGTAGTTACGCTGAATATAGAAAAATACAAAATTACTCGGTTGTCGCAAAGAATCAGTAGTACCGTCGGATCGATTCTGGAATTTTTGGTCTTTAATTGTTCAGAAGAGATGCCTCTATCATATGAACATAGAACTTCTTGATTTGACTATTTTTGGTAGAGATAATAGAAAAAGTAAAGAAAAAAAATTGAAGAATTAGAAAAATCTCAGTAAAAACTTAGCGACTCAGGCAATTTTCGCGATATCAAAAAGTTCTATGTTCATATGATAGAGGCATCTCTTCTGAACAATTGAAGACCAAAAACTTCAGAATCGATCCAACGGTACTACTGATTCTTTGCGACAACCGAGTAATTTTGTATTTTTCTATATTCAGCGTAACTACTATTAGACTCAAAGTAATATTCAATGTTAAGTATGGATAATGAGGGTCAAACCCTCCCTAAACTTCATGATTTTTTTGGATTTGATCAGACTCTCAAATTCGCTGTAAAATATCAATCTCTTTCTCAGAATGTTAACCCTTTTAAAGGTGGGGATACCCCCTTAAGTCGCTGAGACACCCAGTGCTCCTCGTAGTTCGGATCCAAAAAAGTTTTATGTCGATTACGTGGTTTACAAGATGGTGTTTTTTCCTCTGTGTTTGCCATTCTGAAAATATAATCCCGGGTTCCGATAAAAATTCCGATAGACAAAAAAAACAGAACACCGGATATTTCGAAACTTGAAATTAATGATGGTTCGGAATGTAGAGAGGGTCATAATAAGGATGGATCATAAAGTGGAGAAGAAATAATTTGAAATTTAAAACGTTCGAAACGGGTTTATATCGAAGAATGAATTCTCAAATTGGGGTAATAACACTGCGACCTGCGAAATTTCGAATGTCTCAAGATATTGACAGTTCAAACGCACGAGTAATTCGGATTTCAGAAAGGGCTATACTACGAAAGTTTGAAAGTCGGAATTTTTTCAAAGTAACACACCCGAAAAGTCAATAAGTCGAAATGCATTAAAATGGATCTTGACATGGAAATATCAAAATAACGATAGTTAAGCAAATATTAAAAAATTTCAGATATCAGATTCACTCCTGAGACTTTTCGAGGAAATTCGTGTTTTCCAAACGCTGTGACCAATTATTAATATACAAAGCAAATCCCTAAAGTGCGAACAACACTATGAGGAAAGTGAAGTTGACCGCAAATCCAATGTAACCATTTAGGGATATCGCAGCTCCTCAAACAATTGCCCGCGATTGCGAATCGCGGCAACTGGATTTTGGATGTTCGCACTTCAGTCATTCACTCTAGTATATATTATATATGCGGGCAGGCGCTGTATATAGGGTATTGTAGCTATATATATTTCATGTATCTTTTATACACGGGTATTCTAATATGGGGTGGCAAAATACGGGTGGCCGTTATTCTGCGTTTTTCAAAAAGTTTTGATTCCAGGAGCTCAAACTCTTCTATTAAGTGGAAAAAAAACGCCAAAAATTGGCCGTTCTAGCTCAATAATATCCCGTACCCGTGAGCAGGTGAAGTTTTCAATTCAATGAACACGTAATTATTGAAAATTCTTTCAAATATTTTCTAGAAGCATGAAAAAAATCTTCAAAATATGACACCAACGTCAGCCACTTGTGTACAACACGTACTTTCATGGAAAAAATTGACTAATCGGGACATTTACTTTTGTTGAAATTTGCGTGTTCAAATGTATGTTGTGTCACAACAGAATACTTGGTACTCGTTAATAGATGTTTTCGATGACCGTTGGATTCAAATTAGGAAATCAGTGGTAGAAGATGGTGTGGTTCACTGAGTGTGACATTTGTTCAGTTATAATTGCTTTATTTAACTATTCCTTTGTTGTAGAATTGATATAGATGGTTTACTGATTGGTTTTTAGGCGTTGGTTGGTTGATATTGAAATACTCAATCGTTCAGTAATTGGTTATAAGGTTGGTGATTTGAAGTTGGAATGAGTGGTTGTGAACTGAATAGTTCGAGATTGGAATTGGTAGTGGTTAGCGGAGATGATGCGTGAAAAAGGTAGACTCGGTTTCGAGAGAGGGTTTTTGAGCGAGTTGCACATCCGGTGTCTGTGTGCAACTCGCATGATTCTGGCGGAAGGTGAGGATCAGGTAAATTTGCCGACGAAGGGAAAGGAAGTGATGGATCGGGTGAATGTTGAGGAAACGGAGTTGCGACGTAACACCCCCCCCCCCCCCCCCCCCCCATTAGAGGGAACATAGGGGTGCGATACCTATGTTACCATATGCGTAGCATGAAGAAATATGTGTGATTGTACACAGTTTTGAATGTAATAAACTTAGTACTAGGTATGATCGTGTGAATATTCAGTATGACATATCGCATTCTTACTTGGTATGATGTATGATAGTATTGTGACATTGGGTAAAATCACCCATATTCTATTCAATTCATAAACACCATCTAGTAGCCTATATGATGAATGACATCCTTTAAAATATAAGAAACTCGGTTGCTGCGTCAACAACGATTATTGTAAAACAAATCAGTCTATCATTAGCTAGCTACTGAAGCAGACCTGTATTTTCTGAATACATAATCTCATTGCAAAACATATATAATTCCACAAAGAGTCACTTTATTTCTCTTGGAGAACCTACGTAATAACTTATTAACTCAACGATTACTAAAATCGTTACATTGGTGTCAGAATCGGGAATTTCCGAGACCGATAAAGTGAATATTTTGTGAATCAAGAATAATTTTTGAAAAAACGAAATGTCTCGTCGCCCGGCTACTGCGTCTATTGACGAATCTCAATCAGCTGGTAACCAGCTTTCGGTCCCACTACCTCAACCCCAGGTCGAGATGATGGAACGCCTTTTTCAAGCCTTGGCCTCACAACAGCAAGCCAACCAGCTGCATCAGCAGCACAACAACAAGCTTATTTGGCGGCACAACGTGAGCAAAGAGAGGCCTATTTGCCAGCCCCACAGGCTACCTTCTCCCTCCTTCTTAGACGCTTGGAGCCTCAAGAAGTCATTTCCCATACTTCAACTCCTATGAGATCCCCTGTCATTGAAAGAGTTGAGCAAGTAATTGAACCACAAACTTTGAGGTCTGTACAAAATTATGGGGAAGAAGAACCTTCCCCAACTGTCCGTAGACCTCGTACGGGTGAAGCGGCTACTTTGACGCCGCACACCCGTACCATTACTCAAGACGACCGAATCGGAAATACGATTCGGGACGCACAGAGGGTAGAAAATATTAATTTAATGAGTGGCGATCAAAACTTAGAAAATAACACTATTAATAATATTCCACTCAATATATTTCGCGCCGGGAGCAGTCGCGAAAAACAATTAAACGCGACTCAAAGAGTAGTAAACTCTTGTCAAGAGGTTCACACCGAGAATGTACAAGAAATAGCAAGTAACCTAAAAGTTAATTTCTTTGACGGCTCTACACCGTGGGCGGAATACGAACGCCAATTTCAAATAATTGCTGAAGTTAATTTATGGTCTTCCACCACCGAAGCCGGACAACTCGCCGGTAATCTCAGAGGTCCTGCTGTATCAGTTCTGATGGTTCTCGCCGATTCAGACATTAAAGACTATGACAAGCTCAGTGCGGCCTTAAGACTTCGCTTCGGAGACCAACATTTGTCAAAACTTTCTTTAACTTTATTTTGGAATAGAGAGCAGGCCAAAGACGAGGGTCTTGCCTCCCTCGGTTCCGACATTGCAAGACTCGAAAGAGTCGCTTTGCCCCTTTGCGACGAATCAACAAGAGATGAATTAACTTGCAATAGATTCAGTAACGCGATTTCCGATCCAGAGTTAAAACTGGCTCTCAGTTTGGCAGGACCTTCTTCTTTGCATAAGGCCATCATCAAAGGTCTAGAAATCGAAGCTTTGACTAAGCATCATGTAGGGGTAGGAAAAATTCGTCAAATCGAAACAGACAAAACAACCGCTCCCTGCCGGTCTTCTTCTAAAAATAATAATAGGAATAATAACAATAATTATAACCGAAATAATAATAATAATAGGGGACAAATTTACGGAGACAGACCCCCGTTAAAATGCAAATTTTGTAAAAAGATTGGACACGACGCGAATCGTTGTTACTCTTGAGAGAAATTAATTCAATCAAATAAGGCAGCAAATGCTCAAAATAGTCAAATGTCTTGGCGAAAAGGCGATGACAAATATAACAATTCGAATCGAAAATCCTGGAGGGATAGATATTCCTCCCTAGATTCACAACCCGTAACTTCTAAAAACTAGGTCTTGGTAGTAGCCCTAGTTAGTAACCGATCGTTTATTGTGATTTTTAATCGGTTTAACCTTTCTTTCATTTCATCAGCATTACAGCTGTTTAGGAGTTCCGAACTGCGAACACAATATTTCTTTTTCGATATAGGTCGTTTGAAAGACCCTCTTTCATTTTAATATCTAATCTCACTGAAAGTATTACGTAAAATAACGCTAGGTGTAATAAAATTAAATAGTAATGAGTATAGATAAAAGGGATCCGAGCGGAAAACTTTAATCATAGGTTATATTGTAGTGAACAAATAATAACCCAAGTTTTTCAGCTGCCGATATTCTGAAAGTAGGATTTCCTAATAAAATGATGCAAATAATGTTCCGAGACGAAACGAAGGAATCCTAACACATCCCATCCTGACCTATTAATCCGGTTTCCCAACTTCCTCCCAGATAAGACTGCTCCAATTTATATTTACTTCACTTATTTAATAGAATCAATTCACTTAACTATTTATTATATTTGATAATCTATTTATTATTTCATCAAAAAGTTTAATTAATTATGACGATTCAAAAAAGATTTTAAAAGAAATTTGGAATTTGAAAGAGTTTTGAAGAACTCTAATTTATGACCTAATATTTCGTGAGAATAATATTTGTCCTCCTGTCTAGGTCGTTTTTGATTTATTTCGAAGAGGTATGGAGTTGGACCCCTTTTGGACTTCTTGAGAATCCTTGAGTTCTTCTATCCTGGTCCTTTACCCCTCCAACCACTTCCAATACGCAGGACTCTCTACGCAGTAACTAAGGAATTCTTCTTCTTGTTCCGGATCATCCTTCTTATTCCTGGTTCCTGGTTCCTGGTTCCTGATCCTCCATTAAAGATCCGAAGAATATTTCACACTTATCACATTATACACTTTTGGTTTGATTAGATTCACTATCTCCTCAAGGTTTTCTGTGGTTTACCTTGAGGCAGAGGGCGAATGCTGGATAGTATTTGGGAAATTTTTAACTTCTTGAGCCACAGCTCCAATTCTCCCAAATAGAATACTTTGATTTACAACTTGTTGATCCATATGATGATTTTACACACTTACGAATTTAATTATGCTCACCTCGAGAGTCGGGACGACTCTTTTACTAAAGAAAGGGGGGGGGGGGGGGGGGGGTAGTGTTACATTGGGTAAAATCACCCATATTCTATTCAATTCATAAACACCATCTAGTAGCCTATATGAGCCGTTCTCTAGAAAAACGGCTTAAGTCGATTTAGGTTGTTTTTTAAATTTATGAACCATTGCATTGTTGCACGTCCCTATTATGTGTGTGTGAAATTTCAAGCAATTTAAACGAATGGATCAGCTGACAAAGTCAGCTAGAAGCTAGTCCGCGGCGACCCGAGCGCGCGCGATAGTTGTAGCGTCCCGCGTATTCCTATAGTTCGCGCGCTCAAGTTGCTCCGAAACGTCAACAAGGCTTTTTCTTTTGTTGGGTGCTCGCTAGTTTTCAGATTTTTCTCTGTAAGTTATACATAATGGACAGCTCGACTACAACTACCACAGCGACAAGTAGCTTTGAGAATCTTGGAAGAAAAAGAAAATCACGACGAAACAAGAGGGAAGAAAATATAAGAAAACGAAAGCGTGACGGAGGCCGAGGTTATATTTCGAAGGCTGGGCGGGAAACGTCTCGGAAAAAATTCCGATATATTAATAACTGCTGTAACAGTAGCTGTTTCTCAGAATTTGATCGAGACGAACAAAAAAATAATCTTCAAAAGTTTTTGGGGTCTACAAGATAAAGAGAGACAAGACACTTTTCTACTCGGCTCCGTGCATAGCCAAAATATTAAATATGCAAAATCAAATCCCAAAACTAAAAGTAGGCAGTATTCTTGGAAGTATACGTTAAAACGGAATAATTCGGATAAACCAGTTTGTAAGCAGTTTCTTACAACTTTGCTGCAAATCACCGAAAGAAGAATGAAAACTATACTACAATTCAGTAAAAAAGGTACGTCCCGTCACCGTATATGAACATAAAAGTTTTATAGTGTTGGATGTTCAAAAAACCGTGTTTTTTATGATGAAATTATTGTAATTCTAGGCTCTCTAGTCGCTGTAGAAAATCGAGGTAAACACCCAAATATTGCAAAAATAAAAAAAGATGTTTGGGATTTGGTAAAAGAACATTGGTTGTCTATACCGCATAAAAAATCGCACTATAAAGGCGAAACAACCGAAAGAAAGTTTTTTCTAAACACAACTCTTACTGTTAAACAGTTACATTTATTATTTTTGGAATATTGCAAGGATAAAACAGGAGCGCAGCCAAAACTGAGTTATAAGACGTACCATAAATTCTTCCGAGAAAGCAGCGAATTTTCTACCCGACAACTCAAAACTGATGTTTGTGATTATTGCACAGAGTGTAACGTAAAACTTTCAGAAGATCCGAATGATCCATGTAAAGATCAGTTTCGTATGCATACGATCAGGTTTAAAGAGCACAGTAAACTGCGAAACGAATATGTGTCAAAAATTTGTAAGGATGTCGAAAATAAGACCTTAGTATTTGAGTTCGATTACGCGCAAAATCTTGCACTACCGAAACTCAATGTGAATTCACAGTATTATAAACGACAACTTAATTTATATGTTTTTAACATACACTGTTTTAATGACGAGAAAAGTAAATTCTACTGTTTTTCAGAATGCGAGGGAGGAAAGAATTCGAACTCTATGTGTAGTTTCTTGTATGACTCTGTCTCAAAAAATTTGCAAAAAAATCCGAATACGGAAAATATTATTTTTTTATCGGATTCATGTGGAGGTCAAAATAAAAATAAAACTATGATTCGTTTTTGCTCTTGGCTATCTGCGAAATTCAAGAAGATGGTGACTCATCTTTTCCCAATGAGAGGTCATAGTTATTGCCAATGTGATCGAAATTTCGGAAATTATGGGACTATCCTAAAAAAATGCGAAAAAATCGAGACTCCTAATGAATACTTAGCTGTGATGAAGAAGGCAAAAGCTAAGCCGAATCCGTTTGAAGTTGAAATGAGTGCTCACCTGTTAGAAGATTGGGATACTGCCTTAGCACCCCTGTGCTTAAAAACTCCGAAATTAAAAGGAAGTACTTTTACGATTCAAAAGTATGTTAGAATAACTTTTAAGCCGTCAGGCGTGATTTCGGCGTACAAGGAGTATAACGGCAGTGCACAAAATTTTCAGATTTTCAAGCATAATGCCGTAATTTGTAACAAAGCGCAGTTGGATTTAAGAAAGCTGCCTCGAATTGCTATTAGTGATGAAAGAAAAAAAGATCTTCTTTCTCTTATGTGCTATTTGACATCAGATAACCGACAGTTTTACAACAAGCTGTTCGAAAACGGCGAAGTGATCGACGAAAATAAGGAATCGAGCGATGACAGCGATACCAGCGATTGAATATTTATGTACCTATGTTTTTAATAAAAATATTTGAATAAATGTCATTGGAATAATGTATAATCAATTTGGAATCGAATTATTGCAATACTATCACTTCAACCTACGTTACGCATCTTTTTCAAGACTTTTCAGTCAATCTCCGTTAAGGGGGTATCCCCACCTTTAAATGGGTTAACATTCTAAGAAAGAGATTGATATTTTACAGCGAATTTGAGAGTCTGATTAAATCCAAAAAAATCATGAAGTTTGTGGAGGGTTTGACCCTCATTATCCATACTTAACATTGAATATTACTTTGAGTCTAATAGTAGTTGCGCTGAATATAGAAAAATACTAAGTTACTCGGTTGTCGCAAGGAATCAGTAGTACCATTGAATCGATTCTGGAATTTTTGGTCTTCAATTGTTCAGAAGAGATGCCTCTATCATATGAACATAGAACTTTTTGATAAGACTATTTTTGGTTGAGATAATAGAAAAAGTAGAGAAAAAAAATTAAAGAATTTGAAAAATCTCAGTAAAAACTAAGCGACTCAGGCAATTTTCGCGATATCAAAAAGTTCTATGTTCATATGATAGAGGCATCTCTTCTGAACAATTGAAGACTAAAAATTCCAGAATCGATCCAATGGTGCTACTGATTCCTTGCGACAACCGAGTAACTTTGTATTTTTCTATATTCAGCGCAACTACTATTAGACTCAAAGTAATATTCAATGTTAAGTATGGATAATGAGGGTCAAACCCTCCCTAAACTTCATGATTTTTTAGGATTTGATCAGACTCTCAAATTCGCTGTAAAATATCAATCTCTTTCTCAGAATGTTGACCCATTTAAAGGTGGGGATATCCCCTTAAAACGGCTTAAGTCTTCATTTATTAATACGCTGATACATATTGAAATGTGATGTTTAATTTGTTTCCGACGCTCGCAATTCACTGTTGGATACTATAATTCTTAAGTGAAACATAATAAACTAGGCTAAAATAAAAATAACCACCTATAAAACACTGTACAAACTTAAAACGCAATTATCTCAAAACGACATTTTTCGACTTAAGCCGTTCTTCGAGAGAACGGCTCATATGATAAATGACATCCTTTAAAATATAAGAAACTCGGTTTCTGCGTCAACAACGATTTTTGTAAAACAAATCAGTCTGTCTTTAGCTAGCTATTGAAGCAGACCTGTATTTTCTGAATACATAATCTCATTGCAAAACATATATAATTCCACAAAGAGTCACTTTATTTCTCTTGGAGAACCTACGTAATAACCTATTAACTCAACGATTACTAAAATCGTTACAGTATATAACGCTTAGTGTGTTTTATAATAATCATTGCTTACTGTGAATGTATGTGTGTATGATAAGTGGACCAAGCAGTGTGGTATAAACCTTTATTTTAGTCCGGTGGTACATATGATATTGTGTTGAATATAAAGGTAATAGTGAGGAGTGTTGTAATTCTAATAATTCTACCCCCTTTTTACTATATGATTATGTTACATATAACTCTATTAATTCTATTCCCTTTTTACTATGGTTTATATGTTTCATGCATATTTTTTTATTTTTTTATTTTTTATCTACTTTTTACATCCCAATTCTTATCTACTTCCTATTCTATAGTATATCGTTATCCTAATTTTATAGCTTATCATCAGTAGATGTGTTTAGATCTGTTTTTCAACACTAAATAGTGTTGACATATGTATCGTTTATTCATTATATTCAGGCAATACCATTGACTTGTTTTGGATTTATTTAGAAACAATCTGTTATTTCCCTGATTTCTAGGGGATGTGTCTCAGTACGTTCCATGGATAGAGTTTGCGGTTCAAATGTTTTTATGTGGCCTTTGGTTTCAGTTAGTTTAGGTTCTACCGTCGGAAGGGGTGGCGGCAATGGTTCCAAAGGGATATTATGTATTGCACCGTCAGTTGCGTAAGCCTTGGTATTGAAATGCGGGTGTACAATCTTGAGTTCTACCGGTGGTTCGCGAAAAGTGCGTTTAGCATATCTGTTACGTTTCCGTTTTTGACACGGGCAAAGTTTGATCAGTTTGAAAATTGCGGAAAGTGCCGAAAATCTGTACATAAGGTATACTACTCCTATTGAGCCTAACCCTATTACCGCAAGCGTAAAGGCACTTTTCAAGCTTCCCGTTTCTTGCCTGTCGCGATGGTGCGTGGTTATTTCCGTTGCTTGTTCAATGATTTCTTTCAGCGCAACACTATTGGCTCTCAAATCATCCGTATTTAAGTGTAATGGTTTATATGCGTGAAAAATCGGTATCGATGACAGGTTTGTTGAATAATTCCTGTTAAGGTCGTTATATATTTCCGAAAGGTTGAGCGTGAAATCTGGAATATAAGCTCGGTGTTCGGAAGATACGTAGGTATTTATTGTTGTTAGTGTTAGCGATTGCGAGAATGCCTTGCACTGGCTATCTAGACGTAATATTCCAGTGCCGTACAGCATGATGTGGTGAGAGTTTGTTTGTACGCATGTTACGTGTAAAACCTCAGGTTTCGATAAGGAATAAATCCATGTATTTGGTGTTTGTAGTGTGGACCAATATGGTCCGTCAAAGGACGTCATTCTGATATTGCAGGTGTTTAGGTCAATAGGTGGGTCATTCAGGAATAATGTGACCTCACATATTTGATGATTGTTGGTACGGTATAACGGTTGGTGCTGTTTGCATATGAATACACTTTGTGAAACCTTACAGTGTGTAAATTCCGTCTCTGTTATCTGGAAATATGAACTGCGGTCCAAGCTTATCGCGAGGTAGTCTGAGCTTGGAATTATATACGCGAATTTATTCTGTGAGCGGTCGTAGTTTTGTTTAACTGGTATTGGGAGTAAATGATAAAGATGGAATACATCTTCATTCAGTATCGGTATTGAGAGCACGTATATCATGTTTGGTTCGCTGTACATGATATTTAATTCTGATAGTCTAACCAATTCTTCTTCGTATCCGTTTTTTACAGGAGTAGGGAATTGTAGAAGTGGTTCTAGAGATTGGATGTATTGTAAGCTAGCAATGATTTGTTCGGACGTTAGCAGTTTCAGATGTAGTATTCCCTGCTTCGCAAACAAAATTGCATCTATTATGTTATTTAGGTCTAGCTCGTATTCATTCATCATTTTGTCCAACCTATTAAGATGTTTCAACAGTCCTATCGTTATCAAGTTTTGATTCGTCTGCGAATTCAATGTTGCTGCTGCTTGAGTGAAAAATACTATTTGGTGATCCATTTCTTCGATCTGTTTATTGATTTGATCTATTTCCTCCTGTTGTATGCCTATCATTGACCACACGATGTGCGTTTGATTGACAAATAATGTTGCTACGTGCGTCGTGTCACTGAATAACCTGTCGATCTGTTTGTTGTAGTATTTTCCGTCTTTATACGTTAATATCCCGTAAAGGGTTATTTGTATGGCACCGGTGAAATCGTACCAGTTCCGTTTAACGCGTATGCGTGCGAATTCTGCTAGTTTGTCATACGTCCGGTCTGTTTCTTGATATCCTAGTAGGTTTTCGATTTGGTCCTCGTATTTTGCCATGGTTAATAGCCGGTTTTTTGGCAGGTTAATAATGTCTTGTACGTCACATGCTTTTCCTACCTCGTTACAGTGTTGACTGATTATGTCACAGTATTCTCGTAATTTGTCTGACTCGTCTGTGAACTTCCGTATGCTGAAGAAATTGGCTAGCTTCCACTTGCTGGTGAACGTCCGCAAGTCTGCCCATTGTTCATAGTAAATTCCCGGGTTCTCTTTGAATTTTGAAACCTCATATGGCTTGTCGGTCGCGTTCGGTTTTGCTAGCCCGACCCTGACAATTATAAATTTTGTTTTCAGAACGTGCTTTCAATCGGGTTTAGGATTTCGGTGGTAGTATTCTCAAACAAAAGATCAACCGCGATACTCCAAAGCCAACATCATCACAAAATTATCCCAGCGAGAATTCGACCTCGAATCCCCGCTGGGATAATTTTGTGATGATGTTGGCTTTGGAGTATCGCGGTTGATCTTTTCGAAAATCTTTGGCTAATACAGTGTCCCCTACTTCTAGCTCTACCTTTCTTCTACCCTTTGCGAATCGAATTTGATCTTTTTGCTTATTTTCTATTATCGAGCGATTTTCTGGGCGTAAAAGGTGCAGTGGCGTGCGTAGCTCTCGGTTAAATAGTAGTTTTGCCGGTGTTTCACCCGTTGTTACATGCTTTGTTGTTCTGTACTCGAATAAGAATCGCTCTATTACAACCTGTACGCCCACGTTTTCACTCACTATAGCTTTTAACTTGCGTTTGAACGTCTTAACAAAATTCTCGGCCGCACCGTTTGTGGCCGGGTGATACGGCGCTGTGAACGTATTTTTGATTCCCAGTTTCTTTACAAGTTTCTGAAATTCTTCGCTTCTAAATTGTGTGCCGCAATCGGTCACAAGTTGATTCGGTAGGCCGTGGGTCGCGAATACCTTTCGGAATACTGCTATAGTCGCCGTGGCTGACATGCTATTTACAATGAATGCTTCTGGCCACTTTGAATAAGCGTCGATAATCAAAAGGAATGTATGGCCCATATAAGGTCCTGCAAAGTCCGCGTGGATTCGATGCCACGGGTGGCCTGGCCATCGCCACGGTATAAGCTCGGTTTTGTTCGGATTATCTTTAACTTCTATACAATGTGTACAATACTTAGCGGTATCTTCTAATCTCTTATCGATGTATGGCCACCACACAAACGCTCTCGCAATACTTTTCATCCTAACAATGCCAAAGTGGCATGCGTGCAACTCTTCTACCACGCTCATTTGCAGTTTTTTAGGAATTATTACTCTAACGCCCCACATTAAACATCCTCGTTCAATCGTTATTTCGTCTTTTCTCGTAGCGAAAGGTCTAATTTCATCCGGCCAGTTTTTGGTTTTCTTCTCAGGCCAACCGTCTTCCGTTAGACGCTTCACTACAGATAATATCTTGTCCTTAGACGTTTCTCGTGCTACAGTTTTATAGTTTAAACACGCTACCTGACTTTGTACCACGTAGTGTAAATATGTATATTTATCGATTAATTCGTTTGGTTCCTTTCCGGTATTATCTATCGGGAATCGTGATCAGGTGTCTGCGCTTGCATTTTGTTCTGAACGAATGCATTCAACTGTATATTCGAATGCTGTCAAGAAAAATGCCCAGTTTTGCAGTCGACACGCCGCGATCTGTGGGATTCCTTTCTTTGGCCCTAGTATTCGTGATAACGGTTTGTTATCAGTTCTCAAGGTGAAGTGTCTACCGTATACGAAATCGTAAAACTTCGTCACCCCGAAAATGATTGCCGCTGCTTCCCTGTCTATCTGTGAATAACCTTTTTGTGCCTGAGTTAACGATTTCGACGCATACATGATTGGCCGTTCTCCCTCCGGCGAGGGATGGCTGAGTACGGCACCCAAGCCCTTCGGTGACGCGTCGCATGGTAGGATTAGTGGTAACTTAGGATCGTACTGCGTTAATACGG
The DNA here is from genome assembly GCA_963992785.1 of Tenthredo livida. Classification (NCBI taxonomy): domain Eukaryota; kingdom Metazoa; phylum Arthropoda; class Insecta; order Hymenoptera; family Tenthredinidae; genus Tenthredo; species Tenthredo livida. The sequence continues at coordinate 20,286,858 of OZ023064.1, forward strand.
TTCTTAATTCTTCTTTTGCAACCTCGAATGCCTTTTGACATTCCTGTGTCCACTTGAAATCTTTGGTTTTCATACTTTCGTATAACGGTGTAAACTTTTCAGCGCGATTTTTGAACAGTCTACAATAATAATTAACCTTTCCAATAAATATTTGTACCTCGTTTGCGTTTTCTGGTGTTTTCATTTCAGTTATTGCTTCGTATTTCTCGGGTGAAATGCGTATACCTTCTTTATCCACAATATACCCTAGGTACGAAATTTGTTTTTTTTTAAATTCGCACTTTTTTTCGCGTAATTTCAACCCGCATTCGCGTAAAATAGTGAATGCTTCGCCTAAGTTTGCCAAGTGGCCGACTACGTCATAATACTGCCGCGGGACGACCTTACCGACCAATGAAAATAAATTATTTGGCGCATGCGCAATCGACTGTATACTATCAAGATTTCTTCCCGGTATATACATCTGAAAATGCTGTTCGTCCGTTCGCTTCAATTTTAATTCGCTTCAACATTCCCAGTGGTACTGTTACCGATCCGTCGTGGTTTGTTAATTCTAAATCTGACTCACACAACTTATGTCAGGAAAATATTCGTTTAGCACGCGCTCGGGGATTACTGACATCGAGGCCCCTGAGTCTATTTCCATTTTTATTTTCTTATTTAGTATATTGACCATCATAAATTGTGGTGCTATGCGCGCCTTGCCCGAAACATAAACATTAGAGTTTAATTTGTGGATGTCTCGTCTACTTGTACTAGGAAACATTGAGCTTAATTAGTTCGTAATGCTATCTGTATCGCTATGTACTTCGTCTTGTTGCTCCATATACCCGACACGCACGTTTCTCGTGTTGTATGGTTTCTTGTTTTCGTTCGGTAATCGAACTCTGCAGACGTTTTTTAAATGTCCCGTAACGTAAATGTCCTCTACGTTTGCAATTCTCGCATGTCGCACCGCGATATTTACAGTCCCGTGCTCTATGATTCGGCTTACCACAACAATAACAATCCTCCGTATACCCGGGCGCTGATGGAGATCTTCGTCTTGGGTATGCCCCGCTTCCACCTGGCTCGTTCCTTCTCCACTGCTGCTCTTTCTGCTCTCGGTACGGTCTTCCCCGTACTCCTTTGCCTTGACCGCGTCCTCTTCCGCGTCCTTGGATTTTGTGGAATTCTTTGACCTCTTCGTTGCGTATACTTGACTGTTTCATTTTATCAGCACCTTTCTCTGCTGCTTTCGCCGCCAATGCTAACTTTATCGCCTTTTGTAGTGTTGGCGCCTCGATCTTGAGTAAATCAGTTTTTATTTTCGTGTTTCGTAAACCGCTCACCAATTGATCGAGTACTTGTTCGTCTAAGTTCGTGAATTCACAATCGTTTGCGAGATCCTTCAGTGCTGCCACATACTCGGTTATTGTTTCTTGTCCTTGCACTCTTTGTCTAAAATTTGCGCGATACACTAAATGTGATGCTGGTGGCTTCAGATATGTCTTCACTGCGTTTACAATATTTTCGAAGGTCTTGGAGGCAGGTTTTTCTGGGGCACAAATTTTTCGAATTAGCGCGTATGATTCCGCACTCACTTTGCTCAGTAAGATCGCTCTTTTCTTTTCCTCGCTCAAAATGTCGTTTGCAACGAAATACTGCTCGATCCTTTCCGTAAACATTTCCCAGTCATCTTTTTTAATGTCGAAATCGAGTTCGGCCGAAGCTTCCATCTTCTTTTTGCTTGTGTGTGTTCCACTTTCACTGCGAGCTCGTGATGACAAAATTGTAACGTTTTGTTCTCTGTTTTCAGCAATTTCCTTTTTTACGAATTCCACTAGTGTTTTTCGTAAGGTTTCGTATGTTTCTTCTTCGTTCACTTTGATCCCGTTTAATTTAAGAGTTCCTATCACTTGTGGTTTTGTTAATTTATATATCCAAGCAGTCCCTAACGTAGTACGTGGCGCTGTCTCATTCGTGTCCATGGAGCATCATACCATTTCTCGTCGCCAATGTGTTGACCTTATAGCAGTATTTGGGGAAGGATGTAAACAGTGACTCGTAGACAGTTAGGAAGAGACTGATTTATTATACATATACATCCAATGTGCCTATTTGGGCTAACGCCCCCCACTCATTCGTGACATACAGCTGTTATTGGTGTGCACATATACTACATCTCACTTGCAGACTATAGTTTTATGTGTCTACTCAACGTTAATCGTTATCGTCCCGTATATGTGCTAGTTTCAATTTATTGAGGTGTACAATTTTAGTTTAAGTAGGTGTCAAGTAGATTTCAGCGTTTATTCCGTCAATTATTCTCTCAATTACGTACGGGCCTTTATATTGGTCTTCGAATTTTGTGCGATTTTCATTCATTAAAAATACTTTCTGTCCGGCCTCTAAGAGGTGTTCGTTGATTCTTTTATCATAATATGCTTTTGATTTCGATTTTGCGTCCTTCGAATTTTGTGCTGCTCTTTTACGAATTTCTGTCAGGTTTGTAAGTAGGTCGAGGATAAATGTGTTGTATTAGTTTGTTATCGCGACGGTCGCTCTCCGGTCCGATGGCAGTCGAGCTTCTTTACCAAAGATTAATTGGTGTGTTGTAAAGTTCGTACCTTCGTGTATCGCGGTGTTATAACAGAAAATTGCGAAACGTACGTACTTGTCCCAGTCTTTACCGGTTCTTGTGTGATGTTTAATATGTTCGATAAGATCAAGATGGCTACGTTCTAGGGAGCCGTTGGATTGTGGCCGATATGCGGTAGTTCTTACTTGTTTAATTTTAAATAATTTGCAAATCTGTTTAATCGTTGTACTCATGAAATTCTGGCCTTGATCTGTTAGTATTATTCGTGGTGCTCCGTAACGTGTAATGTATTCCTTCGTAAATGCCGTGCCGATTGTCTGGGCAGTCGCGTTAGGGAGAGATATAGCATCCAGAAATTTTGTTAGATTGCATTGAATTGTCAATAAGTATTGGTTATTTGATTCCGTCACGGGAAGTGGTCCTACTATGTCGAGCGAAACTTCATCAAATGCATCTGCCAGAGTATCCGTAATCATCATGGGCAGTCGTGTTTTGACTCGAACTAACTTTTTCCTTCGACAACTGTCGCAGGATTTAATGAAATTTCGAATTTCAGTCTTTAGATTCGGCCAGTAGTACTTTTCCCTAATTTTGTTGTAAATTTTCGTTACACCTTGGTGACCACCTAGCAGCGATTCGTGATATTCTTTAATGATCTCCCCGCGTACCGATACGTCAGGTATAATAGTTTCATTTGCACAAAGTGATTCTTACATTCGTGTCTCCGAAAATGTAATAAAATAGTTTCTGGACGATATTCCATTGGAGGACTTCTAATCCTGGGTTTGTTTTGGGAAAAGAAAATGCTTCCATTTTATACGTGTGCAACAGCTGTTTTAGTCTGATTAGAGTATCATAGAGATCTTTTACGTCTACTCTGTCCGAGTGTTGGTTTTTGACTACGAGAGTCATAATGTACTTGTTTCTGAATTTTGATAAAGCTATCCCGCGTTGGCTCAGATTGTTGATAGTGAACGTCTCTTTTCGTAACATGTCTCTGTCTATTAGCTGTTTTGTCAGCTCGTCGTTCCACGCGCAGTCGGCTGGTATGCAGTGGGCAATATTTCTGCTTTTCATAAATATTCCGTCTTTGGATTCCGTCACGTTGGCCGTTGGTATTATATTATTCATGTTGTCTATAAATTCGTCGAAGCTAAGTGTATCTTTGTTTTGCTGCTGTGGGGGGCCCGGGGCGCACTGTGGTCTTTGTTCGTACACCTGAATCATAAAAGGCGGTATGAATATTTTTTTTATCATCTCTTTGATTCTATTCCAGTCTAAGTTGTCTTCTTCGGTGTCTAATTTCGTCATTGCTTGGTTATATATATGTTCGTCCCCGCATATGCTTCGTAGCGTTTTAAAACATACTTCTAATGTCTCGTAAGTTGTCTTATCTCCGTCTTTCTCCCTTGTTATTAAATAAAACACGAATCTATATTCATGACTGAGGGTTGCTACTCCGCCTACCTATGTATTAAGGGGGTATAGGACTGCTGGAGCCTTTAGAACAATCATGTTCTTCTGGGTGGGATTACAATGAGCGTATTCGAGGTAGGCAAATTATATTTGAGTACATGTTTATCGGACTCAAAATGAACCTCAAAAAAAATATGAATGAACAAAATATTGATAAATATAGAAATTGAATCAGCACAGGTTTTTTTTGCAGATTCGTAGCTGGCCCGCATGATCACTCAAAAACCAAGGCACTGAGAAAGCTGAAACTTTCACGAGATCTTCATAATACCTTTGTGCACAGTGTGAACCAGTCGCATCAACGGCAAAATTCTGTGAGGGATTTTATGAACGAAAAACAGGATTTTTTTTTAATAAATTCGAAAATTTTTCGTTTTTTTCGAATATTTTTGACATTTTTTTTTGTAAATCAATGAGACTGGTTCACACCATGCACAAAGGTATCATAAAAATTCCGTGAAAATTTCAGCTCTCTAAGTGGCTTGGCTTTTGAGTTATCATGCGGGCCAGCTACGAATCCGGAAAAAACCTGTGCTAATTCAATAGCTTCGGATTTCTATATTTATCAAGATTTTGTTCATCGATATTTTGTTGAGGGTTCACTTTGAGTCCAATAAACATGTACTAAAATATAATTTGCCCATCTCAAGTACGCTCATTGTAATCACACCCAGAAAAATATAATTGCTTTCAAGGCTCCAGCAGTCCTATACCCCCTTCAAGCTTCTCAATCTATCTATTTGTCCGAATCTTAGTTTGAATTGCTTTCCCAGTCCTTTTTCCATTAGGTAGTCCCGTGCTGCACAGTGCACTAATGAATATGTTACGGGTGCTCTAAATATGTTATCGGCGATTTCTTGTATATCGACTGATTTGGGGGACTGCTCGGTCCTTTGATATGTACTTTCGTCATCAGTGGTGCTGGTATTGTCTGAGAGCGTCGGGTCTTCTGCTGATGACTCCATTAATTCATTTTCAGAGTCTGAGATTGCCTTAGAATCTGTGGGGTTGTCGGTGTCCAGTTTCGATACAGGGTTACGTTTGTGTAATTGTGGTGCTAGTGTGTCCGAATCGTTGTCTGTCGATGTGAGAATAGCTGAGGGAGTGTCTGATATCGGAGGAATCGGGGGTCCCGTAGGGGATCGGATAAAGCTCTTTGTCGCGGGTTTACAAGATTTATCTCTGATTCGTTCGTAAGGTAATTCGTGTGCCACTGGGTTGTTAAATCTGCAGATGTCGATTTTGATGTCGGAATCCTTGAATACATAGTGAATCATACGGCTTACCATATCCCAGTCAAGCTTATCTGAACCGCAACCGAGTTTCGGTATCGAGAGTGATTTCTTTTTATCCCTAATTAACGCTGTCTTCAACTTCACTGAAGTGTTGTACATTATTTCGTTTGTTGGTTTGTCGAAATGTTGTTCTTTTGTAACTAAATTGTAAATTGTGCGTCGGGGGTACTGACCCATAATGATGTCTGTTACGTGTGGATTCATTGATTGCAACCTTTTGCGCTGTATGAGTCCGTTCCTTACCATCTGGGCCGCGATGTTTCGTGACGTTTTACAGTCAGCTGAGATACAGTGGGCTAAATTGTCTTTTTGTTTTAGTAGATCTCCGTCTATTTCTCTGATATTCCTATTCTGTGTCAGGGGAAGGAAATCTAAGTCTTGAAGGAAATGCCTGTACGATGGTGTGGAACCTGGGGATTTGTTAGTAGATGTACTGGCTTGCGGCTCGTGAGTTGTATCTTGTAACTTGACTCCGTGTTTCTTATCTATTTCTGCGTTGTGCGGGTCTTGTGTAGAGTCTGTAGTGGATTCGCTGTTTGATTTAGACAATTTCCTATATATTATTTTACGTTTATATACCGAGGTTGTTGCAGTCTTATTTGATTGGTCTTCAGTCTGATTGTCAGTACAACCTTTCTGGTCGGTCAAATCGGTTTTCAATCGGTTCTTCCTTTGTGTTCGGATAGTAGACGAGTCCGTGTGTCTTTTTCGTTTAGGTAACCTCACTTTAACTGGAATGGTTTCTACGTCCGACTCATCTGTCGAGTTAAGGTAGTCTAGTTGCTTCGTCAATTTATTTCGCCGTGCGGGGTTACCTGAGGATTCAGTCGTTCAGGATCGTCTGAGCAATTTTATTGTTTCATGTTTTCTACCGTGAGTTATTTCGTTATTCGAATCTTCTGATGACCACAGGATTTCCTGTGAGGGGAGTCCCATTGATGTTCCCTGTGTCTTTGGCATTTTGATTGGCGTGGGATTCGTTGAATTGTCGGTATCCTGTCTAGGACGTCGTGGGAATTGATATGCTATTTTTCTGCGTTCATTTATTTCGGTTTCCGCGGTACCTGACTCTGACCGAAGGCGTTTACCGTCTATGGGTAAGGCTTGGATTACCTCGGGAGGAGGGTTTCTTGATAGTGCGTCCGCGTTTGCGTTTGCTCTTCCTTTTTTGTAAACTACAGTCTACGTATATTCGTCAAGTATTAATCTCCATCGTAATAGACGTGATGTCGGGTCTTTGGTGTTACTTAAGGGGGTATCCCCACCTTTGAATGGGTTAACATTCTGAGAAAGAGATTAATATTTTACAGCGAATTTGAAAGTCTGATCAAATCCAAAAAAAATCATCAAGTTTAGGGAGGGTTTGACCCTCATTATCCATACCTAACATTCAATATTACTTTGAGTCTAATAGTAGTTACGCTGAATATAGAAAAATACAAAATTACTCGGTTGTCGTAAAGAATCAGTAGTACCGGTGGATCGATTCTGGCATTTTTGGTCTTCAATTGTTCAGAAGAGATCCCTCTATGATATGAACATAGAACTTTTTGATATCGCGAAAATTGCCTGACTCGCTTAGTTTTTACTGAGATTTTTCTAATTCTTCAATTTTTTTTCTGTACTTTTTCTATTATCTCAACCAAAAATAGTCATTTTAAAAAGTTCTATGTTCATATGATAGAGGCTTCGATTCTACAAATTTGTAGACCACAAACTCCAGAATCGGTCCAACGATGCTCCTGATTCTTTACGACAACCGGTCAAAATAGTCAATCTCCAGAAATCAACTTTCAAACTTTTTTGTTTAAATTTTTTTTTTATTTCCTACTATTCCCAGAGAGAAAAATGTAGTTACAGGAAATCAAGTTTTCAGATTTTGCTTATGACTAATATGCTGGATCCGCAGCTGCTCTCGTATGGATGAGTTATGAGTCGAGTCGAGTCTAGACACATTTGCCAGGCGGAGGGTTGTAGTGAGTTTTGACCTGTTCTGTATAACAACAGTGTCCGTTAGGTGTCCGGTGAGGCTGTTAGAAAAATAATGAATTGCTTTAGAAAAAAATCTGATCAAAATTTTTCAAAACATAAAAATTCTCTAACATTTTTGATCTTCAATATTTTTGAGATTCAGAAGATGCTAGCACAATTTTTGTCAAATCTACGAAAATTCTTACATCTTTCATCAATCATACCTTTTTTCTTATAATATTTATTAAACTCTTGCAATTAATATATGGGGTATTCCAAAATATTTTTAACGGTCATTTACCCCGACCCCCATCGATTTCCGAATAAATTATTCTCAGGGTAACCCTAGACCCAGGTATGATTGCTGAATTATTTTAGAATTTTGCGATTTTTTTTTTTAGAAGTTACGATTTTTTGAAAATCGCACTTTTCGGCAACAGCTCGTTTTTCATCCAATTCTAGTTGGCAAACAAGGTATCCCACGGAAAAGTGACTGGTGCACAACTGTCCAGTTTTTTGACGTACTTCGAAATGGAAATATTTCTAGATTTTTTCAGACACCGGGAGTGCCGAAATTCTCGTTTCAAAAATCAAAATCTCGGATTGCAAAAAGTCGCCGTGATCGATCTTTTTGAAAGGACCCCGCACAAATCTTATGGAAATTGGATCCCGGTCAAATTTGTGACCATGATGACTTTTGATCAGGATGACCTGAAGCACAACATACTACAATTTTGGACAATTTGACCGGGATCCAATTTCCATAAGATTTGTGCGGGGTCCTTTGTAGACAAAATTCGACATCGAAAGACGGAATTTTTAAAACCGGGCCGAAGTTGAGCCTACATCGGGTTTAGGAGGTATGGCTATTTCAATCACGCGGGAATTCATATTCCGGCGTTATTTTTGTTATTATTATTATGATTATTATTGAAATTATCAAAATTATCATTATTATTATCAATTCATAATGATAATGATAATAATAATGATGATAATAATAACAAAAATAATAATTTTGATAATTTTAATAATAATAATAATAATAATAACAAAAATAACGCCGGAATATGAATTCCCGCGTGATTGAAATAGCCATACCTCCTAAACCCGATGTAGGCCCAACTTCGGCCCGGTCTTAAAAATTCCGTCTTTCGATGTCAAATTTTGTCTACAAATTTCCAAAACATCGATCACGGCGACTTTTTGCAATCCGAGATTTTGATTTTTGAAACGAGAATTTCGGCACTTCCGGTGTCTGAAAAAATCTACAAATATTTCCATTTCGAAGTACGTCAAAAAACTGGACAGTTGTGCACCAGTCACTTTTCCGTGGGATACCTTGGTTGCCAACTAGAATTGGATGAAAAACGAACTGTTGCCGAAAAGTGCGATTTTCAAAAAATCGTAACTTCTAAAAAAAAAATCGCAAAATTCTAAAATAATTCAGCAATCATACCTGGGTCTAGGGTTACCCTGAGAATAATTTATTCGGAAATCGATGGGGGTCGGGGTAAATGACCGTTAAAAATATTTTGGAATACCCCATATGTATTATAGAAATACTCATCTTTTTAGAAATCCAAATGTCTAGTCTCCTGGCATCGATTTCAAACGCACTTTTTGATGCATCATCTTCTTTCGATTCCGAAGTCTGCTCTCGGATATATATATAAACACGATGTTCATCCGATAATGGAAATTACTATTGGTTTGAATACGTAATTAAAGGACGACAATATTGACAAACAAGTGGACACCTAACCTCGAAAAAATGTAGATCGCAGCCATGTGTACTGTCAATGATCACAATTCAAAAGAATATTGAAAATTAAATATGTGTAAGAATGATACTTACACAGAATTAAAAGATCACAAAATCGAATTCAAAATCGAAATATATAAAAACGTCATAAAAGTAAGCAGTGGTGTTGGCGGTGTTGTACAATACTTATAGCACCAATCTGAGGGTTCGCGCGCCGCGCCACGGCGCTTTTTCGTAATTTGGCACTGTCATGGCTCTAACTTTTCAAATCGTCTAGATATTTTGACACCGATTTATTTGCAGGTAGAGTAGGTCACTAGCATTTCAAATAAATTATAAAAAAAAAAACGATTTTTTGAAAATTCAAAGGTGTAGATACCCCCTTAACCAGAGTAGCGGCTTATGGTCTGTTACGAGTGTGAATTGCCTTCGGTATAAATATGGTCTGAAATGTTTTACAGCGTCGATAATGGCTAATAGTTCTTTGTAGGTTGTTGAGTAATTGATCTCTGCCTTTTGAAGGGCTCTTGATGCATAGGCTATTGTAAGTCCTCATCAACTTTACCTTGGCTAAGGACCGCACCGATGGAAAAATTTGATGCGTCCGTTGTCAGTACGAAAGGTTTTGTAAAATCCGGATATTGTCAAATGGGTTCCTTGCAAAGACTGTCCCGTAAGGTTTCAGATGCCGATTGGTGCTCGGATGTCCAAATAAAAGAAATTTCTTTCTCTAACAGGTTATTTATAGGTTTCGCGATTCTAGCTAGATTAGGGATGAACCTACGATAGTATCCGATTAGACCTAGGAATTGTTTGATTTGTTTAGCATTCTTAGGGTCGGATAATTCTTGATGGCCGCTATTTTATCAGGATTTGGTTTCACTCCATCCTGAGTAATGATATGGCCTAGATATGCTACTTCCGTTCGTAGGAACTCACATTTTTCTGGTTGAAGGGTTAGTCCTGCGTTTGATAGCCTTTCCATTAACTTTCTGAATCTTACCGCGTGTTCTTGCAATGACCTTGCGTAAATAACTATGTCATCTAAATATACGAAAATCTCGTTGCCTTGCAATTCCGTGAGCACCTGGTCCATAAGGTGTTGGAAAGTGGAGGGCGCGTTTTTCTGGCCAAAAGGCATTCGGGCGTACTCAAAGTGTCCATGCGGTGTTGAAAAGGCTGTTTTAAGTGTGTGATCGGGATGCATAGGTATTTGGTGAAACCCCGAGGCTGAATCGAGTGTTGTGAAATATTTCGCGGATCCTAGTTGGTCCAGAATGTCTATGATGTTTGGTGGGGAGTATGCATCCCCTATGGTTTTTTCATTCAATTTACGGAAATCAATTAGCATGCGCCATTTTTTATTACCTTGTGCGTCTGGTTCTTTCGGTACGACCCAGACAGGTGAATTGTAAGGAAACGTGGAATGTCGGATAATGCCCTGATCGAGGAGTTTAGTCACTTGTTTTTCAATTTCGTCTTTGTGAACCTGTGGGTGTCGATATTGTTTCGTGTGTATTGGTATGTCGTCTGTAGTTGGTATAGTGTGACTGACTACTTGGGTGTGCACTAGTTTATCGCCCGGTAAGAAAAATAGATGATTATATTCAATTGTGAGATCGATTATTGACTGTTTTTCCTCCTCGTTTAGGTGATCTAGTCTTAAGTTTTCTCTAATGGTGTCAAGGCGTTTCGCATCATGATTAGGTGAGGCTTGAAGTGCCTGTAGGCTTTTATTAATGTTAGTGCCGCGATGGTCACGTGTAACTCGATTTGCTTCGCTGTAAGCTATGTGTGAATCTGTGTTTGCCGCAGGTTCGTCTACCTCTTCTAGAGTTACCACAGGTCGTCCTATGTCTACAGCTGTTTCGCTGCAGTTTATGGCATAAGCGTATGCCAGACCTCGTCTATTCGTCACGAGAGCATTGCCTAATAGGATATTTGGGCCTAAGTCTAATTTGTTGATTATTCCCGTTTTTGGTGACAATTTTGTTACCTTCAACGCTATTACTACCGCAGTACGGGCAGAAATTGATATGATATCCTCATTGAAAATTCTTAGTATTTTGTTGTTGGGAGAGGTCACCGTATTCGTTGGAAAAGAAATTGTAGCGTCTTCGTTACGTAAAAATGTCATGCTTAATATCCCTGCCTCTTTAATGGGAAATGAATCATCTACTATATGGAACTCGTGGGTATTGCTCCCGACTTAGACATATATTTCTCCTGAAGTCTCTGTCGTGTCGTCTGTAATGCCTATTATTTTGATTTTTTCGGGTCGCATACGTGCATTATCTTTCACCGCGCCGCGCTTTACTATGTTCATATCGACTCCGGTGTCAAGAAGGAATGTTGTGGTTTTGTTCATGAGTTGCGGAGTCGATACCTGAGTTTTGGGCGTGTGCAGAGAGGACGTTGTTAATACTCGACAAGTGTCGACATTAGCACCGTGATTTCGATGAGATAACCGAATTGTACCTGTGTTCTGTGAGAACATTTGATTGGTTTCAAAACATATAGTCATATTTTCAGATCGTAAAAAGCCTGCGCTCAAAATTCCGTCTTCTTTAATCGGGAATAAATTATCTACCAAATGGAACTCATGCCGGGTTCCGAAAAATTCCAGATCGATACTTCCTAGGGTTTTTACAAATCCTTCACCTATTCCCCAAATGTTTCGCGTGTCCGTTGGTGTAAAACGGGTGTCTAGTGAGATGACTCCGACTTTAATTACGTTAATATTCGCACCCGTATCTACTAGAAGTGCGGCAGTTTTTCCCCGAATTTGCTTTGATTCAATTACAATTATTGGTGAACCGAGAAGTAATCCTCCATTCTGCCCGGACGCTCTTCGTCTACTCGGAATGTCGCGGCGTCCGTGCAAAATTCCCGCTGCTCGTTTAAATCGTCGTTCGTTTGTTCTGCGTTACCATCTACCGCAACATTTATCTGCGCGTTTCTTTGTTGATTAGGTACGTGCTGTCCATAATTTCGGCTATTATAGTTACGATTGCCGCCATTGAATCGGTTGTCCGGTCGTCCGCGTGGATTATTATTCCATTGTCGGTTATATTGTTGCGCGTTACCTGGTCCGTGGTTATTCTGTTCGCGTTGATTGTATTGTGTATTCTGAGGATTGATATTGGGAATGGTAGATTGGGGATTTCTTTGATTCTGTGGTTTCCGCACGCGGCATTCATCAAATGTGTGACCAATTACTTTGCAAAACGTGCAGTACTTGCCGGCACGTTCTCTGGGTCCACAGATGTCAATGGTATGGCCTGACCTTTTACAATAATTACAGTAGGGTCTATCTTGAGACTCTGGTCTCGAATTGCGTTTTGGATAATGTTTGCTTACATAGTCTGGCATCAGGTTGACATCGTGAGACGGTCTTAAGGTTTTTCTTTCGTCCACGAACTTTTCAAATCGTATTGCTAGAGCTGTAGCTTCGCGTAATGTCACCGGTTTTTCGTAAGTTACTCTTATTTCGATTCCGTCTCTCAAACCTTTTATGGATGATTGACCAGCTAGATCTTTTATGAATTTATTTGTCATAACGACGAGATCTGGATTATCTCAATTTCCGGAGATTTCTAATGCCGTCTCGACGAGTCTTTCCATCCGCATGCCGTATTCTAATACACTCTCGCCCCGGTTCTGCACTGCTCGCGTGATTTGCGCCTGTACGTCCAGTAATAACTCTTTCGGCGTATATGCCCGCTTTAAGTCTCTTAATAGGTCATCCAGCGATGTTACATTCGTTTTTTGTATATACTTTTCTGCGGCGCCTTCTATTTTAGGAATACGAGGTTTGTAAATATTGGCAAATCTCGCGCCTGGGTTGATTGTTTAATACTTTCTACTTTTCGAATAAATGAATTTACTGACATGTTAGTGCCATTGAAATTTGGTATTAGACTTATCACCGCTTGCAGTGACAGATACGGGCTGTTAGTGGTCCCGGCGTTAGACTCCTCACCGTGAGACATTTTACTATAATTTCTACGCCTATAATAACCTATCTAAGACTTACAGAATGGTGAGCACTACAAACGTTGACCTGTTCAGCTGCATCCCCAGGTTGCAGTTCAGGAATACGATGAATCCGGAATGGGTCTGCGCAGGGTGAGACGTGTCCAGGGGTCGCAGAGTCGACACTTCGCTGAACCTTTGTAGATTCGTGGATTATTTTCTTCGTAGAGATTTGTAGATTAGTAGATTCGTAGATTATTGAAACAAGGGTGTAGAACAAACGGTAAAAGGAAATTTTGAGATGTGCACAACATCACTGTAACTCGGTAACTATAGAACTGTTCACTTTTTAAACCGTCTATGCGTCTTGTGTTTGATTCACTGATTCGGGAGATAGATACATAGTCATTGAGCAGTTGTAGTTTTCACTTCAAGAAAAGAGGTTTCTGTTTCTACCAGTTGTGACGTAAATCAGGAGTTTCACTGCCATCAGTTCGGCTAGGATTGTAGTTTTGTTGAATGCGATGAATTCGTACCTCGCTTTTACATCCAAGGATAACCGGTTTTAAGTCGTGGTTAATTCACTAATTTTCGGCACTATAGACCGGTAAACGAGGGGTTCCGCTGCCACCAGTTGTTGTGTCAGAACAGATTACTTGGTACTCGATAATAGATGTTTTCGATGACCGTTGGATTTAAACTAGGAAATCAGTGGTAGAAGATGGTGTGGTTCAGTGAGTGTGACATTCGTTCAGTTATAATTGCTTGATTCAACTATTCCTTTGTTGTAGAATTGATATAGATGGTTTGGTGATTGATTTATAGGTGTTGGTTGGTTGATATTGGAATACTCGGTCGTTCAGTAATTGGTTATAAGGTTGGTGATTTGAAGTTGGAATGAGTGGTTGTGAACTGAATAGTTCGAGTTTGGAATTAGTAGTGGTTAGCGGAGATGATGCGTGAAAAAGGTAGACTCGGTTTCGAGAGGGGGTTTTGGGCGAGTTGCACATCCGGTGTCTGTGTGCAACTCGCATGATTCTGGCGGAAGGTGAGGATCAGGTAAATTTGACGACGAAGGAAAAGGAAGTGATGGATCGGGTGAATGTTGAGGAAACGGAGTTGCGACGTAACATGTACTTTGAAAAAAAAATTGTTCTCAAATGTCGAGTTTTATGAAATTTTTCACTGTTTTGAGAAAAATCGTGAATTTTTCCAAGTTCAACACTTTCGATTTTTTGTTGGCCCAAAAAAACTTCGATTCATGACTTGAGTAACGTCTTTAATGGGGTAGAAAAGGATAAAAAAGTTTCAGCTAAATCGAAAGGGGTCGGGTTCAAAAGTGGTCGATTTGGCATGGAATGACCTATATGTTTTTCTTATCAAGCTGGCGAGTTTTGAAAGCACACATAATTCATTGGAACGTTCCAGTGTTCTGATAATTCTTTCGCTGAGTGTAATTGTTTATTTTTTTATTCCCCTTGGGTTACTTACCTGTCACAGTATTACCTGCAAAATAAACCAACAATTCACTGCACTGAATAAGACTTGGCTTCCGGGATGGAGCCGCGTTGTTTAACGGTTTGATGCCGACGTTTCGTAAACATTGCAGTTTACTTCATCAGGGCGAGAAACAACCTAATACTGGTTGCTCCTCAACAGGGTATCCCTATTTATGCCAGCTGCGGAGCCGTCCAAGTGTGACGTTCCGCTCGGGTGGAGTTGACCAATCATATGTTTTTAAATGGTTGGCCAAATATTTAAAAGTCTACATCGGAGAAACCGGGAGGAAGATCAGTACTCGCCTCAAAGAACACCAGAGATGCGTCAAACTGAAGCACTTCACCATCTCAGCTCTGCCGAAACACCAAATGGAAACGGGCCACCAAATCTTATTTGAAAGGACCACCTCCTTAGCTAACTCGAAACAGCATTTCCCTCGGAAATACAGAGAAGCCCTTGAAATCCGTAAACATCCAAACAACATCAACAGAGACAACGGACTTCAAACTCATCCCATTTAGAACGCCATCCTCCCGGTTTTTTAAATATTTGGCCAACCATTTAAAAACATATGATTGGTCAACTCCACCCGAGCGGAACGTCACACTTGGACGGCTCCGCACCTGGCATAAATAGGGATACCCTGTTGAGGAGCAACCAGTATCAGGTTGTTTCTCGCCCTGATGAAGTAAACTGCAATGTTTACGAAACGTCGGCATCAAACCGTTAAACAACGCGGCTCCATCCCGGAAGCCAAGTCTTATTCAGAAACTCACCGCGAAAGCCTCAAAGACCTAATTCACTGCACTGTTTTCTACCTAATTACTCGAATTCTGTTAAATCATTCCACGAAAAAAATTGAAGCGATCGATGATTGATGAATTTATAAACCTTTTAAACAGCCTCATGCCATCCATTCGATGTTTGTTCACATTCGCGTATATCGTGTTGATAACAGAGCGAGAGTATAACCCTGCTAAAAATCTCTGATAGAGACTAATAGAAAAAAATGTATCTGGCTCTATCTGTGTTGTGTCCCGGTATTTACAGGTTTATAACTATAGTAAATGCGATATCGGTGTCAATACCGCGACCGCGGATAGATTTTCTATAAATGAGTTGTAGTCAATGTGCATGTAAATTCAATTCTTTCAAATACGTTATTTCATATTCAAACTGTATCGGTCTCCGTGAGAATTATCCGAGAAGAAGGCCTGCTCCAAATTTTTTTTTCGTTTTTTTTTCGTTTTTAGGAGGCCGTCTTGCCCCAGAATTTTTTTTTTTTTTTTTGTCAGTTTCATCAATATGTCCATAAATTTCTTCGGAATGGGACAAAAGTGAACTGATTTGATGGTTGAAAGCCACAAAAAATGACTACCGGCTTAGGGGGCCGTCTTGCCCCACCCTCCCCCCTAAGTCTATCGGTTCTTTACCGCAACCACGACATTGATGACGCTGATTCGTAGGTTAATACGTATACATCTTCTATCGGCTGACTTATTCTATTCCATAACTTGGAACATTAATGAGAAATATTGTTCCGTCCGTCGCCACCTATCGGCGGAGTGGAACTCGCAAAAGTCGAATCTTATTCGCAATATCCGCAAATCAGTCTATCGGTTCTTGACCGCAATCATGACGTAACATCCACATAATTCTATGAGCAGCATCCGGAAATAAGTCTATCGGTTCTTGTCCGCAATCACGACAGTACATCCACGTGATTCTATGAGCAGTATCCGCAAATAAGTCTATCGGTTCGTGTCCGCAATCACGACATTACATCCACATGATTCTATGAAAAATGCCGCAAATAAGTCTATCGGTTCTTGTCCGCAATCACGACATTACATCCACGTGATTCTATGAGCAGTATCCGCAAATAAGTCTATCGGTTCTTGACCGCAATCACGACATTACATCCACGTGATTCTATAAGTACTATCCGCAAATAAGTCTATCGGTTCTTGTCCGCAATCACGACATTATATCCACATGATTCTATGAGAAGTATCCGCAAATAAGTCTATCGGTTCTTGACGGCAATCACGACATTACATAGAATTCACAGTTCATAAAAACGTGCATTAACAAATAGAATCATGAGCGTGTAAAAACTGATAGCGTCATCTGACTCTTTGATTCTACACTCGCAAATACGGATAGAAGCGGATGGAATTCACAGCTCATAGAAACTTACATTAACGAATAGAATCATCATATTTTAAATACGGATAACAACTGATAGCGTCATCTGGCTCTTTGATTCTACACTCGTAAATACGGATAGAAGCGGATAGAACTCACAGCTCATAGAAACTTACACTAACGAATAGAACCATGAGCACGTAAATACGGATAAAAACTGATAGCGTCGTCTAGCTCTCCGATTCTACTATCGCAAATGCGGGTGGAAGCGGATAGAATTCACAGCTCATAGAAACTTACACCAACAAATAGAATCATATTATTCAAATACGGATAAACATTGATAGCGTCGTCTAGCTTTCCGATTCTATAGTCGCAAATGCGGGTTGAAGCGGATAGAATTCACAGCTGATAGAATTTTATAGTAACCGATAGAATTGTTATCAGTAAATAACGACTTGAAACTTATATCACTATCTCACGCATAGAGTCAAATACATATGCTTTCTGGCGATTCGGTAGGAAAACGATTCGCTGTGGAACAATAAGCATTTTATAAGAAGGGATACATTTTGCGTATGCGAATGTGGAATAGAAGCTTGTATCGGATTCACCGTATAGAATACAATAGTTGCAGAGACTTTTAGTATGCGGATTTGCAATACAGACCTGATAATCATCAAATCGAATTTGAACATCTAAATAACGAAACTTTTTCTATTGTAAATATCTTATGGGATAATATACTTGAGAAATTGCGTATAATACTTTATAAAAACCCATTGCTTCTCTATCACGAAAGTCGTATAGAAAAAATGTATAATAGAAACACATAAAATCTTATACATATTTTATGTGAGCAGTTGTCGGGTACAGATTGGACATATCGAAAATTGTAGAAATTATATACGTTCCTATAAATTCCTATAAAAGATTTTTAGCAGGGTACTTCCAACATATAATATTACGTGCTAATGAATCGAAATATGTTCGCATACGTTAAATACGGGGCGAAATGTCCGCGTCATGACGAAAAAAGAATTGTGCCGGTGTCGACAATAAGAAATTTCGATTCCAAGAATATTGGGAACCGAAAGAAATCATATAACATTAACCCTTCTCGGTCACCCGGGGTCTAGATGACCCCAGTTATTTTCGTCGTTTTTCGTCTAAGTCCACATTTCAAGCATTTTACACATTTTTTTAAGGTACGTTGTCGTTTAGTTTATTATATATCAACTTTGGCTACACATTCTACAATGTTCACAGTACGTTCCATAATTTTTCGGTCCCTAAAGGACAGATAATTTGCCAATGGCAAGCGTTTGAAATCAGCTGAGGTCCATTCGACCCCATGTGACCGTCCGGTTATTATGGGGAGGTGTGACCGCGGAGGGTTAAATGTGGCGAGTCCTACTGTCCAGCGATCATCATTTTTACTGACGGTGAGTCATATTTTCATACCATTTCCTTAAATCTGTAAGCGTTGAATCCTTGTTGAATAGTTTGCATGTATGTAGCATATGTAAACAGAGATAATTATTAGCAGTGAACCAAGTATGATGTCTAGCATTTATAAATTGAGTAAGCCAGCGTGCAACGTAGGGGATGATCGAGAAATATTCCTGATCATAATCTGCATGGGTAGGAAGACGTAACACGCTACGTGTTATATATTATGATCCGTTTATTTTAACGTGTTTCAACTCATACACGCAGCGATCGAAAGGAAAATGACCTCGGCAATAACTCGTTAAATTGATCTATAGTGTCAATGGCTCGTGAATAAATGAGAATCAACTATAATAAACAGAATTGACCGTGAAACAACTGAATTCACAAGAATTCACAATGAATTGAATTGATTTTGAATAAAAAAATAAATTCAAAACAAACGAATTATTTGAAAATATAAAATTGAGTTGAATTGATTAAATTAATTTGAATTATTTTAGAAACAAAATCACATTGTTGTGTGAGTGTTCAGTGATAATTTTTCGAGACATAGTTTCAAATCGTGCGACTATTATTTTCCATGGTAGTGTCGCCGGGTGGCCACGAATTTCGGAGGAAAAAAGTAAATGACATTTTCAGGTTTCCCGGTCTGTGGCGAGGTCTGTGGCTACACCCTATCAGACAGTCGGATATTGAATCACAAATACTATTAGCATAATTTGTATGCGACTTGGATCCCGTACAGGCAGATTTGTTCTACGATTAATTCAATAGTCGTTAGTATCCCTGTTGAAAATTTCGTATAAAGACGGATAGAATGTGCAGAAAATGCTCAAGAAACAGATAGAAATGGATGGAAACGGATTCGCGAGTTATTCGTTTCTATAGCGTTTTCTGCGATTATATCCGTGTCTATACGAAATTTTTAACAGGGATGGAATGTCACATGCAAAGTCCGGTAACACGTTATGCTATTTTCGTTGGTCATAATATGTTATAAGTTTCAAAATGAGTAAAAATACGTCAAACTGCAGGCGGTACATACTTTGAGTGTTATCGGAATAAAATAAGCCATTATTTCGCTAAGAATTAATTACGAGTGAACCCAATCGTGTATAATTATTTTTTCAACAGCAAGTGAGAAAGCATTGGAGGCGAAAATCGCTGGAAAAAGACCGGCTCTGCCACCGAAAAATTTAATCCAGCCAGCTTCTGACCTTGATATTACCAATGTATCCGGCGCAAAACAGGTACAGCCTTGCAATTTTCTTTGTAAATATCGTCGCATAAAATGATTGTTATTATTCTTTCAATGAATATATTCACTCCAGCAAACTACAAGAGAACAAAGAGGAGAAAAGGTGACAGAATTACTGATTCAAAAGATTGACACACTTCGGAACAAAGCTCCGCAAAAAAAAAAATATTGATCACCCTGCAGCTAAGCGTAATAATAGGACAATCAAGGAAAACGTCAGCAACAAACGTAACGCAGACACATTACAAGATCGGACGAATGTAGCGGAAGAACGTAACGCGGTGAAAAAAGAGAATACAGTGAGTGTTGTTATTAATTTTTTCATCTGAGGATTGCATTGAAAACGGATGTAAACTATTTGTTTAAGAAGATTCATACACTCAAATCTGAAGTTTCCCAAACAATATCATATGCAATAATCGAACATTGAATAGCGATTAAATTGACTCGTGAGCTTCGATGACTTCCCTGAAATTTGAAGAAAAGATCGTTAAATTATGAACAGTTGCTGATTGCCCAGACAGCACAAAAATCGAAGTTGTCGTGAAGTCATCCTATGGACGTCTGAAAGCGCCACCTTAAGACTTTCTTTTGCCCATAAGACGTTTTTAAGAAGAAGTAAGACGTATAGACGTCAGATATTGGCGCATTAGACGTCCATATAGGACGACTTCAAGACAACTTTCATTTTTGTGCTGTCTGTGTGTTTTTCTCGATTTCATTTTCCCCTGGCTTATTTGGTTTAGTAAACTACTCTTCATAATTTCACCGGTACAATGTGTTTTTTATTCAACGCTCAGTTTTATATTGCTATAAATACCGCAAGACAATGCCAATGTATTCTTATGAAATTGAATACTAAACAGCGAAGCATTATTAACGAATTTTTGAACGGACTGGAAGTTTATTCTATCTATTCTCTGGGGGATCAATGTTAGGGGTTGGGGTGATTTTAGCAAAGGGTTAATACTGTCAATCGACAGCGATTAATTAGCGAATAAATCTCACGGGGCTGATTTTTCGATCCATCGTACACTGTAAAAAATGTGGTGTTGAATTTAACACCGATTCAACACAGCTCACAGATTCTATAGTGGTCCACCCCGTTCTGTGTGACCTGCTAGTGTTAATCGTCCAGTGTTAAGATAGTGTTAAAAAGTCATACACCATTAGTTACTCCGTTCGGTGCATCAATGTTTGACATCAGAGTGTGGTTAATTAGAATGACACCAGAATGTGGTTGATTAGAAAGACACCAGAAGGTGGTTAGTTAGAATAACACCAGAATGTGGTTTCTCTGATTTGACACCAGAATGTGGTTACTCCGATTTGACACCAAGACTTATTCTATAGTGGTCCAAAAATAGCATTCGGTGTTAGGAAGTTGGTGTTGAAAGCGTCTGAAACATCAAGCTCGCAACACCAAACTGTGATATCTTTCTACTCTATATGTGGTTCAATTTTAGCCTATCAACACCAAACGGAAAGCACGGTTGCCTTCATATGATGTTGAAGGTGACACACGGTGGTGTGGCGAAGTACTTTGAACGGAGTTGTTGTAAAATATATAGCACTCTCTGGTGTTGTCGCTTGTACACTATTCGATGTTACATCGACCACCATTAGCTTTACGAAACACCATGCAGTGTTTCTTACGACTCCAACCAAATGAAAATTCCAAGAAATGGAATTTGATTGGAGTCGTAGGATATACACCGAATAGTGTTTCATAAGGTCCTTTTATTTTACAAATCGAGGGCTGCACCGGGCTGCACTGAACCAATTTCCTTGAAGCTCAGACTAGTATAGTCTAGTTTACTAGTCTAAGCTTCAAGGTGATTGGTTCAGTGCAGCCCAGTGCAGCCCGATTTTTTGTAAAACGAAAGAACCTATAATGTCAACACTTTGCTCTCACGTGACCTGTTAATTAAATAGCGTAATTCAGAGAATTAGTGAGAAACAAATGATGGATAATAATGATGAAATGGACAGCTCAGAAACAAACTGTCAGTTATTCGATGACTCTCATTCTGATATATGATATAAATCGGGAAAGAGAGGTCTTATTTAGTTTGATATAAAAAACTTCATAATCGAGTATATATTGCTTTTTTATCCTACATGCGTCGAAATAACCCCATATCGAGCATGTCTTACGGGGCAGAAGACTCACATATCTCCCTCGGTCGTGATATGTTATTCGACGCATGCGCAGACACGCGATTTGGTTACTTATCAAACCTAGGGAGCAAAAGTGCGCGTCATAGGCATGATATGAACGCATTACATGAAGCTGTCAGGGAGACAGGCGCGATTTTGATTCGGGTGAAGCTGCCCTCGCTTCGCTCGGTCAGCAAACTTCACCCGAATCAAAATCGCGTACGTCACCCCAACAGCATCGTGTACTAATGCGTTCATATTATCATGCCTATGCGCACGTTTGCTTCTTAGGCTTCATACCTAACCAAATCGCGTGAAAGCGCATGCGACGACTACATATCACGGCCGAATGAGATATGTGAGTCTTCTTTCTCGTAAAACACGCTTGAAATCGGGTTAGTTTGATGCATGTATGAGAAAAAATATCGTATGTCGTTCGAGAGAGAGGCGCGATTTTGATTCGGGTGAAGCTGCCCTCGCTTCGCTCGCACAGCAGACTTCACCCTCATCAAAATCGCTCACCTCTCTCCCTAACAGCATAATCTACTATTATTTCGCTGACTAGAAAGTCGAGTATAAAAAGAAAGAGTACATATGCACATATGGGCATATTCATAGAATTTTTAACTTTTGTGAGGGATAGTGGTTGTGTCCATTCCAAGTACAAATTGGTTACCCCAAGGGTGTTTTCGACTGACAAATACTTTTTCTTGAAGCTAACTGTGATGTTCTAGTATATTTTAATTCATTTCCGCACGTTATGAGTACAAAAATCCTAAAGAAAATGACAAGTCACTGTAAGGATGGAGCATTTATTTTTTTGTCAATTACTATAACTTGTTGACCGATGATGATAGCAACCTAATTTTTTTTTTCATTAATTGTAAGCACGTAAGGATTAGGAAAATGCGAGTCAGATATATGTGCCGGCCAGGTAAGCTCTAATAAAAATTAATGAAATAGCGATGACGAAATTTCTTGAATCGAAGATGATTTTACTTTTTTCATTACAACTTTTTGACCGATCCATTTGAACGAGCGACCTTGAAGTATCTTATTCTACGTATCTTAAGCTATAAAACGGTACTCGACCGGAAAGTGTGCCCACAACCTGAAAAAAGTTGCAAGCTTTTGAAAATTACTATCTGAAGAATAATTCGAAGAAAAAAATCACTATTTCAGCTGGCACACCTGTATATTGATTGTGATCCCATTCCAAGCAATAGTAATCGATAACATTCGTTATAAGAAGTATATTATCAAATCGGTCGCTATTTTTATGCATATTTCGAAGAGATAAATACAAACAAGTAAATATTTTCATAAATCATCAATTTTCATATTTTTTAAAGAAATGTTTACAAACATATCTTTTACGTGCAGTATCCCAGATGTCGTTTTAAACAGCACGAGTATTTATTTTTTATTTATTTTTATTCATTTTTATTCATTTTATTTTTTTTTAATTCATTTTTCTTTCGAATTTTTTTTTTTTTTTTTATTTTATTCTATTTTTCGCGTTTATTATACGCGTAAGACTCTAGGCTCCGTCAAACCGGAGTGCGAATTCGACCACGAAAATAGTTTTTCAAAGATTATTTGAAAAAGAAAGTTGAATTTTGATTTTTGCTCCATCAGCACTTGACCGAACCTTGAAAATGAATTATTCTAATTTTTTTCATGTATACTGAGACTCAAGAACACAGATCATTCTAGTTTTATAGGTGTGCCGTCAATTTTTCCGAAATTTATTTTTGTACCTCAAAAGTTAAAAATTCCATGGATATGCCCATATATATATTACATATGAATATATAAGTTTGATCTAATTCATACATAGGGCTTGAATTTATATTCAGAGATAACTGCTTATGTCAACTTCTTCATGAGGTAAGTATTCTAAGATCTGGAAATTGGATTTTGAACGACAATTAAACTGATACACAATTTACATATCTGTTTTTTTTACCAACATCGCTAATAATTATTACATAATCAAATAAGAAAATATACTCTATCGCCAATGTCCTTGATGGCAGTAAAATAATAGCTGGAGTATTCCGCAAAGTGATAACAAAACTGAAATAAGTACTGCACGTTCATTGCTCATTTAATGCTAGATAATGCGACTCAAGTGAGTTTATTCCCAGTCAGTATATTCGAAGCCTAATTAATATAATTGGAATCATAATCAGTAAATTGATACGGACTAAAGTAAGTGTTATACGAATTCCAATCCAATCTGAGATGCTAGGTAGTACTCTAAATAGTTCAAGTTAGAGTGACAGTTATAGGTAAAATTATCAGGTGACATATAGCTGTTTTCATTTCACTACGTTTCACATCTCTGAACGCCAGATAATATTCATTTGCAGCTAAAACGAGACGATCATGAAAACGAATAGCTATCACATCTATTACCGAAATATGACAATGGAAAAAATAAAAATAAAAAAATCCTCTAAGGTATAAAAAGTGAAAAAAGAAACCATTCGCAAATTTGATGTGTTTCTTCGAGTGAAACATATCCTTCCTTTAACTTATTAGATTTGGATATTGAATAGTTCAGCACACCTCAGTTTTTTTTTTAACCATTGGCTTAACAGCACACCTCAGTCGTGCGATGTTTACCAGATCAAACCCAAAATTACATAAATCTAATAAAAGCACAAGTATATGAATAAAATCACAGTATAAAATATCAATGAATTAAGGTCAACGTGCACTATGCCGAAGCGAAGCGAAACGAAGTTTCATTACCATGCTTTTCTTATGTTTCTTATGGAACGCACACTCCTAAAAAAGCATGTCAATGAAAACTTCGTTTCGCTTCGCTTCGGCATAGTGTGCGTTGAGCTTTATCCTGCACCTTCTACGGATGCGATAATTGCTTATGGTGAAACACAAAATAGGCTAAGTATATGATATACAATTTAAAAGGAAGAAAATATTACACAACGTGTCATAAACTTAAATGATACGATATTTTGGAACGATGTAATAATCGATCGCACCAAAACTTTGGTGATGTTCATAAGTAGTTTGGTGTTGCAAAAACTTCAAATTAATGACATTGAAATAGTTTTCAGTGGCAGGACTAATAGCAAACGCGTGGTAATGCTCGATGAAAGCTGTTGTCTTCCATGGCAGACACACAGCAAATGGGACGTTCTCGTCAATTATTATTTTCATTATTTTTTGAAAGATCGGCAAATCAGAATCTTTGCCAACGTGTTAAACAATAAAAAGTCCTGTTCTGTATAAGAAACGGAAATCAACTTTATCAACCACAAGCACTTTGGCAGAGAGTGGTATTTTTATACCACTGTTCTGTAGTGAGTATTTATCAACTACATATTGGTACTTTCTAAATTTTCCCAATCCAGGAAGTATCCTGGCCTCCAATTCTTTCGTGCACACTTTCCAGTGGAAATACATGTAGCGCTGATGTTGGTTAGCGAGAGTCTTGGCAATATTTTTGAAGTTGCAATATTTTCTGGCTAAGTCTTTAAAGTAATTGTGTTTACCTTCGAACCTCATTGACCATAAAAATATTAAAGGACCCATTCGCTCAATAACCGTAGCATAATGTAGCATAAAATGATGCTTGTGAATCAAATGTTTTTCAAATTGAGTCTGGAATAAAGCATGATGTTCTTCGATTAGTACTCTGAGCTCCGCTATCATGACAGTAGTTACTATCGGAGAAAATATGATATCCATACACTTTAAACGCAGTGTTAACACACGCCATTTCTCCTTTAAAAGATGGTATTTAGGATGAGAAGGCTCTACTAAGTCCCCGATTATTAGCGGCAAGTATCTTATAAGACACCATGTCTGTGCGGCTCGCTGACCTATTAGTACACCTGGCTTGTCTAGAACAATTGGACTTGGCTTATTTTTCATATCAATGGTACCATAATTAAAGGCGCGTATTCTGTCGTTTAACTCATGTGATTTTATCAATTTCAATACATTCACAATGAAATTTAGAAATAATTTGACTTCAAACTGCGCTACACCTTCCAGAATATCATGCATAATATCAACCGACGAGCTGTCAATTACATTAAAGTGAAGCAAATCATTCAAGATACTTCTAGCTTTTATACCAAATAAATTGACCGTTTGATCACTCAAGTCATCACAAATGCGTTCATAACCAGCTATGGTTCTTAAGGGGGTATATACACCTTTAAATGGGTTGAATTTCTGAAAAACAATTTTTCTTTTTTTTTCAACTTGAAGACTCTGATAAAATTGAAAAAAATCATCATGTTTGGGGAGGGTTTGACCTTCATTATCCATATCTTACATCATGTATTACTTCCAGTCTAATAGTAGCTGCGCTGAAGACAGGAAAATACAAAATCACTCGGTTGCCGTAAAGAATCAGACCCAGCGTTGGACCAATCTTGGAATTTTTGGTTCTCAATTGTTCATAAGACATGCCTCTATCAGATGAACATAGAACTTTTCGATATTGCAAAAATTACTTGAGTTATTGAATTTTTTCGATTTTTTTTCTGAATTTGAAAAAAAATTTTGCTTATTTTTCTAATATTTCAACTAAAAATGGGTTTATCAAAAAGTTCTATGTTCATCTGATAGAGGTTTCGATTCTACAAATTTGAAGACCACAAACACCAGAATCGGTCCAGCGATGCTCCTGATTCTTTACGACAACCGTTCAAAATATTCATTCTCCAGAAATCAACTTTTAAGGATGTTTGAGAGATATATTAAAATAGTCAGAATTCATTGAAAAAATTGTAGATTATTCTAACAAGTTTCCCAAAGCCCCTCAAAAAATTTGGAATCGTTTTACTAAACCGTTCAAGAGTTATAACACTTTTTATTTATAGCAAATTTACACGTACTTAAATGGGAAATGTGCTATCAAGTTAATTCAAGTAGGAAAATAGTATTGAAAAAATAGCTAGAAAAATTTGTAAATTTGTAAACTAGTGGATCAGTTATCTAAAGAGCCTGTAGGCAAATAATATTGAGTACTTACCGAATTGTTTATGACGAAAAAAAAGAAAAATAAGGGATATTTACTCTATTATTGAAGGCAGAATGCGATATACAGTGAAAACGTGGCAACATCGCAACAGCTGCGTGAGAGCAGACTAAACATAACTATAGCAAATTCGAAGTTTGCTATAAGATATATGTGGCCGCGTAAATTTGAATATCAAGAAAATGGGTCGGAACGTACGTGATATTGAATTTATTAAATAAATATTACAGTTCTTTGAATACTCATCAACAATTGCAAGAATAGATTGAAAAAAATGCACATTACAGTAATATTGATTGATGATAAAATCTGGTGAAATAATAATTTTTAAATAAGCAGTTCAATAGTTAGATTTATAATTTGAAAATAATTAATGGAACCAGTCCATAATTTTTTTGATACTTGCTTTTTGCAATGATTGCAATTCTTTGTTTTTAATTTTATCTGTAAGAAATATTTCAAGGCTTTTATCATTCGAAGGGTCATGCTTGCTCTTCAAAATATCCATAGTGATTCCAGCTCTTGCCAATTTTTGTCGGATAGACAAACTCACAGTACTTTCCATTGGTGCTAAGCTGTCAACATTTTTTTTCGCGGTTGCAGCTAATTCCCAACATTTGATTTGCTCAGAAAACGTAGTCGCAGATTTCAACAAAGCGGAGTTGCTTATTTTCAATTTTTTGACAATGTTATGCAGAATTCCACAATCACTAATTGCATTATGTGCTCCAGTTTTTGTAATATCTAATGAGTCAGCTAATCCGCTAATTGTACATGAACCTTTTGTTTTTTTCCCAGTAACTTGTCTGATTATTTTTAGAGTATCAATAAATCCATGAATCACTTCTGAAAATTCGCTGGTTAATTTGTTTTTAGAGATAGCTCTGAACAATCTGGGTCCATCAAATGCTAAATTATGTGTTGCGATGCAACATTTTTTTTCAAATGATTTCAGCCATTGGTACAAATTTGCTAAGGCCAATCTAAGAGGAACTGATAACACTTTTTTTCCATAATACAAGAGTTCTCCGGAGCAATTTATCAGTCCGTGCGCTTCAGTTGCCCTAACAGAAATTTGTTGAACTGGATTTATATAGGTTGCAAAAGTATTCGTACCACATTTAGCAGCGATTTGGAGAATATCGCAGTCAGCTTCAAAGCCAGAAGTTTCCAAATCCAGAAGAATGATAGGAAATTCACAAGTTTCTTCTTCTGAATTGCAATCATCGCCGTCAGTCTCTTTTTCTGGTACCGCAGATTGAGTTAAAAGGGAACAATTACTTTGATACGTAACACCTTCCTGATTTTCTTTCTGATGACGTAACACAGCGCGAATTCTTTTTAGCTGCATACGACGTTTTTTGTACTCGTGAGTTTTTATCAATGCGCGTCTTCTTAGTAAAGTTTTTTGTTTCAACGATGCATGCCGTGTATGATGTTTACCTGGCGACAAGCCTAATTTTTGTGCTATTTTCTGCGTGTATCCTTCTCCTATATTTTTTTGTCCTACAGCACATGCGAAACGATAATCAGCAGACGCAGTCCTACTATAACATCTCGATTTCGGGGCTTTGCTAGCCATCATAGCATTGAGACTTTCGTTTGCATTACTGGATGCACCATTAGAAAATTTTTGTGCATTCGCTGCTAATTTATCGAATATATTTTTCAGTTCTTTGAATAATGCTGGATCTTCGAAACCTCCTGGAATGACTTTATGCACATAATTTTCTTTATCTTCATTGTAGCCACACCAGGCACCACATTTAGAATGGTCGTTAAAAGCATGATAGGGTATACTTTGAATCGTATTAGCTAAACCTAAACTATTGCCTTTATTTTGCGATAGAGCATAAGTGAAACATCGATGGAGATATATTATACGATCTTTGGTTAACTCCTTATGATTTTTTTGGATGTTGAATAATTTTTTTTTCACCCCTCCTGACGTATGATTCACATCAGATTGTTTAATGATAGGGTGGTTTGCTGCAGCTCTGCACGCAGCAATTGTCGAGCTATCATCATCGCCCACCAATACTCCAACCTCAATATTCTGAGCTCGAAGTATATCACTGTCGACAACCAGTTTTTTAGCTACATGAGGTTCCATGGCTTTTGCAGATCCATAAAAATTTTTTCTACAGTTCTCATGATCCGATGGCGAGCCACCTCGATCACATGTCCCACATATTCTATTGCACGTAGAAAAATCTAATACTAGGCCAGTTAAACCTCCAATGATAGCTCCAAACCCATTTTTACTGTCGTACTGACGACCCGTTGCTCGAGTACTCCAACCCATGTCGTACGATATCATAATTCTGACTACATCATCCCATGATGCACTAGGATTTGGATCTTGTGAATCAGATTCTCCAGTTCGTGATGAATCATTCATATTCGAAGATGTCGGTGTATCGGTTACAGGTAATACCTCATTGGGAAGTCGTCGATGAATAATAAAATTGGACTGAAATTCTTCCGGCCTACATAATATTACAACTATTAAAGATTCGAACAAAAAATGATAAAACTCTAAGTGAATGTTGTAAATATTTTTTATTTCAAGTATAATGAATCAAAATTTAATCGATGTAAATGTACAATTTGTTGAGTCCATAATTCAAATTGCTAACCTTCTAATCTCTACCTGTTACAGATATTTCAAAATTTAAATTAATTTAAAAAAAACGAATTGGTATTTACAGCTGATTTTCTAAAGTTTTTGATTGTTGTATAGTTTCTTTTTTCTCTAATTTTGCTGCCTCTCTGCAGCTTTCTTTTGCGACGTCTTCTGCTGCTAAACCAACTTCATTTTCGTATTTTTTATAGGTCTTAAAATCAAAGGACGGTATGTTCATACATGAAAACAACTTTTGGAGATGTGTCCAACCTAATCCACTATGTAATGCACCTGAAGAAAAATAAGAGAGAACTAGAAAATAAATTCATTGAATGTCATAAATCTATTGATTGGAAAATACATGGATGAAAAAAAATTTACCAATTACTGATTTATAATTTACGTCGAAACGTAAAGACCGTTTATCTGGTGAAGATTGTTGTTTTCCAGTAGAAATCTCATTTATAAGTAGACATTTGTGACATCTAACCATCAAAATTGATGCTAGTCCTATGCGCCTTTCTTTTTCGATGTACTCCAAAGATAACGCTTCTTTGCATGAAATACACCATAATTGTTGACCTAAACATTTGAAATCAACAATACGGCGTCCGTCAAGTATTTCTGCTTCCTCTTCGGCATTTTCACTGGTCACCGGCTCTTCGACATTTTCACTTGCTACAAACTCGTCAGTTTTACGTTTTTTCTCTGGCACGTTTTTTCGTTGCAAGCCAAGTTGGCGTTGTTGCAATCTATGTAAATAAACTTTTTTGCTCACAATTTTCCCGTTCCATCGATAAATCATAGGTTTTGGCATGGTAAAAATTAACCTCAAACATTAACCTCAAACGGCATCCATGTTGTGAATAAACACTCGCGTTAATGCGCAATGCGCACACGCATGCTCTAGTTCTGCAGTTGGAGGAAGTCACTACTACCAACTATTGAAACGTTACGGTGTTGTCACGTTTCACTGTGTAAAAATGACACCTATTTTATTTAATTAATTTGAATAAGAATCAAATTTATCATTATGTGGGCATATATTTGTTTTCCAATTTTTTAAAAAGTATCTTTAGATAATTTGTATCATTGATTTCAGATATAAAAAAAATCATATATTTTTTTATTTGAAGTTGAATGCAAGGAATATTCACTGCCAAAAGTTTTTTACTAATGATTGAAAATATTAAGAATTTCCCTTAAAAATTGAGTACATGCAAAAAATTCTTGTTATTTTAGGAACTTGACATTAAAAACGAATTTATGAAAATAAATTGGTTCATTTATATGGCGTAATTAGAAAGATATTCGTGTAATCAAAATTCCATATACTTTTGTCTGCGATTGTATCTCCCAAACATCCTTAAACTTTTTTATCAAAAATTTTTTTTTTTATTTCATACTTTTCCAAGAGAAGAAAATGTAGTTACAGGAAATTAAGTTTTAAGATTCTGCTTATGACTAATATGCTGGATCCGCAGCTGCTCTCGTATCGATGAGTCATGAGTCGAGTCGAGTCTAGACACATGTGCCAGGGGGAGGTTCGTAGTGAGTTTTGACCTGTTCTGTACAACAACAGTGTCCGTTAGGTGTCCGGTGAGGCTGTTAGACAAATAATTAATTGCTTTAGAAAAAATCTGATCAAAATTTTTCAACATAAAAATTCTCTAAAATTTTTGATCTTCAATATTTTTGAGATTCAGAAGATGCTAGCACAATTTTTGTCAATACTACGAAAATTCTTTTATCTTTCATCAATCATACCTTTTTTCTTATAATATTTATTAAACTCTTGCAATTAATATATGTATTGTAGAAATACTCATCTTTTTAGAAATCCAAATGTGTAGTTTCCTGGCATCGATTTCAAACGCACTTTTTGATGGATCATCTTCTTTCGATTCCGAAGTCTCATGTCAGATATATAAACACTGTGTTTATTCGATAATGGAAATTACCAGTAGTTTGAATTCGTAATGAAAGCACGATAATATTTACAAACAAGTGGACACCTAACCTCGAAAAAATGTAGATCGCAGCCATGTTCTGTCAATGATCACAATTCAAAAGAATATTGAAAATTAAATATGTGTAAGAATGATAATTACGTAGAATTAAAAGATCACAGAATCAAATTCAAAATCGAAATATATAAAAACGTCATAAAATTAAGCAATGGTGTAAGTGGTGTTGGCGGTGTTGTACAATACTTATGGCACCAATCTGAGGGTTCGCGCGCCGCGCCGCGGCGCTTTTTCGCAATCTGGCACTGTCATGGCTGTAACTTTTCAAATCCTCTAGATATTTTGACACCGATTTATTTGCAGGTAGAGTAGGTCACTAGCATTCCAAATAAATTATAAAAAAAAAAACGATTTTTTGAAAATTCAAAGGTCCAGATACCCCCTTAATAAGTCCAATCATTCTTTACACATGGTTCGCGTTTCGTCTTTGCTGGCTGTACACAATCGACAAAAGTAATGGGCAGAAAATGATTCCACTAAACCAAGCATAGTATTACCTCCCAAATTGTCAAAACTCAATGCGATAATGGTACCCCGTATAATACCGTTTTTAATCTGGATACCTTCAGTTTCTAATAATTTAATATCTCGAATAATCGGTTTCAATATTTCACTAAAGCCACACGTTTTTAAGTCAGGCGCGTAAAATAATGCTATCAAATGAATGCTCTGCAATTTTGAGTTGAATTCTGGAAGAAGATTGCGTAGAATAAAATATATGCCCCCCAACTTGTGCGCATTAGTTTTGCTACCAAGCGGATTTGTTGTCTCAAATTCATCATAGTATAATTGCAGCTGAAGGGTGGGCATAAGTTGGTTGAAAAAAGGGTGTTTCTTGTAATATGAGCCATGATGAATATCTTTATACATTCCTTCGACTTCATCGCGTTCAGATATGATCATCAATAGTCACTCAAGCTGGTATAAAAATTGTTTCTCTTATAGTTAGTACTAAATGAACTGAGTAGTTTTTTTTGTTCGTTAAGATAATTTAGAACGGAGTCATCAGTTTCGATGTTGTTTTCTTCCAAACAATTCAAAACCTTATCTACAACGCCATTTATCACTTCGGTAGTACTATCCACTACTGTCTGCACCAATGACTTAGGCATTCCAGTTGCTTCGAGTTTCAAAATATATTGAGTTGCTGACTGAACCGAAGCATCGTCCAATATATTTTCATTGTTAGATTCTATAGTCGAGTCTGCCTCTACTAAAGTCGTGGATGATGATGATAATAAATCATGCTCATCTGAAAAATCATCATCATCATCATCCTCGACAAATACATTTTCATTGTTATTATTCAAACTACTATTAGATGCTACAGAAACTGAATCGGAAAAATCTGGTTCGGATGACAGTTTTTCAGGTTCTATTCCTATAACGAGTGGAGTTTCATTCATATTGACACTACTCTCACCTATCTTCATCTGTTTTGACGGTGGACTATGACTGTCAGCATTCTCGATCGGTATATGTTTTTTTAAATGTTTACGGAGACCACTATATGTTCTAAATGCGAGCAGACACGAATTAACACAACATTTGAGTGACAAGTTTGAACTGGGAAATAAAGCATGATCGCTGCGAAGATGCCTTGTCACTGTGCCTACTGTTGATAGATATTTCTTGCATGAATAACAAGTAAATTGCATTTTGACTGAGCTTGCAACACTCTACTTACGAACATCACCTGTACCCCTTATGAAAAAAACCCATTGAGCAAGTAATAGTAACTATTGAATACGAATAGTTACTATTGAGTTTGAATAGTTGTCAATAGTTAGTGATCACTATGCTTTTCATCAGGAATATTGAGGCAATAGTTCCCAAGAATCGCTAAAATTGTCAACAGGCAGCACTGTTGAAACTCAATACTTCTCTACAATCAGTTACTATTAGGTGAATAGTTTGCCATCATTAGAGAAATTACCAATACGCAGCACTGTTGAAGCTCAATACTTGTCTACAATCAGGTACTATTAGGTGAATAGTTTGCCATCATTGGAGAAATTACCAATACGCAGCACTGTTGAAACTCAATAATTCTCTACGTTCAGTTACTATTAGGTGAATAGTTGGCCATCATTGGAGAAATTACCAATACGCAGCACTGTTGACATTCAATACTTCTTTGCAATGATTCACTATTGTTTATTCTGCCACTTTTGATCAATGGTATTTAATTATATTAACTGCTGCGCAGCAGCTTGGGTTATCAATAGTTTTATTATATAGCTGCAATGGGTACAATATTATATATAATTCGGCAGCTACTGCAACTCCAGCTCATCTCATTATATATATATATATACATATATATATATACATATATACTATACGTATATATTGTATACATATATACGTGTATATATAAGTATATATATATACTTATATACATGTAAGACACTAAAACGCAGACATCAAGACATGCGTCACAAAAAATATGGTGTGCACCAAGGGCTAAGAGGGCTTTTTTACCTCGTGTGGTTGCAGTACTCGTCTTTGGCTCGCGGATGCACTCGTCTTCGACTCGTGCACCCTCGCCTCCGACTCGTACTGCAAACTCCACACTCGGTCTAAAAAAGCCCACTTTAGGTCCTTGGTACACAATATACTATTCTAGGTAACATTTCACTTGCGATGTTCCAGTGATATTCAATTTGTGACTCACTAGAGATATTTCCAATAATTCATATCAGGAAGGTTCTAGGAATCTTCGAGGAACATACATTTCTTACAACCTACCTGCAATGTTCCATATAGATTCTTCTGAATCCTCAAATCACGTGACCCTATTTATGTGTTATGATATATATAGGGGAGACCGGGACAATTCGTGACAACACGAAATTTTTTTCGATCAAATAACTTTTGCACGTCTGCTGCTGAAAACCTGTAATACCGTCTGTAGATAGGCCTAGTGGTTGTCGATTCAACAACAAACTTTGACTCGCGTATAATATTATGTTGTGTTCTGATTGGCGAAAAAGTGATTTGGACGTGTCAAAGTAAAATTTTGATTTCTTGGAAATTTTGTGTATACTACGAATTAATTGCCTGCAGATTACAAACGGTGAGTTTTACTTATTCACTATGCTATTATACATGCGTATGTAGCACGGTTTGTATGCATTTATTTGTTGTCTATATTTTTCGGGAAATGAACGAAAAAAAGTGACGATGGGGCATTTCGTGACACGAATACCTGGGGTAATTCGTGACACATTTTATTTCGGTATTTATATACAATCTGTATATAAGTATTTTATATTGTCATGAAAATGAAATCGTCACAAATCACCTACATTGTCGTGTGCTTAAAAAAAAAATCTTTCGCATTTTGAACTGATTCGAATATTATTTTTAATTCTATTTTCATATTAGTTTATTATTCATTATTTTCAGGTGATAATGGTGCGCAATTATATTCGCAAGACTCCTGCTGTGTGCGAAGAAAATATGAAAAAGGCAATTTCCGCCGTAATAAATGGAAAATCATCTGTGAGAAATGCTGCGAAGAAGTTTAATGTTGGCAGAATGTCTTTGAGCCGTCACTGCGATTCTGCTGATAATGAAAATATCAAAATCAGTCGACCAGGATTAACACCGGTAATTTTACCGCTGAATAATTATAAAAACAAAACATAAAAAAATAATCATAACAATAACAAAACGAGACAATAAAAACGATCAAAACATTTATAGGTTTTCAATGATGAACAGGAAAGAGCGTTGGTGAATTACATTTTGGAAGCATCAGATATTTATTTTGGACTTTCGCCAAAGGAAATTCGCAAGTTGGCCTTCCAATACGCAAAACAACTAGACTTGGACATGCCGCTTTCTTGGAAGGAGCGAGAAAATGCTGGGGAAGATTGGCTCACTTGTTTTTTGAAACGGCACAAAAACCTGTCGATCCGCAAACCTCAAGCTACAAGCCTCGCTCGAGCTACAGCTTTCAATCGAGTGACTGTTTCCGAATTTTTTGGAAATTTAAAAAACATATACAACCGACTGGCCTATCCTCCACGATCCATATACAATATGGATGAAACCGGACTAACGACTGTACAAACTACAGACAAAATTGTGAGCCGCCGAGGTTTTAAGCAAATTGGACGAGTTACTTCCGGAGAACGGGGAACGTTGGTTACGATGGCGTTGGCTGTGTCGGCTCAAGGAAATTTTTTAGCACCGTCTTTTATTTTCCCACGAGTACATTTCAAACCTCATTTCTTATCCAACGCACCAATCGGAAGCTCCGGAAGTGCAAACAAAAGTGGCTGGATGATAACTGAAGATTTTTTGATGTTTTTGAAACATTTCCAAAGCCACTCTCAGTCTTCAGCGGCAAATCCTGTGCTTTTAATTATGGACAACCATCAGTCTCATATCTCGATCGCTGCCCTCCAGTTTTGTCAGCAGCACCATATCACAGTTTTATCTTTACCACCCCACTGTTCGCACAAGCTTCAGCCACTGGATCGAAGCGTTTTCGGCACATTAAAAAAAGCATACAACCAACATTGCGATTATTGGATGACAAACAATCCTGGTAAAACGATGTCAATATATGACATCCCTTCGATCATAACCAAGTCTTTACCTTCGGCCGCAACAAATACAAATATCACGGCCGGATTCCGTGTAACAGGGATCTTCCCTTTTAATCCTGATATTTTTGATGAAATTGATTTTTTACCCAGTCAAGTCACGGATCGAGCATGGAATGGAGATGACCAATTACGGCCAGGGACCTCAACGCAAAATGATGTCTAAGGCCTCAAATACAAATGACAGTGACGATGACATCCCCCTCGCTCAAGTCCTTCAATCCATTAGATCGTTTCCAAAAGCGGGTGCGAGGAAAGTCACTAATACAGAACGAAAACGCAGAAGAACTGCAATTTTGACTGACGCTGAGGAACTCAACACGCTGATTGAGGAACAGACCAAAAAAGTACAAAAACCTAAGAAGAATATAAGGAAGAAGCCTTTCAAGAAGCAGCCAGCTCACAGAGGACGTGGACGCCCGAAAAAGGTCGTTTCTCGCAGTTCTGAAGACGACGAAGGCGAAGCTTAATGATTTTTTGGTTTTTCGATTCCACCTGATGTATAAAGTTTGTTTAATAAAAACCTTCTCTGAGTGAGTAAGTGTTGGAACTTTTGGTTAAAATCATCAGAACAGGATGAATTCAGATATTTCATTGGTTTAAAAAAGTGTCACGAATTGCCCCGTACCTTGTCACGATTCACCCCGGTATTGGGGCAATTCGTGACACGAGACACAGTGAGACATTAGTTGTTCTACTTTGTAAGTAATACGATTGAAAGACACAAGTCAATTTTTTTTCAAAACTAGAAGGTTGAGGGATGAAAAAACAGCTAAGACATATCCTGATCTCAAATAACTGATTTCAGAAAAAATTCATAACTCAAAGATGTCACGATTTGCCCCGGTCACCCCTACTGTAATTGTCTGCATGTGCCTGCAGTATGATGTGCGCTGAAATCCTGCTGGCGATCATTGCCGTTGATCGTGACGTGAATTGTGTGTTATATCGTGTTTTCTGGTGTCAAAAGATAAGTATTTATATTGAAATGTACAATATCAATTTCTGGATTGTTATTTTCCGCATACCTGGACGAAGACCAGCGAGTATGCCCCTGCGACTGTTTCATAACCTCAAAATCATGTTCAGTTGAATCTATTACTAATATTCCTTCATTATATATAATTTGATAATTATACAGTAAAATCAAGCTGTATATGTAGTGGTTATAATCTGACGCCGATACGACAATGAGTACATGGGCGATTTTATCAAATAATAACTCAGTCTGGGGTCTCACACCACCCCTTGTTATTGTGTGACTATTTTGTTCAGATTTTTGTGGATCAATTTCATAAATTTTTATGTGAGTTTTATGTCAGTGCAAGCCAACCTTCGGAACGATTTTAATTTTAATATTGGTATCCCGTTACAAATAAAAATCGGAAAAACCGGAATCCACGGATCGTTTTAGTGTTAAAATCATCGTTGTTCATCATAGAATTTGTGTACATTTTTTTGGGAATTAGACAAATGACGTTTTCGAGATATATGTATGAGTCTAAGAGCTGACGACCAAAATTGACGATAAAATTATCTCGCCATTCTGGTCCTCAGCTCTCCGACTATATGTACATATGGCCTGCATAGATGCACAGGCACAAGCTCACACACACTATACGCACTTCTAACAATACATATTCAAGTGATATTCCAGATATGTACCTGAAACGTAACCAATATTGTAAACCTACCATGTACATTACTCTATGACGTTTCGGGAACGTTAATTAGTAATGTAAGTCGGCGGACATTTGCACATTCCTGTGAGCTAGGCTGGAAGGTTGCTGTAACATACCGTGACCTAACAGCAACATTACAATCTTTCGACCGAGACATCATTGTAACATCTACGTAATGTAACTGTGCTACGCGGGTACTCAATATAACATGAATTACCGTAATGTACAGGGTCTGAGTAGCAATAAAGAAGGATCTGACAATTCTAATATGAAGAAATCTGCTGATAAACCGATAGTGGGCAGCGCCCCAAAAAAAGCCAAGCCAAATTCATATGTGAGTATGACTATATACATCACATGTATGTACCTCCACACTCCACAGTTGTTATTTATGCATCGTTACATTCTCAACCGTCATTCAGGACAAAAGAGATGCTGAAAAATCACGTGGTGCGGATCCGGGAAAGAGTTCCACGTCTGAAAAGGTCGTAAAAAAGAACACTAGCGGTGTAACACTGAAAACTGTATGTATGACCGTGATTGTATGTATACTTACATATCGTTATATATTGTATTTAATATTTCTCGAAAGTCACGTAGGCTGCGAGATCTACTAAAAATTCACAATCTATCGTTTTGGAAAAGAGTTCCACTTTGAACATCACACGCGGAAGTAATAGCAGTGAAACACCGAAGGCAACCATACATTTGGTGAGTAATTGCATCGGTGGAACCAGAAAAAAATATTGAATGAAATGAATTGTGATTCCAAGCATACATTTTATTCGGCACAATTGACAAATCCCCTTCGTAGAAATCTACACAAATTTAGGCTTAACTTGGATATTTGATTCACTAGGTGTAATAGATCTTGCACG
Organism: Tenthredo livida; assembly: GCA_963992785.1. Lineage (NCBI taxonomy): Eukaryota > Metazoa > Arthropoda > Insecta > Hymenoptera > Tenthredinidae > Tenthredo > Tenthredo livida. The sequence continues at coordinate 20,325,300 of OZ023064.1, forward strand.
TTGTTCGGTTGAATTCTGGTGCAGATGAAAAAGGATCAAGATTCGCGGCAGCGAATCGCCGCCAAGTACCCGTACCCGAATATATACCCGTATGGGTACCCGTAGGGAGGCGAGCGCTAGCCGGGACTCTATTTTCTCGGGGGAACTCTTTATACCTGTAAACACGAGGTCATAACTTCGAAACGCGTTAATATTTTCCGATCAAATTTACAGAACAGATATTCCCCCACCACACGACTTCGCTGTATAAATTTGATCGTAATCGGTACACTAGTTTCTGATATATTAGTCACGAAAGTTGATGAAAAAGCATCTTCTTCTTCTTCTTCTTCTTCCCGGTCAGATTTTCGCTAGACGCTTGCTTGTCCTCACGTTTCTGAACGAACGGTGAAACGGATCGACTTGAAATTTGAAACGTGGGTACAAGCCATTGAAATCTCGCCCCCTATTGATTTTGGCATGACTCTGAATCCGCACTCGGTCGATATGTGGTAATGAAGTTACTAAGTGAGCTACAGAGGGTCAACGGAATCAAAATGGCCGTCGGACAGCTGTCGGATCGCGCTATTGACAGTTAGATTATTCATAATTTATATATAATCATATTATATGGTTATTATATATTTATGTTATATAATTATATAAGGTGTTGTCGGTCATGCTAATGGTTTTATATCAGTTAATCAGTGATGCAGTGAATCAGTGAACAATAATCACAGTGAAGTAGTGCGACGTCCGTGGTTTCACGCCGATGACCGGTATTATTTGATAAATCTGCATGATGGCCTGTTGTAATTGCACGGAACAGATCCTCTAAGCTGGATTCAAATATAGATAAAGAATAAACCAACGAACTTGGCAAAATATTATTTCACTTCAAAACGAAGCAAGTGAAAAGAAAGTTATGATAACTTACATTAAACGGTATGTACTGTGACGTTGCATTTTGCAACTGTCACAGTCGGGCCACTAAGATCAGTGACAACGTGAGGACGGACAACTCCAGAAAGTAGCCAAGGTCTCAGGTCAGAATTTAGTTAATTATCGCTTATATTATTTATCATTTCTCCCCTTCTATTCTATGAAATTCTGTAAAATGTCGATGCTCGGAGGACTACGCCAGGACGTCGAGGGATTCACCCGACGTCTAAATCGAGGTCCTTTCCGAATTATTGGTTCCCGTCTTTCTCTCCAACGCTCTCAGTCGTGGATGCCGCAGGAAAGGTCGAATAAGGGCGACTCACTGAGTCCCTCCTCCCGTTCCCGCAGACTCCTCAGCCTGGTGCTGGACCACTTCCCGTCAACTATTTCTGGACGTCTCGGCAATGGTTGAATAGAGCAGGGCGAACACCCAAAAGTAACCCGACCAAAGCTTCCCGTTGCCGAAGACTTATCGACCTGGAGTCGAGCTAGACCATGTCATCGACTTTCTCGTCATCGTCACGCTATCGTGAGGTTACTCAAGAAAGGTCCCGATAGTAGAACTTCAATCGTGTGATGCAGGCCTGTCCGTCAGCCTTCCATACCGCCCATGGGGAATTCTGGATGCAGATCCGGTTATTGGGGCATCAGAACTTCCGCCAGATCCTCTAATTGGTCAGTTTTCTAGTTAAAGCGCAACTAGGGTGCACTTCATCCCGACGATGATCCCGAGAAGTCCCGAGACGAGAGACCAGAGCAGAGAAGAGAAGAGACGAGGAAAGAAACCGTCGAAGTCCAGTCTACTACATTTGAAATATCCCGCCGTACCGTGTAGCTAACTACACGCCTGGACAAATATTCAAAACTCAGGCGAAATAGGAAAACGTGTTCCCGAAAGTACGTCCAACCGTACTCGGCGCCTGATTGGTCGCCTCAACTACGTGCGACGATCGGCTCATGGCATGGAAATCCCGAAGCTATAAAATGTAGGACGACACAGGACTCGATCTACTTCTACGCTCGTCCGTCGTCACGACAAGACGTCAAGATCCCGACAGTGATATACCGACTATCCCGAGTTTCATATTTCTCCTATTCTGTTCTCTTATCATTTCTTCGTTATTCTGTTATCTTTAGTCTTATATAATATTTAGAATCAGTTAAAAAGAACACTAAGTGTCTTAGTTAATCCCGTACTGGTACGAGGAAGCCTTTATTTCTTCGATAAGGTAAGACGTATTTTCTGTAAAACCACGAGCTAGTTCACGAATCCCGTCTAGTTATTTAGTCTGTTATATATTATATATTTGGTGTGACGTAGGTCACGAAATAACGGAACGTTAGTCTTCGACTTCGTCCCGAGTTTTTAGTATTCTAGTAGTCTGATTAAGGACGGATTCACGAGCTGACTCGTGCTTAGCATCTCTTTCGGGGTTTTCTTTCTTTATTCTATTCTATTCTTTCTCTTACGCTGCTTAACGCATGACGTAGAGTTTAGTGGTTTATTCTTTTCTTAGTAGTGAATAAAATGATAGCGATCGACCTGTAGACAAATAATTTCTGGAGATAGCGAGTGTAGAAGCAAGCATTTGTTATTTAATTTATAGTTCTTAGTTATTAATATTCTGTTTGATTTATTCCGCATGATTATTATATTATAATATTATCGTCTGATATGTTTTCCCGTTCAATTGAATGGTATATTCCGTATTATATCGAACCGCATTGCTTTGATATTTTTGCTATTATTCTATTGTATTTTCTGTGAATATTATTGACGATCTAATCCCGATATTCTTGAAACTGTCTGAGGCATAACGATAATTTTGTAAATCGAGTTCTATATCCCGTAAAATACGGCAAATTTGTTAATAAATCGATCAGATATGAAATGTTAAACATTCTTGTCCAATTTGGCACCCCGCCCCTCTACCGTAATTAGTTGATTATATTCTGAGCTAACTGGCAAGTTCCGCCGTCAATCGTCTAGTATTTGTTATATTTATTATATTTCAAGTGTCGTTTTCACGTCTGGCGCCCAACTCTAGTTTTTGGTCTTATTTCTTTAATTAATTCATTTCTCACGTATATTGACGCCGAAGTGCACGGATTACCGGGTTACCCCTTATCCCTGAAAAAGTGTATTCGTTGCAGTACGTACATTGATTTCCACTAGATTTTACACATAATAGATGAATAGACCAGCCTCAACTTCTCTATTTCCACTAAATTCATGACTCGTTATTTGTTTATTGATTTGTATGTTTCCTACCATCACTTGCGATGCAATTATGGATCTCTTGGCGTTAACATACTGCCGACGATAACTTTCAGCGCCCATGCCATCTTTGCGTTCACCTGTTCAGCGAAGGTAGCCTACAATTCATAGCTCCAACGTAATAAGAATGTTAGGAAAATTAGTCGTGATATGAAACCTCTCATTTAATCCTTTGTCATTTTCTATGTTTCACAGTCGGCTAGACTTTTCCTATCCGATCATCGATCCATTGGAATAGTCGGAGATAATGCTTTGACAGAACGACGTCCCGAACGATGGTTCCGATTATCAATCCGTTGAGATAGACGAACATAACACCTCGGCAAAACAGCGTCCCAAGACAAAGGTAGCCCACAGTTCATGGCTCCGAAATGATAACAATCCTAGGAAAATCAGTACTCATATACTAAAATCTCTCCTTCAATTCTTCGTTATTTTATATCTTTTACAGTCACCTGGACCATTCCTATCCCATTATTAATCCATCGGAACAGAAGAGCATAACATTCCGGCAAGACGATGTCCCATAACAGAAGTAGCCCACAGCTGCTCCAAAGTTATAACACTCTACGTATCTTCTTCAAATGAACCAACTTCGACCAGCCTACCAATCGCTAACTTCACCTACTTACACATCAGCACCACAAACTAATTATCGAACAGACTAATATATTTGAAATTGCTGATCATTGGAAGTGTTAAAATAGTACAGTACATGTCGTATACTATTTTGTTCAACTCAGTGTGCGAAATTCTTTACCTGTAAAAAACTCTAAAAAGTAGGAAAGTATAGTATATATTCAAATATTAGTGACAGCGGCCGGGTGAGGACGGGGTCCAAGAGCAGAGCACCTGGTCAGGGTGCAGGGGGCGAAGCCCCCGCTGGGAATGCCAGGGGCGAAGCCCCTGCTAGGGGTGCAGGGGGCAAAGCCCCCGCTGGGGATGCAAGGGGCAAAGCCCCTGCTGGGGATGCAAGGCGCCAAGCCCCTGCTACGGGTGCAGGGGGCGAAGCCCCCGCCGGGGGGTCGGGGGGGCAAAGCCCCTCCATTAAAAACAAAATACTTTCAAAAATGATTTTCAATAGCATAAAATTCTATTAGTCTTTGAAACTAAGAAATGAGGAAATCAAAGATGAACAAAAATCTTTTTCGTCCACTTCAAAATATCCCTTTTCGTAGTCTATCAATGGAAACGCAAATTCGAGATACAAGTTATTATCTTTATCAGATAAGCAAGGCTCATTCAATTTTGATAGAATTATATTATGTTCTGCATAAATTTTATTTTATTTATGAATAACATGTAATGTTAATTTGAAATATTGGCAACGCTATTATTCAATCAGTAAATATGTATATGTCAACACAACTTGACACAAAATTGAGAAGGTTGAAGAGAAGAAAAATATTTTAGAAATTATTATTTTCAAACGAAGAGAAGTTAATCATTTTTACATATGGAAGTGTGAATCGGGCATGTCGCACACTACCAACAGGCATAAGAAATCGAGTATCACACACTGAGTTGAAAATAGTACAATACTATACAAGAGTGGTGTAACTTTTTCTGACGAGTGTGAGATTGCAGCACGAGCCGAAGGCGAGTGATGCAATCACACAAGGTCAGAAAAAGTCTTTCCGTCAAGTATTATATGGAATTTTACTTGATAATGTGTGAAAATGGAGCGTGCGTAAAACATCCATTATCATACTGAGTGAAGTAATGGTATACTATGATACGAGTGCGGTAAAACTTTTTATGACCAGTGTTAGTTGGCAACACGAGCCAAAGGCGAGTGTGCATTTAATATCTTTACAAATCTAGTTGAATTGTTTGATACCTTGAAATATGCTATCCATTGGATTATTAGTGAAATGACAGGAATTGAAAATCAAACACTCTTCTAATAAGTGTCAAAGCTTCCTTTGGTTGCAAAGTATAAGCAAAAGAATCAATCTGGATATCACATATCAGAAGGTGTGCTATACGAGTCGATATTTCTCAGTTCACCTTTACCACGGCAACATGTGATATATTTAAGTAATTACTGTAACATTCAGATGATTGATCGTTCATTGATTTGTATGATTCGCACAGTGACCTGAATTGAATCGCAGTAGACAAGCATGCAAGCTGCGAACAATCAACGTTGCAGAACACATATGAGCCTGTTACTGCGTCAGGCAACACTGTCTTCCAAACTATGGCTGAAAAATTACTGATTAAGTACTTAATTTAGGTTGAAACTGTATACTAAGGTTGAAGTTCGTAACGTTTACGTAACAGAATATTCGTTGAAACAATGCAATATTTCGTGATTAAAATGTTGTTAGAATTGCAAAATATGCTAGAATAACGTGTTTCACACAATTTGAGGAATTATACACCGTTCTTGATCCATTTGAAATTCGAGCCTTGAATTTGAGAATTGTTTGGCGAATATTTCGTTGAAATAACATTACGAACTTCAACCTGATACTGTATAAGACACAGTTGAGTTCCACCTAATGAATTATTTATGTTTGTCACAGTTGACAATTGAAGTAAATGTGTTTGTCTTTCGCTGAAAGTTTTTTCCCTTGTCCAAATTCCGAATGTATTTCTTGTGGTAATCAAACTATAATAACGTATAACCCTGCTCAAATTAAATGACCAATCTTTCTCAGTTCTGGTACTTGCAAAAAGAAGTGAAATCCCACGATAAACATCCAAAGATGTAAAAAAATCCGCCAAGTACTCAGACGAAAATCACAATTGCTTTATAAGTAAAACGGTTCGCCAGTCTCTGTCGTGAAATCAAGAAAAAAGCCAAGCACCGAACGTACAACTGCGATCTCTCAGCAATTTGTTAAAAAAAAAATAAAGAAACTCAAAATCAAACTCAAGTCTACGTCGTGAAGTCGGAGTTTCGTGTGAGGATATCGAAGCATCAGTCCAAGAGCTACCCTAGTAGCATGGTGAAATCGCAAGCAGCTTGAAAGCCTAACTGATACAGCCTACATAATAAAGAAACCGTGTAGATTTGCGCAAGAATACGTTTAAACTGACATCTGTTGGAAATCTGATCCAATTCTTGCGTTTAGGGCCTTGCAAGATCCATCCGCCGAACCATAATGGTCTGCTTCCGCTTATTTCTGTGGATCTTGCACCCGAAAGATTTTCAAGCACCTATACGCGGGAATTGCGAATAGCTTGTTCAATGTCGTCCCTAGTTATTTGTGCAAGACTCACGGCAGATTGCGCTAGCCGTCTTGCGATTCCCCCCGCCCCTCGCAGCCGTGAATACCTATAGCTATTTCTGTGGCTATTTCCCAGTGTTATTGGTATACAAACCGTCGGTAATGAGTCTTTGAATGAAATTAGGAAATATACTTACCGGCAGTCGGTATATTTTTACTGCGAGACGGAGCCTGCCAAATGGAATAATGAAACAGTTGGGAGACTAGGAATATATTGGAAGTTGTAGTGATATTGACTTGATGTTTATTATAATATGATGTTGAAAATGTGTTTATTATTCTGAGTGAATAACGATACATTTTTCGTTTGTAAGTATGAAATTTACTTTAATTTTAATTTGTTATTTAAGTAAATAGAGATAAGTTACTCTTTTATGAATATGAAACTGGGATTCCTTCAGAAATATCCTACGGATATTGGGTCGAGATTACGGACGATAATAATGAATAAATACGTTTATTGAGACGGTCAGAATTCACAAGAAAAAACAATTATCGAATACATTTCTTTGAGAGTATTGATCTCAGAAATTCATACAGAATGGATGGTCCTGGTATATCCGACTAAAACGATCACTTTGCCTGTCCTTCTTCTGACTTATCGCGATTTTCACACTGAAATAAAAAGAACACAAAACAACAGCCGAAACGGACCCAGTATACAGTGGTAAAATTTGATAACAAAATTAACTTTTAACTTTTTTGCAGCGCTACGCCCTACTATTGCCCTGTGTAGGTTCGCCTGTTAGGCTATTGTTTGGATAAATGATTAATTGCATGAATAAATTTAATAAACATGTCTTATTATTATTAGGAATGTTTCAATCATTAACGGATGAACGGACCGAGTTCGGATCAAACATATGAAAACAATTATAATGACGATAGAAGTTGAAATGAATAAATAGCATTTATTTTAATACGGTCTCATACACATCGATCTTTCAAATATGATAGCTTTGATTAACGATGCTTTATAATCATTGATCCGTAATGAAAATTGAAGAAAACAAAAAAAAAAAAAAACAAAGACAAAAAAATAAAAATAAAAAAAACAATAAAATCAACAACAAAAAAAACTAATGAAAAACAAAGAACGAACCGGCACCCGAATAATTTTTTATGCTGGAAGAGACTTTATGAAAAAAAAAACTTAGGTGCAGAAAATAGTCAGACTGGAGAATCATTGCAGCGAAAAGATAAGATCGAAATTGCTGTAGAAAGATGGGAATCGTCACAATTTCGGTACTATTTGAATAAGCTGCGTCGATGAGCTGAAATTGAAGAATAAGCGTTATCTCATTTAGTTATGATGTAGCAATGGAAACATGTAGTATCGCTGATCGTCTCTTGAATGATTTTTGAAGACCGGCATTTTGTAGCACTTTTGCTTGACTTCATGAAGAGGAATAATCGACAGATTTGGCGATAAATCTGAGCATATGCAAATATCAAACAGACTCCAGGGTATTCCGCAATTGAATGGATCCTCTCCGCTGTTGTAACGACGCACTACCAGATGATAGCTGTCGTCGTAACGAACAATATTCTCGATATCACAAAACGAACTATCATAGAATAAACAAGAATTATCTTTTTGTCCAGTAGTGAAAACAAATTTATTTGTTCTGATTTTGGAATATTGAATATATTCACGGGTATTATTCAATGGGAGTGGGCCATTTGTATGCTCTCCAAACACACGGAGTGCATCAGAATTCTTTCTCACCACGCTCGCGAAGTTTTTAATTTTCCTTTCGTAAAATCGTTTAGCATACTGCTGAAGCGGACGATTGTTACTTCTTACGTATTTGCGAATTATGCGCACATTGTTTTCGTAGGGAAAAGCAGAAAATTCATCTAAGGGACCAAATCGCCTCACATCTTCTACAAGATGTAATAAGCCATGTACATTGAAACTCAAAAATGACTGGCCATATATAACTTCCGCTTTACTAACGAACAATTTTAAGGCATGTTCTGCAAATGTCAAAAGATATTCCGAAGGTGACTGAGAAGCAAGAATGCGTACGGACAAATGCAATAGTAAAAAATGTGAATAAGTGTCTTCGGATAGTACATCTGCGAAAATATTAGGCCCTGCATACAGAAGGATATGCCGGAGTTGCGTAGCTTTATATTGCTTGTACCGATTCAGAGAACAAGGTCGTCGTGCGAATTCTTGCGGACACCAGTCATTTAATCCTTCTAACCGAGAAGATAATATCTGTATTTCCCTATCGGATAATTTTACATTCACATTGAACTTGCCATGGAGTAACGCCTCTAATATTTTTTTCATAACACCTATACATACGAGGTGCATATACTCAAAAGGAACATTGGACACTTGATTAATACCCAAGTCAAGCAAGGGGGTTCTTCCATCTTTATGATGATCTTCATCAATACGTCTAGCATACTCATCATCCGTGCGCTGAGTGTTATTAACGCCAGGGAAAGTCATACGGTTATTGTGATAAACACCGGTTATCTTACACTTCGAACAAGGATTGGTAGACATATGCCCGAAATGATTCAATATAAAAGCTCTAGCGGGTGCATCAGCAATAAAATTACGTAAAATAATAGAATATTTTTTCTTGTCAAACTCGATTCCCCCTACTTCTCTAATTTTGTTAATATCTGTTATTAGATAGCGGAATAGGTCGTTACTATTTTTTGGCTTCGCCGGGCCATAGTACAATCCAACCACTACTGGAAAACTATCTGTCAAATTGACAACTTTTATTTGCAAAGGCCAATATTGATGTGATTGTTCGTTATCAGCTGCAGCACCATCAGTGCTTACATCGATTATAAGTGAAGTGGGAATTTCATTACAACGGCATAATATTTCGCTAAGAGCATCAGAAATACCAATATGTACATATTCACCCGGTTCCATGTGGACGACATTCACTTTCTCCTTCGGAGTACTTAATAAAGTTCGAACATCTGTCGGCAAATTTTTGAAGCAACAGTGAGAACGGAGAATTTTCAAAATTGCATTACCTTGCACAGCGTTGATATTATGCTCGGTGATTAACTCGGCCAAACTCGATTTTAAACGCTTACTGTCATCTACACAACTATTGCGATCACGATCTGCATCGGAGGAACGCTCTCTTACAGTATGAGATAATGTTTTTACATTTTCACAAGCCACGTCTGCAGTTGCAGTACAAACGGGGGCTTCCACGATAATTTGTTCAACATCAAAACCTCGAGTGAGCTCTGCGGTGAATTGATCTACATTTACGTATCGAGTGGGCTGTACGCTAAATTGTTCCACATCGAGACTTTGAGAGGACTCTACTTTGATTTGTGTAGTAAAATTAGAACGCGAAAAAGATGAACTTCTACGTAACCTGTCTATTTCTTTAATACGCGAAAATTGTTGTCGTTTCGTTAAATCTGCATAGCTTTTTCGATTAATCCTCTTCATTACTTTTTGGTGAATATGTTTCAAATAACAGGAAAATTATTTCCTAAATGTATGTAATCGCGATGAGAGAATAAATTTCTGAATCTAAAAGTTTTCGCCAGTGATCGAATATATTCAAGTACTCACCATTTACCCTCAATGACTCAAAAAATTATGAAATCGCATCAATCAGATTTGAAGGTTTGTCGTCTCGCCGTCCTGAAATACAAATTTACGTTGGAATACTTAAAATACAAATAAAATAGACATGCAGTTTATTACTTCATTTTCAATTGATCCGATATTTGAGACTGAAATCTAGAGTGCAACTTAATTTATCAGTTAGATTTAGACGCGATTATATTCTTAAGAGCATGTCCTAGTCCTACCTTTACCGGCTTTAAAAAAAAAAAAAAACATCGAAAAAACTCCGAAACGATGGTTAATAAAAATGATTTATAATGGATTTGTTCGATGATTAGGGACGAATAGGTTCGATCCAGTACCCGAGATCCGTTAAAATCGAGAAAAATTAATTTTTTATGTTCGTCAAGTGCGTCCGTGTCACCTATTTTATGGTTAATATCAAAGTCTACGCGTCAAAAACGCAAGAACCGGCAACGTACAGTCTACATGCAATGACGAACATTTGTGTCTAAAAATTTTGTTGCTTCACGCAACAATAGGGCGATTAAACCGAAAGTATAGAGCGGTAGTCGAGATGTAAATAGTGTAAAATTGTCGATTTCTGACAGCTGATCGTAAGACATGAGATTATAAATATAATTATTATATTGAAAATATAATATTTTTATTATAATAATTATATTATAATTGTAATTCAATTATTACGCACGATGATTGACGCGCAGAGCCATCTGTCGGGCGTTTCGTTAGCCGAGGACCGTCTCATGTCTCACGATCAGCTGTCAGAAATCGACAATTTTACACTATTTACATCTTGACTACCGCTCTAATTATCGAATAAATCCATTACACTGGTCAACACGATTTTGGGGTCTGTCTTCTGCATCTGAAATTTTGGTTTCTCCTACGTTAAAAAGAAGGGGAAAAATAATTTTTGTGATCAAAGTTCGCATTTGAAGAAACTATAGAGCAGTTTTTTTGTATTTTTAAGAAAAATAATAGATTTTCCATATTTTTATTTTAAATTACGATTAAAAAAGTTTTTGCTAAACACTCGAGTCTTTATTATTCAAGATTTGTGATAAACAATAGCAAACAAATATAAAATAACAAAAATTCAAGTTCAAAAATGAAAAAAAAAATGAAAAGCAAACTTTAAAAGCTGAAAATGGAAATTTAAGTGTTTTTCGATGTCTAGAATCAAAATAACAGAAACCCAAAAAAAAAAAAAAATTTTTGACCTGTGTTATTAATATAACTATCACAAAAGCAAACTTTGTATGGAAAAAAGGTTTTTCCTTTTCGTTTTTGTGCATAATTAACCAGAAAATCGTAAAATAAACTTTAGGACAGAGAACGAATTTTTTTTTGTCGAGTCGTGTTATATATCATTTTTAACCATCGTTTCGGAGTTTCTTCGACGTTTTGCTTTTCTTTAAAGCCAGTAAAGGTAGGACTAGGACATGCTCTCAAACGAAAAGACTATTTATAGGTATGAAAAATGTATAGAAAGTATAACGATGCCAATATTTATTCCGAAATTTCTTCGTCAGGAAATTTTATGATGACAACTATTTCCATCGACCTTCGTAGATCCATTTTTTAGCCAAACAATTTATTGCCAAAGAAAATAACAAAACATTCATATGAAAATGAAAATGAAAATGAAAATGAGGGCGCCTACTGATTATAATCGTTTGATTTGCGTGTGGATTTAGTTGGTTTAATAGCTTAGTATCGGAGTAGTTATTATTTCACGACTGAAACTCATAGTTGAGTGAAATCACGTCAAGTGACCCCCCCCCCCATTATCCACTGAATCATGGAATTCAAGTTCATATATTTTTATCAAAAGTAGTCATTACCAACGATCGTGCCTTAATTTTTGACTGACTTCTCCGTCAGATAATGAAGTTTTCTTTCTAGTTATATGCGTCATATATTTGAATTTAATATGTATTTCGCAAGAAAGTTTCACTGCCCGTGATTAGTTTAAAACTTTAAACGATCGTATACATTTTTATATCGGAGAGCGGTGAGCGGTAGTAGATAGGGTGCAGTATGGCCCCGGTTTTATGACCCCCCATAAAACGGCCCCCCGCTGTGAGGGGGGGGGGGGGGTCGCCGGTTCTTGCCGCCGCCATTTTTTTTTTTTTTTTTTTTTTCCCGCAGCTAACCTAACCTCACCTAACCTAACCTAACCTAACCTAACCTAAGTGAATATCCTTGATTTTAACCTAAGTGAATATCGTTCATTCTAACCTAAGTGGTTTCCGAGGCTTCTGCAGTATGGGTCCGAAATATATATATAGATATACCTGGCCATGACTCCGTCACTTCTGCAGTAAGGCTCCGAAATATATATAGATATACCTGGCCATGACTCCGAGGCTTCTGCAGTATGGGTCCGAAATATATATAGATATACCTACCCTTGGTTCCGTTGCTTCTGCAGTATGGGTCCGAAATATATATAGATTTACCTACCCTTGGTTCCGTTGCTTCTGCAGTATGGGTCCGAAATATATATATATAGATATACCTGGCCATGGTTCCGAGGCTTCTGCAGTATGGGTCCGAAATATATATAGATATACCTACCCTTGGTTCCGTTGCTTCTGCAGTATGGGTCCGAAATATATATATATAGATATACCTGGCCATGGTTCCGAGGCTTCTGCAGTATGGCTCCGAAATATACAGAGCGATTCTGAGGAAACAGGTCACGCTAATAGAGGCTCCCTTATTTATTTTCGTCAATGACAACGCTGTCAAATACCGCGAACAAGCGATCTACCGATATTTCATATGCCTATGACTGATATCTTCAGACGACGTAGCGGTAGCTGTCACGTTGATAGGTTAAACTGAACTTTCATATTACAATATTGTGTAATTAATTCGAATATTGTTCATAATACAACGGTATACGATATTATTTCATAAATAAGTAGTGATGAGGTTAAATTGATTGCAGACGTCGATTTCTGTTTATTCCAACATTATTAGGTTATAAATAATTGTCTTGGTGAAATTCACAGATCTGATAGTGATGAAGTTATTAAGTCAATAGCATACGATATTGATTCTTTATGAATTCATTCCAGGTGTGAATTTCTGTTCATTTACTACATTAGTTACAACCGAGGATTTCTTCGGTGACTGACTGACCCGTTGTATCTCTTCGATAAGTAGGGTTACGAAGAAAACGATGTGAAGATCATTCATCAAGCAATATCTCATTGATCCAGTTAAAGTTTTTCATCCTACGAGGCATCTCCGCTGAATAAAACAATACTCTACATGTCTTCTAAGCCTAATGAATAGGAAGACAGTCCTGATGCACGAATTCATTGATCTGCCGTAATAAGCTTTAAACATCTACGTGTTGATCTAGAGAAAGAGGCGCGAAATACAATTACATGATTAAATGAACTAACTTGTAAGTGAAGTTCTATCATGATTGTATGAAGCACCTCTTCCGAATAGATCAATGCCACCCATAAATAACCCATTCTAACATCTGTTAGATATCCCAGAATAATTAGGGCAGTACTTTAAAGAAATGACCACGCAATAAACCATGGGCGACAAGCAAGTTATGAAAATTGAATGCTTTAAAAATTGTGGCGAAAACGGTGTACTCGTAGAACTTCGACGCGGATAAGTCACTCCAGTTTCCTTCTTCAATACGATATTCCGCACGGTATCCATCGCCGGACACGGACGTCCTGGATTCTTGGCTGCGAAATCATCTGCGATGGTCCGAAAGCTATGACCGGCCGCATGTTCCAAAACCATGCTATTGAGTTATTATTAAATTGTATATTTTTTTTTCTTCAGAAGGACAGCGTCCTTGCACATGTATCATTAATTATTTAATATGATTATGCAATATCAACTGAATAAACAAAGAATTTTATTGAATTTGTACAATTTGTTGTGATTGAGTATTTTGTACAAAAATGCAACGCTTTGTTCTACGCAGCAATCAAATACTCAATTAAATAGATTCACAAAAGGAACGATACTTTTAATTCATTTATCACTCGATGAAACTCAAACACGCATTGATAGACCAACACATCATTTATGCAGGACTGTCTTCGTACTCATTAGGCTAAGAAGACATGTAGAGTTTTATTCAGCGGAGATGCCTCGTAGGATGGAAAGCTTTCACTGGATCGATGAGATATTACTCGATGAATGATATTCACATCGATTTGTTCGTAACCCTACTTGTCGACGAGATGCAACGGGTCAGTCAGTCACCAAAGAAATCCTCGGTTATAACTAATGTAGTAAATGAACAGAAATTCACACCTGGAATGAATTCATAAAGAATCAATATCGTATGCTATTGACTTGATAACTTTATCACTACCAGATCTGTGAATTTCACCAAGACAATTATTTATAACCTAATATTGTTGGAATAAACAGAAATCGACGCCTGCAATCAATTTAACCTCATCACTACTTATTTATGAAATAATATCGTATACCGTTGTATTATGAACAATATTGGAATTAATTACACAATATTGTGATATGACAGTTCATTTTAACCTATACAACGTGACAGCTACCGCTACGTCGTCTGAAGATATCAGTCATAAGCATATGAAAAGTCGGTAGATCGCTTGTTCGTGGTATTTGACAGCGTTGTCATTGACGAAAATAAATAAGGGAGCCTCTATTAGCGTGACCTGTTTCCTCAGAATCGCTCTGTATATAGATATATCTAACCTAGGTCCTTTCGCTACGAAAATTATGAATAAAGGCGAGGAAGATTAGTCAAGGGTCGTGAAAGGAGTACAATTGATTATGGTTTGAGCTCGTGTTTATTCATTTAGCTAAATTAATACCGGTGTAGCACAGACTATATAGCTAAATGTACAGTCTCTATCTTCTTAAGGATCTCGTAGACTCTAGAACACTTTTAATCTCCTCGGCAAGTTCATCGGTAAATAAGGCTTTTATCTCAAGCATAGTCATCTTGAAATAGTTCTTCGCAAAACGTGGTTTCACAACACTCTTGACGACTAGCTGTTTCTCATCGAATATCTGCGAGACAAGATCGGTGAGCTGGTCAAACGGGGCATCCAGGAGGTCATGACTGTGAGCTAGCCCAGCGAGTTCTTTAATCAGCTCATTCTTGCACTGATTTATTTCGGAAGAGCGTTTTGATAAGTCTCTCAGATACTCGGAGATGCAGGGAGCGATAGTAGCAAGTCCATTATACGTTACGTGTTGCAATACAATGAAGGGTGTTGACGAATTCGCTTTTTTAGGCAATGGTTCGAGGTCTGGAGTTGTTTCACGCATACTCAGTATTCCCTCCCGCTCGGTCAGAATAATCGCTTTCTCACCCCAGGCAGTGGTAAACGACAGTGTTAGGCCTCCCAGGTCCAAGGGTGTGTACTTTGAGCTATCATCAGTGTCCGATTCCGTGGACTCGAAGTATGCAGAGATGGTCTCGACGTTTCGTCTCAGATTTATCCATGTAGCCATCCGCAGGGTAACCCCAGTAACACCAGACCCGTTAATTTGCACAACGGGCTCGAAACTATACGCACTGGTTAATATATACCCGACCACTGCCGTTTTAGAGAAAGAATTATTTAGTCCGTACCTAGTCGACAGTAGTAACTTTTTTCGTAGTTTCAAATGTTTACCCTGCATCCCGGTTGAGAGGGCGATATCGCGCACAAATTCGTCAGTGGACATGATTACTTCACGTTTACGTAGTTCACAAGTTCCGGGTGTAAGCGACTCGGAGTTCGAGGTGATTTTGGATGATGGACGAGGGAATACAGTGTTATTTCAAGGGTTTCCACCTCCAGTACGGACCAGGTAAACCGGAGGGAGGTGAAATTTTTTTGTAATCTTTTTTCGAGTAAAAGCTTAGCTTGTGACGCACAAGCCGTCCTTCTGCAAGTAGTATCTTCCGCGACAAGTCCTGTCCTGTTAGAGGAGTACCCGAGAACACGTAGCCCTGTAAAATTATCGCAAAAAAAAAAAAACCCGCTTTGAACCTCTCCTAGACTATTAACAGCACAGAGCACCGAGGCCTGAGCGACACTGTACCTGGGTAATAAAATGTAATTATTCTCCAGATACTCCGGTCTGTTTGAGGATTTTCCAGAAAAATTTCAAGCAAGTGAAAAAACGGATTACTGAGTGCCTAAACCCTTACCGGACAGGTATACAAAGTCTGAGTAGAATGAAAAGGTTTTACCTTAGAGTGCGCAGGCCACGACTTGTTCAATGTGGGTACATGCTCAAGAATGAATAGGTTTTCGTCGGAGGAGGTCAGAAGAAACTTAAACAATTTCATTGTTTTTTCCGACGTTTCGGCTGGGCCCAGCCAGCCATCTTCCGGCTATTTATTGAAAAATAAATACTATTTTATTTACAATGTTTGATCATACTAAGTTACTAAGAGAATTTAAAAATTTGGTATTCTGTAAAGACAATTTGTTCTTATAATTACAACTCACAATTTACGGACTATCCGTGACACGCACGATGTTATCAATACGGCGATCAAGGAGGAAGTAAGTTCCCTGACCTAATCGAGATCAATAATCAGAACGATATATATCGATGTTCGCATAGAGCTGGGCGCTAGGTTTCAAATTCAAAACCAAGGAACTAGACGATGTCTGAGTATAGATGACTAAGGTTTTGGATGTCAGTGCGTTTGTTCACGGTATTGTTTTTAGAGATATGTATCATCTCTTTAACTAGCCTCTTTTTCCAATTGCTTTCAGTGTCTAATACCTGCACGTTGTCAAAATCGAACGTATGAGCATTGTTAAGAGAGTGTGAAGCTAAGGCCGATTTTTCAGGATCTCGGGACTTGATGTCGTATTTATGCCCGCTGATACGTTTTTTAAGATGTTGTTTGGATTGACCTATGTAACATTTGGAGCAATCTTTACAATCAACTTTATATATGGTGTTTATCTTGTCCAACGTGGATGTATGAGATTTGAGCCTAGTGAAGAGACATTGCGTGGTATTCGTGATTTTGTCGGAGACGTTGATGTTCTCCTTGTGTAGGATATGCTTAATGGCATGTGTTAGCCCATGTACATATGGGATAGATCCTACGATCTTTTTATCAATTGCGGTTGCCTCTGCATTCCAATTTATACCATTATAAGCCTTATAAGGTATCGAGCCATATAAGGCTTATAATGGTATAAATTGGAATGCAGAGGCAACCGCAATTGATAAAAAGATCGTAGGATCTATCCCATATGTACATGGGCTAACACATGCCATTAAGCATATCCTACACAAGGAGAACATCAACGTCTCCGACAAAATCACGAATACCACGCAATGTCTCTTCACTAGGCTCAAATCTCATACATCCACGTTGGACAAGATAAACACCATATATAAAGTTGATTGTAAAGATTGCTCCAAATGTTACATAGGTCAATCCAAACAACATCTTAAAAAACGTATCAGCGGGCATAAATACGACATCAAGTCCCGAGATCCTGAAAAATCGGCCTTAGCTTCACACTCTCTTAACAATGCTCATACGTTCGATTTTGACAACGTGCAGGTATTAGACACTGAAAGCAATTGGAAAAAGAGGCTAGTTAAAGAGATGATACATATCTCTAAAAACAATACCGTGAACAAACGCACTGACATCCAAAACCTTAGTCATCTATACTCAGACATCGTCTAGTTCCTTGGTTTTGAATTTGAAACCTAGCGCCCAGCTCTATGCGAACATCGATATATATCGTTCTGATTATTGATCTCGATTAGGTCAGGGAACTTACTTCCTCCTTGATCGCCGTATTGATAACATCGTGCGTGTCACGGATAGTCCGTAAATTGTGAGTTGTAATTATAAGAACAAATTGTCTTTACAGAATACCAAATTTTTAAATTCTCTTAGTAACTTAGTATGATCAAACATTGTAAATAAAATAGTATTTATTTTTCAATAAATAGCCTGAAGATGGCTGGCTGGGCCCAGCCGAAACGTCGAAAAAAACAATGAAATTGTTTAAGTTTCTTCTGACCTCCTCCGACGAAAACCTATTCATTACACACTCCAGGGTCACGAAAAATTATCTCATCTACATGCTCAAGTTGCTACATGCAAAAAAAAAGGTTGCAGTGTATAATCCTCATGCTATGTTACGGCTAAGTGGTTATACACTCATTTCACAGGTAGTCACCCCGCTCAATCAGCCGTAGCAGATATACCTGAGGGGGATGCCGGCACCGTAGAAAGGCTAGTCCCGCGATCATGGGGCACAGAGCTATTTTGAACTATGAACAATGGGGATATTTTCCGGAGCCATTGTATCGGTGTCTGCGATGCTCGTTAATTGAAAACCCTTTTAGTGGGCTCGAAAAGTAATTAGTTCCTAGAAGTCTTAATCAGTGGGCTATTGCTGCCACGATTGTCCCAATGGAGGTAGTCTGAAAACAATTAAGGTTAGGTGCGTGGTAACAACTGTCTTCCACCCCCTCCTTCTCGCCCCCACCGCGAGTAGGGTGCTGGTGTAAGTGTCCGACAGGGTAGATATAGCCGAGTGTCATGTCCGAATTCGTACCATAACTGAAAAAATCTCAGAGTCGGAAACTCCGTTCGTTACTGTTCTGCATTTTGAAAATATCCGATTTTATACTTACTTACGGTAGTCTGACTCGTGTTCTGAACTCTTGCTTTACCGAAATCACTTCGAGTCATAATGGTGTCGCAAACTGTAGCCGGAATCAGAAGAGTCACCTTGTCGGTACTGCGGTATCTGACAAGCAAAGAGCCGAGACTCGTGTACGGAGGCGCGAACTCGCCGCATTTTAGTCGTATACCGCGTATAAACTCTACCGATATCTTGCTGTCAATATTCCGTCAAATAATAGGTACTTGTAACGCGAACATAATTGCCCTGATACACCGTAATAATTTGTTGAGGAGCAATCTACTTTGCATGCAAGTGATCGAGGCGCATTTGCGCTTTATGAATCTTCAAGATCAGCCAGTGGTGCAACCTTTCTTCGAAAGCCTCAGAGCTTTATAGTCGCTTCGTCCTACGCAGCCCGGTAAGTGAAAACAGTTGTTCAATTTTTATATTATATTCTATTTCGCGGTTAGAGCAGTGCCTCATCCAGAGCTGACATTTTCAGAGGAGGTCACGTTCCAACAACGAAGCGAAGATGACGCGTTGCTAGTCGAGGCAGTCGAAACGCTCGAACGGTCAGCTACAGCCTCGCTGATACAAGAGCCTGAGATACAGGCCGAGCCAGTGTTATCCGTGGATAAAACCACCGAGAGGCCGGAGTTGATTAGCGAGACGGTCGAGCGTCTATCGCAGGTGTCCATACTCGAGGTAGAAGAACCTTCCTCGCCAGAGTCGATGAAAAGCGTGGAGCGCTCGACAGGCCGACAACCGAGACTTCGAGATGGTGAGACCAGCTATCCCGTATTAGAGGATGATGTATGCATCATACTTAGTTCCGGAGAATGTAAGTAGATTACCTCGTAATCACGTATAACAATGTTATTATCCAGTTGTTATTCGGGGGAGAGTTTATAAACGTTTCTTAATACCTTCTTTCTTCAATTCTCATTGTAATAGCTGAGGCGAGTAACTCGGAAGAAGAAGATGACGATGTCGCTGCCCCCTTATCGCCTGCCGACCCCAATGTTTTCAGCCAGGTGAAGTGTAAGTACTCTTCGTAATTTACTGTAATAAGACTATACGCCGATAGACTTGTCTGTTCTAGTCCGTGAAACCTTTCGTATTCTCTTTTTTTTTTACAATTTCCCCTTCTCAAACAGCGGATGCTATTGACATCTCTGCTGAGGAGATTCATGATTCTATAGTTGCTAACGTCGGTACGGATGATTTTCGGGAAAATCTTCCTTCAGATTTCGATTCGATGGAAACAATAATAATACCATCCCCTTATGGCGAACTTCCGGACGGATTCCGCGCAGCCTCCGGGGAGTAATAGTTTTTATTGTGCGCTTGCTCACTTTATAGTATAGAATTAAGTATTATATTTCGAACCGATGGAGAAAAAAAAACAATGGTTTTATTCAATCTTCGCAGCTAGTCAACCAGCCGTGAGGGTTCGCTCGCGAAGATGGCTATTCGGGGTGAACGAGGGAGCCAGCACCTCGAAGCTACAGGCCAGCTAGCTCGGTGGTGGACGTCGGTCAGGGGAAGAGCCTCCTGCTACTGGAGCGTCAGAGGTTGACGACAGACCGCCTGAAAATGTACACACGGAGCAGCCAGAGGTGAATGATAGCCTGAATTCGAGAAGATTTCATATAATTAGGCGGATAAATAGACGCTTCGAACGTTTCGGGTTAGGCGGTAGTCAGATCACTGTAAGAATTGCCACTCCGCCTGAATCAGCAAATCCACTCACTTGGCTAGAACTGGCTGTACAGTTACTTCATCTCGCTTTGCTCTCCGAACGACATTATGGGTATTAGCTTCACGACTGAGGGGTTTACAAGGGGGTCTGCGGGGTTAAGTTTTCGACCGGCTCGCGATTTTCGCTTTGAGGATTTATGGGGTCTTGTGTTCCGGGTAACACAGAGCGCGAGTGAATTTTCAACTGATCAACCGTTCTCGGTAAATATAATGACTATAGCTGTCCCTACAGGCCGGGGAAGACGCGTGGCTCTGAATGGCGAACAACTAGTCGGTAAACGTTCGATTCTAACCGTAACAAATGGAGATAATCTATGTCTACCGAGGGCATTGTTCGCCGCCGCGGTGCATGCGAGGAGAGGTTCTGTACGGGATGGACCGTTACAGGCTGAGTGGAATAGGGCTAGGGCATCCGGAAAAAGGTATCAGGGCGAGAAGGCTCGTCAGTTGACGCTGGAGGCAGGGGTTGTTATACCTGAGGAGGGCTGCGGTATCGAGGAAGTTGCGCAGTTTCAACAATATTTGGCACGGGAGGGTTTCGCGATTTTAGTTTATGACAGTGAGACGATAGGAAAGGGTGGTCGACCGCTTTACAACGGCGAGGATATAGTACTGGGTATGGGTAATCGTGACATTGTACACAGACTGAATATTCTTTATTATCCGCGAGTTGGACATTACGACGCCATCCTAAATATGCGTGGTGCTGCTGCCGCTGATTTTTTTTGTCAACCCTGTAATGTGGCCTACTCGCATGGTAACGAGCATAGATGCTCAAATAAATGTAATCGTTGTCTGTCGACTCCTGCATGTGATAAGATGGTCGAAAAAGTTGGGTGCGAACTCTGTCTGCGCGACTTTTACGGTGTAGAGTGCTATAGACGGCACACCCTGCAGGGATCGTTTAGAGGCAAGCGTTCAGTCTGCGGTACTCTGCGGATATGCGGAACCTGCGATATCTTTACGGATACCTCAAAGGGGAAACATATCTGTGGGAGAGCATACTGCAGGACCTGTCGCTCGATTCAGGAGATTAATCACCGTTGCTACATGCGACCTGTGAAGCGGAACACCGGCGAGCAGCCAAATTATATCTTCATTTTTTACGATTTCGAGACAAGACAGGACGAGACTGTGGACGGCGACGAGACGATTAACATTCACGTGCCAAATTTGTGTGTTGCGCAGCGAACTTGTACACGTTGTATAGGGGCGAGTATTCTCGAGGCGTGTGATGGCTGTGGCGAGCAACGGGAGTTTGTATTTAGGGAGGCCCCGGTCCGTAGTCTAGTAGAATTGGCTGATAATCGAGTCGAGGGTTATAAGAAGGTGATATGTATAGCGCATAACGTGAAAGGTTTCGACGCCCAATTTATTCTTCGCTACCTGGTAGAGAGAGGTGGAGAGGCCCCGCAGGTAATACTGAACGGTAGTAAAATAGTTCTTCTGGAGACGGGCAATGTCCGTTTTCTAGATTCGCTAGCCTACATGCCGATGGCCTTATCCGCATTACCTAAGGCCTTCGGATTACCTGAGGCCACTCAGAAGGGTCTATTTCCGCATCTCTTTAATACCGCGGCTAACCAGGGGTATGTGGGGGTGCTACCTGCGCCTGAGTTTTACTCACCGGACACCATGTCTGCCGAAGCACGGGATCGTTTCTTTGCATGGTATGAAGCGGCAGTACAAGAGGGCTATGTTTTTGATTTTGGCAGGGAAATCGTAGAGTACTGTCGCTCGGACGTTACTATCTTACGCCTCGCCTGCATAGCATTCCGAGAGATATTTCAACGAACCGGCGATGTTTGTCCCTTCACGGAGAGCGCGACGATAGCTTCGGCATGTTCCATGGTGTTCCGAAAGAATTTCCTTCGCGATAATAGTATCGGCATTATTCCACCTGCTGGTTACAGACTAGCCGATGAACAATCCAGCAAGGCTATTCAGTGGCTGGTATGGCGGGAGCGTGAGCTAGGACGCGAGATTCTGCACGCAGGTAGGGCTCGGGAGCAGCGGGTGCTGGGCCGTCGGGTGGATGGCTATTACGTAGCGGAGGATAGCAGCCGTCACGTTCTCGAATTTCACGGGTGCTATTGGCATGGCTGCCCCCGCTGTTTTCGAGTAAATAGGGACAAGCTAAGTGTAGGCGGGGAAACTATGGATAGACGGCTCGAGGAGACTCATGCTAAAACGCGACACATGCGGGCGCATGGCTTCATCGTAGAGGAGATGTGGGAGTGTGAATTTTCACGGTTCTTGGATGCAAGGGGTGAGGTGCGGGTATACCTCGAACATAGCGGGTTTCTACTGAGTGCGGAGAATGCTGAACTGGATCCGCGTGAGGCATTCTACGGTGGTCGAACGGGTAATACATCGAGATACCGCGAAGTGGACGTCCGACTCGGTGAGGAAATCCGTTATGTGGATGTTTGCTCGTTATACCCCTGCATCTGTAAAACCGGCAAATTCCCAAAGGGGCACCCCGTCGTCTACGTAGGTGAGGATTGTAAAAGACTAACCGGGGCCAACGGTATAGATTTAGCTAGAGTCGAAGGACTGATTAAGTGTAAGGTACTTGTGCCTAGGAATCTCTATCATCCGGTACTACCCCTTCGCATGCATGGCAAGCTCATGTTCCCTTTGTGTAGCTCGTGCTGTAGAGATATGGAACAAGGGCCGTGTCCGCATATGCACGAGCATGATCGCTACCTAAGCGAAACATGGGTCTCTGACGAGGTGAAGAAGGCCGTCGCAATGGGGTATAGGGTAGTGTCGGTATCGGAGATCTGGCAGTATGAGATCACGGCGTTTGATCTCTCTACCCGGGAGGGTGGTCACTTTGCCCAGTATATCGACACTTTCCTAAAAATAAAGCAAGAGGCCAGTGGCTGGCCCGCTGGCTGCGTGAATGAAGAGTCTCGGTCTCGATATCTCGAGAGTACGCCCGGGTGGAGGGAATCATTTTAGATAAGGCAAAAATAGAAAAGAATCCGGGGCTGCGCTCTGTGTCAAAGTTATGCCTCAATTCGTTCTGGGGTAAGTTTGGCCAGCGAGACAATCTCTCAAAAACGAGCGTAGTTAAGACCAGAGAGGAACTACTGAGTCTAGTGACAAGCCCGGCAATCGTGCTGGAGGACCTTGTACCGGTAAACGACGATGTAGTATACGCTCGCTGGTCATACAAAGATGAAAGCGTAGAAGCTTCGAGTCTTGCGAACGTAGTTATAGCCGCTTATATCACGGCACAGGCGCGGCTCAAATTATATGGTTATCTAGAGAAGCTGGATCGTAGGGTGTTATATTATGATACCGACTCAGTGATTTACGTGCGGTCAAACGTAGCCGGAGAGTACGAACCGCCTGTAGGCAGTTTTCTAGGCGACCTGACAGATGAGCTCGAGCAATACGGCGAGGGTAGCTACATCAGGGCTTTTGTTTCCGGCGGGGCAAAGTTTTACGCCTTCATCGTAGTATGCCCAGGCGGGGAAGAGATAGAGGTCTGCAAGGTGAAGGGAATTCCCCTCAATTACATGACGCGTAAAAAGATAAATTTCAACCCAGTACGTGAAATGGTAGTTGAGGAGGGGGAGAGTATTAAATTAAAGTTTCGTGCGATCCGACGAACCGCAATGCATGACGTGGTGACTCGCGATCAAACGAAAACATGTCGGCCAGTTTTTGTTGAGAGACGATGTTGCAGGAACAGCTATGATACTCTCCCCTACGGACATACAGACGAGTAGCAGATCCAGCCCTGAGTCGTATACGAGACGCGAGCCGTGTCAATATGACACACTACGACCAGCTTCGTGTTAGGTTAGTTTTTATTGTATTTTAGCTGTACATTGCTTGTAAACTAGTATATAGCGTAGTCTTTAAACTGTTTCTCTTATAAGTTGCATGTTATACTAGGCCTAGGATAATATAATCAGCAGGACATAGCACTGCCTAACTGTTCAACAAAATAAGACTATACTATTAAGTTTAGGAAAATACCTGTACCTTTCAAAATCGGTTAAGCTAGTTTAATTGTAAAAATATAAATATAAATATATGTATAGCACTTGTTGTGCGGCACTCCTGACTGTCGAAATCCTATACCATGAGAGTGGCATTCAGGTTAATTATGGATTTCGTAATAAAAGAATTTACGAAGTATTTCACATTATCGTTAATTCTAAGCCCTTTCATTTACCTACTCCTACTGGCAAAATCCCAAGGTTGAATAAAACTATGAATGAAAACAAATATTATTTCTTGTACAGTTGTACACCTTTATTACCCCTCTCCTAAAAATACCTCCCTGCTAGGCTGTAAGAAATGATTCCCGAAGGGTGGATAGAGTTGAAGGTATAGCTTCAGAAACTTAAAAATATCTCTGACTTCAAATAGTTGTAACGCCTTTGACTTCTTACTTGTAGCTGGAAGCTCAATCATAGTGGTCTAAGCGACCAAAGCTCGGCTCTCGACAAGCAGCTATCTTTTTCATGCTTCTTTTATATACGCTAAATATCGGCTGGTTCAGGCGTATAGGGCATGCTAGCAGTTCACACGCTATTCATCAGCTGTTTACCACCGGTTTGCTGAGCCTATCAGCGCCCTTAGTATTAGCTGGAAGATGGCGCGCACCGCGCCGACGGGGCTCCCCACCGCGGGGATAAAAAATACCATTTGTGATGTAGTAACTTTTTCATCCTGATCTCAGCATAGTTGTCGAGTCGCTCGCGTTGAAAGGTCGAAAACTTTGCATTCTATTCATACCGGGAAATGGATACCCGTTGGAATCACCCGTTTTCTGCAATAATAGCCGGGCCCTCTGGCTGTGGAAAATCAGTTTTTGTGAAAAATTTCCTTCGACATATTGAGAATATGTGTGACACTCGCTTCAATCGTATAATATGGTATTACGCAGAGCAGCAATCACTCCACGGCATTAAAAAAGGAGACACCGCACCGCTTAGTGACATCGAGTATCGAGAAGGCCTACCCCAAGAATCTGATTATGACTCAAACACGCTACCCAAGTTGCTTATAATAGATGATCTTATGCGAGAAGCATCCAATAATATAATTGTTGATCTTTTCACCAAGGGCTGTCACCATAAGAATCTGAGTGTATTTTTCATCACGCAGAACTTGTTTCATCAGGGTCGCGGGCAGCGTGATATTTCTCTCAACGCGAATTATATTATATTCTTCAAGAATCCGCGAGATCGCGCCCAGGTACAACATTTAGCTCGTCAGGTATATCCTGAGGATCCGCGCTTTGTTCAGGAGGCTTACCACGATGCGACAGCTCGTCCCCACGGCTATCTCCTACTTGATCTGAAACAAGGTACCCCCGAAAACTGTCGCTATCGTAGTAGTATATTTCCCGGGGACAAGCAGCAGTTTGTATACATCCCAAGAAAGGATATAAAGTCACGCGTTCAGCAGGGTCTACCAGTCATTCGTTTGTAATGCCACGCACCGGCCAAATTGACGCTAGGACGGACTCCGTCCAAAGTAGAGCTGGTTCCAGACGGAGTGCCGAGGCTCGTAGACGATTCGGAAGCTCCAACACTGAGACGCTGAAGGCATTGTGCTGTTTAAAGCCTCAGCAGAGGTTAGCTCTACTACGCACAGCCGATAATTCGCTCGTGAAAAATATCTGTGAATGTGCTTTGAACACCGTGCGCGGAAACGTCATACTCAGTAGGCGAGAGAAGGCCCGACTTGCCAGACATAAGCAGCTTCTTCGTAAACTGTCCACTAACAAGGGTAGCTGGAAGAGCAAGAAAAAATTACTAGTTCAACACGGAAGCGGATTTCTACCTATGCTGATAGCACCCATTCTTGGGACGCTTTTTGGTCAACTGTTTGGATAATAAATAAGGGTGTAAAATGGAACATGCAAAGAAGATGGTTTTAATTCCCTCGGATACCATAGAACGGTTTCAACGCAATATTTCCTCATCGGCCGCAGCTTCGCAAGGCAGCAGTGAGAATGATGAGAAAAGTACAACCTCGCCCACCTCCAGGCTTGATAACGAAATGCGTAATATCCTGAACACTCCCGACCTGGATGACGCGACGAGGTGGAAGCTTTATCAGCAAATTTTACAACGTTTTCTATATTTCGCCGAGGACTCGAGAAAACCGCTACGCCTAGATCTCCACTCCATTCCTGATAAATCTAATTCTACGGGTGGGACATCCGAGAAAGAAAATGAACTTTCTAGTGACAAACAGCAGATGATAGCGAAAATTGCCTCGACAGTACCGAAAAAATACCAGCCAAAAGCGGAGCTTCTTCTAAAACATCTGGCCGAATACCCTTCACGGATTTCATGGGATAGCCGTGGCGGTGTAACTATAGACAACGTAGCCATCCCTGGGACAAATATCGTTGATCTAGTTAACGACACTGTGCGTTCGAGAAAAAGTTTTCAGCCTCATGGTAGACATGCGTACGCACGCTTGCTTCATAGCATCAATGTTCCGCGAGAATATGTCGGAAATGATAATGTTTGGAGGAATGTTCAAGTGCCTTCACCCTCGACCGCAGTACTCTCTGCGACACGGAGCAGGACTAAAAGACTCCGAACTCCACACGGACGAAGAAATACCGCGAGCAGCAGCGATTCCGTTAAGTCAGAAGACAATTCCTTCTCACCTTCGAGATTTCGAGGAACATCGGAAACACCTGAGAAAGCCACGCAGCAACCGACTAGCTGGTTAACATTTGGCCTACGAAAATGAAAGAGTTGGAACGGCTGTACTTCGATCCCTCCTGCCCAGCAGGTTACGCGGGGGCCAGGAAGTTGAAAAAGGCAGCTCGGGGAGTAAACGACGGCGCAATAGAAAAATGGCTAGGTACCCAGGACACCTATACTCTACATAAACCGGTACGTCGGAAATTCCCAAGACTGCGGTACAATGTGTCCAATATAGACGATCTTTGGGAAGCAGATTTGGTTGAACTTGGGTCTATAAAGGAACATGATGATGGCATCCGTTACTTGCTGGTAGTCATCGATGTCCTGAGCAAATTTGTATGGGTGGTTCCGTTGTATCGTAAAGCCACTGGAGACGTAGCTACTGGTTTTAAACAGATATTATCGTCCACGGATCGCCGTCCCGAGACCCTACAAAGCGACAAGGGTAAAGAGTTCGTGGGCGCGGCGTTTCAAAAACTACTAGCTGAAAATGATATACGTTTTCGCGTGGCGCGTAACCCTGACATAAAAGCAACCGTAGTTGAACGATTTAATCGTACGTTGAAGGAGCGTATGTGGAGATACTTTACGCATAAAAATACCCAGCGCTACATCGATGTTTTAGAAAAGCTCATCAGCTCGTATAATAACACCGTACACTCGAGCATCAAGATGGCACCTTCCGAGGTGACACTCTATAACGCGGCAGAGGCACGAGCGAATATTCAACGTAGCCAACCGTTACACAGAACCAGAAAACCAAAATACAAGACAGGAGATCTTGTGCGTATAAGTAAGACAAAAGGTACCTTCGCTAAAGGGTACGAGGCTAATTGGAGCGAGGAGTTGTTCAAGATTCGGCGGATTGTAACAGGTTCACCGGTAGTATACGAGATAGAGGATCTTTCGGGAGAGGAGATCGACGGCTATTTCTACGAGCCCGAACTACAGCGCGTGAGCAAGGACCTCGAGGGTACTACGTTTCAAATTGATAAAATCATACGCAGCAAGGGACGTGGTCCTAGTAAGAAGCTTCTTGTCAGCTGGAAAGGTTATCCCGACAAGTTCAACAGTTGGATCTCCGCAGCTAGTCTCCAGGAACTCACTCCATGATGAGGTCTCAGTTCTACATAACCCTACCGAGTAATAGCTCGATGCAAATTTATCCGGATAACAAGACCTGCTGCTATATTACTCAACTACCACGCACGATCGAACTTCATGGCGAGTGGGAAGTTGCTATTGTCGAAATACAATACCCTTTAACATACCTGCCGGCCAAGAATGATACACCGATGATATTCATAGCTGAGAAGGCCGTTAAAGACGTACAAAAGATACCGTCACTCATGTTCGTCTACTGTGATATCATCGAACCACGCATCGTCGGGGACGTCTATGCTCCGCTTCTGCGTATACTACAGGCTAGGCAAAGTTCCGATAACACTGGTACAGAGGTAAAAACGTTTTCGCCGCCACACTATCTGCCTTTACTGCTATCGAGTTTTCGGACGATCGAAATATCTATAAGAGATCACCAGGGTAAGCCTATACCATTTGATCACGGGACGCTGACGGTCACACTACACTTCAAGAAGATTCTCTAGATCACTGTGTACACCTGGCGAGAATGTCGCACTACATCGAGCATTACGAGTCACAAATAGGCGGCGGAATCGATCGCGTTTTTGTCGGAGCAGCCAACCAACGGGGTCACGGTATCGGTAGTTTCCTGGGAGGGTTATTTCGTCGGGCTATTCCCATGTTGAAGCGGGGCGCACGTGCGGTTGGTAGAGAGGTTTTACGCAGCGGTATGAATTTCGTCTCAGACCTGGATAACGATGTACCGTGGAAACAGGCATTGAAAACACGAGCCGCCGAGACAGGTCAGAACCTGAAGCGGAAGGCCCAGGAAGGGCTTGAAAAGGTTATGAGAGGTGAGGGTTATAAACTCAAGTATGGACGAGCGTATGACCAGTCTAGTCTTGTTCGTGCACCGCGCCTCTCCATAGCAAGTGCTTCGTCTAAATCTACTAAAACTCGTAAGACTGTCAAGAAAACTCAGAGAAAAAAAAAGCCTGCCCAGACTCGTTCGAGGAAGAAGAAGACAAAAACTACCAGAAAGACACTCGTCAAAAGTAAAAAGAAAAAGTGCTGCAAGAAAAGAGCTGTTTCGGATATTTTCGGACCCTTGTAAAAAACCGTTGTATATACTCCTGCTAATCATATCCGCTGAAATGGCCTACCTACATGCTCATTCCTGCGAATGATTGAAATCCGAACTAGACCTCTTTACTCTGCCACCTACTCAGACTTCTATCGAGGGTGGTCAATGGGTACAGTACAAACCCGTCTCAGCACTAACTGATGACGCACCGATTGAATTCGTCGTACCGGGTCAGGGCGACGAGTACATTGATCTCTCACACACGATTCTCAAGGTATGTGCTCGTGTACTTAATATCGGAAAAGATACAACAGCAATAGTGGCCCCGGCGAACAATTTCCTGCATACCCTCTTCAATCAGACCGATGTTTACTTCAATCAAAAATTGGTCTCCCCGAGTAACAATGCATACGCGTACAGAGCTTACATCGAAACCTTGTTAAACTATGGTCATGCAGCTAAAAAGTCGCATCTCACATCCGGATTATGGTATTCCGACACTCCCGGATATTTTGAGGAGACTACCGGCAGTAACAATACGGGTTTCGCAAGCAGATGTAAATATTTCTCTGGAGCCACGCCCGTGGATATGCTTGGTCGTCTTCACTGCGATGTCTTCAATCAGGACAAATTTCTATTAAACGGTGTAGAGCTCAGATTGAGACTCGTCAGATCCCGGGACGCCTTTTGCTTGATAGAGACTAAAAACGATCATAAAGTGGACATTATGGACGTGACCTTATTCGTACGACGTGTGAAAATCAGCCCAGGTATTCTGCTGGCGCATGCAAGAACCCTAGCCAAGACAACTGCAAAATACCCTATGACGCGAGTGGAGGTCAAGACAATGACAATACATAGCGGCGTGCAGGCTGAAACCCTTGATAATGTTTTCCTTGGTCAAATACCGAAGCGGATAATCATCGGATTTGTCGATAACAAAGCCTATAACGGTGATAAAAAACTCAATCCGTTCAACTTCTCGGCCTTCGGGCTCAACCATCTATCCTTGTATGTTGAGGGTACCCAGATTCCATCCAAGCCTTTACAACCCGATTTCTCGAGTAAATTATTTATGGATTCCTACAACACCCTGTTCACGGGTACCGGTATACACTTCCTCAACGAGGGAAACTCAATTGCACGTGAGGACTATGCAAAGGGATACTGCCTCACGGCATTCGATCTCACTCCCGACCTATCAGCAAGCGATAACGGCCACTGGAATCTCATCAAGCACGGCAGTGTTCGGATAGAGACACGCTTCGAGAAGGCCCTGACCACGACCATAAATTGTATTGTGTATGCCGAATTCTCCAACGTAATCGAAATCGATTCAATGCGCCAAGTTATTACGGACTTTGGTAACTAGCTGCGAAGTACAGCTAGTCGAAGTACGGAATACCTGTCGGGACCTGCACGTCATAATCCTGCAGTTGGGCCATCCCTTGCGGGAACGACTTGTGAGAATTGTAAAACCTGCTAGAACCTGCTCACCCCTTCCATCTCGGCAAATACGGAGAGGGCTAGTTAAGACCATAAAACAGGGATGCTTAAATACCTGAGCCAGTCTAGCCCTAGTCACAGTCTACCAGTAGTGATCCAAACCTTCTCGAGTAACAGTCGTTCAGTTCGTCAAGCAACCATGAACTACATCATCGATATACAAGGCTTCTGCACTGAGACCGGGCAGTTCATGCCGAAAGAGGTTGCCGTCGTCGTCTACGAGAATAAGGCTCTGGCCCATTGGATCATCACACCTCCTCACTCCATCAGCGAGCTATCCTCATCAAGGCGCTCGCAGAACAATTGGCTGACAAGCAACCATAATGGAATAGAATGGTTTGAGGGCGATGTGACGCATAAACAACTGAATGCGAATTTACGGTCTATTACGCATATGGCAAAGAACATCTTCTGTCGCGGGGCGCACAAAGCTAAATTTCTCCAAGAGGTGATGGCACGAGAAATCGTCAACTTGGAACGTGGTGAATGCGAGTGCCCAGCATTCAGAGACCTGTCATCGGACAAGTCATGTCTTCTACACACCGGTGTTCGTAAGAACTTCAACTGTGCACTGCGTAACGCTATGAAACTGAAGAAGTGGCTGCAGTCACATGGACTGTCCGAAAAAAGCTTGTCTTCAATCCCTTTCCGGACTAGTTTGCTAAACTCACCCGAACAATCTGCTGATAACGAGAGAGAAACCCCGAACAATCCGCTCGAGCAAGGAGAGGATCAGTGTGGTCCCAACGGTATAGAAGAGATTTCTGCACGCATGAAGACATCCTGCCGGAGCCTGTGACTGAGGATTGCACAGATTTTCTACCAAATTTACCAGTGAGTCCACGACAAGCAAAGAGGATGGATACTTTTCAAATTCTGAGTGCACTGGAACAAGCACCTGCTCGGACGAAGGGAGTTTACCCAGCCCATCAGATCCCACTGCACTGGTCATACCCGACCGCTATCGTAGCGAATACAGATATCCATACACGCTCTGGGACACACTGGGTTGCTTTCCATGTGACAGCTACCGGACAAGCCGTATATTTCGATAGTTTTGGTCTACCACCCGTTATACCCCATCACATCAGGGCTCTGCGTCGGAACTGTACAGCCTACCGTTGGAACGATAAACAGCTACAGAGCTCTTCCTCTCTGGTATGTGGTCAGTTCTGCCTCATGTTCTTGTATTATATGACGCAGGGCTTTACTCTTGAGCAGTTCACAAATATATTTACTAAGAATTTGAAGAAAAACGATAGAATAGTCACTTCATTTTACAGACGCTTGAGACTAACCAAGCTCAAACGTAGAATACAAAACGGTATCAACCGTGTAAACTGTATCCAGTGTTGTCGCCGTAAGAAAGGCTAAGTTTTCGTCATGTATATAGTTATTTTTTTTTTTTTATGTATCTTCGTTAGAAATAAGTATTTTCTGTTCACTAGTAATAATCCGATTTCATTATTATACGATATTCAATGTTTGTCTCGTTATAGTTAGATTTAAATCTATGATGCCTGTATTTGAATTTATCTGCATGAATAAACACGAGCTCAAGCCATAATCAACTGTACTCCTTTCACGACCCTTGACTAATCTTCCTCGCCTTTATTCATAATTTTCGTAGCGAAAGGACCTAGGTTAGATATATCTATATATATTTCGGAGCCATACTGCGGAAGCCTCGGAACCATGGCCAGGTATATCTATATATATATTTCGGACCCATACTGCAGAAGCAACGGAACCAAGGGTAGGTATATCTATATATATTTCGGACCCATACTGCAGAAGCCTCGGAGTCATGGCCAGGTATATCTATATATATTTCGGACCCATACTGCAGAAGCAACGGAACCAAGGGTAGGTATATCTATATATATTTCGGACCCATACTGCAGAAGCCTCGGAGTCATGGCCAGGTATATCTATATATATTTCGGAGCCATACTGCAGAAGTGACGGAGTCATGGCCAGGTATATCTATATATATATTTCGGACCCATACTGCAGAAGCCTCGGAAACCACTTAGGTTAGAATGAACGATATTCACTTAGGTTAAAATCAAGGATATTCACTTAGGTTAGGTTAGGTTAGGTTAGGTTAGATTAGCTGCGGGAAAAAAAAAAAAAAAAAATGGCGGCGGCAAGAACCGGCGACCCCCCCCCCCCACAGCGGGGGGGCCGTTTTATGGGGGGTCATAAAACCGGAGCCATACTGCACCCTATCTACTAGCGGTGTCCATACAGCGCGATACCGCGCACAGTTGACTTAGCTTGAACCCCAGTCAGCAGATGAGGCTGACAATGAATCTAGCAGCCGGAGCATAGCGGCCGCCAGCCCGTTAATGAGCGATTATCAATATTTAATAATTTTCCAAAAATTGTCGGACGGGATTTTAATTTTTTTTTCAATTCGAAAGTCAGTCGTGAATATGTATTCGAAATTTCAACTCGATATTCGCTTGCCATAACTTCCCGCGCTCCGAGCGGCCCTAGCTCCGGCCACTAGATTCAGCCTCCTCATTGAGCTTCAACTTTTTCAAATGAATATTTACATGATATTTTGAACAAATGGATAAGAAGAATTATAATTCTTTTTGATAACCAAAGACAGCAAAAATAAAATGGATAAATAATTGTATGAGTTCTCAAATATTTAAATACGTATTAAAATTTTTATTTTAAATTATTTAATCTTCAAGTATTACAAAACAAATTCAGATTATGATTATGATCTTCACTTGTTATTTACATTAATTGTAGTTACTCTGTTCTCAAGACGAACATGACTCTTACGAACAAAAATACAAACCACGTTATTAACAAGCTATAACAACAAAAAATACGTGCCAGTTCCATTATGATAAAGGTTTAGATACAGGATTAGTTCAATCGAACATTTTTTCCGAAGATGATAAAACTATTACTAATAAAGTCTGCAAAGAACAACAGAAAAACCGGTAACTTGTTACTGTGAAATTTACATTTATTCACTCATTTTATTTTTGCTGTCTTTGTTTATCAGAAAAAAATCATCCATTTGTTAAAAATATTATGTAAAAAAACAAGGTAAAGCTTAATAAAATGATTTTTCATCATAATTTTTTTTTTGTAAATGTCGGCTGATTGGGGTTCAAGCCAAGTCAACTGCACGCCTGTACGGACACCGCTCGTCGCCCTGCGATATAAAAATTTATATTGTTTAAACTGATGACGGGCGGTGAAATTTTCTTGCAGAATATTAAACTTGAATATATGACGCACATAACTAATAAAAAAAATTAATTATCAGACTGAAGAGTTATTAAAATTTTCATTTGTTTATTTGAAAGCTAATTAAAAATATGATGACAGATGAATAAACTATTTTTTTTCATTTTTTATCAAGATATAAATATTATAGAATAAGTTCTGAAAATTTCATTGAGGAATCTCTAACAGTTTTTTCACAACTAATTTCTTAATTCAAAGTCCCGAAAATTTTCATTTCGAAAAAAATTGTTGTTAAAATGAAAATGTTGAAAAACTGTTTTAGGGTGTGATTGTTGGTAATGACTACTTTTGTTTAAAATATATGAACTTGAATTCCATGATCAAGTGAAAGATGTAGTCACGTAGTGGAAGGGGGTCCACTTGACGTGATTTTACTCAGAAGTATTTTATACCCGTTTTTTTTCACTAACATAGAAAGATCATCTCCAATCCTAATAAAGTGATTCGTTCTCTGTCGATCAACACCCGTCTTTACTTGTTATCTATATGACGTCCATGAAATTTCTATCTTTTTTTGTAAGGCGTAAAAAAAAGGAATATTGTCCTAGCGAATGATTCTGAATTTTTCCACGTATTTTCTTACTCGCAGCATTATTTTTCGACGAATTCAAGTGTGCAGAAAATATAGCCAAAAAAGAAACGCCTCGCGTCTCTGCCAAGGGACAAACAGAAAAACAGTACTTGGCGTTATTTGACAACAAACACAATAAAACAAAAACAAAAAAAATTATTCTGTGATTACCCGTCCGATTGTGTGAGATGTGACTTTGAACTGTCGCCGATACTATGCACCATGCTATATAGGTACATCGACGAGGCGTTTAGCTGGTCGTGAATACAACGTAATTTTTCTAAAATCGAATTTAATACGTAGCTGGACAATGTTAAGTCACCGAAGATACGTCGGTAATTATACGTTTATGGAATAATTAATATTTACACCCGATTCTGTTATTTTTAATAATTCATGCTTCGTGAATATAAACGAACTCCCACAGTTAAATAAACACAGTCAAATAATTTTCAATATAAAACAGTCATAAATTCGTTACGCATATATAATTAGTACTCTCCCACTAATAAACTAATAATAATGACACCGTTCAGCTAGGTATGCTATGACAATACGAAGAGCTCAGAGTCGAAAGAAGAGTTCCTTATACTTACAAACGCTGGCGCCGAACTGGTTCTGAGAGGCCCCAGTCACCGGCCGCTCTCGCTATTCCCGCGCACAAGCAGTGCGCATCGGTATCCATAGCAGTGTGCAACACTCAACAGGCAGCAACAGGACTCGAGGAATAGCGAGAGCGGCCGGTGACTGGGGACTCTCAGAATCAGTTCGGCGCCAGCGTTGGTAAGTATAAAGAACTCTTCTTTCGACTCTGAGCTCTTCGTATTGTCATAGCATACCTAGCTGAACGGTGTCATTATTATTAGTTTATTAGTGGGAGAGTACTAATTATATATGCGTAACGAATTTATGACTGTTTTATATTGAAAATTATTTGACTGTGTTTATTTAACTGTGGGAGTTCGTTTATATTCACGAAGCAAGAATTATTAAAAATAACAGAATCGGGTGTAAATATTAATTATTCCATAAACGTATAATTACCGACGTATCTTCGGTGACTTAACATTGTCCGTACGTATTAAATTCGATTTTAGAATAATTACGTTGTATTCACGACCAGCTAAACGCCTCGTCGATGTACCTATATAGCATGGTGCATAGTATCGGCGACAATTCAAAGTCACATCTCACACAATCGGACGGATAATCACAGAATAATTTTTTTTGTTTTTGTTTTATTGTGTTTGTTGTCAAATAACGCCAAGTATTGTTTTTCTGTTTGTCGCTTGGCAGAGACGCGAGGCGTTTCTTTTTTGGCTATATTTTCTGCACACTTGAATTCAGAAAAATTCAGAATCATTCGCTAGGACAATATTCCTTTTTTACGCAACATAAAAAAAGATAGAAATTTCATGGAAGTCATATGATAGATATCAAGTAATGGCAAGTGTTGATAAACAGAGAACGAATTACCCTGGTATGATTGTAGATAATCTTTCTGTGTTAGTCAAGAACGCGGACTACGACCGAACTTTAACTTGACCAAGAAGACGCTGACATTGTATCACACTGTTATACTGACTTTGATTACATTGTTATACTGACAGTATAAAATGCTTTTATAACTTTCAATCGTAAATAATTATTACTGTAAGCTACCATACCAACTAGATCAACACACAAATCAAACTATTATAATCAGTAGGCACCCTTATTTTCATATGAATATTTTATTATTTTATTCGGCAAAAAGTAGGTCTACAAAAGTCAATGAAAAAAAACGTATAAAATTTCATGATGAAGAAATTTCTGAATTGAAATTAACATCGTTACTTTCTATCAGTGTTGCGAGTCACTAATTACACTTTCAATGAAATTAATCATTTAATTACCCATTACTTTGGTAATGTAATGTAAATGGGTAATCAAATGAGAATTCAATTATACATTACAATCGAGATTACAATTCATATAATACATATTATGTACATAAATATTAGGGTGTCATTTTTTTTTTTTTTTGATTCGGGCTCTCACCCCCTGAGTATCTCATACTATATGCCGTAATGATGTGGTATGAATTTGGGCTTTGTCGAATTTTTTTAGAGGTTCTTCATCGAGTTTTTCTGTTTTCCATTCATTTAACATAGGAAATTTGGCGACCTTGGACATAATGACATATCTTTTGAATTTTTCTTGTTAATTGCGACCACTATACGGGGGATTGTTCAAATATATCTACACGATTTTTCGCACCATCATTCATTTTTTTTCCTTCACCTATGCTCTGTAATAAATGACTATAAAATGAATAGAAACAAACAAAAATTGAAAAAATAAATAAATCAATAAATAAATGATAGTGCGAAAAATTGTGTAGATATATCCGAACTATTCCCGGCATTATAGTGGTCGCAATTTACAAGAAAAACTCAAAAGATATATAGCATTATGTCAAAGGTCGCCAAATTTCATATGTTAAATGAACGGAAAACAGAAAAACTCGATGAGAAACCGCTAAAAAAAATTCGACACAGCCCAAATTCATACCACATCATTATGCCATATAGTATAAGATACTGAAGGGTGAGGCCCGGAACAAAAACAAAAACAAGAAAATGACACACCCTAATATTTATGTTCATAATATGTATTATATGAATTGTAATGTATAATTGAATTCTCATTTAATAACCCATTACATTACATTACATTACCAAAGTAATGGGTAATTAAATGAGTAATGTCATTAAACGTGTAATTAGTGACTCCCAACCCCGTTGTGGAGAAATTCGAGAAATAGATCGGTCAGTAAAAATCGAGCAGCCCTCCCCCACCCCCAGTTGCATTCTAGATTTCAGTCTTAAATATTCAATTAATTGAAAATGAAAAATTAAACTACACGTCGATTTAATTTGTATTTGAAGTATTCCAACATAAATTTGTACCTATTTCAGGACAGCGAGACGACGAATCTTTCATCAAATCAAGAAAAATGGTGAGTACTTGAACGAATTCACTCACTTGCAAATCGCTTGTATAGGTAGTTTTTATAGATCGCGATTATTTTAAACCTTTTAGATTCAGCGCTTCATTTTCGTCGCGAAGGCATACATTTATACAACTCACTGTTCTTGAATAATTTCGATGAGTTTATTCAATTGCCAAAAATTGAATCAAATTTAATTTTTTTTTTTTTTTTTATAACGTTGAGCCAGAAGATTATCGAGTGTAATACTGTATGTATTTTATGCCAAATTGTATTCATTGTCCCTCACAATACTAGTTCGTACCGGATAGTAGGTAGTATACATACGGGGCATTACACGCCAACTCGACCATAGTGTTAAACCCCGCCGATCTCGAAATAATTCTATAGGTTCTTCTCTAACATTATTCTCAGTTAAAATGCATTCAATTGCGAGACTTTTACTAACATCATTGATACATTCGTATGCGCTGACGAATAGGACTATAGGTATTAGGGTGGGCCAAAAAAAAAGACTAATTTTTTTTCTCTTAGTTACCGTTAAAATATTGTTCAGGATG
Organism: Tenthredo livida; assembly: GCA_963992785.1. Classification (NCBI taxonomy): domain Eukaryota; kingdom Metazoa; phylum Arthropoda; class Insecta; order Hymenoptera; family Tenthredinidae; genus Tenthredo; species Tenthredo livida. The sequence goes on from OZ023064.1 coordinate 20,363,515, forward strand.
ACAAAAAAAAAATCCTGTGAAAATTTGAGCTCTTAATATTAATATTAAGAGGACGCTTATCGTGATTTTTGATTTCCCATTTAAATAACACAGGAATTTTTATTTTTTTATTCGGAATATCATTCCGTTCCAACGAAGCAGCGTGTTGTGAAAATCAATATATATTCTCGTAGGAAATTAAACGATCTCCAAAAAAGGTCCCATATGATTTTTCGCTAAGTCGACTCGTTTGAAAGTTATTAACGGTCAAAGTTCACTTTTAACCCTGAATAACTTTCAAACGAGTCGACTTAGCGAAAAATCATATAGGCCCTTTTTTGGAGATCGTTTGATTTTCTACAAGAATATGTATTGATTTTTACAACACGATGATTCGTTGAAACGGAATAATATTCCAAATAAAAAATAAAAAATTTCCTGTGTTATTTAAATGGGAAATCAAAAATCACGATGAGCGACCTCTTAATATCAATATTAAGAGCTCAAATTTTCACAGGATTTTTTTTCGTCATCCTGAACAATATTTTCATAGTAACTAAGAAAAAAAAAATTAGTCTTTTTTTTTGGCCCACCCTAATAGATATATTCTATGAATATTCTTGATCGATTTCAATATAAGTCCTATAAGGTATCTATCAGTATTCATTATACATCCAAGGGATAATAATGAGTATTTACCATAATGCACTGCGTTAAAAAAAATAGAATGATGGTGGTTGTCATTGTTGGAGATTAGTTTGTTGTTTATTCTGTTTGATTGTGTTGTTTATAATTCTTTTTTTGCTGATTATTTTTATCATTTTTCATCTCATTTCAGTCCTCTCAAACCCCTCGTTTGAAGAGTCATACAAGCGTTACTAAAAGAGGTCGAGCAATATATAAACCACCTAGGTATAATACAACTTCGTCCGAGGAAGATATACGGCGGCGAGATTCAAGGTCTGAAACAGGTCACATGTTGAAAAGCGTGGCAGGTATGATGAACGAAATACAAAACGTCGTCAGTATGGCAAAAGGTAAAGATGAGGCACAGGGTAAGTCTTCGCCGTCAAAAACAGTTTATATGAATAATGGCGATGGTAACATTTACTCGCCACTAGCACCTATACATACTCCACAAGAAATTTTCTCTGGCAATCACGTTGATGCTTCTTGTGAACGAAGAATAGAACAGGTATCTGTTTCAAGTCCTCCAGAAAATACTTCTTCCACTGGTAATGTCGAATTTCCTAATGACATTGTTCATTCCGATATTCCGTCACTTCGCGGTAAGGTTCGCAATAGATATTCACCAATTCCATTAGTACCTGTCGTGACGCAAAATTCATGTTATTCTAATAGTTCGTCAAGTTCTACTTTTTTGGGCTGTACAACAACGAGACATGAAACACCAATTACCATTCCTTCATTCGTAGATCCGCAAAGTACTATGTCCTACTCCAGTCATAACCAACAAAAATTTGACGGAAATTCGACATTGCCGCTGAAGTCGACGGCTGCGTGGAAAAACCGGCTATCTCGAGTCAGGCTTGAATAACCGGCTATTTCGAGTTTCGCTTGAAAAAGCGGCTATCTCGGGTTATCGTCGAATAACCGGCTATTTCGAGTTTCGCTTGAAAAAGCGGCTATCTCGAATTTTCGTTGAAGAACCGGCTATCTCGAGTTTTCGTTGAATAACCGGCTATCTCGAGTTTTCGATGAATAACCGGCTATTTCAAATTATGGTTGAATAACCGGCTATTTCGAGCTAAGTTTGAAGAACCGGCTATCTCGCGTCTGAAATTTTCTCGCCGCAAATCAAGTTGGTAGCACTGTCGGGCTGAATACGAGATTCCTGAGCGCCTCACAAAACTCATGCAAGCTTCGTTTTGTACATTTATATTCTATAGGTACTTATCTACATAATTATAGCAAAAATAAATGCACAAAGCATCGAGCGTATATTTGCGAGATGAAATTTTAGATTATTATTCCAGCATAATGAGATTAGTACCTACATCATGTCATGTGATGGCGCGTATAATTAATTGATATCCGCGGTTATATTCTCTTATATATCTCTATGGGTGATATTGCATATCAGATTTGTTCAAACAATTCAAAACTTCTGAAATTTTGTGAATATGTGTACACAGAAAAAACGAATAAATTGTTCCATAAACCTTCTTTTGTCCCACGAAAATTTTCTGCAATCCACATTGTAAACCGACATTTCTTCAGTCAAGAAAATAATTTGCTTGAGCCAAGAGAGTACTCTTGTTTCGAGAAAATTGTTATTTCGCTCGGGAGATTTTTGGTCTTCAAAATAATTTTCGTGGCTCAAGTAAACCTTTTTTTCTGTGTATGTTAATAGCATACAAAGAACCTGTAATTGATGTTAATATCAGAGTATTCTTCGCACGCACATATTATCAGTTATTGAATAGGTTTTCTGTTAAAAATCATAATGTAAGCAAAAAAAAAATCAGAATCGAGAGATTACTACCGCAGAAGATTCTTAAACTCCGCAGTTTTTTCAAATCTCACTATAATAAAAGGTTCCGATATTCGTCGATTGCAGAAAAAGAAAAAAAAAAGAAAATCAGCTGGAAAAGGGGATAGCATAAGCATTCGAATAAATGTCCTATTATAACAAATTGATGAACATAATCTAATTCATGCTTCAATTATACGATTCATAATTCGTAAGTTCTATAGGAAATTTTATCAGTGAAGCACTGTACAGTAACTGTTGTTCGGTGACAATATTATAGTCTTTATTTCTTTATGCTCGGGTTTTGGCACAATGTCATCGTAACATCAGTGATTATAAACATCAATGGAACTCCGAGTGAATCTGACCGTGATAGCGATACCCCTATGGCATGACCTTCCCACATCATTCTGAGTAGCGTGCTCGGACGCGTCAGTTAAAACACCTTATTCTGACAGTAAGTCGCATTTCTATTTTCTCATCAATAATTGACATGGGTGCACAATAGTGATAATATTATAACAAAAAAAAGCCTGTGATTAGCGTAACCAATGGATTGTGAGTATACATCTGAAATTATACCTTATTCTATTAGTAACATCTGCTACTAGCTTATTGTATTGCAATACTACAATTTTCTATGCTACTACAGATTATGAGGATTACCACAAACAACAGAATCATCCACAACTAGTCGATGATTCGCCTGGTATGGTTTTCGACAGTAATTATGACAACGCGGAATTAACTTATGAAACGCTCGATGATAATAATACATCGGACTCATGGAAAACGTCGGGAGGTATTTATACAATTTTCATTCGACTCTAATTTTCTGGCAGTTTCTGTACATTGACGTTGCTGTACAGCAGTAATAAAAGGTCTAAATGAAATTTGTACTTTGTGGAGGCCTTATGCTCTTGACTTCCCAGAAAAAATTGAGTCCCTCAGGATTGTTCCAGCCTATGGTGGTAGCCGAAATCTCATGTCCTTCGCAGTGTTCTATGCTTATTTTAGTTTAAGATAACGCCCATCGCCAAGAAAGTCGTTGCATTTCATTCATTCATACGATATTATTGATTCACCATTTTTTTTTTCGTTTATTATGATTTTCATAAATATTAATATTTTTCCAACCGCATGTTCTGGAACAAAATTAAGGTGGTTCTTTACGTACAGTCCCTCCAAACGTGTGTTTCAGAGAAGATTTTGAATACTTCACGATGGGGAAAAAATCTGAAAAAAATCAAGCATGCGTAGAAGATCCTCGGGAGATTGATTTTGCAGAATAATAATTCAAAAAAGTTATCAACAAATTGATGGAAAAAAAAACTGTTCAAGAAATAAGCCGATGACCCAGCTCTTTTTTCAGGTGAAAATGATTTTGTCACGTATGAAAAACGCAATTTTTAAAAAGTTGACAAAATTCGTAAAAAATTAATACTTATCTATTTAGAAAGATTGACAAATCATTTTCACCTCAGAAAAAAGTTGGGTCATCGGCTAATTTCTTGAACAGTTTTTTTTTCCGTCAATTTGTTGATAACTTTTTTGAATTATTATTATGCAAAATCAATCTACCGAGGATCTTCTACATGCGAAAATGGTGAGGGAAAATCATTGGTCGAGTTCATATGGAATTCCCCATATATATTATGTATAATTAATATATTATGATAAAAAATGTCCTATTATATTCCAAAATGACGATTTTTTTTCGACATCGGTCTCAAAATATATATCAGCTCGTCCTGTTATATCAAACAGCAGGACCTTTCTCACCGAGCGAAAGTGGTAGTACCAATAACGATGACAATATATCGAACGGCAATTCATCGGATCAGTCCCTTTCCCAGCAGTCATCTTCGCGAACAAATGATGACGACGATGACAAAAATGATGAAATTGAAACTCCATCAAAGAAGTCGAAAAAGCGTAGGAGTAAGCCAAATCAGTGGATCGACAATGCAGCAAAAGGGGCACGTAACTCGGGTGAGGCCGGGGTCACTAGGACAGGAAAATCTTTTGCAGCGAGAAAGTTTCGTGCGGGTTGTAACAGCACCTGCCGATTCAAGTGCCATACAAGGATTGATCTCGCGGATCGAAGGAAAATTTTTTCCTCTTTTTGGGCACTGGGAAACCATACCCGTCAATGGGATTATGTAGCCCGATACATGCAGACATTTGAACCAAAAGAACGACAGTTGGTAAGAGAAAATGACGTGCAACGCAAAAATCGGTCACACAAATTTTTGCTTGCCACGTCGACGAAGCAATTCAAGGTGTGCCGGAAAATGTTTATGGATACATTAGGTATGTGAATACAACTTATTCTGTAAATGAAATCAACGCTCATGAGTAAGCATTTTTTTATGCACTATACAATGACCTCTTATTTATACCTATACATCACACGGGGGAAAATGGACCACTGAAAAAAGACAAAAATACGATTGACGATGAAAAAACTGGAGTATGAAAATGAACTTTTTTCCCCAAGGGGTCCATTTTGCCCCGCGGTTCATTTTGCCCCGTCGATCCATTTTGCCCCACCATCCCTTACATTATTCAGTTCATATTCAAGTTACTTTACTTTCTGAAGCAAGGAAACAGTTTACGTAATTAGACACGACTCCTAATTTGAACAACTACTCTAATTTGAAATCAACACACATAAAACATGTATCATGTTACACGGTCATTATATCTTAGTAGAAACAAAATTAGACTTACCAAATTTTCATCCACAAGTGTGAATATTAGGAACACTCTTTGCAACACAGTGAAATAATTTATGAAAATTTTCTTACGTGCGTTCACAAACATTATTGAATCTTCGTGTATCAATTCCTCATTAACATGAAAATTAAACAATACGACGGTGTTGCATTATTCTGAAGTAAACTTGATATACAGAGTTTCGTTTACATAGGTTTTTCCCCGTGGGTGTTCAATTATGACAACTTTACTCCACATAGTTTCTGCGGTAGCTTGATTACACGCTAAGAATAATGTATAATAATCTGAATGGATATTTCTTCAAAAGGTTCTAGCTACCCCGCGATCGGAGACCTCTGTTATGTATTATTCACGGAAACTTGCTATATACAACTTGACGGTATTCGACATGGCAATTCACAAAGGAAGCTGCTATGTCTGGAATGAGACTATCGCTAGAAGGGGAGCCAATGAAATCAGTAGTTGCATTTGGCTATTCATTTCATCGAAAGTTCAGTGTGGAACCAAAGAATTCATATTTTACAGCGACAACTGCGGTGGACAAAATAGAAATCATATTCTATTTTCTATGTACATCAAAACAGCAATGGACTTTCACATTAGAATTACCCACAGGTACGTCAAATTAGGGACAATTTGAGGTATTCAAGACTGTTAATCAGATAAATTATTAACTTTTTATTCTAACATCAACAAATGATGATAGATTTAAACATTACTGAGCATAATCTGTGAAATTTTTTGTTTGAATCGATTATAGTATAATATATGTCGCTATCGCAAATCTTCTTTATAATGAAGCAAGATTATTCAAATGATTGGATGATATCACTAAATATTGCATTATTATCAAATTCATGGAATATTGACTCGAATTAATCATCTTCTTAGTTTCTGCAAAAATGCTTGTTATTGACTGTTTAGGTATTTGGAAACGGGCCACACACAAAATGATGGAGACTCGATGCACGCCCGAATAGAGCTTGAGTGTAAAAACCGATCGATTCACACGCAAAATGAATGGTGCCAAATAATGAGAGAAGCAAAAGTGAATGAAACCCCCTACGCTGTGCATGAGCTGCAACAGTGTGAAGTCTTCAATTTTGCGAAATTTCCGGAGAAAAAGAAGTGGGCTAAAATAAAAATTTCTCAATTACGGGAAATAAGTGTCAACGAGAACGGCGAAATCCAATACAAATACGGTTATGATGAAGCGCTGCTGACATCATCAATGGGTACTGTGACCTGGCAAAATAGGGAGCTAGAAAGAGCGTATAGCAGTAAGCTACAGCTAGATGCGAATAAAAAGAAAGACTTACAGTCTTTATTAGATAAGGGACTTATTCCTCCTAATTCTCGCGATTTTCACGAAAATATATTATCATAAGAATATATCTATGATATTTGCGTAATAACACCTTTCTTTATATATGAGTACTTTAATCATCACATCAAATTCTTCCAGATAAAATTCAAAAATTGAAATTTTTGAATTTATTATACACAGAGACTAAACAATTTTATTGATATCACAAATTATATTATCAAATCAAATATTTATAAATTACCATGAATAATATTGATTATATATATATATATCATATCGTCGGCTGGGAGGAAGAAGGTGCTATCTCAGCTTCGCCGTGAAGAAGGTGCTATCTCAGATTTGACTTGAAGAAGGTGCTATCTCAGCTTCGCTGTGAAGAAGGTACTATCTCAAATTTGATTTGAAGAAGGTGCTATCCCAGATTTGAATTGAAGAAGGTGACATTTCAGGAGCAACTTTTTTTCTTCATAATTTTAAGTTGGCAACACGCGCGGAAAATATGAATTATCAGTTTAATTACACGAAAGAATCCCTTGCAAATAACTATTCATTTTATTTTGTGTAATAATTACATTCTCATCCCTCGACTCATTTATACGATCGAAATGTTAGTATCATAATTTGATAATATGATACTAAGATTTCGATCATTCCATAATATGATACTAACATTTCGATCATTTGATCGTATAAATTAGTCCAGGAATGAAAATGTAATTATTACACGAAATAAAATGAATAGTTATTCGGAAGGGATTCTTTCGTGTAATTAAACTGATAATTCATATTTCCCGTGCGTGTTGCCAACTTGAAATTATAAAGAAAAAAAATTGCTTTCGAAATGTCACCTTCTTCAATTCAAATCTGAGATAGCACCTTCTTCACGGCGAAGCTGAGATAGCACCTTCTTCCTCCCAGCCGACGATATAATATTGATTATATATATATATATCATATATATAAATGAAATCCAATTATATAAGTTTTAATATAGTTTATGAGAAATATTAATTTTGTAAATGAAGGAAAAGATTTAATTTTTCGAAAGTTCAGAAAAATAAATTATCATCCATTTCATTAATCTCCTGTTTATAAACTATTTTCTGTATTTTAAAAATATAACCGCGGATATCAATTAATTATACGCGTCATCACATGACATGATGTAGGTACTAATCTCATTATGCTGGAATAATAATCTAAAATTTCATCTCGCAAATATACGCTCGATGCTTTGTGCATTTATTTTTGCTATAATTATGTAGATAAGTACCTATAGAATATAAATGTACAAAACGAAGCTTGCATGAGTTTTGTGAGGCGCTCAGGAATCTCGTATTCAGCCCGACAGTGCTACCAACTTGATTTGCGGCGAGAAAATTTCAGACGCGAGATAGCCGGTTCTTCAAACTTAGCTCGAAATAGCCGGTTATTCAACCATAATTTGAAATAGCCGGTTATTCATCGAAAACTCGAAATAGCCGGTTATTCAACGAAAACTCGAGATAGCCGGTTCTTCAACGGAAATTCGAGATAGCCGCTTTTTCAAGCGAAACTCGAAATAGCCGGTTATTCGACGATAACCCGAGATAGCCGCTTTTTCAAGCGAAACTTGAAATAGCCGGTTATTCAAGCCTGACTCGAGATAGCCGGTTTTTCCACGCAGCCGTCGAAGTATTCTCCTACCGACGAGTATACTCTCCATGAATTACGAGGTCTTCAACTAAAATCTGTCGAGAAAGTGCATGTCGAACTGCCGGAGTATTCGCAACGGATTACTGCTCCAACATCTACCTATATTTATAATAATCCTTCTGATATGCCTTCCGCGTCTTCCGCTAATGAAACTTCGACTTTTCAAATGAAAACTCTTGATCAAAATTCTAACTACATCAATCACGAAACTTATAGACCTGGAGCAATCACATCAATAACCAAACAAACAATTAATGATTCCGCGAATATAACCGATTCTTCACAAGTACTGCAGTTGCAAAATCGTAATTTATTATCAAATGAAACCGTAGCTGTTGATCCGCGCGAAAATCTCATTTATAATTCTTCGCAACCTCAACAATTTCATATCAAAATAACACAAAGCCCGCGAAAATAACAAATTCTCCTCAGGTACGGGCGGTACAGCTGTTACGAAGTCACGGTCATTCATCACCAAATAAATACGTGCCTGTTCATTCACACGAAAATATTATTTGCAATCCTTCAATAAACCATCAACTCCAAAACTTCTTCCAACAATTCGAACAGAAACAAGAGACGCAATTCCGAAATATTCTTCAACAAGTCAATCAATCTATAAATGAGCGAAATCGCAGAGAAGATATCATTATACATTCTTATAGAAAACCTCCGGGGTTTCCATTGAATACCTTAATCGAATTTGACGAATTTATAGAAAATATGCAAAAACAACGCGATTTATTGAACTTTCTTGCTGAAGTTGGAGGAAGAACTTGCCAAGACGCTTTAAACCAGTATGTTAGCGACACCATGACTCCGTTTCTCTGTACTCAATTCACATGGACAAAGCGAACTGTACCAGGATTCCCCAATATGAGATCTTTATTTGATACAGAAATGGGAAATGTATTTTTCAACGCGCTACTTAGAGACCGTAATCTTCCGCGACCGACGCATACTGAGTACGGTCGGTGTATGCAAATTGCCCTACGTAACGCGAAGCAACGATATCGTGATGCCAATAGAAGACGTGCGAGAGGCAATAATGGCGCGCATAGGGTTTATGAACAGGAAATGCAAAGACGTTACGGTCACAATAATCTCGACGCAGAGGACGATGTAAACCATCAATAATTTTTCTTTAATCCATGTATGTGATAGCGATCATATCTTCAGTAAATATCCGAATCATTGATGTATAGTATTATATGCATATATATATTCGTATTGTTTTTTATATAATCTTTTTCTTGTTCGACATGCACTTTCTAGTCAGCTTATGCAATAGTTTTCAAATAGTCGTACACAATTATATAGGGCGATTCGTCTTGAAGATAAAAAACAATCTTCGCCTTGCTAAATTTACGTTGCAAGTAAATTTACAATGCAGTACTCTTTCAGTAAAAGCAATAAATAGTTGGCCAATTTCAGCCCAGTTTCATGTCAAGAACACTGGATTCGAAAAGCAATCGCCCTATATAAGTGGATTAGTAATAAGTTGCTGAGTTATTAGGTTATTACTTATTAGGTTTATATGACTAGATTTAGCAAGAATTATAATTTGATACTTTGACCAAGTTACGTTTCAGATATCGATGGTTACCAGTTGTGTTGAAATCGCAACTCAAACGCCTCCTAACACGTCATTCTTACTCCGTTGAAACTTATTATGGAACATGATATTATTTTTGAAATATTTTTTGCAGTAATTTTTTTCTAGTCTGACTATTCTCTGACCCAATTTCCGACGAATAGAATCACTTGTGATGCAGCATGAAAAATTAATTTGAGCGCCAGTTTGTTTTTTGTTATTCCTTTTGCAATTTTGACTCCGAATCAATTATCATGAAGCATCGTTCATTGAAGCCAAAATATTTCAAAGATCGGTGTGTCGCCTTGCTACAATAATTTGCCGGTCAGACTATTTTCTGCACCTAAGTTTTTTTTTTCATAACGTCTCTTCCAGCATACAAAATTATTCGGGTGCCGGTTCGTTCTTTGTTTTTTATTAGTTTTTTTGCGGTTGATTTTATTGTTTTTTTTTTTCATTTTTTTGTCTTGGTTTTTTTTTTTTTTTTTGTTTTCTTCAATTTTCACTATACGGATCAATGATTATAAAGCATCGTTAATCAAAGCTATCATATTTGAAAGATCGATGTGTATGAGACCGTATTAAAATAAATGCTATTTATACATTTCAACTTCAATTATTATTATAATTGTTTTCACATGCTCGATAATTTATTCAATTATTTTTTATTATTTGAAAAAAAAATTTTTTTTTTCCATATAATCTAATTTTTTTTTTAATTCGATAATTTCAGCTCATCGACGCAGCTTATTCAAATAGTACCGAAATTGTGACGTTTCCCATCTTTCTACAGAAATTTCGATCTTATCTTTTCGCTGCAATGATTCTCCAGTCTGACTATTTTCTGCACCTAAGTTCTTTTTTTTCATAAAGTCTCTTCCAGCATAAAAAATTATTCGGGTGCCGGTTCGTTCTTTGTTTTTCATTAGTTTTTTTTGTTGTTGATTTTATTGTTTTTTTTATTTTCATTTTTTTGTCTTTGTTTTTTTTTTTTTTGTTTTCTTCAATTTTCATTACGGATCAATGATTATAAAGCATCGTTAATCAAAGCTATCATATTTGAAAGATCGATGTGTATGAGACCGTATTAAAATAAATGCTATTTATTCATTTCAACTTCTATCGTCATTTTAATTGTTTTCATATGTTTGATCCGAACTCGGTCCGTTCATCCGTTAATGATTGAAACATTCCTAATAATAATAAGACATGTTTATTGAATTTATTCATGCAATTAATCATTTATCCAAACAATAGCCTAACAGGCGAACCTACACAGGGCAATAGTAGGGCGTAGCGCTGCAAAAAAGTTAAAAGTTAATTTTGTTATCAAATTTTACCACTGTATACTGGCTCCGTTTCGGCTGTTGTTTTGTGTTCTTTTTATTTCAGTGTGAAAATCGCGATACGTCAGAAGAAGGACAGGCAAAGTGATCGTTTCAGTCGGATATACCAGGACCATCCATTCTGTATGAATTTCTGAGATCAATACTCTCAAAGAAATGTATTCGATAATTGTTTTTTCTTGTGAATTCTGACCGTCTCAATAAACGTATTTATTCATTATCATCGTCCGTAATCTCGACCCAATATCCGTAGGATATTTCTGAAGGAATCCCAGTTTCATATTTATAAAAGAGTAACTTATCTCTATTTACTTAAATAACAAATTAAAATTAAAGTAAATTTTATACTTACAAACGAAAAATGTATCGTTATTCACTCAGAATAATAAACACATTTTCAACATCATATTATAATAAACATCAAGTCAATATCACTACAACTTCCAATATATTCCTAGTCTCCCAACTGTTTCATTATTCCATTTGGCAGGCTCCGTCTCGCAGTAAAAATATACCGATTGCCGGTAAGTATATTTCCTAATTTCATTCAAAGACTCATTACCGACGGTTTGTATATCAATAACACTGGGAAATAGCCACAGAAATAGCTATAGGTATACACGGCTGAGAGGGGCGGGGGGAATCGCAAGACGGCTTGCGCAAGTCTGCCGTGAGTCTTGCACAAATAACTATAGGGACGACATTGAACAAGCTATTCGCAATTCCCGCGTATCGGTGCTTGAAAATCTTCCGGGTGCAAGATCAACAGAAATAAGCGGAAGCAGACCATTGTAGTTCTGCGGATGGATCTTGCAAGATCCTAAACGCAAGAATTGGATCAGATATGCCAAAGCGTGCTACTAGGGTACGTACTTGGCGGGCACATTCGGTTCCTTAGAGCTTTATGGACAACCCGCTTCGTTTTACGCGAAAATTGAGTTTTCAATGCGACAGCAATTGAATACACTGAAAAACCAGTTATTCAAACCAATAATCGGTTTAGAATATACTTCTACGTGTCTGTAACTATGTGTATGACTTTACAGATATAGATACCTTGTATAATCAATAAAAATCGTGGTCGTTCCCACTGTCATTGAATTATCAAATCAGACTCAGAACTCTGGAATCACATACCTCACTATGTAGTATTAATTATGGAAGAATAAACTTATTCACTCGCAATATGGTCGAATCAAGAAAACTCTACTCTGCTATTTCGGCATGAAACCTGAAACATGCATCTACGGATATACGTATATGCTATAAGTAGCATAGAGTATGACAGTTTGATATAATGAAAAATATAAAATTCAGTTGATGATTGCTCTGGTGTACCTATACTATATCATACAATCCCGCTCACGATGCAGGCGTATGTGCAAGTGCACGAGCATATACATGTAGTGGGGAGGATCAATTTCAATACCTAAAGCCCATCTTCGTAACAGTTCGGCCTCACTTGAGTGCAAAAATATTTTTCATCCGACTACGATAAAATGACTATACTCCATCCCTGCAACGCGGGCAGAAAGTAATCAATTTCTGACCAGAGGGAAGAAAAAGTGAATTTTGCGGTCGAAAAAGTAAATTTTAAAGGCAGAAAAAACTCTAAGTTTGACCGATTCTAAGTTTGATTGATTGAATTGCTGTGTCTGACTAATGGATGCAATATGGACATCTTATCTTGTCGGGTAAGAAGTGATATATGCCACACGGGAGGAGCGACTTTTCACCCCGTGCTCGTGCTGAACCTCGCACTCAGCAAAAACCACGCACTTTCCTTCCTAGTAGCATAATGTACTAAATTGTTGCTCATTTGCTTGTGGAGAATAATCATTCGCAACTACACAATCGTGGCAGTTGGAGGATCAGCGCTGATCCTTCAACCGCCACGACATATTCGTTCGACAAGATCGGAAGATGCATTTTAAATAATTTTGTACCTATAGAACCAATGTTATCTGCGAATCAAACATTCGTCAGTCCATGCAAAGTTCACGACATGTTTACAACCAGCGACCGAAAACACAGTACTTTGAGATTGGTTCGCAAAATACGATGAGGTCATATCAATTCAACGCGAGAACAACAAACTCAAAGAAGAAAATTCGAATGTGCCCGCCAAGTACGTAGCTCTTGGAATGATGCTTCGATATCCTCACACGAAACTCCAACTTCACGACGTAGACTTGAGTTTGATTTTGAGTTTCTTTATTTTTTTTTAACAAATTGCTGAGAGATCGCAGTTGTACGTTCGGTGCTTGGCTTTTTTCTTGATTTCACGACAGAGACTGGCGAACCGTTTTACTTATAAAGCAATTGTGATTTTCGTCTGAGTACTTGGCGGCTTTTTTCACATCTTTGGATGTTTTTCGTGGGATAACTTTTATCTACTCATTGAGTTGCTTAGCTGTATAATATGTATGTATATTATGGTGGCCCTTGAAAAAAAAATCGGCGCCGCCCCCTAAAATGGTAGTATTTGACGAAAAAAGGTACCTTCAAAATTCGAAGTCGAATGAGTATTCTGTAGCATGTAGTATTCAAAGTGTAGGATCTAGTACCTGTGATCTTAATAGTCGAGGTGATGTTTTACAGGATGACTCCGGAAAATTAGATAAATTAACAGGAGAGGTGAGTTTTCTAAAGCGCAAATGCCAAAAGTACGAAAATCAGACGATGGAACAAACAAAAATGATAAAGGATCTCACACAGCTAAATATGGAATTGCAACGGAAAATTATCGATTACTTTGAAGATTTCAAGAGTAAGCGTGCATTAGTAGCTTTGTATTTCTCATTTATAATTAAGAATATTTTATATGGAGGGTATGTGAATAAGTCGCATCAGCTTGCAATAGTAGCTCTTACTGGCAAGCCTCATAGGTTCAAGAAAAGGGTGAAACGTAATTCCAGGTTCACTGTCATTACATTCTTATACTCAACAAAATGACTCATGCAACAATTCAATTTCAAAAGAACAGTATAATTATACTCTCATAATAGTCTATTCATATTTCATTGACGAGTAGTCCCCAATCAACAACTTCATAATATCTGTAGCACCCATCGAAATTTAATTATATACCCATTGCTCATACAGGCCGGGCGACAGAAATGTTGAGACCCGTTACTCTGATTTCTATGTGGGCCCCCCTGGTCCCTGGTTTTGCGTCTGGTAGTTAGTATATCATAGTAGCAAGTAATAGTCTGCTATAGCTTAGCTTTATATGTATTTGGGTAGGTATGTACATTAGGGTGGCCCTTATATGGGGGTTTTTCGAATTTTCACGCTCCCAAGGGTTCAAACGAATCTTTTTCAAGAAAAAAAAATTTGTCCTAAAGTTGTAATGCTCCATCTCGATTTTAACATCCCGCGTACGACCGTCAAAGTATTTTTTTCTTTCAATCTCCTACAAAAAAACACGTATGACCCAACTTTGTCAAGTCATTAACGTCGAAAAACATAAGGACCACCCTAATGTACATAATAAGATAATGAAACATTTTTGAAAATATTTATTGCTAGAAACAAAACATATTCTAACTTTATGGAAGTTGGCTACCAAAATGCAAACAATAAGAAATCTTAGAAAGTTTTATCATCGAAAGATAGATAAATGAAATGCTTATTCCGAAAATTCCAAATCGATTCACTACACCGTCTTTGTTAAATTAATTTTTGAATTTGATTCTTATACACGCAGAGGTATGGTATATAGGTTACCAGAGTTTTTGCCATTTTTCGTCAGTTGTGGCGCTACATGTAGTCACGCTCACAGCGAATAGATAACACAGTAGAGCTGCTTGAGAGCGCGCCGCGACATCATGGAACCTCTACGGGCCCTTGCCCGTAAGATTCACGCAGCAGTAGCCTACAGTCATTTTCATTTTTTTTTGAATGCATCTTTCAATTTTTTTACATGGGGCCCCCTACCGTCCAGGGCCCGGTACAGCTGTACCCGTAGCCCCCCCTGTCGCCGGGCCTATGTATCGGTCAAGGCTTGGAGGGTTTGACAACATTTTGCGGAGTGATGGACCTTCCGCCAGCTGTAAAACGTCCAACGTACGACACCATTGTCCGGCATATGGAGGAAGCTACAACCAAAGTGGCAAATACAGTATTTCAACAAGCTGTCGAAGAGGAGGTAGAGGCCTCAGCGAAACCACCGACACGAAACATCACGGTGCAGTGTGATAGACCATGGCAGAGACGAGGGTACAAATCACTCAACGGCATTTGTACAGTAATTGACAGTGCAACAGGAGAGGTAGTTGATTTCTCATGCTCTATCTATAAATATCCATTTCTCTCATTTCCACAGTCTTCGACTAGAAACCATCAAACTATTTTTCTTCTGATGAAACGAATCTTTGTGAATATTTCAGGTAGTCGACCTTGAAGTCCTATCTTCCCACTGCAACGCGTGCCTTCCATGGAAAGGAAAGGAGAGCACAGCAGAATGGAAGTCGTGGTACGAAGTACATCAGCCGAATTGTCAGGCTAACCGTACCGGCTCATCTGGGACAATGGGAGTAAACGGTATGGTGAAGATATTTCAGCGCTCAGAAGAGAAACACAACGCGAAGTATGTCGGCTACATCAGTGACGGAGACACCAAGAGTTATGCTGCGGTAGTGAAAGCGGAGCCTCATGGACCTGACGTCAAGGTCAACAAAATCGAGTGCTGTGGACACGTTCAAAAGAGATTTGGAACTCATATGCGCAAGTTGAAATTGAGGCTCAAGGGGCAAAAACTATCTGACGGAAAAGGACTAGGTGGGAAGGGAAGGTTGACGGACGTTGTAATTGACCAAATGCAGTCATATTACGGAAATGCTATCCGTAATAATTCCCAGTCAGTTGAGGACATGACTGAGGCGATATGGGCAATCTGGCATTATAAGAGCTCAACGGACGCAAAGCCTCAACATCATCTCTGTCCCAGTGGGAAAGACTCATGGTGTTGATACAATAAGGCAGTTGCGGTGGGCACAGTGGATGAGTTCAAGCACAAGAATTCCCTCCCCCAAGTCGTGATGGACGCGATCAAGCCTGTCTTCGAAAATCTCACAGCTCCAGAACTACTCACCCGCTGCGTTGGTGGTAACCCGTACGGAAAAAACTACTGGATTTTCAGTAGTTACTACTGAAGCGGTGTAGTAACTAAGTAGTATCTACTGAAGGTTTGTAGTTAATTAAGTAGTCACTCCTAGAGGTGAGAGGTAAGTTCAGTAAATAGCATACCCTTTGGTAGTAACTACTGCCAATAGTAACTACTGTGAGCAGCAGTACGAGTATTCAGTACTGAATCTACTACAGCTTCAGTAGTTTACTCATATCCTACTTCTCGAGTCGAGTGGTGACTACTGCTAGTAGTAACTACTGTGAGCAGTAGTACGAGTATTCACTACTGAATCTACTATAGCTTCAGTAGTTCACTCATATCCTACATCTCAAGTCGAGTGGTGACGACTGCTAGTAGTAACTACTGTGCGCAGTAGTACGAGTATTCACTGCTGAATCTACTACAGCTTCGGTAGTTGACTCATATTCTACTTCTCAAGTTGAGTGGTGACTACTGCTAGTAGTAACTACTGTGAGCAGTAGTACGAGTATTCACTGCTGAATCTACTACAGCTTCAGTAGTTTACTCATATCCTACTCAACAAGTTAAGTAGTGATTACTGCTAGTGGTAACTAATTTGAGCAGTACTGCGAGTATTCACTGCTGAATGTATTACAGCTCCAGTATTTTTATTATGTTTTTCAATTTTTAATTTGATTTTTCATTTCTCTCAAATATGAATGATTACAGTCAACATTTCGGTTTTGAATAATATCTTTCTTCTGCAAATATTTCAAAAAAAATCTTATTATTGTAAAAAAATTATAAATTTTCTTCTTCCAACTTCAAATGACTGACATGATCATGATCGTTTTCATACCTTCCGTTTGTCTAATAATCCGCTTTTTGCTTCAATACATTTATAACAATAACACATTTTTTTTCAATTATTTCCCAACCAAATTGAGCTTTAATTGACCACGCTATAAATAAGGACATTCGTCTGATATAAAAAAAAAAGTGAGTCGCATTATTTTGGAATTCTTCAAAATTGACATATTATACAAGACAAAAATGGAAAAAATGCGGTACATATTTCGTTCCGCCCATGATGTGGAAAAAATATTATTCGGAATAAAAATGTCAACCGACATCTCGATCCATATTTTGACAGAAATTGAAAACAAAAGAGAACAAAAAATTAATCGAAGAATTAAAATAAAACAAAAGATACAATAGAAGGAAATAATTAGAGAAAAAATGTCGAAAGTATTTGGTTGAATTGTACGCATGAAGGTTATATAAAAATAATAATATCTCAAATTATGGAAAATTGTAACCTGAATTTAATCAGATAAGATAATTTACAAATATGTATAACTATGCATTTCTTTACTATTACAAAAAACTTTCAGTTTTTTAACACCTTTTATTTTAATTGAATTCAAAACCTCAATCATGAGCTTCGACAAACAAGGAAATATTAACCAACCAACCATAGGGTAGTTTGGCGTAGTGGGTAGGGCGTGCGACTAGTAATACAGCGAGTACGAGCGGACTTGGGTTCGAATCCCGGTTATATCGAAGAAACCGTATGGCGTTTTTCTCAACGAATTTGCAATGCTTGTCCATCCACATGTAGAAATTTATGAAATTTCATTTTTTTTTTTTAGCCGAGAGAACTAAATAGACGTGCTTGGTAAGTTCTCGACTGTAATTTCCACACACCCCTCAGGTTAAAAAGTAGACTCCTCGCGAGTGGTAACTACTCATCAGTAGTTACTACTAACTAGTAGTCGCCAGTATTCGCGAATTTACAGTCTGAGAACTACTCAAAAACAGCAGTGGTAATCGGTAGTATCCCCGGAGTTATTTCAGTAGTTCCCCAATAGTTTTTCCAGTGGTTTTTTGAGTAGTCTTTCAGTAGTTTTTTCCGTACGGGAAGACTCAGAACGCTAATGAGTCACTGAACAACGTGATTCGGAAATTCTGCCCCAAGAGAGTGTACACAGGACGAAAACTAGTGTCTATAGCAGCAAATCTCGCAGCAATAACTTTCTCCGAAGGAGCCACTGGGATCCTGAAGGTCATGACTGCACTTGAAGGGACCCCAGGATCTAACGCAAGAGCTCAAATGATTTAGACTAACCAGATACGCTTGGAACAGGCTCGACGACAGGCAGCTGATAGTACTCGAGAAGCCCGAATCGCTATCAGAAGACTGCGGCTAGGTCAAAATGAGGCTGCAAAAGCTGGGGAAGGACCGTCATACGCTGCCGGAGCTTTTTGAAGATGGTACGTTAGAAATATTACTTTGAAAGTTGGAAAGGAAAAGAACAATTTTTTTCGTCGAAATAAAAAATGGTCACTTGAGTCAAAATTTTTTTACAAACAACTTTTGTTTGTAACATTTTTTGATATCTTAAACTTTTCTAGTAGTTATTTCCGATTTTTCAGTAAAAACTTTAAACGCGTTTATCTCAAAACTATGTTTTTGGAGCTGTGTCGTAAGGTTTTAGGAGTACCGTTGGACCGATTTGGCTCGGCCAGGGCTTATTTTTTTCAGAAAACCAATCCTCATCGTATGAACGAGGGAAATTTGGAAATAAGATTTTTGGATCAAGTTATCTGCAAAAGAGTGGCCACATTTTGGGTGAATTTTGATAACTCGCTATAACTTTTCACATGATTTTTTTTTTACAGATCCCCGTGTTCACACGATGTAGAATTGCGCTCCGAAGCAAATGACATGTCAAAATGTGAAATTGGACCAACCGTGTGGCTGAAACCTCACGACAACTGACTTGGGCAACATGATTTTTTTGATGTGTAATGAACTTTGATTAAGTTATAAATGATTTTTGGAGTATATTGAATTCATTGGTTCAAACTGTACTGGTCCCCTTAAGCGTCGGTGGGTAGCGGTCATAGTGGGAAGACTTATTCTTATTGTGCAGTGGTTGTATTATTTCGAGTTTGTAGTGAAAACTCGTATTTGCAAAGTCGATCGTATCAATCTAAGCCTCGACTCGTGTCGATTATGCCATGGTCTCTATCGAAGCGCTCGCGTTCACTTTGCGTTGTTTTCGTTCGTGTAAAATCAAGTTTCATGGTAACGTTGTAGTCGAGTATCTTGTATGCGAGAAGCCCCGAAGGAGTAACTGGAAAACACTTTCGTCATAAGTATTTATATAATAATGTTTATTTCATGTGCCTTCCGGCCTTTAAAGGGGTTACAGGTTATTCTCTTTTCTTTTTTTGTGCGTTCATTCAATAAATAATACTTTTTTTTTTTTTTCATTTGTTGCTCTGCTTCTTTCTTCCCAGATCCGTTAAGCTGGCAAGGCCAATACAGCACAACAGATTGAAACTCATTTATTAATTAGTCGCTTTTTAATCGCTATTTAATTGCGCAAAAAAAATTTTTTTCGCTCAAGCCATTTTCGAAAAAATCGCGGCAGATCCAGCTTAACATTAAGCTGGCCAGGATATTTCAATAAAACCGAAATAATGCAGCAGGAGAAGAAAATTGGTGACGCAAGATTTATTTGATTATTAATCACTGTCGATTGGCACGCCAAACACTTTTCCAAGATCATCCTCTAGCCAGATATTCCACCCCCAGGGATAAAAACGTAATACATCTTTAAATGTGCAAAATTTCGAAATATAATTAACCTACGAATTATTCGCTAATTAATCGCAACCGATTGGGACCAGTAAACTTTTTTCAAATTCATCCACGCTTCGGAGGTCCCACCCCCTCAGACCCAAACGCAACACGCCACGTGGGGACTTCAAATTTTCAAGTTTTCATACTCTGGGAATCACTTGCTGCTCAATCGCAACCGATTGGGATCATTAAACTTTTTTTAAAGTCATCCACCCTCCGGAGATTCCACCCCCTGAGGCTCGAACGCAATACGCCGCGTGGGACTTCAAATTTTCAAGTTTTCATACACTAGCAATTGGTCACTAATTAAACGCTACCGATTCGAACGAATCAATTTTTTTCGGAGATAACTTCCTGGCCGGATAATCCAGCCCCCATGTTCGGAATTTCGGAATTTCGAAACTGCTGGAATTAGTCGCTAATTAAACGCTACCGATTCGAGCGAATTAATTTTTTTCGGAGATAACTTCCTGGCCGGATAATCCACCCCCCGTGTCCCTGATCTAGCACGCCACGAGGATACTTGGAATTTCGGAATTTCGAAACTGCTGGAATTAGTCGCTAATTAAACGCTACCGATTCGAACGAATCATTTTTTTTCGGAGATAACTTCCTGGCCGGATAATCCACCCCCCGTGTCCCTGATCCAGCACGCCACGAGGATACTTGGAATTTCGGAATTTCGAAACTGCTGGAATTAGTCGCTAATTAAACGCTACCGATTCGAACGAATTAATTTTTTTCGGAGATTACTTTCTGGCCGGATAATCCACCCCCCGTGTCCCTGATCTAGCACGCCACGAGGATACCTGGAATTTCGGAATTTCGAAACTGCTGGAATTAGTCGCTAATTAAACGCTACCGATTCCATCAAGGCATATTTTTTCCACCCACCTATGTCGAGTTATTCCACCTCCACGACTCAGTGTGCATAATATTCCAATCCTGTCCTAGGAATAAAAATTTGCTCAACGCGTGAATTATTCGCCGATTAATCGCTGCTCAATCCCATTAAAGCATTTATTTTTTGCCCATCCCCATCGAGTTACTCGAGCCCTACGACTCGCTGTGCATAATGTTCCTACGATTTTTGGTTCTATATTCAGTTACTTATCGCACAAATGTTTACTTTTTGAATATTCGTCGCTCAAATTTACGTAAAAAATATTATTTAATAATGCACGTTTTCTTTCATAAATTTACTAAAATGTAAGATAATAAACGATAAAAACCGAAACAGGTGTGACGTACGAGTAACCGAGCGGTGATACTTTTCCTTAATTTTCACGCCACATACATGATATTTAAATTACTAATGATCAAATTAATTATTGCTATTATTATGAGTTCTAAGTATCTTGTCTACCCCGACTGGGGCTACAAACCGTCAGGTTTTACCTGCAAGTAATCTGGAGTCTAGGAAAGGCGTATGATGGTATTAAATGTGATTCAGAATTCTGGTAGAAGGTAACGTATATTCTGTTACGATATATTTAACATATATATATATATATTACCCAAAATTATATTATACCAAAGAAATGTATGAGATATAATACTATATAAAATAGCACAATCCACCATAAACCGAATATGGGGGCCCCACAATCCCACGTCTATAGTATCAGGGTCCAGTTCCTCACAACCCGGAGGGGTTTACTGAGAAACGGAGATTTTGGGGTTTCAAGGATTTCTTCATAATACGGATCAATATAAGGTGCCGAAACACGCTTGCTTATAAAGGTCTACGCCGGTTGATGATGGATTTGTTTTATCTATTTATAATTGTAGAATCGGAAACTAAGACAAAAATAACTATGAACCAAAACAGGATAACCAACCTAACGAATACTGAATGGTATAATCCCTAGAGGCCTGATGTAGATAAGTAAGGTAGTATACCTGTTGTTTAATGAAATAGGAAAACGGAGAATGGTACTTTACGTTCTTTGAAGAGTGCGTTCGGGTTACCCAATTATAATCCTAAAGGTGGTTAGAGAAGGTTACACCCTCCGTGTTCCTGCTTCCGACGTAGGTATCACTATAACTGTCTTTTGAATAGTTGATGTATAACGGAAATTTTTACACAAATGAGTTTATTATTTAAACGAGGAGCAAGAGCTCAATTCGAATTATTATTATTATTATAGTTTATTGAATTGACACTTTAATTTTCACGAATATTATAAGTCCTCTTGGGCACAAACTTTAAGACACGTCACCCTTGGCTCGATTCTAATACTCGCACACACGTCTCTCCTTAATAAGGGTCGTCGAACGAATGTATTCTATTCAAACTCTTGCTCCTCCAGCTCCCTGATCTTACTTCGCCCCCATGGTCCTGAGGCCAGGGGACGTAGCCAACCAGGTTGCTCCTTTTCTAATTCTAATCGCTAATTGGTGGGGCAACAAGTGCGCGTACTTGTTGCACTCCGCGACTGTTCTACGGCTTGGCTATAGTATACGCAACCTGACGTCGACGGCATAGGCCCTTACTTCAGGCAACTCTGGGGTCGGCTCTATAGAACCTCAATCAAACAGAGCTTACAATTTTGCGTCACCTGAACGGTGTCACTTCGCACAGCGATACGTACGTGACTTAGCTCTGGACTCTTAGGTGGTACTTGAAACTAGCGTGAGAAAAACTCCGTCCCCAGAGTTCCCATGAGCAACATGATCTCCGTCCTGGTTCATAATTTACAGAAAGAACAGAAGAGTTAGCTAAGAAGAAGAAGAAAAAGAGAAAGAAAGGAAATGCGCCAAAAGACAGTTATAGCGATACCCACGTCGGAAGCAGGAACACGGAGGGTGCAACCCTCTCCAACCACCTTTAGGATTATAATTCGGCAACCCGAACGCACTCACCATGCTCTTAGGTGGTACTTGAAACTAGCGTTAGAAAAACTCCGTCCCCAGAGTTCCCATGAGCAACATGATCTCCGTCCTGGTTCATAATTTACAGAAAGAACAGAAGAGTTAGCTAAGAAGAAGAAGAAAAAGAGAAAGAAAGGAAATGCGCATAATCCCTCATTTATATATGGTAACTTAAATAATAATTGGTTACAGACAATCGGGCCGTAACACAGGTAAGTATTATGAGTATTTCTTGAGTCATTGTTAATGAGGAATTCTAAAATGTATATTTCTATCCGCGGTTTCCTCACGAAATCTATTAATTGTTCAAAGTACGAAGTTAAGATTTCAAAAAACGCAGAATAAGTAGTTACACATAAATAAATAAAACACCATAGACAATCAAAATAGAAATAATATGAATTAACACAGAAATAAATGATGAAATACCAAGCAATGTATGAATTTTTTATTTTGAAATTAGAATAAATACGAATAATTTATAAACAATTGGCGTTGAAGGAAAAATTTTTCTTTTTCCAAGTAGCTCAATAATAAGCCTACAAAATTGCCTAGAGTAATAAAAGGCGTAATTGCAATAGTTTATAAGATATAAGGATTATAAGATGCAGATACCGAAGATTTTTATAAACAGAAGCTTGTAACAAGGGAATTATGATAGATACCGAGCTGGAGAAAAATTTATTCAAAAGATAAATTAATTCTCTAAATAATCGTCTCCAATGTCAAAGACTGTATCTTTAATAGTTAAAAAGTTACAGCAATTTATAAGTTGACAAATCAGGTAACCGCTTCAACTTTGATACCACGATATTTTTTAAAAGCAATAAAAAATAGACAAAAAATTATTTTTACACTTTGTTATACATCGTTGTTTTCGTAATTCTTAATAGTTTCATAAAAAAAATGGACTGAAAATCAGAATTTGTTTATAACAAAGTGGTAACTTAATAAACAATCAAATTGTTGCTAAAAAAAAATGTTGTTTTTATTACTATATAGAGAACTGCCAATTATGATTTTAGAAAAAAAAATTATTCCTTAACTAATAATTTGAATGTTAGATAAATGAAAAAAACAATTATAAACAATTAAAAAATTTTTTTAGTAAAAAAATTTTTTTTTCAATTACAATTTTCCTTAAAAAAATTTTTTTTTACCATAATTTTTTTCTACCATAATTTTTTTGGAACCTAATAAATTTATTATAAACAAATGAAAAAACTTTCTCAATCTTTTATTACGTAATCTTGTTAAGTATGCATATAAGAAGGGTCCCCCAAGAAGTGAAAAATTTTTAGGCCAATTATTCAAACTTTTATGTCGTCATTTATGAAAACAGAAGTCCGAAAAAAATGAGTTAATTAACAATTGTATAGCTTCTAGAAAAATGAAGTTTAAAATTTTTTCTCCGCGGGGCTAAATTCTTTGGAGTGTTCTGATGATGGCATAATTTTTTGAAATTTTCAAAATAATGTTTAATGTTAAAAAAAAAAAATTTCAATCGCACTCTCTGTTCAGCGGCGACGCGTCAGTGCTGAAACGGCCGCGCGGAACCCCATTTTCAGCGTCAAATTAAAATTATAAATAATGGAGATAGAGTTCCGGGAGTTGAGACTCTCGTATCGGAAATTTCCTCCTCTTTAAGATGCTTTTTTCCAATTTTCGTTACCTCTTAAAGTTTTTTAGTTATAGTCAAAAACCGGAGACGTCTTTTTTTATGTTTGTTTTTTATTAATAACAATTACAATTTTTGTTTCCGGAAAAAAAAAAAATACGACTTTTTCAGGATCGCATTCCGAATCGAATGAGCTATCGCTCATATTTTTAAGAGAATTGGAACTATTTTTCTCAGGAAATTCACTTCTCGACTAGACTACAAGGAAAAATCGAGATTTCAATTTGTTGATTTCGAGGTTCTATGGACATAACACTCAACCGGCGGATCTTCTTGTTTCCAGCCCCTCATTATTATCCACCGCAGTTTACGCACTTCGCAATAATATTCTTTATTCTAAGAATAAGTTCTTTTCTCCTTTGCAACAAGAAAATTACTGATCGCACGGACAAAGTTCCAGGGATGAAAAACTGTTCTCCAGTAACAGACGAACGTATAATAATCGACGTGGTTACAATGTAACATGTTTCCCATAATTCAGAGAGTTGAAATCTTTTCTCTCCCACTCTTACCTTTTCTTCTATTTCAATAGCTCAGTTCCGAACTTAGTTCGATGCTGAATATCGTTGTGAGAAGATCGAATTAATGCATTGACATTCAGAATTATAAAATGCCATCAACTCGTGGTCGTGGACGACCATCCAAAGTTGACAAGGACGCGATGATTGCCAAGGCAGTTGAACATGCGCGTGATATTCTTTTGCCGGGAGGTAAAATTGTGTCCAAAAGCCATGAAATTTGGACCAAAATCTCATACGAATTGGACCAAAAAATAGCGGGAAACTCGTTGCATTCTATGGTTTGCAACAACAAATACAAATTGCGCGAAAAAATGAGTTTGAGTATTTCTAACGAATCTAGTGATGCAAATCAATGGGCAAGTATCAGAGATGCAAGTGAGGCCAATAATGACAGCCGAGTTTCCGCTTTGGTAGAAAATGACTCATCTTTACCCACACATGACGACGTTTCGAGAACATATGCCGTTCAAATTCCAAGAGAAGCGTTTCGGGCATTAATTACTACTAAAAAATACAAACGAGCTAACAATAAATCGCAGAGAACTAATACAGTATTAACGGCTGGCGTCTGGGAAGACGTTGTGATGGATGAAATTGTTCGTCAGACTCCTGTTGGATGCGGATACAATTTTCATAATCACTATATTTCTAATGATATGAAGTCCGGATACATAAACGGTATGTTCCTGAATTTGAAAAATTATATTAACGAGTCTAAACAATCGTACAAATAAATTAGTTCAAAAAGATTAGGCTCAATAATCTACAGGTTTGCAACGAAGTATACGAACGCTTTGATTACAAGAAAAAATAAAAAAATCATTTTTTTGACTAGTCCAGAATCATTTCAAAGTACATAATATGGGGCATTCCACGTGGAAGGACCAAAACCCTGACCCCTCTAAAAATCGGTTCAAACTTTGTGAAATGTCTTTGTTAGTTGATAAGAGAATATCTAATTTTTTGTAGATTTTTATTCGAAGACGTTTAGATATTAGTAGTTGATACGATGTATGGGGCATTCCATGCCAACTTGACCAGCCCGTGACCTCGACGTCTCCGATTTGGTCCACGATTTTTTATATGGTTAATCTACCTCAAAAAGACACAGCAGATTTTTTTCAGATTTTTTCCATCATGAGGTTATTTTCGAATCGACTCAAAAGCTAAAAAAAAACGCCACTTCCAAAAAATATGAAAAAATTCACAAAATTTCTAAAAAATGCAACGAATTTTTTCAAAAGTATTTCAAAATGGAGAAATCGATAGGTAGGTTGAAAATATACATTTTTTTTTTATTATTTAGAATATAATTCAAATGAAAATAAGAAGTCAGATATAAGGAATACATTTTTTTTGATATTCTTTTTATATGTTTTTTGGCGTGCTGAATTCGAATACGAAGATGGTTTTTACGTATCATGATTTTACAGCTATTCGAATCAATCTTCGATTGGAATGGTTGGAGATATCGAAAAAAGTTCTTATTTCCAAATGAATTATATTCTAAATAAAAAAAAAAATGTACATTTTTAGCCTACCTATCGATTTCTCCATTTTGAAATAAATTTGAAAAAATTCGTTATATTTTTTAGAAAGTTTGTGAATTTTTTCATATTTTTTGGAAGTGGCGTTTTATTTTTTACCTTTTGAGTCGATTTAAAAATAACCTAGTAATAGAAAAAATCTGAAAAAAATCTGGAGTGTCTTTTTGAGGTAGATTAACCATATCAAAAATCGCGGACCAAATCGGAGACGTCGTGGTCACGGGCTGGTCAAGTTGGCATGGAATGCCCCATATAAAAATAAGTTTCAATTGAAAAAGTTTCAGTTTCAAGTGAACTTTGAATACATGGTGTGCAAAAAATATCGGGCCCTGAAAAGTTGATAACATAAAATAAAAACATGGTTTCCCGGATTTCTCGAAAACCATACGTTTTTTTTTCTTTGCTCCAGATTGCAGAGAGTATTCCTCTGTTAGTGTAGAGAAATGAGTGTGAATTTCACGATGGGCTCGGATTTGGTTTAGAAGCTATGCATTTTTTAATTGAATTTATTTTCAAAAGATTCATAACTTCTCAACAATGTATTCTTTTTTTAAAAATAAATTCAGTAAAAAATTCATAAAGAGTACTTTTTGCAATTTTGAGCAAAAAGACGTATGGTTTTCGAGAAATCCGGAGAACCATGTTTGTCTTTTTTTTTTCTTCAACTTTTCAGCGGCTGAATATTTTTTGCACATCATGTATTCAATTCTCACTCAAAACTAAAATTTTTTTAATTGAAACTTTTTTTTATATGATCAATAGTTTTCGTGTTATGCCGATTTCCCCATATATAGTATCAACTGCTAACATCCAAACGCCTGCGATTAAAAATCTACAAAAAATCAGACACCAGGTACCAACCAGATTTCGGAGAAAAATATTTACTTTTGAGATGGCATAGTTTCTAATCAAAATCAAATATACCAAGATATTCAATCGGAAGTTGAGATAGCATAGTTTTCAATCACAGTTTGAGATGTTATGATTTTCCGCTAAGACGTCAAATTAGGAAATCACGGAACGAAAATTGAACCATATTTTTTATACGAGCCCAAGTAGTATTCCATTGGCAAGATGAAAGTGTAGAATTATTGTTGAAATACCTTTTATATTTTTACCGATGCTTAGGTTCCTGCAAATGTGGAGGAACTCTACGAATTATTATAAAATACGAAAATATCGACTCTAGTGACATCCTGCTCTGCTGCATTTGTAAAAAAGGTCCAGGGAAGTGCGGTAAGCGGTGGCTACGAGGAGCTAAAAGAGCTGCGATATCGAAGAAGATTTCAACGCAATCCGTGCACGTTTATCGTGCAAAAGCTGCCGAAGAAATGCCGCAGGAAGACGAGGGTGAACCACCAAATTTATTCTCGTCTCCTGTACTCAGGGTTGCAAAGCATGAGTTTCTTAATAAGCAATACTTGGATCGTGATCCTGTGAAAGCGGTTCAACTACAAAAAAGAACTACCGCAGCAAATATAATTCAGGGCATTGGATTAGATCCATTTTTTGTACACTATTGGACCAATTATCAAGTAGATATTTATCGGAGATATGCCTCAAAAAATACAACGACCCTGTTTATTGATGCAACAGGAAGTATTGTTAGGAAAATTGTTAAACCAGAAGGTGGCAGTGAGGCAGGACCAATTTTTCTGTATCAAATGGTGATGAACGTCGATGAAGGGCAATTCTCTATCGCCCAGATGTTGAGCGAATCCCATAACACCAATTCTATACAGTTTTGGATTATGGAATGGGTGCGATCTGGTGCGCCACGTCCGGATGAAGTCGTAACTGATTCATCGAGAGCTCTTTTAAACGCGGTCATCAGAGCTTTTACACAATGCTCTACGATCGATGAGTATGTGGATGTTTGTTTCGGAACAAATGTTCCGCAATGCTACGTCAGAATTGACGTTGCACATTTCATAAAACTATACGCAGACTTTTTAAAAGATCTCCCGTCTCGTGTCAAAGTTTTTTACCTTGCAGCGATCGGACAGTTAATACTGTGCTGATTACCGGCGCCATGCGGTCTAGTCACTCTGCGTTAGACTAGCGTCATAAGCACTCGTGTGTTTGCGTACTGACACCCGTTTCGTAAAGTATCTTTTTGCATTTTGAGCCCCGTGGGCAGTTTAGTTCTTTTGTTTTATCGTGGGAGTGTCTGAGAAGAGTGCACGATCACCTTCGAGGGTGTTTTGTCGAGTAGACGATGGACTTTAGCCAGGAGAAGGCTTCCTTTCTCAGGTGGCTGGAAGACGGTAAGCGTTAGCCATTCTTACCCAGGATAATTTGAATTCGGCAACGGCCGTCAGCCATATTGCCTTTGAGCAGCCACGAGGCTAATTAATATTTTTGGAATCGAATTAAACCGATCTCCGAAGGGTAGGCCGTCACCAGTGTCCCCGTGTATTAGAGAATATCGTTCGAGTCATTATTTTGTAGAGAAATATCGAGTATTGTATGGTTTATTAAGTTCGGGTGTGCTACCTGTCGCACACGAGTGCGACAGAGATAGTCCTAGTCAGTCACTGTCGCTCTCTCTTCCTCCTGTAGGGAGAGACACAACTAGTTAGTGTTTAGATTTCGAGTTTTCGTTTTTCGGGTTCGAGTCAATAAAGAATTCTAATTAAATAGTTATCGCGTTATTCGCAGAGTTAGGTTAAGTTAGTTTTAGTAAGCTCTTGTAAATATTACTTCTTTAATCAATTTCTTATTTTCTATTCTTTATTATGAGCCGAAGGCTTACCCATTGTAAATACTAGCCTGTTAATTAGTTGTAAGTTCTACTCGTGGAGTTTATTTCGCGTTCCCGTTGGGATATTGTCCCACGAGGACTTAGTTTGTCGAGTTATTTAACATTTTGCATGATTTTCCTTGTTATTGCTCTCCCACGTGGAAGCTAGTAGTTTATTAGAAATTGTAAAGCTCGTCAAACGTGGCCGGGTCACTTTTACACGACCTGTGGCCGTTCGTTATACGAGGGAATTTATTCCCGATTGTTAAAATTATTATTTCTATTTCTTTTCTATTTTGTTGAATAAATTCTATTTTTTTCTATTGTCAAATTCAAACGCTCGAGTCGTTATTTAACGTCCCGCTAATCCTTCATTTAATCCTGACCCCTCTCCGCGGTACTGTAGCTAGCCGACGCTTTACGTACCCGACGGTTATTATTTTGTTTAGATTTTTGAAATCGGCGGTTATCCGCCTGGCGCCCAACTTTTGCTATTTCTTTGTTTTCTTTTGGCCAATTGTCGAGTGGATGGTTCTCGGAGACTGGCTATCCGGTCCAGATCCGAGGATCAAATAAAATCCACGTCACAGAAGATATAAATGCTGTATTGCGCTGGAAATCGCCGCGTATTATTTCATGCTTTTTCAGTAAACAAAATTATTTTAATCTTAGTATTTTTAGAAGAGTAATAAAAAACAAATTTTTCCTAATAGATATTATTTTTGAAATTAAAATAATTTGCATTTTTTATCTCACTCAGAAACGCTCAAAAATTTACTATATCGTTCTTTATACGGGAAATAAGATACAGCAATTTTCCGAGGCAATACGACGTAAGTTTTTCTGCAAAAAAAAACAAGAAAACAACGAAATAACATTTTCGCTACCCGCAAACTATCTAAACGACAGGATTGATCTTCATCCAATTGACGATCAATACAGTAAATCGGTACAGCTGTATACGTTGACTTCTGAACAGAGTCAACAGTATATTTACGATGTATTTGTACTCATGAATTCACCAATACTTATTTTTCATCCAGATCGAAGCAGAAGAAGTTGAAATCGATATTTTCAAAATGATTTTTGATGTCTTGTACAATGGCTTGAAAGCTTCTTCATACCAGAATCGCGATAGAATTCTCTATAATTTGCTGGAATCTAAACCTGGAGAGGACGGGTCATGTATCGTTGACTGTGCGATAGTTGTACAATCTTTGGCCAAAAAACTTTTTAATAGTATCCCAAGCTTCACTGAACTTATGTCATGTGACAAAGGATGTGATCCAGAGGAAAGCATTCGGCCAATGCCTGTAATCGGTAGAGCTGCTCTATGCGTCGACGAACTTGACGTTACGGACGTTTTGAAACTGCCGAGACCACCTATATGTAACAAAACTAATTGTGATGGAACTATGTCTACCAATGTTAAGACGACCGGTACAATAATTGACTAATGAAGCGAATTCCATTACTTTAATTTGCAGAACAATACGCCTATCTATGTTGTTTTTTTTTGTTTTTTTTTAGGGAACATCGTGTTGTTTGACGTGTTTGCCGATTCCAAAAATAAACCAATAAAGTTGCGAGATTTACCGAAGCGATTTCAGAGTCCATCGTGTTCAGAAGATACTTATGAACTTGTCGGCGTTGTACACGAACAAATTTCACCGTATACCAGACAATCGGAAGTTTCCGCAATAAACCACTACAAAGCATATTGCTTACGAAATGGTGGTGAGTGGGAAGTGTATGACGACAACGAGAAAAATGAGAAAACAAAGACTGACAACGCTCAGGTCAACCCAGCTTTACTAATTTACGCTAAGAACTCAGGTCTTTGATTAATAACACACACACACTAACTCATATTATTATATTACATACGTCAGTCAATGCGAAATAAAAGCAGTCGAGCCGCGAAATTGTGAACGTCCGACTGCTTATCAATTGCTAAACGAATTCGTTTCATTTGGTGAATACCTACTGTTTTATAGAAGTTATCGTTAAAAAAAAGTTAAAAGTTAAGTTAATCTGTTGATTGAATGAAACGCAAACCTAATATTCTACTTCTTTATCATCTCTTCACGACAATCAGATAAATATTATACGTAAGAGAATAAACTGATTGTACTACGATTACGACTGATGTGAAAATCAGATAATATTTATCAAATTGTGATACTTTCAGACATTAAAATATATCATGAAAACAAGAAAAAAACTTCTGTATTTTCTGGCAAGTTCTTATCCTGTAAAAATCATTGTCAAGTTGCAGACACTTATCGTTAATTGTCATGCAACATTTGTGCGATAAGTAACTGAATATAGAACCAAAAATCGTAGGAACATTATGCACAGCGAGTCGTAGGGCTCGAGTAACTCGATGGGGATGGGCAAAAAATGAATGCTTTAATGGGATTGAGCAGCGATTGATCGGCGAATAATTCACGCGTTGAGCGAATTTTTATTCCTAGGACAGGATTGGAATATTATGCACACTGAGTCGTGGAGGTGAAATAACTCGACATAGGTGGGTGGAAAAAATATGCCTTGATGGAATCGGTAGCGTTTAATTAGCGACTAATTCCAGCAGTTTCGAAATTCCGAAATTCCAGGTATCCTCGTGGCGTGCTAGATCAGGGACACGGGGCGTGGATTATCCGGCCAGGAAGTTATCTCCGAAAAAAAATGATTCGTTCGAATCGGTAGCGTTTAATTAGCGACTAATTCTAGCAGTGTCAAAATTCCGAAATTCCAAGTATCCTCGTGGCGTACTAGATCAGGGACACGAGGGGTGGATTATCCGGCCAGGAAGTTATCTCCGAAAAAAAATGATTCGTTTGAATCGGTAGCGTTTAATTAGCGACTAATTCCAGCAGTTTCGAAATTCCGAAACCCAAGTATCCTCGTGGCGTACTAGATCAGGGACACGAGGGGTGGATTATCCGGCCAGAAAGTTATCTCCGAAACAAAATGTTTCGTTCGAATCGGTAGCGTTTAATTAGCGACTAATTCCAGCAGTTTCGACGTTCCAAAATTCCAAGTATCCTCGTGGCGTGCTAGATCAGGGACACGGGGGGTGGATTATCCGGCCAGGAAGTTATCTCCGAAAAAAATTGATTCGTTCGAATCGGTAGCGTTTAATTAGCGACTAATTCCAGCAGTTTCGAAATTCCGAAATTCCAAGTATCCTCGTGGCGTGCTAGATCAGGGACACAGGGGGTGGATTATCCGGCCAGGAAGTTATCTCCGAAAAAAAATGATTCGTTCGAATCGGTAGCGTTTAATTAGCGACTAATTCCAGCAGTTTCGAAATTCCGAAATTCCAAGTATCCTCGTGGCGTGCTAGATCAGGGACACGGGGGGTGGATTATCCGGCCAGGAAGTTGTCTCCGAAAAAAATTAATTCGCTCGAATCGGTAGCGTTTAATTAGCGACTAATTCCAGCAGTTTCGAAATTCCGAAATTCCGAACATGGGGGCTGGATTATCCGGCCAGGAAGTTATCTCCGAAAAAAATTGATTCGTTCGAATCGGTAGCGTTTAATTAGCGACCAATTGCTAGTGTATGAAAACTTGAAAATTTGAAGTCCCACGCGGCGTATTGCGTTCGAGCCTCAGGGGGTGGAATCTCCGGAGGGTGGATGACTTTAAAAAAAGTTTAATGGTCCCAATCGGTTGCGATTGAGCAGCAAGTGATTCCCAGAGTATGAAAACTTGAAAATTTGAAGTCCCCACGTGGCGTGTTGCGTTTGGGTCTGAGGGGGTGGGAACTCCGAAGCGTGGATGAATTTGAAAAAAGTTTACTGATCCCAATCGGTTGCGATTAATTAGCGAATAATTCGTAGGTTAATTATATTTCGAAATTTTGCACATTTAAAGATGTATTACGTTTTTATCCCTGGGGGTGGAATATCTGGCTAGGGGATGATCTTGGAAAAGTGTTTGGCGTGCGAATCGACAGCGATTAATAAGCGAATAAATCTTGCGTCACCAATTTTCTTCTCCTGCTGCATTATTTCGGTTTTATTGAAATGGCCTGGCCAGCTTAATGTTAAGGTGAAGTGAAACGTTTCAAGGCCACGGCCGGGTGCCTTTCACCGCGGTAAGGCAGATTACCAAACGTTAGTATCTTAGCCCACCGCTAGATGGTGCAGACACCGCAACGTTTGGTACCTCTGCCTACCGCTAGATGGCGCAGCGCGCATCTTCCGATGCGCGCTACGTCAGTATATATATACGTACACTAATGATCGCGATTATTTCGCGGCAGTGTCTATAAACACAGCAAGGCATATTGCAAATGATTGCACTGAATAACAACCCGAACAAATCGAGAATGATTTAGGTACATCACGTGTACCAACACTGTGTCGGACAAACGTCGCAGTGTCAAGCAACAAAAGTGGCTTATATTCTCGCTCTGGTGCAGAGCGATTGATAAAAGTTGAAACTAATCAACTATGACATTTCCAACTTAGAGGTTAGACATGATAAATTCAGAGAAAATCCCTGTTTGAAAACCACATCGGTATGACCAGCAAACCTTGGTTTTCTCCCTCGCTCTTGTGCAGAGCGATAGATATGCGTGAAAACTAATTCACTATAATGTATCTAATCCGTTAGGATTCCTTCGACAATCAGTCGAGTGGCTCTCCGTTGGAGAGACTTATTCTCGCTCTTGTGCAGAGCGGTTCATAACAGTGAAACTAGTTCACAATGATATTTCTAACTTATAATTAGACATGATTAATAAACACAAAGAAAATCCCTGTTTGGAAACTCCATCGGTATGACAAGCAAACCTTGGTTGTTCCCCTCGCTCTTGTGCAGAGCGGTTGATATGAGTGATATCGGAATTCCCTGAATTATTACTCAGAGCAAATTAAAATAGTAAAATTTAATGAGTAAGTATAGCTAATGCACTGTGTCTACTGTCTAATTTCACAAACACTTAGTCGAGCTGTATAGCAACAAGAGTTGAGTCAAAGTTAGTAAGGGATAAATTTGTAAATATGAGTTACTGACAGATCGGGATCTAGCGGAATGATAGGAGGAAAATGTTTACTTCTGTCTTTCGTTGTATACATACCAGCACGGTTGTTCATAACCCTACTTGCAATGAGTAGGAAGCACATTCGCGCAAAAAGATTTTGAGGTTAGCGTGAGATGTGGCAGAATAAGCACTTTCACACGCGTACACACTGGAAATAAACTCAGTACGAATAGTAACGAGGTGAACTAACATATTAGCAGACGCTTTGTTCGGAAACTTAGTATCCAATTATTTTTTCATTATCATCTTTCACTACAAGCTCTGACCGCTCTGACTGATCTTTGAAGCTCACGTGTTTCCATGTCTCCTAGCGTCGGCTAGTGCGAACTGGTGCGAACGAACACGAAGGCGGGCAAAATGCGTTCATTGCAACTGGTAGAGACTCTCGCTATTTGTTCTTATCGTATTTTTAATTTCCCCAGATCTGTCGAAACACAATGAAAATAATGAAAGTTAATTGGAATGACGGATACGACGGATACAAGCAGACAACATGACCTCAGACTTTTGACAGCTAGCCTAACAGCCGAACCATGGAGTAGAAGGAGACCTATTTTCGAATTGGAAATGGGTTCACGCAATAGGTGGCACTGTTGTGAGTGACCAGTCCCGAACTTCCTGCAAACGCTTGCGCGCGCATTCCAAGGCATATTATGACGTCACTAACTGTATGGTAAATTTTCCCGCTCACAGGAAGTCCGCGTTGGCTCGCTGGTAACAGCGCCATCTATTACGTGCAGAATTCGTGCCACTTTTCAATACAGCGTGTATAGGGAGATATGTCTTCTTCTACTCCATGAGCCGAACATATAGGACTTTATTTCAGTTTTGAGGTTAAGGGAGAGATCGATTCGTTGGACAAAAATCCAAACAACACAAGCATACGGCATAACCTCACTAGTCAGACAGTTAGCCAAACATAGGGACTCTATTTCAGGATCAAGTCGTTGGACAAAAATCTCCAAATCCCCATACTACAAGCAGACGACCTAACCTCACTAGACTGACAGTTAGCCAAACATAGGGAGTCTATTTCAGAATCGATTCGTTAGACAAAAATCTCCAATTCCCCATACTACGAGCAGACGACATAACCTCACTAGACTGACCGTTAGCCAAACATAGGGAGTCTATTTCAGAATCGATTCGTTGGACAAAAATCTCCAATTCCCCATACTACAAGCGGACGACATAATCTCACTAGACTGACAGTTAGCCAAACATAGGGACTCTATTTCAGAATCGATTCGTTAGACAAAAATCTCCAATTCCCCATACTACGAGCAGACGACATAACCTCACTAGACTGACCGTTAGCGAATCATAGGGACTCTATTTCAGGATCAAGTCGTTGGACAAAAATCAGAATAATGAAAATGAATTCGAATGATTATCTACATTTCAGTGGACGAATACAACCATAGGATACAACTAGCAGACGAGACATAACCTCACATTTCTGACAGATAGCCTAGCATAGGACTTCATCTCAGATTTGTGGTTACGGAGAGAATCTTGCTCGTATATCTATTCCATGCGTTCGACTTCATTTTTATTATTTCGATTTTCGTCCAACGAATTGATCTCTCCGCTAACCTCAAATCTGGAAGAGTCCTATGCTCGGCTAACTGTTAGTCGAGTGAGGTTATGTCGTCTGCTTGTATTATGTGGATTGTTGTCGAACAAATTGATCCTCCATAACCTCAAATCTGAAATGAACTTCTAGGTTAGACTAGCTGTCAAAAGAGTGAGGTTATGTCTCGTCTGCTTGTATACGTCATTTGAATATACTTTTATTCTTTTGATCTTCGACCACGAAATCGATTCTTCCATAACCTCAAATCTGAAATGAACTTCTAGGTTAGACTAGCTGTCGAAAGTGCGAGGTTATGTCTCGTCTGCATGCATACGTCATTTGAATGTATTTTCATTATTTCGATTGTTGTCTCACAAATCGATCCCTTCATAACCTCAACTCTGAAATAAACTCCTGAGTTAGACTAGCTGTCAGAAAAGTGAGGTTATGTCTCGTCTGCTTGTATACGTCATTTGAATATACTTTTATTCTTTTGATCTTCGACCATGAAATCGATTCTTCCATAACCTCAAATCTGAAATGAACTTCTAGGTTAGACTAGCTGTCGAAAGTGCGAGGTTATGTCTCGTCTGCATGCATACGTCATTTGAATGTATTTTCATTATTTCGATTGTTGTCTCACAAATCGATCCCTCCATAACCTCAACTCTGAAATAAACTCCTGAGTTAGACTAGCTGTCAAAAAAGTGAGGTTATAACCTCTAGGATCTTGTATCTGTTATTCGAATTTATTTTCAGTATATGCATATGTTTTCAACAAATTCAGCGTAATGAAAAATACGCATGAAATAAATCAACGATGAATACAATTTTCTCTATCCTATATTCGAGTCTCAGGTTAGCTGTGGGACGAGTGAGGTTATGACGTCTGGGATCCGATATCGATTGTTCATATACGTTACTCATTTTTAGACACATTAAGATAGATAGATAGATAGATAATTTATTTATTGAGCGCTCTGGGACAGGTCCCCTCAAGCGCTGACTAGTCAGGTACATATAGGCTTTGATTTTGTATATATGATAGTGATACATTTAATCTAGGTATCATAATCGTGCTGGTATTCTGTATAAACTAAAATTAAAAACTAAAAATTAAAAACTAACGTTAAAATTAAAATTAATTAGTTAATCTACTCTGCCAGATAACTTTGGGACTAGATATTTGTTGAAATGAGTGCGTGCGTGTGTGTGCTTGTGTGTGTGCATTATATGCATTGGCCTATATAGCTAGGTGAGGCTAAGTGAGGTGGATTTGACGTGCCATGGAGGCCTCCTTAGCAGGTCCTGGCATTTGCCCTACGTCCGCAGGAAAAAACCATGGCCCAAAGAACCTGGGGAAGGACTTTGTCTCGTTGACTAGATTATTATTGCACAGCGTTCGCTAGAGTCTGACTAGAGAGTTCATAATTGTATAATAGGTGTTTGAAAGTGACTACAGATTGGCAGTTTCGAATGTCCAGCGGTATATTATTCCAGTACTCAGCACCTCCATAGGTGAACGATTTTTTGAAGTACTGAGTTCTACATGGTCTGATGGCTAGATTATCAGACGGTGCCCTCGTGCTTCTGATGCCTGCCTCCGTTTTGCGCTTGAATTTATCTCTCAGATACAAAGGTGTGCCCGTTTTAAGTACATTATACATCATACAGCCTAATAGATATCTTTTCCTGGCATTTAGTTTTAGCCATCCTAACAGCGTGAAGTAGGGAGTGATGTGCTCATCTCGACGAATGTTGTAGATGAATCTAACGCACGAATTAAGGGCTCTTTGGAGCAGAAGGGTGAGTTCGTCCGTCAAATCAAGGTGTATGATGCAGCAGTAGTCGATCAGAGGAAAAACCAGAGTTGATACAAGCTGTATACGTAGCTGTAGAGGTAGCAGTTTGCGACAGAGACGAAGTTGGCAGGCAGTACTATATATTCTTTTGGTGATATCATTAATGTGAGGCCGCCACGTGAGGTCATTTGTCAAAGTGATCCCCAAGATACGAAGATTAGTAGAGTACTCGACCCCAGTACCCAGTACTTGGACGCGAGGCAAGGTGTTAAGATCAAACGCGTTTATGTATCTAGCTGTGCCAACCAATATCACTCTGGTTTTACCACTGTTCAATTGCAGCCCGTTATTGGTTGCCCATTCGCAGACCGCGTCGACGTCTTGGTTAATCTTGGCGATGCCCTGCAGGATGTTGGCAGGCTCACTCTCGATCATCAGCTGAAGGTCATCCGCGTAGAAGTTGTAGCTGCAGTTATGTAAGATATTGCAAAGATCTGAAACATAGATAATGAAGAGCAGGGGTCCCAGAACAGATCCCTGAGGTACGCCCAGCGTCTTGTTGATCCAATCTGAAAGCTCCCTGTGCGTTCCCCGAACGGCCTGCTGGCGATGCGTAAGATAGGAATGAAGAAATTTCAGCACCAGGGGAGAGAAATTCAACCCCTTCAACTTTGTGAGAAGTGTTGAGTGGTTGACCTTGTCGAAGGCTTTGGAGAAATCAAAGGAAACCATGATAACAACCTTTCTTCTGTCGATTGCCTGACGGCAATAGTCGACAACCCTAATAAGCGCGGTGTGAGTGCTATGACCCCTCCTGTAGGCAGATTGGTATAGATCGTATAGATGTCGTTCCTCGAGATAGTCAGAGATTTGGTCAGCCACTAACCTTTCAAGACACTTAGAAATTGCACACAGGATCGAGATCGGCCTATAGTCGTTGCACGATATGGGGGACTTCTTTTTGGGTAACGGCACGATGATTGAACTTTTCCATAGCGAGGGAAACACCCCGTGTGAGAGCGAGAAATGAAACAGGTGCTCTATGACGGGCAAGATGACCGGTAAACTTTTCCTGATAATCTCAATTGAAATGCCGTCTATGCCTGTTGCATTCAACTTGGAGTGAAAGATAGCTTTGAGGACCTTTTCAGTTTCGATGTTGCCAAAGTGGAACATGTTGTCGTCGAAAGGTTCTTCCAAGGATAGGCTTGGAGCTTCCGGTGCCGCTTGGCGACCGAAGCCGACTTGTATAGAATCGGAAGACGCAAAGTTTTTGTTCAAATCTGAGATTGATAGATGCAGGCTACGCGAAGAAGATTTCGTCCTGACTAGCCCTAGCTTCCGGAGCTTTTTCCACATTTCAGAAGGCGATTTCGAGGTGCTAAGAGTCATGGTGTAAAACTCGTTTCTCGCACTATCTATTTTAGCCCTGACTAAGTTCCGAAGACGTTTGAACCTGTCGTGTAGTGGCGGGCATCGCTTTCTCCTCCAGGCCCTTCGTGCCTGGTTCCGTTCGGTCATAAGAGCTTTAATTTCTGTCGTTAGCCAGGGTGCCGGGGCCCTGTTGGGCTTGGTGGTGGCTCTCACTAAAGGGGCGTGCCTATCCAGACAGGTAATCAAGGTGCTGTTCATGTATTCGACCTTCGAGTCTATGTTATCACTACTGAAGAAGGGTTTCCAATCTGCGCTACTCAGATCGCTCAGATAGTTGTCAACTGAAAAGTTATTGAAATTCCTATAGAAGATCTCTCTCGACTCCTCTATCACTCCTACATCAAGAACAACAAAGATAAGGTCATGCGCCGAGAGAAATGATACATCTAGCTGCCCACATGCAACAATTGCGTCAGCACTGTCAACGATACAGTGATCTAACCACGTCGAGCTGTTCTTTAGATTATGTATTGGTTCAAATGGAACGAGATGGAGGTTGGAGCTATTAACAAAATTCCATAGCCGATCACGCATCTTGTCGCTATCGTATGCTTGAGGCCTAAGATCAAGATTAAGATCTCCGATGACAACATGGTAGGAATAATGCACAAAGAATTGCAGGAAGGAATTCTCGAAGTCAATCAGGTATGCCGTGTCAGGGGGGCGATAAACTACGCTCAGCATAAGTTTCTCGGTCTTAGACACAATTATTTCTGCGATGACAAACTCAGGTTTGGCACAGTATTCTCCACCGGAGTCCAAAAGTATACGAGTCTGAAGATTGCTCTTGACGTAGAACCCTACGCCTCCGCCTTTCTTTCCCAGTCTGTCGCATCTGTAGAGATTGTATCCCTCGAGTTCGACGAAGCTATCTGTAACCTCAGGGGTGAGCCAGGTCTCGGACATGCAGATTATGTGATGGTCAGAGGCAGTAAAGAATTGTTTGAATTCAGCAAAATGGTTAGCAGCAAGCAGGTTTTGACAGTTAACATGGCAGATTTTAAGGTGTTGGGCACTCGACTCGGTTGTCACACTCCTAGCCATAGTGAGTTCTACTAATCTTGTCCTTCAATTTATTGATTAACAAAGGGCATTTTTTTCCGTCAAGTGCGGAGTGCTTGTCTTCCCCGAGCTTCGCCCGATGGCAGTTGTGGCATTTAAGATGCTCATCGCCTTTACCATGCATAGGGCAGGTCTTCGTTTCGTGCCCCCCGGCACAAAGTCCACAGTGAGCCTGTGACTTACAGTCTTTCGCCACGTGGCCGAAAGCTAGACACTTGAAACATTGAAGGACCTTGACGTGATCATCAAATCTGCATGCCGAATGGCCTATGTAAATACGGGATACTTTCTTAAGGGAGGCCCACGTGCTATGAGATACCTCTACAACGCAACTAGTATAGGACTTATTGTTTTTGGGCGGAAATATATACACAACTTTGAGAACCTCGTCAGTTTTGCCGTCCAGGTTGAGATCAATGAAGTCAGCCTTGATATCATCCTTGCTAAGAGCGACTGGAATGCCATGAAGAACAAGCCTAGGGTTAAACTTGGAGTCTTCCCTCAGTTCCAATCCCGCGTCAGCCAGGGCCGGAAGGGCCCTCACCTTATCCAGGTCTACCGTCTTAGTCTCTATTCTGACACTACATTTGCCTGCACTCCGAATGTTATCGATTCTAAGCCGCATTTGTGATGCTCTGAGAGCTTCTATTGCCGCATCCCTAGCCTTTTCATAGTTAGGATATTTATCCTCCGACCCGTTTTTGGGAGCTAAAACAAACGTTTGGGTATTTTGGACTCGAACTGTAGGCCCTTTCGGCACTTGGATTTTCGAAGCAGATGATTTGGTTTCTCCTGCCTTCCCAACACTCGCTTCAGGTAGATGTCCCTTAACGATAGTTGAAAAATCGGGAAGATTTTTTTCTATCATCGCCGGCACGTTCCGCTTGACAGAGGAATTCACGGAATCGACACATGATTTGGTTATGGCCTCGCATGCCTTGAGTACGGCGCGCTTGCACTCGTCGGCTGTC
Source organism: Tenthredo livida (assembly GCA_963992785.1). NCBI lineage: Eukaryota > Metazoa > Arthropoda > Insecta > Hymenoptera > Tenthredinidae > Tenthredo > Tenthredo livida. Next base: position 20,404,699 of record OZ023064.1, read on the forward strand.
GTGGACGACGCGGCTAGCTTGGCATAGGCCGAAGCTATAAGGTTGAAGTTAGTTTGATAATCAACAGCTATCTGATTAAGAGCCTGCTTCTCGTCTGCCGTTAATTTAGATGACCTAACTATCCGTGCAAGGGTACCGTCATGCGTACTCATTTGTGAGCGCATTTCTCTGAGCCTATTATACGACATAGGATGTTCAGCATCCGATCTAAGAGGACTGGAAAATCGGGAATCGTCGAGATCGGTCTCTGATCCTAGCCTGCCATGCCGAGGTGAACCCCTTGAAGACGAGCAACCCGCATTACTCGCAATACTGGCCGTGTTTGAGCGCGTTGCCCGTTTGTCTGCCATCTTACCACCTTATCGACCCCGAAGGGTATGCTAATTCCTAGCTGTCAGCAGATGACAATACCTCATAGACGCGTCGATACAATAGGAGACTTATCGATCAGTTGATCGATAACTAAAGGAAAACGGCAGATGACGCCAGCAGGAGTCAAACTGCAATGAGACTATCGATTATGTGATAACTGACCAGTCACCGTATTTTGAGGTTAGACACGAAAGCGAAGTGAGAAAACAGGTATTATGGAAAAATTAAGGCAGGAAGGCACCTACCTTCATATCTGCGAAGAGCTGCAGCTTAGTGGATTAGTACGAAAGAAAGGAGTAGATTAAATAAACGAGCAATAATATTTTCTCGTAACGCAAATTTCGAACACGATTTTAACTATCGTTTGTTCGTATTTTAGGTTAGCTGTCAGTCAGGTGAGGTTAGTCGTGTGCGATCCGATATTCAATATTTGTGTTCCTTGCCAAGCGCCGTCAAGCGGGAGCAGCAGGAACCAACATCTTATACGTAGGGTGGCATAGGAAACCTTCACTAGCGCTGCTGCTCGGCTTGCAAGTAAACTGGCTACAATTTCGGTACAGCTGTTGTGATCTCAACTAAATGTCGATACGGGTAGTGATCTCAACTGAATGTCGGTTCTTTTAGTTTTGAGTAACGGAGAATCGTCAATTCTCACCCATTTCTCCATCAAATGACACGGGATTGGGCTCAAAGTGTGTGGTTTTTCATTGCGGAGTGGCTAAATGTCAGGAAAATGCGATTATCTACGGCAACAGTGAATAATCTCGCGATTTATGTGGTCGGTACGTCAATCTGTAGAAATTTTTGTCGAATTTTGGAAAAGTGAAATAATCAGCCACTTTCTGCCACAATTGTGTGTAATCCCTCAAAATTTCATTGAGATCGATTCAGTAGTTCCGGAGAATTCACGATTCCCGTTTTCGAGGTTCTGACAAACGTTTCACTTCACCTTAAGCTGGATCTGCCGCGATTTTTTCGAAAATGGCTTGAGCGAAAAAAATTTTATTTGCGCAATTAAATAGCGATTAAAAAGCGACTAATTAATAAATTAGTTTCAATCTGTTGTGCTGTATTGGCCTTGCCAGCTTAACGGATCTAAATTTAGCGTTATCACGGGCGTACAAGCCACCCCCATCCGCCGACGCCGACGATTCGTATATGTCGGAGCTAGCTTGCAAGGCAAAAGCCAAACAAACGAGGAAAGCTCAGGCACTCGCGGCCATAGATCACGCGGGTGAAGCTACAAAGGCACCGGTAGCGCCGAAGGCCACGGTTGCCGCCCCTAAGTCGAAGAAGAAGGGCAATAACGGTCAAGGGGGGGGAAGGATGGCCTTGGAAAAGGCCATAAAAGAGCAACTCGCGGCAATACAGTCGAGTTTAGAAAAAAAAATCGAGACCGCGACATAGAATATACAGCCCCGGCAGGCAAACCAAAGCGCGCAGGTACACCCCGTAGAGACGAGGGTAGCCGCAAACACCATGCCAACAATGGATAGTGGACCAGCGGTCACGTGCTTTAATTGTGATCGTCGAGGTCATATATGGAGGGATTGCCCGGCGCCGAGGGTTCGTTTTTGCTATCATTGCGGTAGAAAAGGCGAAATAGCGACTACGTGTTCGCGTTGTCATCCGGGAAACGGAACAGCGGGCTCGCGAACAGGGCAAGGGAGTCACCCCCAATAGAAAATCCGAGCCCAAATAATCCTACCGAGCCAGAGGTGGAATGCTTCCCGATGCAGACCCTCGAACTGCAACCACGCTGGTTCTTAACAGTAAAAATCGGAAATTCGAATGTGCGAGCTCTCATAGACACCGGGTCTTCCAGAAGCTTTTTAGGGGCTTCGGGTAAGAAAATCGCCGAAGAAAATGGTCGGGCAGTAAACCAACCAGCTTTCAAACAGGTAATACTAGCGAACGGCGATACCGAAGAGGTAACAGGGGAATTTGTCGTGCCGATAGAGCTGGCAGGAATAACCCACGAACTCGCGATTCGAATACTCCCGTCTGTAGCGTGGGATTGCATCCTCGGTATGGATTTTATTAGATTATTTGAGTTAGAAATGTATGGCGGAGACGATACGTGGCGTCTAAAAGAGGGACCGACGGAAACTAATCCGTTTTTCGAGTCATTGGCAGCGACCACGGGGTCAACCAACGCGTGCTACGGCATAGCAGAGTTGACTTCAGCGGAGAAAACGGTACTGGAAGAGTTTTTAGAGAACGAGCTACCTGCGGTCACGGGCCCACTAGGATTAACAAGCCTAGCTGAGCATACCTTAGATACGCAGGGAAACTCGCCGATTAAACAAAGATATTATTTAGTATCACCGGTGGTACAAGCCGCGATCCATGCTGAAGTTGATCGTATGTTAGCCGAAGGCGTCATTGAGCCTTCACAAAGCGCGTGGTCGAGTCCCATAGTAATGGTTAAAAAGCCGAATGGCAGTTATCGTTTTTGTTTGGATTTCCGTAAAGTAAATAGCGTCACGAAGAAGGATGCCTACCCGATTCCGTATATTAACGGAATTTTAGATAAACTACGTGCCGCGAGGTATATTTCGACGATGGATCTGAGTCAAGCGTATCATCAGATTCCCTTGCACCCGGATAGTCGCGAAGTCACTGCGTTCACTGCACCGGGCAGAGGCTTATTCCACTTTACGAGAATGCCATACGGACTCACCGGAGCCCCTGCCACGTTTCAAAGATTAGTTGACAAATTAATTACCCCGGATATGGAACCACACGTTTTCGCGTATTTGGATGACATTATTGTAGTTACGGATAATTTCGTGAAACATATAGACTGGCTCAAACGCGTTTTTGATCAAATAGCGAGGGCTGGTCTAACGTTAAATCCCGATAAATGTGAATTTTGTAGAGATGAAGTAAGATATTTGGGGTTCAGGGTGAATAACGAGGGATTGCAAATAGACCCCGACAAGATCGAACCGATTGTTAGTTATCCGGCACCCCGAAACTTGAAACAATTGCGACGATTTTTAGGCATGGCCTCGTGGTACCGCCGATTTATCCCAGCGTTCGCGGGCTCCTCGGAGCCATTAACGCGGCTTTTACGCACAGATAGACGGTGGGAATGGGGCAAAGAACAAGAACAAGCGTTCAACGAATTAAAATCCGCGTTAACCTCAGCCCCGGTATTATCGTGTCCTGATTTTCGAGTACCTTTCGTAGTGCAGACGGATGCCAGCGATTTTGGAATCGGCACCGTCTTAACTCAGACCATCGACGAGGTTGAACGAGTCATCGCATATGCGAGTCGCACTCTCTCTGAAGCCGAGAGAAAATATTCGGTGACAGAAAAAGAGTATTTAGCTGTAATTTGGGATATAAAGAAATATCGCGCGTACCTTGAGGGGTATCATTTTACGGTGATCACGGATCACAGCAGCCTCCGGTGGTTGCATAATTTGCATAATCCGACAGGTCGGCTTGCTAGGTGGGCATTAGAGCTCCTGGAGTATGACTTCGAGGTCGTACACCGGAAAGGAGCTATGCATCATGTCCCCGATGCATTATCGCGAATGTACGAAGACGAGGTAGAAGACCTCGCAGCAGTACATGTAGCCGCGATTAATGAGGCCCAAGATCCGTGGTACACTAAGCGCGTACAAGAAGTTTTAGAGGCCCCGAAAATGTATAGAGAATGGTCGGTGTTCGAAGGCCGACTGTATTATTTGCGGCCGAATCCGGTGACAGAACCGATTATGGAAGAACTGAATCCGTGGAAATTAGTATTGCCCGCCGAACATCGCGACCGAGCGTTTATCGAAGCGCACGAAGACCCGCAGGCTGGGCATCTCGGAGTCGAAAAGACTTATGCGAGAATCCGCGAGGATTATTATTGGCCTGGCATGTTTAGAGATATCGTAGTCGCGGTCCGACGCTGTCAGCAATGCCAACAGTGCAAAGTCGAGCAGGCTACGCCAGCTGGTCTGATGGGAGATCGCGTAGTAAATCAGCCGTGGACAGTAGTCGCAGCCGACATAATGGGTCCGTTTTCTCGTAGTCGATCAGGATATGAATATTTGTTAGTCTTCGAGGACTTATTTACGAAGTTGGTCGAGTGCATTCCGTTGCGTAAGGCCACTGGGAAAAACATTATCGCGGCGTTCGAGGATTTAATTTTGTCTAGGTGGGGTACTCCGGAAGTATTCCTCACTGATAATGGCACCGAATTCGCGAACAAAGCCGTCGATGAGATGTTCGCCGAGTACAACATCGTACACGCCCACGTACCCCCGTATCACGCGCAGGCAAATCCTGTAGAGAGGGTAAACCGAGTCTTGAAGACAATGATCACGACGTATATCGAGACGGATCACCGAGATTGGGACGTGCATCTGCATGAATTTCGGTTCGCGTATAATTCTGCGGTGCATAGTTCACTGAAAGTGAGCCCAGCGTTTTTAAACTTAGGTCGCGAACCGCGGCCTCGAGTGCAACTACGACGCGCGGAAGAAGGTCCGGCGACAATTCCGGAACCGTGTCCCGCGAAGTGGGCGGAAAGAATGACCCACCTGCAGGAATTACGAGATCTCACGACCCGTCACTTACAAAATGCACGCACTAGGCAGGCACAATATTGTAATCGACGTCACCGGGACGGTCACTATAAGGTAGGAGACCGAGTCTGGAAGCGAAACCGCATCTTATCATCAGCTGCGAACTTCGTAGCTGCGAAATTAGCTCCTAAATTCGCAGGACCATATATTGTGACGAAGGTAGTATCGCCCGTAGTATACGAGCTAGAAGATGAGACAGGTAGGACCCTCGGTCGACACCATATTAAAGATTTTAAACCGTACATCGCCCCCGAGGTAGACGTCAATCTCAGCGAATCCGAGGTGGAAGACGCATCTTCCGACGAGGCCTGAGAAAATCGTTCGCGTTCGTGTGTTCTGAGTTTGGTACTAAGTATTCGAGCACTATTGGATTCGAGTGTTTTGTTCTTTTTTTTTTGTTGGTTGAGTTAAGGAAATAGGATTTTTAGGAAGCTTGGGGAAAAAAATATTCGGTCAGTTCGGCGAATTAGTTTTTTTTTTTTTCTATATTTTTTTTTTTTGAGTCGACTGCGCCGGCCAATTCGTAGTGGGACAATACTCCCAGTTATCTGGAGCTCATTAGGGGGGTTTTGGTTCTGTTTTTTTTTGTGGTTTATAGAGTCTTGAGGACTCGGGCATTGACGCCCTGGATTTAGTTTCGTTTTGTTTTGTTGGTTCGTAGTCTCTGACTTTATTTGTTTTTTTTTTGTCTGTGGTCAAAATTCGTGGGGATACAATTAATATAGTCATTTCTTTTGTGATATTTTTTTTTTGCAGTTCTGTAGTTTTGAGATCTCATATAATGGACTCTTATTTTGGTTTTGTTTTTTTTTGGTTGGGAAGTCGAACCCTTTCCTAAGTTTTTGTCTTTCTGCCTTCTGCAGGGGGAGAGTAGCGTGTGATGACTTAAGAATTTCACCGGGGGTTTTCATAAAATTACCTTCGTATTCCTTCCCCGGGGGAAAGTTTAGTTTGGTAAAAAGTTACGTTTAAGCCATCAGATCCAGACGGATCTGTAGACGTAAGACGCGGTGTGCAGCCGCCACTCGGAGTTCGGTCCATGGGTCAGTTTTGCAAGCGCTTCCGCCCCAGTGGTCCGTCTAAGGGGGGAGGGGGGGGAGTTGTAACATTGCATGTTACGACAGGCTCCTCACCCCTTAAACGACCTTAGCGGAGTGGATGAAGATGAGAAAATGAATAGGTAGACCCCGAGGTCCGACAGAATTTCCGAGAGGCGACCGTGACCGACCAAAGACTGTTAAACATACTATTTATTCTTTTGTTTCGTTTTACGACTTTTCTCTAACATGTGGGAGACGAGGCCCAGCCGACGGCTAAGAGACTGTGACACAGACACACCACTACCGACGCAATACGTTCCAGTATCGACTGTTTGGATCCTACTCGACGAACGCCACCCAAAAGCTTCGGAGGATAGTAGTGGCCACGCTACCTCCGGCTATTAATCTAGAGGACACGGGGGAGTGCCAAGGGCATTCTACAACGGGGGATATCGGTGGTGGAAGAGATTCCCGCCACCAAGAAGAGCCTGCAACCCGTGAACCTCCGACGTAGCGAGCTAAAATCATCGTGGCGAACTTTGAATTACGCGCGCGGCGACCACCGGTCGCCATGCTTAAGGGATCATTCGGTCGATACAAAAATCGATATTTAGCCGTAACACGAGGGCGCTGATTACCGGCGCCATGCGGTCTAGTCACTCTGCGTTAGACTAGCGTTCTGAGCACTCTTGCCTTTAGCGGATATATATTACTATTACGTTAGGAAATCAAAAATTTGTGCGTTTGAGGATTTTATTCCTCGTGTGGCTGGAAGACGGTAAGCGTTAGCCATTCTTACCCATGCTGATTTGAATTCGGCAACGGCCGTCGGCCATATTGCCATTGAGCAGCCACGAGGCTAACTACTATTTTTGGAATCGAATCAAACTGATCTCCGAAGGGTAGGCCGTCACCAGTGTCCCCGTGTAGTCGAGATTTTCGTTCGAGTCATTAATTTATAGAGAAGTATTGAATACTTTGTAGTTTGTTAAGTTCGGGTGTACTACCTGTCGCACACGAGTGCGACAGAGATAGTCCTAGTCAGTCACTATCGCTCTCTCTTCCTCCTGTAGGGAGAGACACAGCTAGTTATTGTATAGATTTCGAGTCTTTGTTTTTCGGGTTCGAGTCAATACATCGCACTAATTAAATATTTATCGCGTTATTCGCAGAGTTAGGTTAAGTTAGTTTTAGTAAGCTCTTGTAAATATTACTGCTTGGATCAATTTCTTATTTTCTATTCTTTAATACGAGCCGAAGGCTCACCCATTGTAAATATTAGATTGTTAATTAGTTGTAAGTTCTACTCGTGGAGCCTATTTAACGTCTTAGTAGAGATATTGTCCCACGAGGACCTAGTTTGTAGAGTTATTTAACTTTTGCATCATTTTTCCTTGTTATTGCTATCCTACGTGGAAGCTAGTAGTTTATTAGATATTGTAAAGCTCGTCAAACGTAGCCAGGTCGCCTATACACGGCCGGTGGCTGTCCTTTATACGAGGGGAATTCTCCCCGATTGTTCCAATTATTATTTCTATTTCTTTTCCATAATTTTTACTGAATAAATTTTATTGTTTTGTTATTAAATTTACACGCTCGAGTCGTTATTTTACGTCCCGCTAATCCTTCACTTAATCCCGACCCCTCTCCGCGGTACTGTAGCTAGCCGACGGTTATTATTTTGTTTAGATTTTTGAAATCGGCGGTTATCTGCCTGGCGCCCAACTTTTGCTATTTCTTTGTGTTCTTTTGGCCAATTGTCGAGTGGATTGATCTCGGAGGCTGGCTATCCGGTCCAGATCCGAGGTCTGAATAAAATCCACGTCACACTATATAAAATTATACATATTTATATATAAATATGTATAAATATATATAAGTTTTGTAACTTATTGCATATGTTTCACCAGCAGAAGGCTGGTGAAATTATGCTAGTTCGCGTGAGTACAGTGTCACGGGTTATGAAATTTGGAGCTCTTCTGGGAAAAGTTGAAAAAACCCTTAAATTACCCTAATACAGACTCGGATAGATTTTTCACTACCAGAGCTGCTTCCCTACGGATCTGGGATATGTCAAATTCGCCAGACAGCGATAGGTGCTATAGAGCTATCGTGCTGTTGAATTTGACTCACCGATACCGTTTTGATCAGATCTGGGATATGTATCACTCACCCGACTAGGGTAGGTGCTATAGAGCTACCGTGCTGGATGAGATCAACGCACCGATACTGATATCTAGCTATAAATGATTCTAAGTTGACTGAAAGATAAAGAAATTAATAAAAAAAAAACAATCAATAAGAAAATAGAAACGAAGGATCAGATTCCTGATAATTCAAATGATCGTTTGATCATTTCTATTTTATTTAAACAGAAAAATGCTTTTCTAAAAGGATTTTCTATTTTACAAAATAATACAAAAGAAAAATATAGAAAGAAAATGCTGAACATAAAATAATAATAATGAATGATCCTGGATGGATGATCGATTTTTCTTAACCTAACTTATTTTTCTACGCGCGCTGGCACAATGTGCCGGACTTTGTGTATTTTTGAAATGATTTTCTATAATTAAATTCTTTGATTTTATAGAAATGCCGCTTCGGCTAAGACTATTTATTATGCTTGAATTGAATGGTATAGTTGCCGCTTTGGCAACTATCCGAATTTATTGAATCTATAAATGTGCCCGCTTTGGGTCTTGCTATGCTTATGGAGTTGATGAATTAAAGAAAATAGAATCTAATATTCGTTATGAGTCGGTTGGCCGCTTTGGCACAAGTCCGCTCACGAGCCGTGAGACGGTTGCCTTTTATATTAGTTGTGACGTCATCGTCACTGTGCGGTGATGCGCGAACGCTATTGCGTGCTATAAGGCTGCGATTTGCTCGTGATACCTTGAATACTGGAGTATACCTGATTCTGGTGATTTCGCTATATTATGAACTGTTCGGCTATTTGTCTATAGGCCGAATACGTTACAGTTTATATAATTATATAAAACTGTATAAAATTTTATATAATAGCGTATCGCATGGCTTTATGTTACTATATAAAATTATATCTCTCTATATTATAAAGATATCTCGCCGCCACCGCCGCCGTCGTGTCAGTATTTCAGATTCTTTTGTTTTCCCCAGAATTCTTTTGTTTTTCCCAGAATTCCTGGGTTTTCCCAGAATTCTTTTGTTTTCCCCAGAATTCTTTTGATTTTCCCAGAAATCTTTTGTTTTTTCCCCAGAATGTCTGGGTTTGTCCCAGAATTCTTTTGTTTTCCCGAGAATTCCTGGGTTTTCCCCAGTATTCCAGATTCTTTTGTTTTCCTGAACCTAGGAACTTCAACCTTTGACCTTTGACCTTGAGAAGGGTGCTTCACATTTCTCATTCAGTTATATAATTATTCGTTTTCTTTAAATTATGTATTTTCGCTCTTTCATGTTTTATGCTTCTTCGAGAAATAGTTATAGTTTTCTTCTTTATCAAGAAGTCTACAAAAAGGTTAATTTATAAGAGTGTGAGAGATGTTTTGGAATCTGTTCATTTATTAAGAAACAAGAAAGAGAAATTTGTAAGAATGATTGTAAAGGTTCAATTTTTATTGTGATTAAAAATTGATAAAAAGGAAGATATATTTTTCTTATTTAATAAATTTGATAGTAGATCTTATTCATTTCAAAAGGCAACGAGGACATACAGTTGAACACTGCATTTCCACGACCATTTTGGATAATATAGATATACAAATGATCTACTAAAAGACACTTAACAACACACGAAGAGATTAAACATTTCTTGGTCTGTTGATGTGGAAGAACCTGCAAGCAGTAGGGTAGACCGGAAAACTACCTCTACCCATCACAGAATTTGGCGACCGTGACAGGACGATTTCTTACAATTTTTATTTAAAAAAAAAAAAGGCTGATTGAATCATCTTTCCTTGAGCGAAGGTAACAACTTGAGAAGAAGTGTGATATTCCAGAAAATCACAAGAGGTGAGACATATGAGTTTTTCAAGAAAATTTTCCTCGAAGAAAGAAACAAAAATACTACAGGTAGTGTGACCTAAAGAAGATTTCGCAAGGTAAAAAAAAAAAGAACTTCAAACAGTATTTTTAAAGAAAATGCCCAGGAGAATTAAAACAAGAATTTCCGGAGATCATCAACCGGATCCTAGTGATTTAGATGGAATAAAATCTATTCAAGATGACCGATCTAGGGTCAATAGGGATTCCGATTCAGAAACAAACGCTTTAAATTTAAACTTATTTAGACAGTTTGAAAGATTTTTACGATCAAGGACGGAACAAAATCAAGAGATAAACATTACTTCTAATCAAATTCCAGAAAAAGTAGGAGATATTAGAAATTCATTACATTCAAACTATAATAATTACAATTCCCCAAAACCAGATAAGGATTCGATTCCTTTTTTTGATAGAGAGGTTAATGGCAAAGTTCATCCTGTGCAGTTCATCAACTGTTGTCAAGCAGAAACTCATTGGGAGAGAAGGTCGGAAAAAGAGAGATTGGGATTGGTCAGACAAAGACTTAAGGGGGGACAGTACTGAAAATTGAAAAAAAAACATATTTTATTTTTCCACTACTCAAAATGCTTCAATCAAAAATCGCCTCCAGCAGTTTTTAAATATTAGTAATATGTATATTGGAAAAAAATATAAACCTTCTGCGATGAAAGTGTATGCGCAAGGAACCTTTCGCAGAAGATTTCCTTCGAACCACTGCGAAAGGTTCCTTGCGCATACACTTTCATCGCAGAAGGTTTATATTTTTTTCAAATACACATACTACTAATATCTAAAAACTGCTGGAGGCGATTTATGATTGAACCATTTTGAGTAGTGGAAAAAATAAAAAAATGTTTTTTTACAAATTTTCAGTACTGTCCCCCCTTAATGGAGAAGCAGAATCATGGTACAATACACGAGATTTTACCAATTTCGAGACTTTCAGGTCAGAATTTCTAAATTATTATTGGGGAAAATTAAGTCAGCAGGTTTTGAGGAAAAAATTGATGTGTAGTCGATATCATCCAAGAGAAACTAACGCGAGGAAGGAATATATCTTTTCTCACCTCCGGGCCGAAAGCGACAACTTTCGTCCCGCTGCGCGGAACGAAGTTCCCGTTTTTCGGCTCCGTCGATGCGAAAAATCGTATACACTCCTCGGGCAGTAAATAAGAAAGCCCCAGATCACATATTTGTCGATCTCGGCTTCGCCTCGGACAACAATTACATGTGATCTGGGACCTTCCTTATTTTACTGCCCTAGGTATGTAATATACTATTAATCTTTTTACACAAGCTAGATTTCTGGAACCACAATTGTTGGAATTGGAAATAGTAGAGCTTATTGTCGAACATTTTGAGAATCACCAGGAATTGGGAGTATATTTAATGAATAGACAACCAACTTCTTTGAATGAATTTATCATGACGATTGAAAAATTCGAATCTATACAGAATCGAAGATCTATTAGTTATGAAAATTTAAATAAAAATAGACAAAATTCATCTAATAGAACGGAAAATAGATCAAATTTTTCTGCTAATCAGGAAAGTCAGAATAGAGAACATCAAAAAGGCTTAACCCAGAATGTCACTTCTCAGTCAAATCGTGGTAATTTTAATAGATCCTATCAAAATCAAAATACCTTCAACCAAAATCAGTCTAAAGGACAAAATTTCAATCAAAAACAAACTTTGAATGGTCAATTAAATAATGAGAGGAGAAGAGTACAGATTTTAGAAACAGAAGTAGAATCAGAAGATTGTAATGAATTCCCAATTGATTCGTATGAATTAAAATTGGGAGAGGAGGACAAACTTGATCAGGAAAACTATAAAATTATTCTTTATTCGTTCCAGTTGGGAATCAATTTCTTCAGACAATATCTGGAACCACGAAAAAAGATTTGTTAGGGGAGTTATAGTATGAGATTAAAACTAAAGAACAAATTTTCAAACCATTTATCAAAATGTTTATTTTTGATCTACATTTAGAAGTATTAGTCGATACCGGGGCTGATATTTCTTGTATTTCTGAAGAATTCTATCAAAAAATAGGAGAAAATAATAAGAATAGAATAGAACAACTACCGTTGACAGGAATTTTATAACAAAGTGCTTCGGGAAATAAATCGAGGTTATTGACTAAACAGGTACTTTTAGACATCAAAATAGGAAATTGGAATACAACAAATATTTTTATAGTGGTACCAAAATTAATTAGACCATTGATCCTAGGTTTTGATTGGCTTATTTCAAATAAATTAAAAATAGATTTCGAAAACTTTCTAATACGAAGAATTTAAATTCAAATACGCATGAAAATGACATATCTGCTATATCGATTAAAAAAACGGAGTTGAGAAAGAAGAATTCTTCGAAAGGAAAATTTTTTTTTCGGAAAACAAGGAAGGGGAGGATTCTTTCATTCTAAAAAATACGAATTTGAATGAAAAGCAAAAAAGAGAATGAGAAACACTATTATTAGACAATAGACATGTCTTTAATGATAAACCAGGTTTAACCAATAAATATCAGCACAGAATCCTGTTAAATGATATTTCGCCTTACTTTAAAAAGCAGTATCCAATTCCATTCGCGCATAGGGTCAGTACAGATCAACAAATATCGGAAATGGAAAAAGCAGGAGTTATAGTTAAAGCATCAACTCAATATATAAATCCTCTAGTGACTGTAACCAAGGCTAATGGAGAAATACGATTATGTATGGATGCTCGATTTTTGAATTCTAGAATGATCAAAGATTATGAGAAACCACCGATTCTTGATGAAATAACAATTAATTTAGGAGAATCAAGGTTTTTTACTACTCTAGATTTGTCTTCGGCATATTGGCAAATTCCTCCGGAGGAAGAATCACGTCGGTACACAGGGTTTATGTATAACAATAGAAGTTATATTTTTACTAGACTTCCTTTTGGTCTTTGTACGGCTGTAGCTTTTTTTTCAAGAGCTATGGATTCTATTTTAAGACAAGATGTCAGAACTTTTTGTATCAATTATATAGATGATATTTTGATTGCATCCCCCACATGGGAACAACATCTAGAACATGTTAGGATTATATTAGAAAGATTGAGAGAAGCAGGAATGACTATTAAATTCAAAAAATCCTTTTTTGCAGAAATCAAACTCACTTTTTTTGGGGCATCAGATGGATTGTGAAGGGGTTACGATAGAAGATAAAACAATTAATAATATCAAATCTTTTCCAGTTCCCAGAAATAGAAACCATATTCAAGCCTCTTTAGGTCTGTGTAATTGTGAACGGAGGTTCATTCCTAATTTCACAGAGAAGGTCTTTCCATTACAGAATCTTTTTGAAAAAAAATGAGGTTTCATTGGGATGAAAATTTACAAAAAGTTTTTGATGGTATTAAAGAAGATCTTTTTAATAGTTGTAAATTGTATCATCCAAAGACAACTAAAACCTATTATGTAGAAACGGATGCATCTGGTCATGGCATTGGAGCAAAATTGTTTCAATTAGATGAGAAAAATAATCCAAAAACTATCGCTTATACAAGTTGAACTCTACGGGGAGGAGAACTTAATTATACCACTACTGAGAAAGAATTACCAGCTATTATAAATGCTCTTCAGAAATGGAGGATTTATCTATTGGCATCCAAAATTGTTTTTCTCACAGATCATAAAGCTTTGGAATTTCTTCTAACTTGTAGGCTATCTAACGGACGATTAACTAGATGGGCATTAGTTCTACAACAATATAACGTTAACATAGAGCACATAGCTGGCAAGAAAAATATGGTAGCAGATGCTTTATCTGGATTTCCAGAGATTAAATGCTCAAAGGATGAAGAAATACAAAAAAACTTATCTCAATATAAAACTTTTCGAGTTTTAGAATTAGAAGAGACAGAAAAGGAACATAATTTTTCTGAAATTCTCGATTTACTTAGGACTTCTTTTACTGGAAACAATCAAATTTTATTAGAGGAGGTAAATAATTGTCGAAGGATTAGGAAGGAAGAATGGAAAATTTCAGATAAAGTTTTCTATGTTAAAATTAAAGAAGGTTGGAAAGTTTGGGTTCCTAAAGAATTAAGAAGAGAATTGGTTACGGCGATCCACAGGAAGCTTTTACATTTCGGAAGTGATAACCCAATAAACACCAGCACGTATATTACGCGTATTATACACGTCTCCTTCGTTGATTTTTGGTATCCATATATCATCATACTTTTATAAAACGTATATCATACACGTCTATCAGTTATCCGATAATATCCGTTCGATAGTCACGTTTCTTAAACGAATAAATAATTTCCTATGCCTTCAATATACACTTATAATTCGGACAACGAATACGTTGTGAATTTACGTGAGATATACGTTTATTAGACTGAACAAGGACACGTGTATTCAACTGCGCGTACGAAACGCTCTAACGTATGTATACTGCTACACATATTATATACGTATCGCGTACGTATGCTCGAAACCTGTCGTTTGAACGTCATTTATACGTTTATTAGACTGAACAAGGACACGTGTTTTCAACTGCGCGTACGAAACGCTCTAACGTATGTATACTGCTACACATATTATATACGTATTGCGTACGTATTTTCGAAACCTGTCGTTCAAACGTCATTTATACGTTTATTAGACTGCACAAGGATGCGTGTATTCAACTGCGCGTACGAAACGCTCTAACGTACGTATACTGCTACACATATTACATACGTATTGCGTACGTTTCCTGAAAACGTCTTCGAAAACCAAAAAATCAACGAATACCTCGCGAATTTTGAGTTACACTATAACAACGTCCAGTTCCTTCAATGATTATACGCTCGGAACTACACGTCATTTATACATTTTTTCCGATATAATAATGAACGAGCAATATAATGAAATCGAGTGAGAACGTGTGGAACTCAAGGCGAGAAATTAAATGAAAAAAACATACTTGCCACTCGGATGTTCAGTTGAGATATCTCAGCCACATTAAAACACTGATATCACTGAGACAGATACAAAATCCAGAACAATTACGAGAAAGTGACTGACTTTGTCGATGGGTAGTTTGGCGTAGTCGATAGAGCGTGCGAATAGTAATACAAGCGAATGAGAGCGTCCCCGGATCGAATCCCGACCACAAAAATAATGCGAAATTTTTCTAATCTTAAAATTCTTACCTTGTAATAACGAACGATTGTTTGCGATTAGTGGATGTTGATCGACGCCTCATGTATTGTTATAAATTCATTTTAGGTACCTTAATTTTTTTTTTTTTTTGAGCGACGAATTATTTGGTCAAATATTCAAGTGGTACACATGTATTAAACGTTGTTTATTGCGTAATATTAAACGTATCGACGTAACGTTTTCAATAAACGCTGCTTATCCGTTTAACTGAGGAACATTCATCCTCTGACTAAACGTAGAGTATATGACCTTTTTATACGTTTTTCATACGAACTGGTGTTTATTGGGAAAGTTCTCTATTTTCTTAAAAGAAGTTTTTATTCTCCTAATGCAGAAAATTTCATCAAAGAAGTTATTAAATGTTGTCTTTTATGTCAAAAGTCTAAATTTTATCAACTTTCGAAAGAAGGAAATTCTCAATCTATAATAGCAAGTAGACCTTTGAATTTGGTCTCGATAGATTATTTTGGACCATGACCAATGGGCAGAAATGAATTTAAATTTATTATTGTATTTCTAGAGATTTTCTCAAAGTACGTTAAATTATATACCGTGTGACGTGGATTTTGTTTAGCCCTCGAACTAGACCGGATGCTAGCCTCCGAGAACCGTCCACTCGACAATTGGCCAAAGTTAATTACCTGAAAAATATGCTGGGCGCCAGGCGGATAACCGCCGATTTCAAAAATCTAAACAAAATAATAACCGTCGGCTAGCTACAGTACCGCGGAGAGGGGTCGGGATTAAGTGAAGGATTAGCAGGGCGTTGACTAACGACTCGTAACTTTGAATTTAACAAAGAAAAATAGCATTTATTCAATAAAAATAGTATATAAAAAAAAAATAATAAAAATAATAAATTGAGCAATCGGGGATACTTCCCCTCGAATATAGGACGGCCACAGGTCGTATACAGGCGACCTGGCCACGCTTGACGAGTTTTACAATAATTAATAAACTACTAGCTTCCACGTAGGAGAGCGATAACAAAACAAAATAATGCAAAAATAAATAACTCGACAAACTCGGTCCTCGTGGAACAAAAATTACAAATTAAAGACTGGAATAGGCCCGCAAGGCACAATAACCAATCCACAAAATTATTACTTAAAATTAACTTAAACTAACTCTGCCTTTGTAGGCGAAACAAAAAAAAAGTAAACCAAATTCAAAATATAATAACGATCTGAATCTCTCCGTGAGAGGAAGAGAGCGCGACAGTGACGTAGTCAGACTATCTTTCTCGCACTCACGTGCGAAAACCTACGGCTCTACAAAAAGCACTATTACGTGACACAAAACTCAAAAATCTCTAACGGCTGATGGCCGTTTGCCGAATTCAAATTAGTATGAGTCAAATTGGCTAACGCTTACCGTTTTCCAGCCAAAATGCAAGGCCTCGTGGCGGCTCGACTACGAGCCCCCGGATGCACCAACTCGAACTCAACAGACTCAAACGCTTTCCCGCAGGAAATTCACACCAAAAAAATCAGCCTCGTGGCTACTACAAAAGGTAATTTCTACAATTAGCGCGAGCACTAGAGCTCGGGGCTCTACCTGCGAGGCAGGCCTACGGCAGAGTGATCAGACGGCATGGTGCCGGTACTTAGCGCCCTCAATAGGCGATCGATTATCGATTTTGCAAATCTACTGCGAGATCCTTAAATATGGCGACCTATCGTCGCGGCGCGCAAAATTCGAAGTTCACCACGGTGTTTGTAGCTCGCTAAATCGGAGGATCACGGGCTGCAGATTCTTCTTGGTGGCGGGAATCTCTTCCACCACCGATATCCCACGTTGCAGAATGCCCTTGGCACTCCCCGGTGTCCTCTCGTTTAATCGTTGGAGGTAGTCTGGCCAGTACTATCCTCCGGAGCTTTTAGGTGGCGTTCGTCGAAAAGGATCCCAACAGTCGATATTTGGCGTCGTACGTTCGTCTGATCGGGTCTCCGTTGCAATTTTTAGCCGTCGTCGGGGCCTCGTCTCCCACATAATAGAGAAAAGGGAAAAACAAACAAAAAGAATAAGAACTAAATTCTACAGTCTTAGATCGGTCACGGTCGCCTCTCGGAGAGTTTATAGCCTCGGGGCTAACCAAAACGCATTCATGCTTCTGTCATGCATCCACCCTTCGTAACTACGGTCGTCTAAGGGTTCGGGAGTCACTTGTAACACGCGTTGCAAAATGCAATGTTACAACCGTTACGAATTCAAAAACTGAAACATTAATTCGAATTGTTCGAGAAAAATTTTTAATCGAAGTCGGAAAACCTAATACTTTTCTCACTGATCATGAAGGACAGTTTTTATCACAAGACTGGAATTCTTTCCTCCAATCAAAAGGGATTTTTTCCTCAAAAACTTCTGTTTATCATCCACAATCGAATGCAGTTAAGAGAGTTATGAAAGAAATTGGTAGAATTCTCCGAACGTATTGTAATAAGCGTCATTCTAACTGGGTTAAATGGGTGGAATTGATAGAGAGAACAATTCACACAACTTTTCATTCATCTACATCTTTTTCTCCTGAAGAGTTGATGTATTCAGAACTGGATCAGGATGTTACTACAGTAGTTTTTCCTCCTATCTTTGAAACGAATCATGATGATTTGGAAACAAGACAAAAAAAGGCGACGGAATTTAATAGAAGAGTTACGAAAAATCGCAACGGAAAACATGGTTCAAAGTTGTCTAAAACTATTTTTTACAAAGACGGAGATTTGGTTTAAGTCAGGAATCATAAGATTTCAAGTTCAAGAAAGAATACGATTAAACATTTTTTTCTCATTTATAAGGGTCCGTTCAGAGTTAAAGGTATTAAACATCGAAATGGGTATTCTTTAGAGACCTTGGATGGGGAGTTGTATGAAACTCATAATGTTATTTATTTGAGACCGTACTTTGAATTGGCACTTCCAAACTGAAAAATTTTGAATTTTGTTTTTCAAAATATATTCAGTCTGGGGGGGGGGGGGGGGGGGGGGTGAGACGGGTGCTTCACAATTCTCATTCAGTTATATAATTATTCGTTTCCTTTAAATTATGTATTTTCGTTCTTTCATATTTTATGCTTCTTCAAGAAATAGTTATAGTTTTCTTCTTTATCAAGAAATCTACAGAACGTTCATTTATAAGAGTGTGAGAGATGTTTTGGAATCTGCTCATTTATTAAGAAACAAGAAAGAGGAATTTGTAAGAATGATTGTAAAGGTTCCGATCACAAATTTTGATATATGTTCGGGAGTAACATAACAAACACTGGATTTCATGAAAAATGTATATCTCTGTATATTATAAAGATATCTCGCCGCCGCCGGCGCTGCCGTGTCAGTTTTCGAGGGAATTCTGGGTAATATCCCACCTAACCTAACCAACCTAACCCAACCCAACCTAACCCAACCTAACCTAACCCAACCTAACACAACCTAACCTTACCCAACCTAACCTGACCCCTGTCCTCGGCTATCCCCGGCTGTACTTGGCTTTCCTCGGCTAACCTCGGGTATCCTCAATATCTAACCCAACTCAACCAAACCCAACCTAACCCAACCTAACCCAACCTTACCCAACCTAACCCAACCTAACCCAACCTAACCCAACCTAACTCAACTTAACCCAACCTAACCTAACCCAACCCATCTGAGGGTATCTCGGGTATCCTCGGGTATCCTCGGGTATCCTCGGGTATCCTCGGGTATCTTCGGGTATCTTCGGGTATCCTCGGGTATCCTCGGGTATCTTCGGGTATCTTCGGGTATCTTCGGGTATCCTCGGGTATCTTCGGGTATCTTCGGGTATCCTCGGGTATCTTCGGGTATCCTCGGGTACATCTTCGGGTATCCTCGGGTATCTTCGTGTATCTTCGGGTAACCTCGGGTATCCTCGGGTATCCTCAATATCTAACCCAACCGAACCTGACCCAACCTAACCCAACCTAACCCAACCCAACCCACCTAAGGGTATCTCGAGTATCCTCGGGTATCCTCGGGTATCCTCGGGTATCCTCGGGTATCGAAAGTGAAAAAATCAAAAATAGTAGTCACATAGATTATGTGAATCCGATTCACGTGGAAGAACTGAAATATTATAAAACTTCACTTCTACTGTTCGTATTTTTATTTTTTGTTTCGACCAAACCGAACATAGTTACTCATTGTTATTGGGTCACAGTTTGCACCTATTATTGCCCATGATTCCCTGCGATACTGACACGGCGGCGACGGCTCTTTGTAGTATAAAGTATAAAGTATAAAGTCTAAAGTTTGAAATATAAATTCTAAATTCTTAGTACCTAATAGCCAATGTGAGGAGAATATGTATTCGGGAGTCACAAAACAAACACTGGATTTCATCAAAAATTTGGTCATTTTCCGAAGAACATACAATTCGCGGATTATTCGGGTCTTAAAACAACTGATAAAATATGGGGGGTTGGCGGAGCCCCCCTAGTATATTTATATATAAATATGTATAAATATATATAAGTTTATATGATTATATAAAACTATATAAAATTTTATATATAGGCGTATCGCATGGCTTTATATTACTGTATAAAAGAAGACATTGTTATACATTAAAATATATAATCATTATTGTCATATAATCATATAGATTTTTGTCATTCCATATAAATACTTACAGTATATGAACGTGAATGGTGACAGATAATCGATGATTGTCAAGTCATCTTTTACTCAAGTGTGTATTCTTTCTCTAATTTTGACGCAAAAATGTGCACTTTGTAAATAAATGCATTCAATAAATATTACATTTCGGAAATATTGAGTAAACTTGATCGATTTTAAAACATAAGGCCCATCCCTAGTCGCCCACCTCCTTTTGGTCGAAATGTGTTACATTTCGATTATTATCCGAGCCCAGGCGTCGAAACTGCAAAAAAGAGATGCTTAGCGCAACTTCTATTTTAATTCCGAACACATACGTCCAAAAAAATGTTCGTTTGTACAATGTAAAATCGATCTGTAGACTCTATTTTCGCACGAAACGAACATTTTTTTGGACGTATGTGTTCGGAATTAAAATAGAAGTTGCGCGAAGCATCTCTTTTTTGCAGTTTCGACGCCTGGGCTCGGATAACAATCGAAATGTAACACATTTCGACCAAAAGGAGGTGGGCGACTAGGGATGGGCCTTAACTTTTATATATTGTAACGAGCAGTTTTCTATCGGGGGAAAGGAACAACAGATCCACTATCTCGCAAAAAGCGTCCCAACGTCACGAAAGTTACCTAGAAAAACCAAAAGGGTTGTGCGCCAGGCACGAAACCGTGCCGAGGTAACGGAAACTGAAAAGAAAAAAAACTGGAGGCGGTATTGGCCGGCTAGGCCAGGGTAGAGGGGAACGTGGGGGCGACGAAATAAACACTCCGAAACACGATATTTAGTAGTCAGAAAATAAGCGTAGATTTACTATCTTTCCGACAGCGAAAGAGTACAGTCGTACGGAATATATAAAAAAATAAATAAAAGAAACCTCTATTAACAATCAAGTTAGAAATATTAGACAATAACGATACTCAATATTTTGGGAGTTAGCTTAGTTTTTACGATACGCAACTTAAGCGGGCGTGATAGCCGCAGCTCATTCACCCATACGCAACGGAACCTATTCTAATAATAAAGTGAGTAACAAATCAAGCAAATTACAGAAAAAGTGGAAATTATAAGTGTAATTCAGTGAATAAAAAGAAAATAGAAAAGAAAAAAAAAGTCTAGCTCCAGCGAAACGCGGCAGAATGTACTTAACAGGACGGCAGAATGTACAGCTGATCCGGAGCTAGGCGTCAGGCTCACCGTAGGGTACGGCCGACCCTCGCGACGAGACGGCAGGAGGGGGAGGGAACTCACAGACGACACACTAAGCCGTTGCTAGAGCAGCTGAGGCGATGCGCACACCGATGCGACGTCACTACTACTCTAGCCGGTCGACACACACACTCTGATGGCTCACTCGTAGTTAGACCGGCCGTATGCCGGTATCTCGTACGCAAGGAGTGAGCCTACTATGACTAAGGCTGGATTATCCAGATTCAACGCAATAATATAAAACGCTTAATACATTTAACTAGATAACGAAAGATTCACCAATTCCAAATGTTCGCAGGTAACCCCGAAGCAAAGAGGAAACAGAAAATAATTACAGATAGCAATACAGGAAAAAGCAATTAGCCAAGAAATAATATCAGAAATTAAGCTAGGAGCAGCTGATAAAGTTGAGGCTGCTTAAGTTATCCGACACCCTATAATAGAAATACTGATGACCGCGACAACCCGTCAACGATAGGTATCGACTGAGAGAAGTCTCGCAGAACTAGGGAATAACCAAATAATATTGAACAAATATATTCAATAGAGAAAATCAAAGAGACGGGTGGTCGTAGCCTAAGCGAAAAGCCTACCTTTATCTGGCTCGGTACGGTACGGCAGGATCTCCACACACGCACCCACACACTAAAGATAATGGCCGTGACACACACAAGGCGCAGGCACCAAGAAGCCGACACTCACTTATTACCTAATATTTTAAAGCACTAAAGCGATAATTAGGCAATACGGCACTATTACAACCGTGCTAGGCAAGATAAATTATAAGGTAAATGCAATTTTAGGTAAAGAAACGCCTACAGAGGCAAGATATCAAAAACAGAAGGCAAAGCGCAAAATTAGCGTAATAACTCCAAAAATGGCGATAAGCTAGAGGAAGGCGGATGCCGATCATTCCGGAAAACATGGTCGAATCTTGGCATGTTTAGATGGCGCCTTCGGAGTTGGGGGAGGTAGCCTTTCCATACACGCCGGGTTCGCGGTAGCGACACCTGTCAGATAGTTGATGACCGTTGCGGGAGGTATGGGGACGGGAGGCAGCGTCAGGCCGGGAGGTGCGGCCCTCTCCCGATCGGCAGGCAGATTTCGGCTCGTAAGTAGTGTCGGTACAGATACTACGGTCGTGACTTCACGGGCGTACCTCCCATTACGGCACTCCCTCGACGTCCCTCGATGATCTCGGCGTGTGAGGTATACCTGTGAACGTACAATAATCTTACGGCAGACAATAACTTAAACTAAATAATGGACCTTTTGCCTTGGGGTCGGTAAAAAGAATAGACGCACACAACACTGAACAGATATTCGGACGCTCCGCGTGGAGGAAGGAGCTTAGTCCTTCCGCCTATGCAGCTCCTGTATCGGTGGGTGGGTCCCCGAGGTAACTTGTGTGGAATTTATGTTTTTGGGGCCGCTGATTCCGAATTTGTCGGTTACCCGGCCGAAAAATTAGCGGTTCAATTGTTATTAACAATTTAATTGTTGAAAACGCGTTATCTCGGAAACTATGGGAGATACGGCAAAAAAGTTAAATTACAAAATGTTGCTCTAATCATTTAAAAAAACTTTTGTCTCTTGCAAAATTTTGATTTATTACTTCGTTCATGAGATATACGCGAAGAAAGAGTCCAGCGAGCGGTCGCGCGTATCCAATAGTAGCCGGGGCGTGCGCTGTGTGGTAGGAGCGATGTAATCCACGTTCAAGTTAAGAGTTGAGCAAGCGGGCGCGCGTTACGAGACCGCTGGCGCGTTGAGTGCCTCCGCTCTGACTCGTCCACGAGCTCTCGGCCTATGATATGTTCTTTCTTGCGATTTGTCCTTTGCAGAAATAACGTGTAATAAATAACGACTAATTTGTACGTAGAGAGCGTAAACAAACTGGGTCTTTCCGACAAATAAAAATACGTACGTACAAGTCAGTGATTTTGATAGAGTGAAATGATTTTTCACTCGATTCAATGAGATATATTCATTTAAAGTGACTTTTTATTGCTACAATGGAGAGTCGAGGAGTGTCTTTATGAGTTTCCCAGGAATTTGATAGGAGTTTATGCATAATTTGTCAGAAGGGAGGTAACTTGACGTCTGGAAAGAAAGGGCGTGAACGTATTCGTGATGCTGCCAAAAAACGAGGGGATTCCGTTTTAGATCGATTGCAGAAATTGAGTGATGACGAAGAGTTTTTCTACCATATGACAAATGATTGTTATCGGATATATACAATGAAACATAAGATTGAGCAAGCTATTCGAAAGAAAGCAGTTAATGAAACTGAAGAAAAAATCGAAAAAACAATAGCAAATTTGTCCGAAAATTCGAAATTCACCCCACGAAGGACTCGATCGATGGTCGCCAATGAGAAGGGTGGTGATTGTTTTATTTGCGACAAAAAGACAAAGGAGAATCCATGTTTATTGAGTAGTCAATCTAGAGCAGAAAATCTCCGCAAAGCTGCCTCTTTTTTCGAAGATAACATATGGAATAAAATTGTCCACCTGCAGGATGGACAAAGCATAGTCGATGAGAAATTATATTATCATCGTACTTGTTTACGTAAATATGAGAGCCAATATAAACGTAGTAGGATCAATGATAAGAATAATAACATCGAAGGAACTACAGATCAGAAATCCCAATCTGGGGAACCCTCTCAACATAATGATTCTCATTCAAAGGCCAAGACGAAAATTGAATGCATAAAAACGATTGTCAATAAGTTGGTTCCTGAGATAAGATGTGGAAAAGCATTTTCCTTAACAGAAGTATGCAGTGAAGTAAATTCGTTATTGGTTCCTCACACGTCTGTTCGAAACGACGACATAAAAAATTATTTAACTTCAAATCTAGGTAAGTCAATTCAATTTCACGTTCCCAAAGCCGCGAATCGACCGATTCTTTTTTTCGATGCCTCTATAACAGCCGGGGATTTGATTGAAATTATTCGTTCAACTGATGTCCTTGTAGAAAGCGCAAACATAATAAAGGGAGCTTTGAATACACTAGATTTTGGACTGAGTGATAAATTCTGCGATGCAAATAATTTGAGAGAAGCTTGGGATGATATAATCATTCCACCTCCACTTTTGAAATTTTTTTCGAAGCTTTTTAATTTTAACGAAAAAGACTTCAACAATAATGATATTATGAGTGAATCAGAAGACGATGATGAAGCTTCAAGTGAGGAATCACCTGAAAAGAGAGGAATTTCTAAAAAGAAAATTTGTAGGATTAAAAGCTTATTACAAATGATGTATTTTCTCAAACATGGAGGAAAAAAGAAACCGCCACTTCATACACTAGTCGCTGTATCGGTACATAACTCTTGCAAAAGTGCGACACTAATAAAAAGTTTGAATAGGATAGGTATATGTATTTCATACGATGAAGTACAACGTTGTCAATCTCGTTTGGCTGCGTATGCCGTTGAAAACAGCGCATATGGAATACCAATACCTTCTCATATCGATCCAGAGAAGTACACTACTGCGGCTTTTGATAACTTCGATCATAACGAGGCAACTGAATCCGGTTTGAACGGGAGTCATGATACAGTTTCTGTATTATTCCAGGATAGATCGAAAGTGGTAAAAAAGAAGCCCAGCATCTCTGATACCCAGATATCGACTCGCTCTCGAACATTCGATCACGAACTAGAGTGCCAGAAATTGAGAGATTTTGCGAAACCCTCAGGTCTCATTTCTCTGTCTGCAGGCTATCAAGTGAATGTTCATAAGTGCACTGTAACTCCGGATACGTATGGTATTTTCAATGCTTATGATCTTGTGTGGAATTTATGCAGATTGAATTTATCATCGGAGACTGTAGATACCAGAAACTCCGAGCTGTCTCAATTGATACCGCCGTGGTCAGGATTTAATTCTCTCGTCATACATGATGAACGTCCTACACAAATTGCTGCATTTAATCCAATTCTACCGCATCCAGTTACTGATTTTTCAACTGTCAATACAGTATTACACAATTTCCAGGATGTCCTCAAAAAATTGAAGCAACAATTCTTGGCTGTATTTTGTGATGAAGGTGTTTATCGCATCGCTCGGCACATTCAATTCACTCGTGATCACGAATTTAGACAAATTTTTCTCGTCCTTGGGTCTTTCCATATGACCAAGGTTGTACTCGCATGTGCAGGGAAATATCTACGTGGGAGTGGTGCGGAAAATGCATTTGTAGAAACAAAATTATTCGGTATTGGAACTGTTGAACAGGTATTGAATGCTACAAATTACTCGAGATCCTTCCGAGGTCTAATGAAACTTGCAGAGGCTCTGGAGAGATTGCTCTTGCGAGCTTTTTTTGAGGAAAATGATATCGAGAACTATGAAGACATAATGATATACTGCGATATGTTGAAAGACGTATTGAATGAAGAATCGAATGAAGAAACTGAGAAAGTGTACTCCGAATTTCATCACAAAGCAGAGAAGTTATCGGCTGATATGAACATTTTCATTACCAAAAGATGCTCTGAGTCTCCTCTGTTCAAGTTTTGGAATAATTTTTTAATAATAATGCAGCTTATACGTGATTTAATCCGCGCAGATCGAACGGGTGACTGGAATTTACATGTCAAAACTGTGGAGAAAATCCAGCCAGTATTTCATGCCCTGGACCGTTCTAATTACGCTCGCTGGAGTGCTGTATATCTTAATGACATTCTCGGTCTCGAAGAATCTCATCCAGAAATTCATGAAGCGTTTATGAAGGGACGATTCAGTGTGAAACATACTCAATCTTCATTCACGTCGGTCGCGACTGATCAAGCATTGGAACAGACAATAAATCGATTGTCGAAAAGCGACTCAGGTATCATTGGCTCTACTCGTAAGAAGAACTATTTTTCACGGTGGAATCTCACCTATCATGAAATGCTGGGAATAAACCATTATTTTAGAGAAATATCGGGTGTTAAAAGCAGTGATGAGTGTCACGTCCATCATGAGTTATCAGAGAGTCGTATTACTCAATCAGAAATGGACGTTCAAGAATTGATAGCATTCATACGTGCCCGAGTTAATCCTTTCTCACCAGGCTCTCAGCCTCTGCGAAACTTCGTTACAGAAGAATTGGTATCTCCTGAAGAAGCAAGAAAACTTTTGGACCTGTTCACAACAGGCTGCGAGAGGTTTCACACGTTTTGTTCAGAAAGATTCGTCGTTCAGTCAAAAAGTCTTTGTGCTCCAATACGAAGAGTCAGTCTTCCACAATTCCAAGCCTCCAAAAAAACACCTAGCACCCAAGTAAAAGTCGTCAAAACCTATGGTAAAGAAGCAAGCCACATAGTGGAATTAGCGAGAGAAAGGAACTACAGTTTAGAGGCCCTGTTCAAGTTTGAGCTCGTTCGGGAAACTTGTCTACTGGATAATGATGGATCGATGAAGAATGACAACAATAAATTCGCCATTGTAGATGAGTTGCAAGCCGGCCTTGGACAATACGAACCGTGTAGAAATGAAAGTAGCTCGTGCACAATTATTGATGTTATGTCTACCTGCAGAGAAATGAAATGGAAACCTTTGAAAACATTCAAGGATCTGGCCAATAATTTCTGTTCAGCAGCATCTCGTGAAATCACACAGAGCACAAGACGTATTGACTTTGTTTTCGAGGATTATTTGGATTCGTCTATAAATGCGTTCACGCGTTCGCTCAGGTAACGATGTATTAAAGGTACAGTTATGCATTGAATAATGTAAAATCCATGTAAATCTCATCAACTTTTTTGTATCTTTGATTTAGATCCGGTGAACAATCAATTCGAGTCCACAATATATCAGACGATGTACCAATCCCAGTTCAAGAGAAAAAATTCTGGGCATCAACAAAAAATAGAGTTTCGTTGCAGGGTTACTTGCGTGATTTTTTCTTCAAACAAGCTGAACAACTGTGGCCTGGTATTGAAATTATTTGCAGTTCCACAACGATGAATGATTGTCAGTCCTCAGTTCCCACTCGATTGTTCACTGACACGATGCATGATCGAGAAATTGAAGATGCAAGTGATAGGATCATCAGACATACACGGTGATTCTGATCAACCGCCCGTCCTTACACAGTCAGATTCCTGACAAAAAATAAAAATTAAATTTCCTTAGCAAAAACTTCGAGGCTATCATAGTTTCCCAGATAGAGCAGGTTTAAGTAGAGCTCGCACGTCGTACAGTCAGGGTCGTCCTGATTAAGCTTGATGTCGAAAATGACGACCCGGTCGACCTAGACATTGAAAACGAGAGTCCGGTCGACCTGCACGTCGAAGACGACGGTCCGGTCGAAAACAAGGGTCTGGGTGACCTGGACGCTGAAGACGACGATCTGGTCACCCTGTACGACGAAAACAACGACCCGGTTGACGTTGATGTTTAAAACGGTGACCTGGTCGACCTGGACGCTGAACACGACCGCAACGGTCCGGTCGACCTGAGATGAGAAAATTTCGACCCGATGAGCCTGGCCACGAGTAGAAACGCCGGAGCAACGAAGTACAGGTTGCTACCCGTTAGTACCACAGGCTGAAATTACCGGCACGGCACTGACTGCTGATGTGCGAGCTCTACAATAGGCTAACTTGAACCTGCTCTATCTGGGAAACTATGATAGCCTCGAAGTTTTCGCTAAGGAAATTTAATTTTCATTTTTCGCAAGGAATCTGACTGTGCAAGGACGGGCGGTTGATCAGAATCACCGTGTATACAACACACAGTAGCAGAATCACACTCTGACATTATAATAAAGTGTAATGATCCCGACCTAATAGTCATGATTCTTCATTTCTGGCAAACTTATCAAGCACAGGGCTTACGGGTAATTTTCTGTCCATTTCCATTGCTCTACTTTACTCGACCTTTATTGCATGTATTCACTTCTAAAGTAACCCTATTTTCCGGCAGGAATTGTGGTTGAAAATTTGTGTGGCATCAAAAACGAAAATGCTTCCTCTTCACGCCATGGCCTCTCTTCACGGACGAGATCTTTGCAACGTCCTTCCTGCTATGCATTTTCTAACAGGTTCTCTTTGCATGAGTAAAATTGGGACGAAGAAAAGCGCTCTCCGATCACTCCCCCAAAATTATTTACAAAAATTCGCCACGGGTATGTCGATTGAAATAATCATTTAATATTTGGAAGCTTCATAGTGAATAATTCCTTTTCATAATTATCATTTGGGTGTATTTGAAGAGGAGATCGAGTCTTCGGTCTGTGACGCTGAGAAATACTTGATACAGGTGCTTCAAAAAAACAGCACGTGTGTAACTTTTGATCAATTACGATTTTTCCAATACCACAGTGGCTCTACAATTGGTCTGAGTGATTTACCTCCTACGAGTGTTTCTATCCGTCTGCATATTTTACGAGCTATGTTTGTAACTTTATTTAAGGAACAAATTTTGAGTGAAAAGCGCATGAAACTTGACCCTCTCAGTTTTGGCTATTGTCAAGAAGAATTTCTAGTCCCCAGCAAAGTTATCGATCTTTTTCCACCAATCGATGAATTGGTTCCTAATTGTCGTTGTACTAAATGCACGAGGAAGTCTTGTCGATGTTTTGCCGCTGGTTTGCCATGTATCAGATTTTGTCGATGTGTAATTTCAGGAACATGCCAGAATATTTCAAATAAAAGAGTTTAACCATGAAAAAGCTCGTTTTTATGTTTTGAAATTCAATCTTTCTATTTTGTTACAATAATATTAATAGTTATTAGTTATTGATATAGCGAAAATTTTACTTCAAATATAAACTTGAACGTGGATTACATCGCTCCTACCACACAGCGCACGCCCCGGCTACTATTGGATATGCGCGCCCGCTCGCTTAACTCTTTCTCCACGTATATCTCATGAACGAAGCAATGAATCAAAATTTTGCAGGAGACAAAAGTTTTTCCAAATGATTAGAGCAACATTTTGTAATTTAACTTTTTTGCCGTATCTCCCATAGTTTCCGAGATAACGCGTTTTCAACAATTAAATTGTTAATAACAATTGAACCGCTAATTTTTCGGCCGGGTAACCGACAAATTCGGAATCAGCGGCCTCAAAAACATAAATTCCACACAAGTTACCTCGGGGACCCACCCACCGATACAGGAGCTGCATAGGCGGAAGGACTAGCTGGTCAGTGGCGGGTCTAAATCCACCACGTTACAATATTTATACAAAATTTGTAAAAAAAATGAAAAGTCACGCGTTGATCATTGAAGGTATACTTTATATTTATAATCATAGAAAAAGTAAATATATAATTTAAAAATTCAATCATAGAAGAACGTTTCTCCATGATGGTTTTTATTACTCGATTAATTTTCAGGTTCTAATGAAGGAAATCGAAGTTACCAAATATTGAATAATTTTGACATCGTTTCAATTATTAATTGTGACAGAAAATTTTTCTTTGAAAAAGTGCACTTCCAGGAGATCAAAAAAATTACTGCTGCATTTTTGTCATGTTTTTTTTTTTATTAACATAATTGATGATCAGCATTCATGTAAATTAACTCTGAATTCATCAAATTACTTAGATGCTTATTCAATAGATTTAATTTTGCTAACTCAATTTATATTTCACACAGAATATCATTTAATGATAACTGCGTGTTTGTTGCATTCAATTACCATAAAATTGATAATTAATACGTCAGATGTAAAATTTTGTTCAATAAGAATTGGAATATATGACATTTGTATATTTGATAATCGCTTAAGGGGACCAGTACAGCTTGGTTTAAGATATTTCAAGTACTCCAGAATGACTTTATTTGTTAACCAAAGTTTATTTTACATCAAAAAAAATGTTTCTCAAAAAAACTGTGTCGTAAGGTTTTAGTCACACCGTTGATCTAATTCATCGTCTCGACGTCTCACTTTCTTCAGACAGCGGTCCTACATCTTATGAATGCGGGGATCTGAAAAGAAAAAAACATGTGAAAACTTACAGTCAATTATCCAAAATTTCAAAAATTTGAGCCACTAATTTGCAAATAACTTGGCCAAAAAAAAAACATTCCAAAATTCCCTCATTCATATCATGAGGATTCATTTTCTGAAGAAAATGAGCCATTAAAGACCCAGATCGGACCATCGGTGCTCCAAAAACCTTACGACACAGCGCCAAAAACATAGTTATGAGATAAACGAGTTTGAAGTTTTTGCAGAAAAATTGGTATATACTCCTCCGGAGGCTCATACATTAAAAAGTTTGTTGTACCAAAGTTGAATGAAATTTTTTTTTTTTTTAATTTTCAATTTTCAAAAAGAATTTTTTTTTTTATTGGAAATTTAATTTTTCCTTTTTCTTTTCTGCAAACTATTTTCTCAGAACTTTTTTTTCCCATGTATTTTTTTGTTCCATACATGCTTCTTTCTCTTACTCACTTCTTTAAAAAGCTCCAGCAGCATATGAGGGCCCTGCTGCATCTTCCGCAGACTCATTGCCTTGCCCATTACAACGCATCGCTAGTATGGATCGCCTATTGATTTCATACGCGCTTCGTGTATCATCAATCATAGGGCTACTTTTGAAGGTTTTTAGCTGGACACAATTTTCACAAGAGATCCCGTATGTTCCACCCAGTCCTCTCAAGCTAACTTCAGTCATAACTATCGACCCACCACATGTCTTGCAAGATAAATGCTCCCGCAGAGCACGGAATAGTGTTTCACGTGAAACAGCCTATAGCCAGCAGAATCGCTAGCCTCGTAGTCGCCACTGATTTTTCTATCCGAAGCTGTTGAAACATGAGTGCTCTGTCCATCAGCCGCTGTTTGCTTCTGCGGAAATGTTTTCGCCCTCTTCTTTGACCGGCCAATGCATCCTTTTGTGCCAACACCAGAACTCCTCTCTCTTCTTTTCATATTGAATATATTGGATATATTTTATATATTTCCTTTCTGTTTTATCACAAAATCTGTGAACAAAAAGCAAAAAAACTTCTACCGCACACACAGTTCGGCAGAAGCTTAGTGTAGATATTACTATTTTGATTGAATACTTACTTTTAGGTTATAGTTTTCGAAGCACCAAGTCACAACACCCGTACAACGATTACGCGCTATAGATATTAGGTAAATTTATAATTATTTAGTACTGAAAAGTACTGTTTTTATTTATTTATTTCAATTCTGAAACACTGGAAATCGAGCAGACGCTCACGCAACCTCGAAAAGTATTGCACAAGTAATGACGATCATACACCATGTGATCAATATCGAAATCAAGCGCCAGCGCCACTTGCGCCTAATCGCGATAGCCAAATAACGAACTTTTGACCGTAACTTCTAAACCGTGACGATTTCGTCAAACTCGATTTTTTCACAGACGTAGAAGATCTTTAGGTAACATAAACTGCAAAAAACGAAAAACCAATTCTTTCGAAAATTCAAGCTGTACTGGTCCCCTTAAGCTCATCATTTTAATAACAGATCTTGGGTCAGTCGGTAGCGGGCAGAGTTGGCGAGTGCACGGTTCACGGATCGATCCCCGGCCGGGACTAGTTTTTTTTTTTTTCCGTCCCTGGGCCGATACCAGTATATATAATTTTTTGCAACGCATGCATGAGAAGTGCTACTTCTCATGCCTGCAGAGAGTGGCCTAAGTGGCGCTTTACAGCCATGGATACAATAACAATCCTGCGCATGCGCAAAGCAGCCTGATTTTACTCCTCACACTGGTGCTTTCTTCTCGCACGCACTTCTCACACTCTTCTCGCGCGCTCCTTTCGGCAGGCACGAGAAGCAGCACCTCTCATGCATTTGTTACAAAAAGTATTATGTGATACACGAGCGAGAGAGCGACCATCCGAAGGTTGCGAAGTTGGTCACACCCTGCGTATAATGATCGCTTTCTCGCACTTGTATCACAAGGTACTAATATAAAACTATATACATTTATATAAAACTATATAAAATTATATATGGCCAAAACTCATATATGGGTCATTCTCAGTTAAGAGGTAAATTCGACGTCCACGGTGAAAAATAACCTTTTTTGAAAAAAATTTATCAAAAAGAATGTAATTATCTCTTAAAACTCATGCTCATGTAAGTGGTCATTCAATTCCATTTCTTAATTTTATTTAATCTAGTCACAATTTCATCTCTAAGTCGGAAAACATCTCTCCCCTGGTCTGTCCCCGGGCCGATTCTGTTTGTGTATCAGTAATTTAAAGTACTTAGAAATCAAATATATTATTGAAATTATATATTTCAACAAAATAAATTAAATAACTTATCGTAATCAAGCAAGTAAAATTGGGTGATACTTTTTTTTCTTCAAAAAAATTACGTTCACGTTTGTCCGCCGCATTTTGCGTCTCGTCCCCTGGCATGTTTATTTTCCTGTAAATTCGGCATTTGGTTACTGACTCGCGGGAATTTAAGACCATGAACGAACGTCGTTCAGTTTCTAGTTTGTAATCAGCGCCACTCGAACTGGGTGCGCAGTCATTTTGTCATTTATTTCATTACTGACACTCTATGGATACAGTTGAGAACGAGTGAATAAAGTCTCTCCCCTGGTAAGTTTTATTTTAAAAATATTCATCCAAAAATTTTAATTCACCTGTCTATTTACTTCTTGTTATGTATAGATTCTAACTTTTCTTGGTTAATCACGTACAATAAATACATTTGTCATTATTTTTGTTTTTGTTACTAAAAAGTATCTACCCTGTCTGTATCTCCCCTGTCTTTAGACCAATCATTTTACGTTTTCAAATGACACCAATTATGGGAATCATGATAAAAATACAGTCGGCTCTCGCAATAGAGCCACTTCCCCTAAACAGCGTTCAGCAGCTTCCCCCACTACCCTACCTGCCGGTATTATAGCCACGCTGTTCTCGACTACGCGCGCAATGAGGCCGGTAATAGAAATGAACAGTTTGCACGAAATGTTCTATCTCTCGCATGCGCACGGTCTTATTGTGAGTGCCCGACGCCAAACGCGGCGATGGCACACCAACTATTGGTGGGGGAACGGAAATTCTTGGAATTATCTTCCCCTACACCCCCATGAACGGCCCTATTGCGAGAGCTGACTGTACTACGATGTAGTGATAGACACGAATAATGTACCGTACCGTTTGTGGCATTTAGTTTTCACACGTTTTTGAAAAAAAAAAAAAATGAAAAAAAAAAAAAAAACTTAAATGAGAAGTTGTTTCCTTTCATAAAATAACATTAAAATTCTTTCCCTATTCACAAAGTATCCTACTCTGTACATCAAGTCTCTCCCCTGGATTGAGTACCTTCCCTGGCTTCTTATAGAACAGGATAATATTAATAAATTGACAGACCGCCTTGCAGACACGTTTAGAATGATTGTTTTGATCGAAACATTATAAAATTTAGTTAAATTTTCAAATTTTTCATCGTGCCGCGATTTATCAATAAGCGATTTACCTCTCAACTGAGAATGACCCATATAATTTTATATAGTCATTTATATATAATTTTATATAATTATATAAAAAAATTTTCTCCCGGGTTACCATGAGAAATACGATAACGTTCAATCTTTTACCGGACATCTGTCAAAATGTGATCGGGGCATTTCTTCTCAGGTCGTTGATGATAACATAAAAGTGGATGAAAAATCATGTCACATCGAAAATGAGGAAGAAGTAGAAAATACGTGTATTGATGTAGAAAATTGTGTGGCTGACGTAGACGACGAAAATGATCCAACAGAAGATTATATTACATACAATCACTTCCTAATGAATGTTGCAAATTTATATATAAAGCTTGAAAGTCAATATCTTGTTCCAGCCAGTACAATTCAACACCTTGCATTAGAGTTGAACAACATTTTCACTCAAGATCAAGAAATTACTGCAACAACGCTTACGACATGTTTGTCAGAACAAGATCTTGCACCTGACGTTGTTGACTCAATATCAAGTAGAGTGTTCGACGCAAACTCTTTCGACGAAAGTAACCGATTATTGAATACCCATTACAAGCGGCGAGAATTTTACAAAAAAAATCATTCCTACGTTCAGCCTGAACAAATATTTCTCAAAACAGTCAATGGTAAAGAACAGTTCTTTCATTATGTACCGATCCTTGACACATCGAAAGCAATGTTAAAAGATAAATCTCTGGAAGGTTACTTCAACGAACGAATTTCACCAGTGCAAAATCTATTACAAGACTTCACTGACGGGTCCGCTTGTTCTGAAAATATATTTTTTAAAAATAATCCCGGTGTTCTAATAATGATACTATACCAAGGCAGTTTCGAAATTGTAAATCCATTAGGAGCAGCAAAAAAAAATACAAGATTCTTGCAGTTTATATTGTCACAAAGCGCCCTAAAATTTATCATTTTAAAACTACCGCGCGTCGGTTACGTATCTCTCATGCCAGAGCCAAATCTCCGCGTTCTCAAACCCATAGAAAAGTTCATGATTTTTCGCCACCAGAAAGCTGGCGGCGACACCGTCAGATTTAAATACAAGCTAGTAGAGTCAAGACAAGAGTCCAGAGAACAACGCCAAAGGCATGTGCTCAAGAATTATACAGAAAGATATATAGTTGGTACGAGATCTCAAATTACATTATAAATTGAGTCTGGGTGTATAAAATCAAGAACTATAGTCAAGTGAGTGAAGGGAAAGAATAACTATAATAGAATATAAGGAGAAGTGTCACATGTGAAAGGTTCAGTGAATAAACATAATTTGTTCAACTACGTCTCGAACTTCTACCAGCTCTACCCCTCTCTCCCAGAACTTCATCAATTGGTGCCGTAATCTCTGCTATATTATAATTGTCTTTGGAAAATCGCTCATTTCTTACTTCTTACATAATAAGGAGAAGAAAATCTCTTAATGGAAACTCATAGGTACGAGGGCCTACATCGCAGCCCGAATCCACGACGCCTAACGTCGGAAAATATTAGGTGGCGCTCAACGGCACAGCTAGCCCTATTATAAAACGCCTTGGTGCACGCGGTCAAGTAATTAGCTTCCCTCGTGTCAATTATAGTGAAAACTTAACTCGTGTCGCATTCTTGGCGCCCAACGTGGGGCGAGGCTCGAAAATACGGAAGGAAAATTAGATTTAAGGGGGGGGGGGGGGGATACCGGATGTGTTACCGACACCGCCTATATCTCCGAAACGGGGTTATCAATCGACTTGTCCTTGCGGCAGTCGATGTTTGACGAGTAATGGGTTCGAACTGGTACGTTTGATCGGATGAAATCCGATTTTTTTTTTTTTTTATCGAAAAGCGTGGTCGTGCCATTTATTTCGACTTATATCAAAGCCTACGGATCGAAAATGCAAAATCGGCTTCCTGAGCCCGATTCTGTATGGCATTGCGAACACAACCATCCAAAAACATCTTTGGTTTCGACAACGATGAAGAAACCACATCTAATCTACGTTTTTGTGGTAATTTTCGCGATTGTCAAGG
The DNA here is from genome assembly GCA_963992785.1 of Tenthredo livida. Lineage (NCBI taxonomy): Eukaryota > Metazoa > Arthropoda > Insecta > Hymenoptera > Tenthredinidae > Tenthredo > Tenthredo livida. The sequence goes on from OZ023064.1 coordinate 20,440,202, forward strand.
GCCGTGAGCGAAAATGGCCGCTCACGGCTGTTGATATGATGTGGTGGTTCGCAGAACGCCCGTGAGATGTCGCCGCACGCCCATTTAAGCTTTTCCTTTCACCACCGCTGTTACGTTGGTACACCTGGTACCACGTGACTCGACCCGCAGTCAGAGGTGATTTGAAGACTAACAATACGTATATTTACAATATGATACTTTTCAACGATTTCTCCAACATCTCGGTAAGTGAAAATATATAATCAATCCGAAATTGAGCATTTTGTTCATTTATTTCCGTTATTCCATCATTTTCCATGGTTTTTCAATACCTATATATATGGGGCATTCCACGTCAAAACGGAAACGATTCAACCGATGGGTCTCCGATTTTCTTCCGATTTTTTTATTTTGTTCTATTTCAGGACCGAAACCTACATACCAAAGCCTTTTTCAATTGGAACTTTGGTTTTTTATTGACGGATTTTCGAAAATTCGGTTTTTTATTAAACCGAAAAATTTCAATAATTTTTCATTCAGTGTTAGCTTATTCTGGGAAGAAAATGTATAGGACATAAAATGTTCGATTTGAACCGTACTTTTCATGAAAAATTGTATCGAATTTTTTGCGTCAACGGACTTGCAGTGATTCAAAAAATAAACATAAAATTTCGATTTTTGAAAAAACTACACTTTTGATTTTTGATTTTTTTTTTTACAAAAAAACTTCCAGAACTTAGAAAATTTTGAGGACCAAAACCATAGTGGGCCGAATTTTCTACGATTTCTTATGAATTTTTGAATTTTTTGCGGACCGAAACTTCTGCTAAGCACCACTAGAGGAATAATTTTTTCTGTTCGCGCTACTGATTGTCAGTTCTACATTGATAACTACCAAAGTTTAATAGACATAGGTTACACTTTATCAGTATGCCGCCCATCATGAAGTTTGATCGCTGCTGTAACCCGTTAAACGAAAAGTATCATTTAAAAAAAATAGGACTTCGTTCCCCGTCGTCGGCAATGCTGAAAAAAATGCGCAATTTAACCCGAGAACATTTGATTTGTGCTCCATGTCGGAAGAAACTTGCCGCAGCGAGCCCCCCACCATCAACTTGTGGTGATTATTTGAGCGATATAATATCTCCAACTACCAGTTGTAATACGCTTGAAACCGAAAACTCCGATCTTAGTATTTGCACAAAATTGCCAGTTATTAATGAAGCACTGCAACTCTTGGGAAATTCACCTATGCAAGCAAAACATCTCAACCCTGTTGCTTATACGAGTAAGCAGCTTGTTTATAAAACTGAAAAGTTCGTCAGTAAATTGAAAAATGAGCTCGGCGTTAAACATACCGAAACTGATAGAATTGTGCACGATTTTACTGAAATGGTCGCTAGCTTAAAGGAAAAATTTCACCTTCCTCGTACCACTTTTGAAACTAAGATTGAACTACTAACATTGATGCCAAATAGTTGGAGTATTTGTAAAACGGCGGAAACAATGACATGTTCTTACCATTTAGCCAAAGTTGCTAAAAATGTGGCCGCGGAAAAAGGAGTGCTTTCTAGGCCAAACAACAGGATCGGTAAATACAACAAACTGTAAATCATATAAATGGAGCTTATTATTCTAAATTTTTCCAAACGATCATCGTCAATTGATATCAATTTCTAGGGAAACGTCTTTCATCAGAGGCTCGACATTTAGTCATACAATTCTATGAAAGTGATGAAATCAGTGTTATGATGCCAGGTAAAAAAGATTTTTTGTCGGTAAAAGATGAGCTAGGAAAAAGAGTGCATCGTCAAAAAAAATTCGTTCTTGGTAATTTACGAGAGATTTATCACCAATTCAAAGTAACCAATCCTGATGTTTCAATTGGGTTTTCATCATTTGCTAATTTGCGTCCTGATCATTGTGTCCTTGCGGGCGCCAGCGGAACTCATACTATTTGTGTTTGCTCCATTCACCAAAATCTTCAACTATTGATATTAGGTAATTTGATGTTTTAATGTTATAACTCCAATTTTCGTAATTGCATTCATGGGTAAATATATCACCAAAAAATATTTTCCAGCTATTAAATTGCCGTCGTTGACAGCCAATGACGATTCCCCATTGGAAAATTATGAAGACGTGTTGATGCTCCTGGTATGTCGAGAATTCACTCAGGACTGTTATCTTGGCATTTGTAAAAATTGTCCTCCAATTGACAATCTCTATCGAAAGTTATCACAAATATTAACGGAAAATGAAATAACAGATATTTCTTATAAAAGCTGGGTTTCTAAACCTCGATGCACGCTAGAAACTGTAGATTGCGGCACCGAAGAATTCATAAAAAAATTTTGTGACCAAGCAAAAATTCTTCTGCCACACGCATTCATCACCAAGCAACAATCCAGTTACTTAAGATTCGTGAAAAATAATTTACAAGAGAATGAATGCGTGGTCATCGTTGATTTTGCGGAGAACTATGGAATTGTGATCCAAAACGCTGCGCCGGGGTTCCACTGGAACAACAATCAAGCGACAGTTTATCCAGTTGTGATATATTACACGGAAAACGGCGTTTTAACAAATAAAAGTCTTTGTGTAATATCGGATTGTTTGAGTCACGACGCGGTTACCGTTTATGCATATTCTCGCATAATCAGCGATTTTGTTAGGACCTTCATGCCTCATCCATCTAAATTCATTTATTTCTCAGACGGCGCTCCTCAGCAATTTAAAAATTATAAAAACTTCGTGAACATTCTTCATCACGAACGAGATTTCAATATCCTTGCGGAGTGGCATTTTTTCACGACAGCCCACGGAAAAGGACCGTGTGATGGGGTCGGAGGTACTGTCAAAAGGTTGGCTGCTAGAGCTAGCCTTCAGCTATCTCACGAAAAACAAATATTGACGCCTCATGACTTATACGAATGGGCTTCAAGACCTGGCAATATTCCTCGTATATCAGCGAGATACTGGAATGCACAAAATTATAGTGAACTCCACGAGTTTTTAGCCGAACGCTTCAACAATGCCAAGTCTGTGCCCCAGACTCACCAATTACATTGCATTATACCGAATGGAGACAAAAATATTCGAGAGAAGCGCTATTCATTTGCCACGAAGTCAGATGATTGCAGAATCTTAAAAATATAAATCAAATTGATATATCACGATTCGTTAACTGTTCACCTTGTTTTATAATCTGCAAATGTATTATCAAGAAATAAGTTTCGCAGCTGAAAATAATAAAACAGATAAAAAATAACGATTTCATTCATTTATCTATAGCAAAAATTCACAAATTCAAAAATTCATAAGAAATCGTAGAAAATTCGGCCCATTATGGTTTTGGTCCTCAAAATTTTCTAAGTCCTGGAAGTTTTTTTGTAAAAAAAAAAATCAAAAATCAAAAGTGTAGTTTTTTCAAAAATCGAAATTTTATATTTATTTTTTGAATCACTGCAAGTCCGTTGACGCAAAAAATTCAATACAATTTTTCATGAAAAGTACAGTTCAAATCGAACATTTTATGTCGTATACATTTTCTTCCTAGAACAAGCTAACACTGAATGAAAAATTATTGAAATTTTCAGGTTTAATAAAAAACCGAATTTTCGAAAATCCGTCAATAAAAAACCAAAGTTCCAATTGAAAAATGCTTTGGTATGTAGGTTTCGGTTCTGAAATAGAACAAAATGAAAAAATTGGAAGAAAATCGGAGACCCATCGGTTGAATCGTTTCCGTTTTGACGTGGAATGCCCCATATATATAATATCATGTGAGTAGTTGTACTGCATATCATATATAATTTTATATTATACGTTCCTCGCATTATACAGCTATCCATTATATACAATTATATAAAAATACATAAAATATATGGTTTATACATATTATACGACGATGGTTAGTAGAATATTAGTATCTATAGATAAATGAAGTTTAAGGGGGTATATACACCTTTAAATGGGTTGAATTTCTGAAAATCAATTTTACTTTTTTTTTCAACATGAAGACTCTAATAAAATTCAAAAAAATCATCATGTTTGGGGATGGTTTGACCTTCATTATTCATATCTTACATCATGTACTACTTCTGGTCTAATAGTGGCTGCGCTGAAGACAGGAAAATACAAAATCACTCGGTTGCCGCAAAGAATCAGACCCAGCGTTGGACCGATCTTGGAATTTTTGATTCTCAATTGTTCATAAGACATGCCTCTATCAGATGAACATCGAACTTTTTGATAAACCCATTTTTAGTTGAGATAATAGAAAAATGAGCAAATTTTTTTTTTAAATTCAGAAAAAAAATCGAAAAAATTCAATAACTCAAGTAATTCTTGTAATATCAAAAAGTTCTATGTTCATCAGATAGAGGCATGTCTTATGAACAATTGAGAACCAAAAATTCCAAGATCGGTTCAACGCTGGGTCTGATTCTTTGCGGCAACCGAGTGATTTTGTATTTTCCTGTCTTAGTCCAGGCGTCAGGGGTTTTATGAGCATAAAAACCCCCTCCAAAGATTTTATCGCGTGAATCGCTTGGTTTTAGCATGAATAATAACATACTAAAAAATAATTGTCGAATTCGATCGGGAAGTTATTGTTTAAACAATGGAAAGGGACGATTTTCTGGTTTTTCATGTTTTTCGCCTAAACTATGGGCCCTACAGTGAAAATAGTTATTCACGAAATTAATCCCCATGAAATTATCTACAAAAAATGTTTTCTGAATTTTTCTGTCCGATCAATACTTTATGGTACCAGAGCCGTAAAATCCGATTTTATGGCCCGTTTTCAGTCCGTAAAATGATTTTTCACGAACGTAGGCCCGTAAAATAATTTTTTGCAACACCTGCTTCGAAAGTTTGATTTTCGATGGCTGTGTAGCGAGCGCAAAATACCTTATTTCCGAGGGGTGAGGTAAAGAGAGAGTTGGCGCATGCGCACACCGCAAATACTCTACTTTGCGCACTAGTGCTTTTGTCGCGCATGCGCACATCGCGAATACTCTACTTTGCGCACTAGTGCTTTCTTCGTGCACTGTGTCATGGCGGTGGACAGTCGCGATGTGAGGTTATATTGATTAATCAATCTGTCTCTCAAATCAAACTTTCTTCGCAGGGAGTTACAAAAAATATCGTGTGATACACGTGCGGATAGGCAATATCTGTCTCGTGTCATTTACAGCACTCGCCTTCGGCTCGTGCTACAAACGACACTCGTCGGATATTGCCTACCTTCCGCACTTGTATCACAATATACTATTTCACGGACGTAGATCCGTAAAATAAAAAATTTCTAAAATTAGCCATTTTTTGATGATTAATCATTTATGTCGGTTATTTTTCAATAACAAAACTTTTTCCATCATTTGACAATGCTAATGAAGAAGATTTAGTTTGAACTTACGTGTATTTCCTATTCATTTGTGCATGTATTCTTTTCTTTCATTCATTTTATCCATCTATTCTCTTTCATTAATTTTATTCATTTATTCATATATTATTCGTACGTATTTCTTGATATATTTTTCCTAACTGAGTGCGCAAGATTCGATTTTTTTTTTTAGATTTATTCTCAACACGTTGACTATTCTTATCGTATCAGATGAAATTTATTTTACGGTTATTTTCTCCATCGTTTTGACTTAACGATTTTGTAGAGAATTGATCAAGGAATACGCTCAGATTTTTTTCAGAATTTTATCGCGTAGTCCTTGCTTTGAAAATCACGTTTAACGGGATGTGATAGGCAGAGGTCGATGAGGTAGGGGGTGTTTTTATCAATTTTTTTTGTCTTACTCTGCATATCGCAACGAAGGCACAGAATGGATTTTCGCAGAGGCATTCGACGTATTATATGGTGAAGTATTGCCGTAGACGAATAAACGTCTTGAAATCGAAAAATAGTTTGTTTTCGTAAATTACAATCTGTAAAATAGGGTAAAAAAATGGCCGCTCGGGGCTCGGCTCTCATATGCTGACCTTATTATTCAAGTTCGCGCGGTATCCAGCACTGAAATGTATAGCGACGTCAATTCTACGACCTCGCACGAACCGAATGATCCGTTTATTTATGAATATTACTTGAAAATGGGAGCGTGAGTTGCAATGCTGCATTTCGTCAACTTCGACCGAGTCAAAGCGGTTTTTGACAGTTACATACACTGAACGTGTTCAATGTTGACCGGTATGAAGTTCACCCCACAGTCTTCTGTCTCTTTCTTCCCTCGCGCTAACTGTCAAGACCCGCTTTGACTCGGTCGAAGTCGACGAAATGCAGCATTGCAACTCACGCTCTCATTTTCAAGTAATATTCATAAATAAACGGATCATTCGGTTCATGCGAGGTCGTAGAATTGACGTCGCTATACATTTCAGTGCTGGATACCGCGCGAACTTGAATAATAAGGTCAGCATATGAGAGTCGATCCCCGAGCGGCCATTTTTTTACCCTGTTTTACAGATTGTAATTTACGAAAACAAACTATTTTTCGATTTCAATACGTTTATTCGTCTACGGCAATACTTCACCATATAATACGTCGAATGCCTCTGCGAAAATCCATTCTGTGCCTTCGTCGCGAAATGCCGAGTAAAACAAAAAAAATTGGTAAAAACACCCCCCCTACTTTATCGACCACTGGCTATCACATCCCGTTAAATAATATATTTGTTCATAACAAATGAAATTGTTTGTTACCGCAGAATCAAATGAATGTATAAGAATAGTGTCATTCAATAGCTTTAAAATGGTTCTTGACTTAAGTCTCTAGGATGAATACAATCAAAGATATGACCGTTTGAAGAGGAGTATATTTTCGATTTTTAGCTCTTTTTGCTGAATTTTGCCCCCGTGTAACTTGGAAAATGGGGGCCAGAAAAAAAAAAAATTGTTTGATCAATTTATTTGTTCCATAGAACCCGTAAAAAAAATTATAGCGAAATCGGTAACATCGAGGTCCGAAAGCTGTCCGGTTTGACGTGGAATTACTCGTATATAGGTAGCAGCTAGAGCTGTGCGGGTACCCGACAAAATCGGGTACCCGAGTTGGATAGTGGCGTCGTGCGAATATCGGTCGGGTATCGCTGTTCCCGAGATGAAGTCGGGTACCCAAATTAAAGTCAACCCGGTGCAATTCGGGTACCCGGTTCAACTCGCGTAAACCGGATTACCGCTTCCGGGTACCCGAGTCAAGACCGGGTTTTTCGGAATTTGGCACTGTCATATGGCTGTAACTTTTCAAATCCTTTGGATATTATGACGCCGATTTATTTGCAGGTAGAGTAGGTCACTAGCATTTCAAATAAATTATAAGAAAAAACAATTCTTTCAAAATTAAGAGGTGTAGATACCCCTTAAACTGGGTACCCAAAAACCTGACTTTACCCGAATTAAACCGGGTCCCGCAAAACCCGAGTTGAACCGGGTACCCGAAAACCCAAATTTACCCGAGTTAATACCGGGTACCCGAAAACCCGAGTTGAACCGGGTACCCGAAAACCCAAATTCACCCGAGTTAATACCGGGTATCCGAGTCTTGACCCGGGTACCCGAAAACCCGGGTGCCCGCCCGGGTTTCGCCCTCGGGTACCCGGACCGACCCAACCAGACAAAATAGACTACCCGCACACCTCTAGTAGCAGCAATAAGCGTGATGTAACACAGTTCGACTAGTCTCGCGGCTGTATTGTGAAAAGTATTGATCGAACAAAAAAAGTCAAAATACATTTTTTGTAGATAATTTTATGGGGATTAATTTGGTAAATAACTATTTTTACCGTAGGGCCCATAGTTCACGCAAAAAGCATGAAAAACCAAAAAATCGTCCCTTCCCATTGTTTAAACAATAATTTCCCTATCGAGTTCGACAATTATTTCTTAGTATGTTATTATTAATGCTGAAACCAAGCGATTCACGCAATAAAATCTTTGGAGGGAGTTTTTACGTTTATTTATGAAATTTGATGCTCTGACGCCTGGACTATCTTCAGCGCAGCCACTATTAGACCAGAAGTAGTACATGATGTAAGATATGGATAATGAAGGTCAAACCCTCCCCAAACATGATGATTTTTTTGAATTTTATTAGAGTCTTCATGTTGAAAAAAAGAGTAAAATTGTTTTTCAGAAATTCAACCCATTTAAAGGTGTATATATCCCCTTAATTACTCATTACCAAAGTAATGTGTAATGAAATGAGTAATTCCATTGAAAATGTAATTAGAAACTCGCAACACTGGTCTACGGCAACTGATGAAAAATGCCTGGTATCTGGAAATGAAAATTTCATGTTCACCCTGATTGGTTGTGCTGTATTTCAGATTTTTCAAGTGTTCAGCAAACTTGCAAACAAATGACAAGTATTTGTATGAAAGAAAAAAAAAAAACAATTTTATTAGCGAATCGGGTATGGGTAATTCATGGTTGAAAAGGAGAGCAGACTTTTGTAACAGATTTTTTTTTACACTTATTTCAAACGAATCTATAGATACTAATATTCTACTAACCGTCGTCGTATAATATGTATAAACCATATATTTTATGTATTTTTATATAATTGCATATAATGGATAGCTGTATAATGCGAGGAACGTATAATATAATAGTAGATTACGATACAAGTGCGCGAAGTATGTGAGGATCACAAACGCGCACGTGTGTCGTATACTATTTTTTGTAACACTGCATGGAAGTTCGCACTTCGTGTACACAACACGCGGTGACGATACCCCAACCTGAATGTTTCGGACAGCTGAGGGCGTGATTTTAGTCACCACTTGTTTCGTTCTATGGCGCAAAGTTACGCTCGTTTCGCTCGGATTAGCGTTAGGTAATAAACATTACCTAACAGTTTTACTGAATAGGTTTTCGTCGGAGGAGGTCAGAAGAAACTTAAACAATTTCATTGTTTTTTCCGACGTTTCGGCTGGGCCCAGCCAGCCATCTTCCGGCTATTTATTGAAAAATAAATACTATTTTATTTACAATGTTTGATCATACTAAGTTACTAAGAGAATTTAAAAATTTGGTATTCTGTAAAGACAATTTGTTCTTATAATTACAACTCACAATTTACGGACTATCCGTGACACGCACGATGTTATCAATACGGCGATCAAGGAGGAAGTAAGTTCCCTGACCTAATCGAGATCAATAATCAGAACGATATATATCGATGTTCGCATAGAGCTGGGCGCTAGGTTTCAAATTCAAAACCAAGGAACTAGACGATGTCTGAGTATAGATGACTAAGGTTTTGGATGTCAGTGCGTTTGTTCACGGTATTGTTTTTAGAGATATGTATCATCTCTTTAACTAGCCTCTTTTTCCAATTGCTTTCAGTGTCTAATACCTGCACGTTGTCAAAATCGAACGTATGAGCATTGTTAAGAGAGTGTGAAGCTAAGGCCGATTTTTCAGGATCTCGGGACTTGATGTCGTATTTATGCCCGCTGATACGTTTTTTAAGATGTTGTTTGGATTGACCTATGTAACATTTGGAGCAATCTTTACAATCAACTTTATATATGGTGTTTATCTTGTCCAACGTGGATGTATGAGATTTGAGCCTAGTGAAGAGACATTGCGTGGTATTCGTGATTTTGTCGGAGACGTTGATGTTCTCCTTGTGTAGGATATGCTTAATGGCATGTGTTAGCCCATGTACATATGGGATAGATCCTACGATCTTTTTATCAATTGCGGTTGCCTCTGCATTCCAATTTATACCATTATAAGCCTTGTATACACGTTCTTTCCTAATTTGTGATATCAATGACATTGGGTATCCATTTTTGATTAGTGTATCTTGTACAAGCTTTAAATTTTTCACTCTGAACTTAGGGTGTGCCAAAAGAAGGCATCTATCAAATAATCCGATAGCTACGCTTCTCTTATACTGAAGCGGATGATGAGAGTGGAAATTGACATACCTACCTGACCAAGTATCTTTACGATACCAGTCGGTTAATATGTGGTTATTGTCATTAATGACAGATACGTCTAAGAAGTTAATGCGATTATTTGTTTCCATTTCATGAGTGAACCTAAGCTTAGGGTGAAAATTGTTAAAAGCCTGTACCAGATCATTTACATTATCTTTGTGGACACAGGTAAGGATGTCATCCACATATCTTTTATAAAAAATAGGTTCAAAAGGCAATGATTTGATTACTTTCTGTTCCAAGCATTCCATGACATAATTAGCAACCACGGGGCTGATAGAAGAACCCATGGCAACACCAAAGATTTGCTTATAAAACGTGTTGTTGTGAATGAAAAAAGTGGAGTCCAGGCAGATTTTAAGTGCTTCTGTGAACTCTTTTTTGGCGATCGTTGTATGTTTCTTTATCTCTGCCCAGTTTTTGCTAACCATGGTCATGACCAATTTTGTTGGAATATTGGTAAAAAGAGAGACTACATCCAGTGATAAAAGTACATGATCCGGAGGAATGTACGTATTCCTAATCTCCCTTACAAACGACCAGGAGTCTCTAACGTGATACTCAGTTTTGCCTACTACGTTTGATAGAATGTGAGCAAGAAATTTAGACAATTTGTACGTAGGAGCATCAATATTAGATACAATAGGTCTGAGTGGAGTATTGTTTTTATGTATTTTAGGTTGGAAATAGATTTTAGGTGGAAGCGAATTATGCGTTTTTAGTGATTTAGCTGTTTCTACCGAAATATGGCCTTTTCTTTCCGCCGCTGGGCCCAGCCGAAACGTCGAAAAAAACAATGAAATTGTTTAAGTTTCTTCTGACCTCCTCCGACGAAAACCTATTCATTACACACTCCAGGGTCACGAAAAATTATCTCATCTTAACAGTTTTACGACATTACTCAACAGTTTTGGATTTGTTGGGGAATCGGCCGCCTCGCGCACTGCTTACGGCGCGCGAAGTCGAACTTCCCATGCATGTGTTACAAAAAATTATATATGATATGCAGTACAACTACTCACATGATATTTTATATATATATATATATAGGTATTGAAAAACCATGGAAAATGATGGAATAACGGAAATGAATGTACGAAATGCTCAATTTCGGATTGATTATATATTTTCACTTACCGAGATGTTGGAGAAATCGTTGAAAAGTATCATATTGTAAATATACGTATTGTTAGTCTTCAAATCACCTCTGACTGCGGGTCGAGTCACGTGGTACCAGGTGTGCCAACGTAACAGCGGTGGTAAAAGGAGAAGCTTAAATGGGCGTGCGGCGACATCTCACGGGCGTTCTGCGAACCACCACATCATATCAACAGCCGTGAGCGGCCATTTTCGCTCACGGCCCTTGACAATCGCGAAAATTACCACAAAAACGTAGATTAGATGTGGTTTCTTCATCGTTGTCGAAACCAAAGATTTTTTTGGATGGTTGTGTTTGGAATGCCATACAGAATCGGGCTCACGAAGCCGATTTTGCATTTTCGATCTGTAGGCTTTGATATAAGTCGAAATAAATGGCACGACCACGCTTTTCGATTGAAAAAAAAAAAAAAAAAAATCCGATTTCATCCGATCAAACGTACCAGTTCGAACCCATTACTCGTCAAACATCGACTGCCGCAAGGACAAGTCGATTGATAGCCCCGTTTCGGAGATATAGGCGGTGTCGGTAACACATCCGGTATCCCCCCCCCTTGAGAACAAATTTTAACAGTAAAATTAGTTACGGTATATACAAGATAACGGAATCATTCAAATCGAAGCAGTATAGCTCTCAGAACAAAAGAAATACGAGAACCATCGAAGGTCTCGAACGTAAACAAACACCTAACGCTGAAACGTAAACAAGACACGACTTGCCGTGTCGAACCGTTTCAAACGCTCTACAGAGTGACACAACTACTACACTCTCAATACAAAGGCTAACAACGACAATATTAAGAGACTTTTTTCTCGTTTGAAAATTCAAACTTGGATATAACGACATTAGAAATTAGGGAATTATTACTATTAACATTAAATATACATATCTCTGTTTATAACTAACGACCAAAATTTCAATATAATCGCCGACTCGAACTTAACAATTGGAATGCATCCACATCTTATACAAAGTATTCTACTTACCGACAGTAACTAGAAATAACCCGATATCGACTAAGTACATCGATATCGACCAGGAAGATAATTAACCTAATAGACATTATCAACCGACCCAAATTCATTACTATCGATTATCGACCTAATTGTAGATAATCAGATCAAGTCGATAACTGAGCTTTGACAAATTACCCATAAATAATAGATAACATTACTCACAGAGTACGAGTCGACAACAATATTGCTCACGCATTACCATCACCTGTCAGAATTGAAGTACAATTGTAATTCGCAAATCATTATTAGTTGATTGACCAAGATTTCTTAATTGATAGAAACAATTAATCTAGTAACCCTAAAATATTAATCAACAAATAAATAATATTGCGATTCTTCAAAGCTGAAAAGGTCTATTAGCTATTCATGCATCTAATTAATAAGTGAATTAGTAATAATAAGCTATCAAGAATTCGGGCTTATCCTACGAATTCATTATCTGGAAACATACCTTGGTTCATCAATTTAAATCCAAAACTATATAATGGAAAACACAGACGGCAATCAGAATCCTAATCCGCCACCAGATCATAATCCTCAATCCGGCACGACAGATCCGACAGGATCCTTCTTTTTCCAACCACCCTTACTACCTGGTCAAAATCATAATAGCACATTGGAAGACGACCTTGTCGAGGATATGCAAGCGCAGCTAGCTGAAGCAGCAGCGTTAAAAGCAGACCGCCTCCGATTATTGAACTATCTAGGTTTACCCTCGGAGACACCCTTATTTACCGGTGACTCTAGACAAGACCTAAATAGCGTGTCACAGGCGATTAGAAACTCTCTACAGACATCCCCGAACGGAATGTCAGGAACCCGGCCAGTCCCTGGTCAATCGGGAAGTGTACCACCCGAGCCACGCAATGCGTCTACAGAATCAACCAACCGAACTAACCAGATAAATCCTCTAGATAAAACCCCAGAATTACAACCGATAAATTCACTTACAAACGCAATTAGTTCCTCAGAATATATAACTACTCTAAATACATACATGAGTCGTATGATCTTAGAAGCAAGAGATAAAGGTTACAGTTTCGACACCGTAGCAGTACCTACAATCATGCAATCCCTACAGTCCACTCCAGAGCGACCGAGACCACTCTCGAGTGCCAGTACTACAATCCCTCCAGGATTTAGTCAGACATCAGGACAAAACAATATCGATACAACTCAAACCGCGATATTACGAACGGGATCAATTCCTAATTCAATGAACCGCGTGACATTTAATCCTCATCCTACCTGGTATAACACCACACGAATGAGTGAGAATACTAGAATCCTAGGGAACACACCGATATCCCAAAATTCCACACGAATCCCTATACAGACACAAGTATCGATACCTCAAAGCACATGCACGTACACAACCTTCTCAACGCCATACGTGCAAACCTATAATACAACTCACCAACCATCACAAAATCAATTACCCTTTAGGCAAAATATTAACCAATTTCATAACTATCCAAATCATCCCTACGGAGCACATCAGACTACGTCGAACGAAAGAGAACAGTACGCTGCGTCGCGCGGACACCCGATCTTAAGCTGGGTACACACCTGAGCATATTTGCGCGCACGCACATCTTTTGTCTTCTTTCTTCCTTCCGGGAGCAAGAAGGAAAAAGATGGTTCGTGCGCGCAAATATGGTCAAATATGCTCAAGTGTGTACCCAGCTTTATACGGATTAGCTAAACGCGCACAGCAATGGAAACTCCAATATTCAGGTGGTAAAGGTCCACGTGCATTCCTGAAGAAATTAGAGCGTAAGTGCCATCAAGAAAGTATCCGTGGAGATGATAGACTCTTAATATTGAGCGAATGTTTCACTGGTTCCGCGCTCACTTGGTTAGAATCACGTTGCAAAAGCTGGCAAACATGGGAACATTTCGTTGATGAATTTTCCGTTGCATTCGGCATGAAAGAATCAGACGCGGAAATCTTAAGATCCATTAACTCATGCCAACAAGGTCCCAACGAAACAGGCTTTGAATACATTACTAAAATGATGGAGTTTTATTTCACAATGAATCAACCCCCTCGCGAAGAAGATCAAATAGCTGTGATACGAAATCAATTAAATCCACGTTATAGAGAATTTTACTCTCACCGAGGCAAATTTACCACGTACCACGAACTATTACAAATCACTCGCGAATACGACGACATAGTAGCCGGTCGACGGTTGAATAAAAACACTAATCAAAACGACAAGCGCCACACACCGCAACGCCGCTCGCGTCTTGCCACGATCGCTCCTGTCACTGCTACAGATGGCCACGATAGTGATCGATCAGAAATATCAGTAGATGGCGATATTGAACCTTCCGCTTGTAACACCGTTAATCAAGCTCAAGTCAACCTAACACTAATGAATACTATGAAACAATTAGCCGAACAATTAAAACCGATTGAGACAGGATTAAAACATGATCATAGATCAAACACAAACAATGATTCTACAAAGAAAAATTCAAATGGTAAGTTGGTTAAAACAAACACTAAAATCAGTAACGCTTCGACAGCTAACTCGAACAAAGACTGGAGTACTGCCTTCTGTATGAACTGCGGTGAATACGGACATATCCCGCGAATTTGCAAAAACAAACGCCGTATCGTCTGTTGCATCTGCCGCGCAACCGAACACGCGAATACCGATTGCCCGCGTGCAAACACTATGAACATAACGAATAACTCCGCTCTAGTTTCTAAAACGTCAAATAACTCTTTACAAGAAAAGCCACAGAACAGTAAGCGCGATTCCGGAAAACCTTGCACGGTAACCGCGACTACCGTAAACGAAATAACAGATATATCATCCAGAGAAGAGGCTGACAGCGACTCAACCCTCTCAGAAGAAATGTTTACGTACGAAGATTCGGACGATGAATTCGATAACGACCTCCAAACAGTAACTACCTTAACAGATATAGGAACAGCTGTCGAGACTGCGATTGAAGATTCACCCGACAGCCACGAGGTTCCTGAGATATATACGCTACAAGACGAACCATGCACAACCGCTTCCATCACAGCCAACCAGGAATTATCGCGAGCTGAAATACAGAAATATTATATCCCCCCGAAATTACGAAACCGTTTGGAAAACCCAGATATCCAAGATCGTATGGATCAACGACGCGTATACACCGCCGGCACTGGAACCAATCCACCCGCGAGAACCGCGAAACTACCAGTCGCTGTATGGATATATGGAGAAACCCTGACCGGAATAATAGATAGTGGCAGTGAACGTTCATACGTTAGTCCAACAGCGTTCGAACGTATCCGCGAATTAAGCTTAGCGACACCGCGTCCCGATAGCACCGCTACTACAGGAATCAGGTTAGCCAACGGAACCACCTTAAAAACCAAATTAGGAGCACCTTTCTTAATAGATATAGGAGACAAATACGGAGAGCAATGGCTCACAGTATTAGAAGGATTATCTACCGACATTCTGTTGGGAATGGACTTCTGGATTAACTTTTTAGTCAGTGTAGATATTAGGAACCAAGTCTGGCACATGGTGGGCAGTGAACTATCTTTCCCTGTAAAAATTAAACGCTGCGAACCATTCGACTCAGCTTGTAGACTATTCTCACTACACGACGTGACAGAACCCGAACAGATTCAATCAACACAGTTCCTAGAACTAGAAAAACAAAAAGAATCTGAACAACCACGAGGTTGTACCCAATTAATAACTCATAAAATAGAATTAGCCGATACCACTCCAGTTAGACTTAAACCATACCGACGTAGTCCCACGGTAAACAAGCTCATGAAAGAGGAGGTAGATAGACTAATAGGAAAAGGTTACGTTACTATTAGTAAAGGTAGCTCATGGGCCAGCCCGCCTGTTTTAGTTATGAAACCCAACGGGAAGTATAGGTTTTGTATCGACTATCGTCGATTAAATAAGCAAACGATCAAACCAGCTGATCCGCTACCGAATATGAACCGTATTTTAGCCGCTCCACATGAAGCGTGTCTCATATCAACTATTGATCTTAGCGAAGCCTTCCATCAGATACCGATGGAAGAAAGTCATAAAGAATACACTACATTCGTGTTAGAAGACGGAGGACTATATCAATGGGAAAGAATGCCTTTCGGTCTAACCGGCGCGCCTAGCACATTTCAAATGTTAATGGATGCTTTAAAGCGCGAATTGATAAAGAAATTGAACGAGAAAAAACTACTAAGTCGCTGGGAAAACCACGCATTCGCTTACCTAAATGACTGGGTTGTCGTCTCACAAACATTCGAAGACCATCTTAAATTACTAGCAGTAGTATTTGAGGTAATTCGAGAAGCAGGACTCGTTATTAACTACGAAAAAAGTAAATTCGCAAGAACCGAAGTCAAATTTCTAGGTCATATCATTGACAAAGACGGATTACGTCCAGACCCAGAAAAACTTCAAGCTATCCGCGATTTTCCGCGACCTACCACTCGAAAACAGTTGCGAAGCTTTACAGGCTTAGTGAACTGGTATCACCGACATATGAAAGACATAGCCAGAGTGCAAGGACCCCTAAATAAGCTTACTAGCCCGAAAGTACCCTGGCAATGGACCGAAATAGAAGAACAAGCGTTCTTAGAAACAAAACAACGCGTTATAGACGCACCCCGCCTACACACACCAAATCCTAGCCTACCATACGTACTTTATACCGACGCATGTGGCACAGGATTAGGTGCAGTGTTAACTCAAATCGATCCTACCGATAATAACAAAGAATACTTTATTCAATGCCTCAGCCGTCCGTTACACAAAGCCGAATTAAATTATACGACATCCGAAAAGGAATGTCTTGCCATCGTCTGGGCTATTGATAAATTACGTTGTTACATAGAAGGTGCACCCTTCACAGTGGTCACTGACCATACCGCTTTAACTTGGCTATATACTCATAAAGATCCCACTAGCAGACTCGCTCGCTGGTCTATGAAACTGTTAGCGCACGATATCACAGTAGTCTACCGAAAAGGCTCAGAAAATGAAGCTCCCGACGCGTTATCCCGCCTATACGAAAATCTCAAAGAACCAAGTGACACCCGAGCAGCTATAGATCCCGACCAAAACCCAGAGACTAACGATCTTGATCCTTACGAAGTATGGTACCAAAAGAAAATCATTACCATAACCCAACAAGCTCATCTAGTGACAGATTGGAAAATAACAAACAATAAACTGTACCATTATCGAGCAGACCTTGGAAAAGACGAGATAGGAGACCAAGACGCTTGGAAACTTGTCCCGATTTATTCCGAAATTCCTGACATTCTACACGCTAATCACGATATACCGCAAGCAGGACATTTAGGTATTGACAAACGTGCGACCGTATACGACTACAATATTATTGGCCCGGTATGCACCGCGACATACAACAATACGTATCAAAGTGCGAAACTTGCAGGCTAGTTAAATTTAACCAACATAAAGTTAAGCACAGAATGAGTATCAGATCACCGATCGCCCCTTGGGCTATAATATCAGCCGATACTGTAGGACCACTGACACGCTCTACCAAAGGAATCCAATACATACTCGTAGTACAGGATTTATATACTAAATATATAGAACTTATACCACTACGCGCACAAACCGGATCCTCTATTGCTCTTGAAATAAGAAAGATCTACCGTGAAGATTCGTGTATGCGGGTCAGTCGGGCCGGCTCCACACGGGATTTTTCGTCTACGGCACTGCCATTCCGCCGTTCCGTGTTCACGCTGCTTGTCTTCTGCTTTGACAGGAAGGCACAGCGCGCGGAGCACGATTTTATGGTTAGATTGTGGTTAGTATCTTCTTTACAAACAAATATTTCCGATTATCTGCCCATTATTATTCAACGAATAATTAATATTTTTTAAAACGAATCAATGCATTTCAGAAGAAACTGAAGTAGCTAAGTGACGAGAATGTTCATCAGCGAATCCTGGAAATGAGTGTAGCGATTGAAGGGAAATTGTACCAGGCAATAAAGACAATTACAATCACTAAATTAACCTAATTACATTCAGGTTGCAAATTAATGTATTTAGTCACAAATGAAAACAACTTTCAAGATGTTAGACGAACGAACAATAAATTTATTACTATTACATTTCAACGAAAATTATTATTAATCAGTTTTACTAATAACTGATGAACAAATAAAAAATTATAATGAGAGGTTGAAAATAATTATTTTATTATTCACGGATTTCCTAGTGATTCGAGAAAATCAATTCCTTGACGCTCGGGTTGGATAATCTTCGAATATCGAGGCTGGATCTATAAGAAAAAGGGTTGATGAATATTATGGTATGACCGAAAAGTGAGATCACTCATGAATTGAAAAGTTTATCTACCCACGATATTTGATTCGACCTTGGCGTGTTGAGCCTCATGAACGGAGTCGAAGCAGTCAGTGAATTTCTCTGCGGCTCGAGACAGCCCCGTGTATATCGCTGGGTTTCATCTAGGAAGCCAACGAAAAACATTTAATAAATCAATATCCAATTATTAATTTTTTATTATTATTTTAAAATATTCATGTATTCATCAATCTTATAAATGTACTTCGCTCAAATGAATTAAATGGAAAGCTTCTTTACCATTAATCAATGATTTTCTGTTGATCGTCAGTCATGTTGTTAGTTTCAATTGGGATAGGTTAGTTTGGTTCCATTTTGGTCAGCTTAATGTATGCGACGTTTGAGGAGGTGTTCAAAGTGCTTTCCCTCTGCTGCGCTGCAGTAGCCCAGCCGATCATAAAACGCATTGTTCATATTTTGTATTTTTTCTGGACTCAGATTGTCCAACACCTCAGTAATTCGATGTCGCAATACGTTCAGGTCCGCCATGGGCCCTGCAGCATATACTTTGTCTTTCAGGTAATTCCACAATGAATAATCAAGTGGTGTTAGGTCCGGTGAGCGTGGTGGCCATTGCACAGGTCCACCTCTCCCTATCCAGCGATCTGGAAGTGCTTCGTTGAGACGTAGTCTAACGTCGAGGGTGAAGTGAGCAGACGCACCATCCTGCTGAAACCACAGCTCTGGACCCTGCAATTAAGTCAGAGGTATGTTATTAGTCTGGATAAACAATATTATGGATTTCCACTGTCAACGTCTCCCATGCTGTAATCTGAAACAACGATTGGGAAATAATTTAATCAAAAACATAAAGTTACTCACATCGCCTTGAAGGGCTCCTAACGCTGGGAGTATCTGCTCGTTTAATAGTCTCAGATATTTTGCTCCATTCAAGTTCCCAATAATGAAAAATGGTCCGATAAGCCTGTCTCCGATCATACCGACCCACACGTTCACTTTCTGTCTGTGTTGTGTTCCTGTTTCGAGCACTTCTTCGGGTGCTTGCTGACTCCATATTCTATTATTTTGACGATTCGGTGCCCCGACCAACTCTATGGTACACTCATCCGAGAAACAGATTCTTCCAAGCAGGGCTGGATCTTCGTTGATTCTATCCATCATGCGTTCACAAAATATAAGCCGTGCTTCATGGTCGTTGAATACGAACTCTTGGTGGGTTTCTATCTTGTAGGCCCTATAATGTTCTGCTCGTAGCGTTTTGTAAATGGAACTGTTAGAGACTCCAAGCTGCTGGGCGACCCTTGATAGAGGTATTTTTCCGTGAGCTTCGACCACCGCCAAGAAAATATTCAACTTCATTTCTGTAAAAATTTCGAAATTCAAGATATTCATTAATTATTTTGTTGTCTTCTTTCACTTACTACTGAGTGAGCTTATTGCCATGTTCCTAACGTTACCTTGAGACAATCCGGAAAAATACCTCTATCAAGGGTCGCCCAGCAGCTTGGAGTCTCTAACAGTTCCATTTACAAAACGCTACGAGCAGAACATTATAGGGCCTACAAGATAGAAACCCACCAAGAGTTCGTATTCAACGACCATGAAGCACGGCTTATATTTTGTGAACGCATGATGGATAGAATCAACGAAGATCCAGCCCTGCTTGGAAGAATCTGTTTCTCGGATGAGTGTACCATAGAGTTGGTCGGGGCACCGAATCGTCAAAATAATAGAATATGGAGTCAGCAAGCACCCGAAGAAGTGCTCGAAACAGGAACACAACACAGACAGAAAGTGAACGTGTGGGTCGGTATGATCGGAGACAGGCCTATCGGACCATTTTTCATTATTGGGAACTTGAATGGAGCAAAATATCTGAGACTATTAAACGAGCAGATACTCCCAGCGTTAGGAGCCCTTCAAGGCGATGTGAGTAACTTTATGTTTTTGATTAAATTATTTCCCAATCGTTGTTTCAGATTACAGCATGGGAGACGTTGACAGTGGAAATCCATAATATTGTTTATCCAGACTAATAACATACCTCTGACTTAATTGCAGGGTCCAGAGCTGTGGTTTCAGCAGGATGGTGCGTCTGCTCACTTCACCCTCGACGTTAGACTACGTCTCAACGAAGCACTTCCAGATCGCTGGATAGGGAGAGGTGGACCTGTGCAATGGCCACCACGCTCACCGGACCTAACACCACTTGATTATTCATTGTGGAATTACCTGAAAGACAAAGTATATGCTGCAGGGCCCATGGCGGACCTGAACGTATTGCGACATCGAATTACTGAGGTGTTGGACAATCTGAGTCCAGAAAAAATACAAAATATGAACAATGCGTTTTATGATCGGCTGGGCTACTGCAGCGCAGCAGAGGGAAAGCACTTTGAACACCTCCTCAAACGTCGCATACATTAAGCTGACCAAAATGGAACCAAACTAACCTATCCCAATTGAAACTAACAACATGACTGACGATCAACAGAAAATCATTGATTAATGGTAAAGAAGCTTTCCATTTAATTCATTTGAGCGAAGTACATTTATAAGATTGATGAATACATGAATATTTTAAAATAATGATAAAAAATTGATAATTGGATATTGATTTATTAAATGTTTTTCGTCAGCTTCCTAGATGAAACCCAGCGATATACACGGGGCTGTCTCGAGCTGCAGAGAAATTCACTGACTGCTTCGACTCCGTTCATGAGGCTCAACACGCCAAGGTCGAATCAAATATCGTGGGTAGATAAACTTTTCAATTCATGAGTGATCTCACTTTTCGGTCATACCATAATATTCATCAACCCTTTTTCTTATAGATCCAGCCTCGATATTCGAAGATTATCCAACCCGAGCGTCAAGGAATTGATTTTCTCGAATCACTAGGAAATCCGTGAATAATAAAATAATTATTTTCAACCTCTCATTATAATTTTTTATTTGTTCATCAGTTATTAGTAAAACTGATTAATAATAATTTTCGTTGAAATGTAATAGTAATAAATTTATTGTTCGTTCGTCTAACATCTTGAAAGTTGTTTTCATTTGTGACTAAATACATTAATTTGCAACCTGAATGTAATTAGGTTAATTTAGTGATTGTAATTGTCTTTATTGCCTGGTACAATTTCCCTTTAATCGCTACACTTATTTCCAGGATTCGCTGATGAACATTCTCGTCACTTAGCTACTTCAGTTTCTTCTGAAATGCATTGATTCGTTTTAAAAAATATTAATTATTCGTTGAATAATAATGGGCAGATAATCAAACGCTACAGCAATTGCGGAAGCCACTGTTGACCCGACTACTAGAAGCCCCGACAGCCCTGGCTACTAGACCTGACAGCGTCACGCTCAAGCTTAAAAATGCTCCGCCGAAAACTTTTACACTCTCTACGTGGACACAAATCATTGACGAATATACAAATGACCAGCTTCAACCCGGATTGAAGAAGGAGTTAAGGAACGCCAGAACGAATACCTTCCTCACGCACCAACCGAAAATTTTAACCAAAGGTTGTATAAACTGTAGAGCCAAGGGACACTTCTATAGGAATTGCCCGATGCCCCTGAGAAGTGGATTCTGCCACCGTTGTGGAGCGGATCGGTACTCTACCTTAAACTGTCCTTTCCCCCACGGATGGGAGAATGAAATCCTAAAAGGACGATGCAACAAATGCGGGACCGACCTCCGGCTATTGAACGTCAACTGTCATGAATGCCAACGAAGGTTCCCAGAAAACTCATCTTGGCTAAACAATTACAAAGGGCCTTTAACCATCGGAAACAAACACCCGTGCACTGAAACCTCAAGCCTAACTAGGCAACTTACCGGACTAAACGAGATTCTGCAACCAGAATCAATCCCCGGACCATCGACTGATCTACGTACGCGTATCGGACTAAGGACCAACCTCTCTACCGCGCAACACCGCCAGTAAGCAGGTTCCCCTTGCCGACACTCGCACCCTAGATTTTATGTCTCTATGCTTACCTTAATTATTTTACTCATTATCCGATCCTAAAAGAAAACACCGAGTCGAATAATCATATTACCTTATAATTTACTATATATACCTTATATTGTTACTAAAGAAAATACCTCGACATTACTTATATGCTAGATTAAATAATTTAATTTTGTTCCTTTTGATAAGATAGCGCAAACTACTTTATTATTTCACCTATTGAGCATCCCAAAACGGATGAATGTTCCTAAAACTAATTAATACTCGATTCTATATGACTTCACTCACACGTCTAGAAACGTTCCTACTTAGTTACTTAACCATAAGACACTTAGTCGATCTAGTGGCCCTAAGCCGTATCGCCCTGAGCGTCTTTAGTACATAAGATGTAAAATACATGATCATACTGTTATGTTGTTCCCAAGCTCACGTAAACCCTCGACCGATCACTGTAATCATGTGAGGCCATTTAGCATAAGCATCAGTGATTCGTCCAGGCCTTATAAGAAAATTCCAGAACGTTAAGATTCGGCTATGACAGATCTAAATTAACCTCCGTCTAGTGGGGAGGGATGTCACAAGGCACCCTAAAATTTATCATTTTAAAACTACCACGCGTCGGTCACGTATCTCTCATGCCAGAGCCAAATCTCCACGTTCTCAAACCCATAGAAAAGTTCTTGTTTTTTCGCCACCAGAAAGCTGGCGGCGACACCGTCAGATTTAAATACAAGCTAGTAGAGTCAAGACAAGAGTCCAGAGAACAACGCCAAAGGCATGTGCTCAAGAGTTATACAGAAAGATATATAGTTGCTACGAGATCTCAAATTACATTATAAATTGAGTCTGGGTGTATAAAATCAAGAACTATAGTCAAGTGAGTGAAGGGAAAGAATAACTATAATAGAATATAAGGAGAAGTGTCACATGTGAAAGGTTCAGTGAATAAACATAATTTGTTCAACTATGTCTCGAACTTCTACCAGCTCTACCCCTCTCTCCCAGAACTTCATCAATTGGTGCCGTAATCTCTGCTATATTATAATTGTCTTTGGAAAATCGCTCATTTCTTACTTCTTACATAATAAGGAGAAGAAAATCTCTTAATAGAAACTCATAGGTGCGAGGGCCTACATCGCAGCCTGAATCCACGACGCCTAACGTCGGAAAATATTAGGTGGCGCTCAACGGCACAGCTAGCCCTATTATAAAACGCCTTGGTGCACGCGGTCAAGTAATTAGCTTCCCTCGCGTCAATTATAGTGAAAACTTAACTCGTGTCGCAATATGTCTTTGGGAAATCTGCCAAGTCATGTTCGCACCCGTATCAACTCTATCCAGTTGGTTGCTTTGTGTAGGGAAGAACAATTTGATCACCACAAAGTGTATGGACGAATTGTTCACGACTTGAAAATATCAGAAACTGAAGGAATTGAGATATCCCCCAATAATTTCAGAAACGGCGGACTGGTTCACATTACTGGTGATAATTTGGGTAGCCACTCCTTAGGTGGATTTGTAGAAAACATTAGTACTGCGCTGTATTATTGTCGATATTGTTTATTCAAACGTCCTCAACGGACTTTGTCAAGAAAAACTCCGGTATTCCATACCAAAAGTTCTCCCAGTACGGGAAAACAAAAAAAATAGCAAATTGAAACAAAATAACTGCGTTACAAGAACTAAAAACGCCTGCGTCAAGAGTACTAAAAACCAAATGGCTGTCAATGCACAAAAGATACAGGTTAATGATCAAGAGTATACCCGATTGGAGTATCCATGTAGGACTGTAGAGTCCTATCAACAATTCTTGAAGGAAATATCTGATAAGGGTTTGTCGGATCATTGTGGTATCAAGTTCGAGTCTATATTTAACGAGCTGGAGAGCTTTCATGTTTGTCGGCCCGGGTTACCTGCGTGCTTGGGGCATGATACTCACGAAGGGCTCGGTGCTTTTGATTTCTCCCTTCTTATTAAAGAATTAGTTAAAAAGCGTTGGTTCACTTATGAAATCTTGGATGGAAAGATGAATTCATTTCCGTATTTTACGTATCACGCTAAAGATAAGCCAATAAAAGTTTCCGCTAAGAGCAATAGAATTGTCGGAGGAGCCTGGTAGATCTGGTGTTTTGTTAGACTTTTCCCCTTGTTCGTACGCCATCAAATTAAAGATCCAGATGATCCGGTATGGTTAGCAATACTGTTACTGATAGAAATTATGGAGCTGGTGTGCGCTGCAAAGATTGATACCTCGAATCTGCCTTAACTCCAAGATTTGATTGATGATTACTTGAGTTTGCAAGTAAAAATCTTTCCCACAATCCCATTACGTCCAAAGCATCATTTTCTTTCTTATTACGCAGAATTAATTGCTAAATGTGGACCGCTGATAAACGTTTGGACGTTGAGATTTGAAAGCAAACACACTTCCTTTAAACGAGTTATGAGAAATATCCACAACTTTTTGGATGTCACATATTCTTCGAGTGAGAAGCATGAGCTCTTCCAAAGTCTGCTCCGAATGGGGTCGAATTTAAAGTATGAGGTATCTTTGAAAAACGAGGTTACTTTTGAGCCGAGTTTGTACTCAGAATCGATACAAACCGCAATTTTGATGGCAAAACTACCTTCTGACCTCCAACAATGTACATCAGTGCTTATCAAGAGCACTACTAATAAACCTGGGGATGCTGTTTTTCTAAGGCAAAAGGCTTATTAATACGATGTAGAGATTAGAAAGATAGTTCTCATATTAGCAGACGATCATTTCAACATTTCGTTCGTTGTAAAAAAATGTACAACCATTTTTCACCCTTCTATTCGTTTCTATGAGTTGCGACCTGGGAAATTATACGAATGTATTAATGTTAACCAATTCCTGAGCGACACTCCTCTACCTATTCATCAATTGGGCACAATGAATGGAGTAAGGCTATAATATGGGATGGCCATTTAATGCATTCCAAGTTCTCCCCACCATCGAAGAAAAATCTCCATTGTTCGACATGTTATTAATTTTCATTGAAATTATATTCTTACCGATTTAAGGGGACCAGTACAGCTTGAATTTTCGAAAAAATTGGTTTTTCGTTTTTTGCGGTTTATGTTACCTAAAGATCTTCTACGTCTGTGAAAAAATCGAGTTTGACGAAATCGTCACGGTTTAGAAGTTACGGTCAAAAGTTCGTTATTTGGCTATCGCGATTTGGCGCAAGTGGCGCTGGCGCTTGATTTCGATATTGATCACATGGTGTATGATCGCCATTACTTGTGCAATACTTTTCGAGGTTGCGTGAGCGTCTGCTCGATTTCCAGTGTTTCAGAATTGAAATAAATAAATAAAAACAGTACTTTTCAGTACTAAATAATTATAAATTTACCTAATATCTATAGCGCGTAATCGTTGTACGGGTGTTGTGACTTGGTGCTTCGAAAACTATAACCTAAAAGTAAGTATTCAATCAAAATAGTAATATCTACACTAAGCTTCTGCCGAACTGTGTGTGCGGTCGAAGTTTTTTTGCTTTTTGTTCACAGATTTTTTGATAAAACAGAAAGGAAATATATAAAATATATCCAATATATTCAATATGAAAAGAAGAGAGAGGAGTTCTGGTGTTGGCACAAAAGGATGCATTGGCCGGTCAAAGAAGAGGGCGAAAACATTTCCGCAGAAGCAAACAGCGGCTGATGGACAGAGCACTCATGTTTCAACAGCTTCGGATAGAAAAATCAGTGGCGACTACGAGGCTAGCGATTCTGCTGGCTATAGGCTGTTTCACGTGAAACACTATTCCGTGCTCTGCGGGAGCATTTATCTTGCAAGACATGTGGTGGGTCGATAGTTATGACTGAAGTTAGCTTGAGAGGACTGGGTGGAACATACGGTATCTCTTGTGAAAATTGTGTCCAGCTAAAAATCTTCAAAAGTAGCCCTATGATTGATGATACACGAAGCGCGTATGAAATCAATAGGCGATCCATACTAGCGATGCGTTGTATTGGGCAAGGCAATGAGTCTGCGGAGGATGCAGCAGGGCCCTCATATGCTGCTGGAGCTTTTTAAAGAAGTGAGTAAGAGAAAGAAGCATGTATGGAACAAAAAAATACATGGGAAAAAAGAGTTCTGAGAAAATAGTTTGCAGAAAAGAAAAAGGAAAAATCAAATTTCCAATAAAAAAAAAAATTCCTTTTGAAAATTGAAAATTAAAAAAAAAAAAAAATTTCATCCAACTTTGGTACAACAAACTTTTTGATGTATGAGCCTCCGGAAGAGTATATACCAATTTTTCTGCAAAAACTTCAAACTCGTTTATCTCAGAACTATGTTTTTGGAGCTGTGTCGTAAGGTTTTAGGAGCACCGTTGCTCCGATTGGGGTCTTTGACGGCTCATTTTGTTCGGGCGACAAATCCTCATGATATGAACGAGGGAATTTTTGAATGTGTCTATTTTGGCCATGTTATTTGCAAATTAGTGGCTCAAATTTTGGAAATTTTAGATAAATGACTGTAAGTTTTCACATGTGTTTTTCTTTTCAGATCCCCGCGTTCATAAGATGTGGAACTCCTGTCTGAAGAAGTTGAGACGTCGAAACACTGGATTGGATCAACGGTGTGCATGAAACCTTACGACACAGTTTTTTGCAGAAATATTCTTTTTGATGTAAAATAAACTTTGGTTGACAAATAAAGTGATTCTGGAGTACTTGAAATATCTTAAACCAAGCTGTACTGGTCCCCTTAATTCCATTCTATTGATACGTATTTTTTGTTTTGTTTTCTCCATGTAGCATGATGCTGGTGTTCAAAGTCGTGGGAATCGACCGTGGTCGAAAAATGATGATAGTAGCAAAGACCGTAGAAGAAATTATTTCATCGGCGAGAACAAAACTAAAATTACCTGAATCTGAGGAAGGATACACGGTATGAGTTAGAAATAAATCTTCATGTCATGACCTATAGCACCTGGCATTAACCAGCTGGAATCCTGAGCTCACGGTCGTTCGGCAGCACAAGGCTGCGAACTGGTCAATGCTGGATGCTGCGCCACACACAAAGAAAAGAATATTGGTTGCGTATGCCTGCGTGACGATTCCTTTACCAGAAGATTTCACAAAATTTTGTCAATAGGTTTTGCTAGAGGAGGATGGCACTGAAATTCCAGACACAGATACTTTGGAAGAATTTCTGAAAGCATGTCCAACTACGATAACTCTCATGATATTGGAGAAAAACGTTGAATGGGTACCGAAACCGATAAAGTCTCTCAGCCAATAGATGTTTGAAAATATACTTTCAGCAGAAATTATAACCGAACCATCAGGTATTAATAAGTTTATACTTAGCAGCATGTAAGACAGGAAATTAGTATTTAGTTTAATTATTAGGTCTATCCACTTCTTTCAGATGAGGTACAACCTTTGTGTCCGACTCAACCAAGCGCAACAGATGAGGTTGCTGGAAGCTCGGCTGGAGCCTCGGTTGGTATCGCAGTTAGCACTACTACTGGAAGCTCCGCTGGACGTTTCACTGGAACCTCAGTCGAGTTGAGTACTGCACGGCCAAAGCCATTACCTTGGCATAAATTCCCAAAGAAAATGATTGAAGATTGCGAACGACGACAACCTGTAGAAAGTTTCAATCGCAACAGCATGGTTCGAGTAATAGCTGAGTACTTGGTGGATGACTTGAGGCAACCGGATCGATCAAGTTGCACAGCAGTTGCTGACAAGATATTGAAAAGATATCCGGAATCATTTCGTGTCAAAATCAATGATTCTCTTGTATCGGACGGCAAACTCAAATTGGTTACACAAATCTACAATCGAGTAAATTACTATCGAAGCTTTAAAAATGATGCGTCGAAGAAGCTGACACCTGTCGAAGAGAGTGACGGCACCAACAAAACTAAGAAAAAGACTCTCCGAAGCTATAAAACTATCCACGTCGACGAGTACGGCTATGTGGAGTACGAACCTCCGATGCCTCCGACTGAGAGCAAACAGTCTCAAAGCGAAGTAAAAGAACTTTTAGCTGAACTAGCCAATGCACCCCGCAGTGGACGAGATGTTGTGAACATTAAAAATTTGTTGGACCAAACCTTGCCATCTCAACGAGCTGATATTAATCACAGATCTGGTGAGATAAAAGATATATTGCTCGACTGGCCCCTTCTAATGGAGTCAGAATTTCAACTTCATCACGCAGAAATATTACTAGGGAAGCCTATCAATGTCATCTGGCGTGGTCGCCTGGAACGTAATTTAGTAATTCATGATCTCATGAAGCAGCAGAGCATTTCGGTTCAAAAGACTAGAAAGCCGATCGACAATTTGCATATCGAAGAAATCAACGTGAGACTGTTGGATTCTAAGGAAATATCAGAGAATATGGAAAACAAGTCTGCGATGGTGTTGGCGATTTTTCCACTGATAGTATCCCACTTCAAGGAAGATAAGAGCTTCTTGTATAAAGTCATAACCGTGAGTCCACCTTTTATATTTTATTGCAACTCTGAATACTTATAATTACTGGACATCGATTATGAACTCTCTTTATCCAGCTTGAAGACTTTGATGATGAACAGATCGAAAAAGTTGTCATAAATCCATTACCAGTCCTGCTGATTAACGGAGAGTCCCTTTACGACACAAGTGCTACGTGTGCTTTCGTAATTGAAAGGAAAATCTGTTGCCTAACCAAAGACGCCCTGGAGGGAATACTGATAACTTTTCTGGGGTACTACGTCTTTGGACTAACTTACCCAAAAGAATTGTCCAAGAGTCTGGAGTTCATACGAAGGTAACTTGCCCATTGTTTTAGTTTTTTGTTGATCAAATTTTTTTTCAAACGGTCAATGCCCACTCGACTATACCCATGTTTCAAATCTCATTTCAAGGTGTTGCTGAATATCAATCCCCAATCCAAAGTCAGCAAAGTGAAGAAGGGGAACAAGGCAAAATTGTCAGCGTATACACCTGCCGTGATGACCTTCTATAATAAACTGAAACGGTACTACGACGAACCTTGAGTGATGAAACAGGTTCATTCAACGTTTTCACTATTTGATCATGATGTAAGATTACTTCAGAATTATATACCATTTTCAACGGGAAAATAACATCATTCTATATATACTTGCTAAGCTCAAATACACGGTGATTCTGATCAACCGCCCGTCCTTACACAGTCAGATTCCTTACGAAAAATGAAAATTAAATTTCCTTTGCAAAAATTTCGAGGCTACCATAGTTTCCCACATAGAGCAGGTTCAAGTAGAGCTCGCACGTCATACAGTCAGGGCCGTCCTGATCAAGCTTGATGTCGAAAATGACGACTCGTTCGACCTGGATGTTGAAAACGAGAGTCTAGTCGACCTGCACGTCGAAGACGACGGTCCGGTCGAAAACAAGGGTCAGGGCGACCTGGACGCTGAAGACGACGGTCTGGTCAACCTGTACGTCGAAAACAACGACTGGTTCGACGTTTATGTTTAAAACGGCGACCTGGTCAACCTGGACGCTGAAAACGGCCGCAACGGTCCGGTCGACCTACGATGAGAAAATTTCGGCCCGATGAGCCTGGCCACGAGTAGAAACGCCGGAGTAACGAAGTACGGGTTGGTACCCGTTAGTACTTGTAACTAATGTTATTATTTATTCTTTATTCTTATTTTGATTTTTGAGGGATGCTCTGTCTTTGGGGGTTTGGAAAACTCCTTGGGCCTAATGTAGAAGCGGGTGTCTTTTCATATGAGGAGGAGGAGGAATTATGAATAGAATCTGACCGTGCTCGGTTATTTCGTCTTTTATTAAACATGAAGGTGATTAAATATATGATTAACAATAATAATAATGAAAGGAATATTGGATAATTTATACATTAAGTGTAACGTTTCCCTAGCGCTAATCGTTATAAGATATAGGGTTATGCGTTTCTCGAACGGTTTCTCGATATGAGGTGAGAGGATCTCTGATCTTAAGAAAGACTATTAAAACTGGCTTTTTATATGTCGACGTGAGTGAAGTTATGTTATTTATTGAGAGGAATCTACGATATGAGTTGTGACGTGGATTTTATTTAGCCCTCGAACTAGACCGGATGCTAGCCTCCGAGAGCCGTCCACTCGACAATTGGCCAACGTTAATTACCTGAAAAATATGCTGGGCGCCAGGCGGATAACCGCCACGTTCAAAAATATAAACAAAATATAACCTACGGGTACGTAAAGCGTCGGCTAGCTACAGTACCGCGGAGAGGGGTCAGGATTAATTGAAGGATTAGCGGGACGTTAAATAACGACTCGAGCGTTTGAATTTGACAATAAAAAAATAGAATTTATTCAACAAAATAGAAAAGAAATAGAAATAATAATTTTAACAATCGGGAATAAATTCCCTCGTAGAAAGAACGGCCACAGGTCGTGTAAAAGTGACCCGGCCACGTTTGGCGAGTTTTACAATATCTAATAGACTACTGGCTTCCACGTAGGATAGCAATAACAAAGGAAAATCATGCAAAAATTAAATAACTCGACAAACTCGGTCCTCGTGGGACGATATCTCAACTAAAACGTTAACCAGACTCCACGAGGAGAACTTACAACTAATTAACAGGCTATTATTTACAATGGGTGAGCCTTCGGCTCGTAATAAAGACTAGAAAAATGAAATTGATCTACGAAGTAATATTTACAGATCTCACTTAGACTAACTTAACCTAACTCTGCGAACAACGCGATAGTTATTTAATTAGAATTCTGTATTAACTCGAACCCGAAAAACAAAGACTCGAAGTCCAAATAACGAATAGCTAGGTCTCTCCCCACGGGAGGAAGAGAGAGCGACAGTGACTGACTACGACTATCTCTGTCGCACTCGTGTACGACAGATATCAAACCCGAACTTAACAGACTATAAAATACTCGATTTTTCTCAGGAAAATAATAACTCGAACGATAAACTCTAATACATGGGGACACTGGTGACGGCCTACCCTTCGGAGATCGGTTTAATTCGATTCCAAAAATATTAATTAGCCTCGTGGCTGCACAAAGGCAATATGGCTGGCGGCCGTTGCCGAATTCGAATTGGTATGGGTAAGAATGGCTAACGCTTACCGTCTTCCAGCCATGCGAGGAAGAGAAGTTTCTCTCGCTCCACATTCATCTTCGGATCCCACGGGGGAAATATTCCTCGGGGAACAACACTCACTCAATCAAAAAAAAAAGGAACTCTAATAAGCCCACGAGGTTCGAACGTAAAAATTATAAATTCTTTCGACGCAAAGTCTCAGACAAACCTAAACGGCACGAGTGCTAAGTACGCTAGTCTAACGCAGAGTGACTAGACCGCATGGCGCCGGTAATCAGCGCCCTCGTGTTACGGCCAAATATCGATTTTCGTATCGACCGAAGGATCCCTTAAGCATGGCGACCGGTGGTCGCCACGCGCGTAATTCAAAGTTCGCCACGATGATTTTAGCTTGCTACGTCGGAGGCTCACGGGATGCAGGCTCTTCCTGGTGGCGGGAATCTCTTCCACCACCGATATCCCCCGTTGTAGAATGCCCTTGGCACTCCCCCGTGTCCTCTAGATTACTAGCAGGAGGTAGCGTGGCCACTAACTATCCTCCGAAGCTTTTGGGTGGCGTTCGTCGAGTAGGATCCAAACAGTCGATACTGGGACGTCTTGCGTCGGTAGTGGTGTGTCTCTGTCACAGTATCTTAGCCGTCGGCTGGGCCTCGTCTCCCACATGTTAGAGAAAAGTCGTAAAACAAAACAAAAGAATAAATAATATGCTCAACAGTCTTTAGTCGGTCACGGTCGCCTCTCGGAATTTCTATCGGACCTCGGGGTCTATCTACTCATTCTCTCATTTTCATCCACTCCGCTAAGGTCGTTTAAGGGGTGAGGAGCCTGTCGTAACATGCAATGTTACAACTCCCCCCCCCTTAGACGGACCACTGGGGCGGAAGCGCTTGCAAAACTGACCCATGGACCGAACTCCGAGTGGCGGCCGCACACCGCGTCTTACGTCTACAGATCCGTCTGGATCTGATGGCTTAAACGTAACTTTTCAACAAACTAAACTTTCCCCCGGGGAGGGAATACGAAGGTAATTTTATGAAAACCCCCGGTTAAATTTTTAAGTCATCACACGCTACTCTCCCCCTGCAGAAGGCAGAAAGACAAAAACTTAGGGAAGGGTTCGACTTCCCGAACACTAAAAAAAAACAAAATCAAAATAAGAGTCTAATATCTGAAAGCTCGAAACTAACGAACCACACAAAAAAAAATAGCAAAATAAAGGACTATTGTAATTTCATTACCAATAATTTTGACCAAAAACATGACACAAAAAAAAAAACAAATAAAATAAGAGACTACGAACCAACAAAACAAAACGAAACTAAATACAGGGCGTCAATGCCCGAGTCCTCAAGACTCTATAAACCATGAAAAAAAAACAGAACCAAAACCCCCCTAATGAGCTCCAGATAACTGGGAGTATTGTCCCACTACGAATTGGCCGGCGCAGTCGACTCAAAAAAAAAATATAGAGAAAAAAAAAAAAAAACTAATTCGCCGAACTGACCGAATATATTTTTTTTTTTCAAGCTTCCTGAAAATCCTATTTCCTTAACTCAACCAACAAAAGAAAGAACAAAACACTCGAATCCAATAGTGCTCGAATACTCAGTACCAAACTCAGAACACACGAACGCGAACGGTTTTCTCAGGCCTCGTCGGAAGATGCGTCTTCCACCTCGGATTCGCTGAGATTGACGTCTACCTCGGGGGCGACGTACGGTTTAAAATCTTTTATATGGTGTCGACCGAGTGTCCTACCGGTTTCATCCTCTAGCTCGTACACGACGGGTGATACTACTTTCGTTACAATATACGGTCCCGCGAATTTAGGAGCTAATTTTGCAGCTACGAAGTTCGCAGCCGATGATAAGACGCGGTTTCGCTTCCAGACTCGGTCTCCTACCTTATAGTGGCCGTCTCGGTGACGTCAATTATAATATTGCGCCTGCCTAGTGCGTGCATTTTGTAAATGGTGGGTCGCGAGATCTCTTAATTCTTGTAGGCGGTTCATTCTTTCAGCCCACTTCGCCGGACACGGTTCCGGAATAGTCGCCGGACCTTCCTCCGCGCGTCGAAGTTGCACTCTAGGCCGCGGTTCACGACCTAAGTTTAAAAATGCCGGGCTTACTTTCAGTGAACTATGCACTGCGGAATTATATGCGAAATGGAATTCATGCAAATGAACATCCCAGTCCCGATGGTTATTCTCGATATAGGCCGTGATCATCGTCTTCAGAACGCGATTTACCCTCTCAACCGGATTTGCCTGCGCATGATACGGAGGCACGTGAGCGTGTACTATATTGTATTCGGCGCACATGTCATCGACGGCTTTATTCGCGAATTCAGTGCCATTATCAGTGAGGAATACTTCCGGAGTACCCCACCTAGACAAAATTAAATCCTCGAACGCCGCGATAATGTTTTTCCCCGTGGCTTTACGCAACGGAGTGCACTCTACCCACTTTGTAAACAAGTCCTCGAAGACTAACAAATATTCGTACCCGGATCGACTACGAGGAAACGGACCCATTATGTCAGCTGCGACTACTGTCCACGGCTGATTTACTACACGATCTCCCATCAGACCAGCTGGTGTAGCCTGTTCGACTTTGCACTGCTGGCATTGCTGACAGCGTCGCACCGCGACTACGATATCTCTAAACATGCCAGGCCAATAATAATCCTCGCGGATTCTCGCATAAGTCTTTTCGACTCCGAGATGCCCAGCCTGCGGGTCTTCGTGCGCTTCGATAAACGCTCGGTCGCGATGTTCGGCGGGCAATACTAATTTCCACGGATTCAGTTCTTCCATAATTGGTTCTGTCACCGGATTCGGCCGCAAATAATACAGTCGGCCTTCGAATACTGACCATCCTCTATACTTTTTCGGGGCTTCTAAAACTTCTTGTACGCGCTTCGTGTACCACGGATCTTGAGCTTCATTAATCGCGGCTACATACACGGCTGCGAGGTCCTCGACCTCGTCTTCGTACATTCGCGATAATGCGTCGGGGACATGATGCATAGCTCCCTTTCGATGTATGACCTCGAAGTCATACTCCAGGAGCTCTAATGCCCACCTAGCAAGCCGACCTGTTGGATTATGCAAATTATGCAACCATCGGAGGCTGCTGTGATCCGTTATCACCGTGAAATGATACCCCTCGAGGTACGCGCGAAATTTCTTTATAGCCCAAATTACAGCTAAACACTCTTTTTCTGTCACCGAATACTTTCTCTCAGCTTCAGAAAGAGTGCGGCTCGCATATGCGATGACTCGTTCGACCTCGTCAATGGTCTGAGTCAAAACGGTGCCGATTCCAAAATCGCTGGCATCCGTCTGCACTACAAAAGGTACTCGAAAATCAGGACACGATAATACCGGGGCTGAGGTTAACGCGGATTTTAATTCGTTGAACGCTTGTTCTTGTTCTTCGCCCCATTCCCACCGTCTATCTTTGCGTAAAAGCCGCGTTAATGGCTCCGAGGAGCCCGCGAACGCTGGAATAAATCGGCGGTACCACGAGGCCATCCCTAAAAATCGTCGCAATTGTTTCAAGTTCCGGGGTGCCGGATAACTAACAATCGGTTCGATCTTGTCGGGGTCTATTTGTAAACCCTCGTTATTAACTCTGAACCCCAAATATCTTACTTCATCTCTACAAAATTCACACTTATCGGGATTTAACGTTAGGCCAGCCCTCGCGATTTGATCAAAGACGCGTTTGAGCCAGTCTATATGTTTCACGAAATTATCCGTAACTACAATAATGTCATCCAAATACGCGAAAACGTGTGGTTCCATATCCGGGGTAATTAATTTGTCCACTAATCTTTGAAACGTGGCAGGGGCTCCGGTGAGTCCGTATGGCATCCTCGTAAAGTGAAATAAGCCTCTGCCCGGTGCAGTGAACGCAGTGACTTCGCGACTATCTGGGTGCAAGGGAATCTGATGATACGCTTGACTCAGATCTATCGTCGAAATATACCTCGCGGCACGTAATTTATCTAAAATCCCGTTAATATAAGGGATCGGGTAGGCGTCCTTCTTTGTGACGCTATTTACTTTACGGAAGTCTAAACAAAAACGATAACTGCCATTCGGCTTTTTGACCATGACTATGGGACTCGACCACGCGCTTTGTGAAGGCTCGATGACGCCCTCGGCTAACATACGATCAACTTCAGCATGGATCGCGGCTTGTACAACCGGTGATACTAAATAATATCTTTGTTTAATTGGCGAGTTTCCCTGCGTATCTAAGGTATGCTCAGCTAGGCTTGTTAATCCTAGTGGGCCCGTGACCGCAGGTAGCTCGTTCTCTAAAAACTCTTCCAGTACCGTTTTCTCCGCTGAAGTTAACTCTGCTATGCCGTAGCACGCGTTGGTTGACCCCGTGGTCGCTGCCAATGACTCGAAAAACAGATTAGTTTCCGTCGGTCCCTCTTTTAGACGCCACGTATCGTCTCCGCCATACATTTCTAACTCAAATAATCTAATAAAATCCATACCGAGGATGCAATCCCACGCTACAGACGGGAGTATTCGAATCGCAAGTTCGTGGGTTATTCCTGCCAATTCAATCGGCACGATAAATTCCCCTAAGACTGCTTCGGTGTCGCCGTTTGCCAGTATAACCCGTTCAAAAGCTGGTTTGCTTAAGGCCCGACCATTTTCTTCGGCGATTTTCTTTCCCGAAGCTCCTAAAAAACTTCTGGAAGACCCGGTGTCTATTAGAGCGCGAACCTTCGAATTCCCGATTTTGACTGTTAAAAACCAGCGTGGCTGCAGTTCAAGGGTCTGCATCGGAAAGCATTCTGCATCCGGCTCGGTATAAGGATTATTTGGGCTCGGGTTTTCTATTGGGGGTGACTCCCTTGCCCTGTTCGCGAGCCCCCTGTACCGTTTCCCGGATGACAACGCGAACACGTAGTCGCAATTTCGCCTTTCCTACCACAATGGTAGCAAAAACGAACCCTCGGCGCTGGGCAATCCCTCCATATATGACCTCGACGATCACAGTTAAAGCAGGTGACCGCTGGTCCACCATCCATTGCTGGCATGGTGTTTGCGGCTACCCTCGTCTCTACGGGGTGTACCTGCGCGCTCTGGTTTGCCTGCCGGGGCTGTATATTCGCGGTCGCGGTCTCGATTTTTTTTTCTAAACTCGACTGTATTGCCGCGAGTTGCTCTTTTATGGCCTTTTCCAAGGCCATCTTCCCCCCCCCTTGACTCTTACCGCCCTTCGTTTTCGTCTTTGGAGCTGACTTAGCCTTCGGCGCCTCCGGTGCCTCCGCACTCTCGACAGACTCACACACGGCCGCGAGTGCCTGGGCTTTCTTCGTTTGCTTGGCCTTAGCCTTACATGCTAGCTCCGACATGTACGACTCGTCGGCGTCAGCGGGTGGGGGTGGCTTGTACGCCCGCGAGGATGCTAAATTTCTTGCTTTAGCAGTGGCAGCCCGAGCTAATTCTTTAAAATTGGATATTTGATTCCGGTCTAACAAGTTCTGAATCTCCGGCTTAAGGTTCTCGAATGCTAGATCTAGTTGGTCTTCCAACGCGTATGGCCTAGTCATACGATTTAATAACCCCCGAATGCAGGTCAAGTAGTCGGTCACCGACTCGTTTTCGCCCTGCGTACGCGACGCGGCCTGCTGACGGAATCTTTTATTTACTGTTTCGTCGCCGAACCAGCTTCTAAATTCCTGACGGAAATCTTCGTAGCTCGACCAGCTATCTCGCTCGAGTCGTAGCCACTCCGAGGCGATCCCCGTGAATACTATCGGCAGAGACTGTATCACTTCTTTGCCGCTTAATGGAGTGAACCTCTTACAATCATCGAGACGGCTTAAAAAGTCCTCCGCGCTTTGTTCACTACTACCTCCG
Organism: Tenthredo livida; assembly: GCA_963992785.1. Taxonomy (NCBI): domain Eukaryota; kingdom Metazoa; phylum Arthropoda; class Insecta; order Hymenoptera; family Tenthredinidae; genus Tenthredo; species Tenthredo livida. The sequence continues at coordinate 20,477,628 of OZ023064.1, forward strand.
AACCTTATGTTCCACCTTCGTAACGCTTCGACCACCTCTTTAGCTCGGTCTCTACAGTGCGAACTCGCGGGTGTCGTCACGTCTTCCCAGCTGGAGTGCGGGTCATCCCACATCCTCGTGCTGGGATCCCTAACATGGGAGGGTGGGTGGGTAATGATCGGTTGAGGATTTACCGGCGACAGGCTTCGGTTTTGCCTGAAGTCGACCTCTCGGCGGGTGTGGCCTTCCGTTGGCCGTAGTTCTACGCGCGATTGACGTTCCCTATCTTCCCGGGGTTCTACCGCTCCTCTCGGAAGAGATTCCCGCGGTAATCGTCTCAGTACTTCTTGTACTAGACCCTCGAGGTCTTGTTGGCCCCTGCTATCGCTAATTTCTACTGTTTCTGGCCTTCCCCTCGTTCGATTAGGCGCTCGGCCCTCAGATCTAAGGTATCGGTCCTCTAGCTCTAGCTGTTGGAGCCTGTTGTCGCGTAAGACCTCGATTTGTGCACCGCGTAGGTACTCGCGACCGTATTCCGTTAACGCCCGCGGGTTGGCTGTGGATCGTCGCGGCATCACTTCGGGTCTTTCCTCGGCTAGGATTTCCCGGAGTGCAGCGTGGTCGCTATAAAAATCCCGATATGCGTCGTTCTCATCTAAACCGGCGCGTGTATTCGCTGGCCTCGGGGGTGAGCTCGGTGCACTCCTCGCAGGCCTTGGGTCGGCGATGGTCGACATAACCGGTTGAGCTGTCGTGTAGATGATGCTCGTGGTTGTTGTCGTCACCGGTCGTGACTCGAAATTAGTCGCGAACGAAACCCGGGTCGGCGAAGGGTTTCTTTGGTGCTCCTGGCTACCACCCGGTCGCGATCCAACGTTTGAGGCGAAAATCGTTTCGTCCTCAGGCTCCCAGGGGATGGTGAGTTCGCCCTGGCGCCGCCGCCAATGTCGCAAATACCGATCTCTCAACTCTGCGCTTGAGCCCGTGGTGCTTACGTTTAGCGAACTCAACAGCTGGGATAACTCCGCGTGATCTAAATCCCACAAAGCGCATCCGTACGGGGTATCTATTGACGCCATGACTCGATGAGGAATCTAGGACTCAGTCAATGCAAAAATAAATATTCCGAACGAAGGGAAAAACACGAACTTTCGCGAACGAACAAAAAATATTACGCCAAAAATAACCCGAAACGCGAAAACTGAACTCGAACTTCCGAAGAAGAAAAAAAAACGAAATCCCCAAAAAAAAACAAATCACTGACTGAACGCAATACTTGTTCTTGAAGTGCACTGGGAAGTGCGTGAAGAAATCACTCGGTTTAAATTCAATCTCGAAAATCAACACGAACTCGAAACTAAAGATCAAAAGTCCCGAACTAAACTCAATACTTATTCCGAGAGTGCAGTCGAACGTGCGTAATGAAATTACTCGATTTAAAGTCACTCTCGAAAATCAACTCGAACTCGAACTCGAACTCGAAAGATAACCCGAACCCGAACCCGAACCCGAAAGAAAGAAAAAAAAAAACTCAAAACATATTCAATGCGCTCGCTTCTATCTTCTCGACGAGTCCACTCGTCGAGGTAGCCGTGAGTTGATAACCACTGCTATCATATGGTCCTCAGAACCCACGCCTGAGCACCACTGCTACAGCCAGAACGAAAAATGTGAATTTACGCGACATCTACGATTGTCGAGCTGACTTTCGGTGACGACACGTAAATATTCCCCTCGGTGCGGGGTGTGCTAAGAGTCCGCCGAGTTTGGACTTTGATCTCCCCTACGTTAGAGAATATTTTCACGAACCCGAAATATAGAATAATGTTAGCCGTTGGATTCTAGACAAGACCCTCGCTAGCTAGCTATTTGAGATTATTTATTTGAAAATTAAATGTTGTTTTCCCCCGGTGATCGTTGTGGTAGGACTTCACTGGTACTCAGTATGTTTCGTTACAGCGGTTCGTCACTATTCGATCACCTGATACAATTTATCCACCACCAGGCATGCACAGGGAAATAGTACACAAAAAAAAAACAAACAAACACAATTCAATAACAAGCAGATATTATTTTATAATCTTAATAATAGCGAATGGCTCTTAATATTAAGCTTAGGGGTCCGTGTCCAGTGTCCCTGCGCATATAACGTTTTGTACTACGCTATAATCGAGTATTTTACTCTCTCGGAGAGAACACGGCAAAAAAAAATTTATTCATTAATTTAACCAAAACGTAGAAAAAAATCCGAATCCCTCGAGAGAATTCAACAATTCCCGAACGCAAAATTGTTTCGTAAATCAAAAGAAATACCCGAAGAATAAAATAAGAGAATTTGAATCGCTACGATAAACAAAAGAATTGCCGCGGTACGGCTTCAATACAAAGTCGCTGCGAGCGTACGCGCCGCTGATCCTTCTCCGGTAGACAGAGAAAACTAAATATTTGACCCGAAGTCTCTTGGCAACAGAGAAGCCGTTACCCAAAAGCGAATAATTATTCAACAAAACTATAATTTATTTTCTCAGGGCCCCACGTTGGGCGCCAATTTGTGACGTGGATTTTATTTAGCCCTCGAACTAGACCGGATGCTAGCCTCCGAGAGCCGTCCACTCGACAATTGGCCAACGTTAATTACCTGAAAAATATGCTGGGCGCCAGGCGGATAACCGCCACGTTCAAAAATATAAACAAAATATAACCTACGGGTACGTAAAGCGTCGGCTAGCTACAGTACCGCGGAGAGGGGTCAGGATTAATTGAAGGATTAGCGGGACGTTAAATAACGACTCGAGCGTTTGAATTTGACAATAAAAAAATAGAATTTATTCAACAAAATAGAAAAGAAATAGAAATAATAATTTTAACAATCGGGAATAAATTCCCTCGTAGAAAGAACGGCCACAGGTCGTGTAAAAGTGACCCGGCCACGTTTGGCGAGTTTTACAATATCTAATAGACTACTGGCTTCCACGTAGGATAGCAATAACAAAGGAAAATCATGCAAAAATTAAATAACTCGACAAACTCGGTCCTCGTGGGACGATATCTCAACTAAAACGTTAACCAGACTCCACGAGGAGAACTTACAACTAATTAACAGGCTATTATTTACAATGGGTGAGCCTTCGGCTCGTAATAAAGACTAGAAAAATGAAATTGATCTACGAAGTAATATTTACAGATCTCACTTAGACTAACTTAACCTAACTCTGCGAACAACGCGATAGTTATTTAATTAGAATTCTGTATTAACTCGAACCCGAAAAACAAAGACTCGAAGTCCAAATAACGAATAGCTAGGTCTCTCCCCACGGGAGGAAGAGAGAGCGACAGTGACTGACTACGACTATCTCTGTCGCACTCGTGTACGACAGATATCAAACCCGAACTTAACAGACTATAAAATACTCGATTTTTCTCAGGAAAATAATAACTCGAACGATAAACTCTAATACATGGGGACACTGGTGACGGCCTACCCTTCGGAGATCGGTTTAATTCGATTCCAAAAATATTAATTAGCCTCGTGGCTGCACAAAGGCAATATGGCTGGCGGCCGTTGCCGAATTCGAATTGGTATGGGTAAGAATGGCTAACGCTTACCGTCTTCCAGCCATGCGAGGAAGAGAAGTTTCTCTCGCTCCACATTCATCTTCGGATCCCACGGGGGAAATATTCCTCGGGGAACAACACTCACTCAATCAAAAAAAAAAGGAACTCTAATAAGCCCACGAGGTTCGAACGTAAAAATTATAAATTCTTTCGACGCAAAGTCTCAGACAAACCTAAACGGCACGAGTGCTAAGTACGCTAGTCTAACGCAGAGTGACTAGACCGCATGGCGCCGGTAATCAGCGCCCTCGTGTTACGGCCAAATATCGATTTTCGTATCGACCGAAGGATCCCTTAAGCATGGCGACCGGTGGTCGCCACGCGCGTAATTCAAAGTTCGCCACGATGATTTTAGCTTGCTACGTCGGAGGCTCACGGGATGCAGGCTCTTCCTGGTGGCGGGAATCTCTTCCACCACCGATATCCCCCGTTGTAGAATGCCCTTGGCACTCCCCCGTGTCCTCTAGATTACTAGCAGGAGGTAGCGTGGCCACTAACTATCCTCCGAAGCTTTTGGGTGGCGTTCGTCGAGTAGGATCCAAACAGTCGATACTGGGACGTCTTGCGTCGGTAGTGGTGTGTCTCTGTCACAGTATCTTAGCCGTCGGCTGGGCCTCGTCTCCCACATGTTAGAGAAAAGTCGTAAAACAAAACAAAAGAATAAATAATATGCTCAACAGTCTTTAGTCGGTCACGGTCGCCTCTCGGAATTTCTATCGGACCTCGGGGTCTATCTACTCATTCTCTCATTTTCATCCACTCCGCTAAGGTCGTTTAAGGGGTGAGGAGCCTGTCGTAACATGCAATGTTACAGAGTATATGACGCTGGCTTGTATTATGTGAAGCTTCCGACATCCAGGGAGACCTAAGTAACCCCAGCTTCGTCACCACACAAAAAGCAAGGGATCACTGGTAATGTCCAGACAGGCAAAGGGGCCGAAGCAGCAATGCGTTGCTAGACATCAACAGCGGTTTCCCGCAAGGAGATCGCTCTGCTCAGAAGGCCGATCGGAGTCCCTTCTCTATACGCCGGCGTAACGTTTCTCTTGCGAGAAACGTTTTTAGCCGGAGTACAGAGCTGCGAGGGAGGCCCGAGCCGCGCGGTCTGGCGCTGGGGTCTCTCGCTCCCAGGCGGTGGGCGCGCTGCCCGCGTGCATTTAAACGATTAATATTATTTCGACTCGGTATTTTAAATAATAGTGCTTATAATTATAGGGTAACGTTACATACTTCAGGCTGAATTCACCGGCACGGCACCGATTGTTGATGTGCGAGCTCTACAATAGGCTAACTTAAACCTGCTCTATCTGGGAAACTATGATAGCCTCGAAGTTTTTGCTAAGGAAATTTAATTTTCATTTTTCGTGAGGAATCTGACTGTGTAAGGACGGGCGGTTGATCAGAATAACCGTGTATAGCTCAACAATTTTTTTATAGTACTTATAGCTGACATTTATCACGTGATACTAGAACTAAAAATTAGACACCACATAGATTGCAAAGTTATTATTATATATATGGGTGGTTTCGTTCTAACTGTGATTTTTGGGATTGATAATTTTTGGATTATGAAATTCAACTTTTTTCATTTGTGTATGCATATTATTACTCTATATTATTGTAAAAATAAAAGTCTGAAGGGATTTCGCTACAACTTCGAGGCTAAAAAAAAAAAAAAAAAAAAAAAAAAAAAAATCACAATCAATGACTAAAATAACTTTATTAGTGTTACGTATTCCATACCTACTCTTTACCTATCCGATACTCTTCTTCATGCCCTCACTATCAATACCGAAGACATAACATCCTGCATGCATCAAGTCTCACTGCCTCTAATCAGAAAGAGCTCCCATCCTTACATTCGAAGAACTTCATCCCTACCTATACGCACCTCCATAAGCACGCTCACGCCCGGGAAAACAATGGAACAAAGAATGATCTTCTCAATCAGCTCATCAAGCAGATCATCAGTAGCTTGCACTTGCACTTGCATCCAGGCACTTCGATCAGAATTATTAACGAAAGCAGTCGCTCCAAAACTTGTATCACAACCGCTAAACAGAGCACTCTCATAAACTCTCTCGAACCAACTCTTGTTGACTAACCTTCATATTAAATCTAGTTTTCACTAAAACAGAATACTGTATTGAATAATAAATCATATCATAAACCCTCGTTACGCATACCAATAAAATACGAAGTTTGATTCCCATGTCACACCCGGTTGTCTGTAAGACGTAAGAGCAAGGCAAAGAACCCAAACTCATAACTAGGCTATCAACAACAACAGCCTTATTCATAACAATGGTGGCAGCGACACTCCTTGTTTACCGGAATATATAGTGACGAAAAGTTAATTCTACATCTTCACCCTGGCGAAAATGAGATGTACAGGAAATGTGAGAAAGCGTGTAGGAAATGTAAATTGAAACAAAATCACACTCCGGTCACGCTTCTCTGTTTCAACTTACATTTGCTTCGATATTTTGCACATCTCATTTTCGCCAGGGCACACATACGTGATACAAGTGATGACTAATTTCCGATCGTGCAACTCTCCGTGGAAAATCTACCACACTCTAAATCTTTGTGACAAGTCATAAAGAACGAAGCAACAAATCAACAAAATCTACTTAATCAACAAAATCTACCAAATCAACAAAATCTACTAAATCAACAAAATTAACAAAATCTACAAAATCAACAAAATCTACTAAATCAACAAAATCTACTAAATCCACTGAATCTACTAAATCTACCAAATCTACAAGATATCAAAGTGAGAACGTGATACAAAGTTCTTCAACTACCTCTACAAAATCGAAGAAAATAACTGAGCAATAAAATCGAAGTTGCTAAAAGAAAAGAAGTTCGACAACATCCTCAAAGGCACCTAGCCCCACAAAGATTCATCTGAATCCAACTATTAGCGATCTTGCTACAACAAATCCAGATTCCCGAGCCGTGACACCTATATTCTTTTCGACGACTTCTCGACGGCCGACATCTGACGCAGTCCAATACAACAACTTCACCTCCAAAATCAACTCAGATCCGTATTAGAATGAAAATTTTCATAATTCTCATCATCAGCTTGTAAGTTAGCTATAATTATAATAAGCACATACACATATCTCAGACGAAATAATCTAAATCACAAAATCGCTAAATGCCTACCCCACTCAAAAACTCATGCGACGAAACAGAAATCTCATACTGGTCTCTTAAAGACATATTAGATACAATCCCATACTTTAACGGGCAAAACCTCGATATAAATAACTTCATAAGGAGCTGTGAAAATGCAAAACCTCTCGTTAAACCAGCTCAACGTCCAGTCTTAACGCGAATGATTAGAACTAAAATCTATGGAACAGCTGAATCTTACTTAGGAAGCAAAGAATATAACAGTATTAATGAAATCCTAACAGTCTTGAAACGAGCTTTTCTACCTAAAAAATCAATTTTTGAATGGCAAGCAGAATTAAACAATGTCAAACAAAAAAGCGACCAACGTGTTTTAGATTATAGCGCGAGAGTCGAAGACATAATACACAACACAACACAGGCTATCAATAACTCAAACACAGACGATGCTGCTGGCATGATAACAGCAATCCAAACCAACGTACTCAAATGCTTTGTTAGAGGCTTGATTCCCGAAATTGAATTGAGAGTAGCCGGTTCACACCCAAATACTTTAGAAGAAGCAATCGAAATAGCCCTTACAGAAGAACAAGAATCCCTAAATCGTAAAACTCGAAATACACAAAACAATAACCAACCTCGGCAACCTAATCAACAAAACCCTTCAAATTTTTGTAACTATTGTGAACGCCAGGGCCATATAATAGACAATTGTAGACAGCGCACTCGCAATAACCTATCACAACCCCCAAACAGACGACCACCTGATCAGCCGAACGCACAAAACCCTTCAGCATTTTGCACCTATTGTAAACGCCAGGGACACACAGTAGAAAATTGCAGACAACGAGCCTACAATAACCAACAACAACAGTCCCAAAATCAACCCCAACAGTCCCAAAACCAAAACCAACAGTCAAATCAACAACCTAACCAATCACAACAATCAAATCAACAAAATGACCAATATTCTTCCATATCCTGTAACTATTGCAAACGGCAAGGTCACACGATCGAAAACTGCCGAAAACGCGCTTATAATAACGCACAGAGACAACAAACTCAGGGTTCTTTAAACTCGTACAACGTCCGCCGGGAGTACGTGCCGACGGACCCAGAACAAACTCAGCCGCGTTCAACGATCCAATAAATCACATCTTTGAAACAGGATCAGAACCAATAAATGGAAAATTGCCAGTCATCGAAATTGATGTAAAAGAATTAGAACCAAAATCAAAATTTATATTAGACACCGGTGCAGATATAAACATCGTTAAAATCAATTCCCTAAGAGAAGATACTAAATGCGACAGAAGTAAAATGCGAAAAATGACAGGAATAACAGACGGATTTACTACTACCTTAGCGGAAACTGAATTACAAATTAACAATAAAGAACACGAATTCCAAATTGTCCGTGAAAATTTCCCAATAGCTCAAGACGGTATTATCGGACAACCCTTGTTATATAAAGAGAAAGCTGTCATCTCCTACAAAAATAATACATTAACTTTGACAGATACGGTGATTCCCATCAAACTCGAAAGACACAATCGACAAATCGCTACTATCATTACAATACCAGGTCGTACCGCTCAAGTAATTCCTCTTAAGGTCTCAAATTCAGAAATTGACCAAGGTTACGTAGACACGATTAATTTAGGTCCCAATATTCACTGCCGTAAAGCATTAGTAACGAACAATAGCGGTCAAGCATGTATACTCGCGATAAACTCGAACGAATCAGCTGTTGAGATAAGTGTGCCGACGGTAACCCTAGAACCTGTTAACGAACCTTTGAATACACTCGACCCCAAAAGTTCTGATACTCTATAAACTTCAAAAATCTACGGTGATATACGCAAATCTTCAGGTGCAATTCTTCATTTCATACCACGAAAAATTCAAATATTACGAGGAATCTCAGTCGAATTGCTAAAAGCCCTAAATCTAAATGAGTATGAGCTAATCACCTACGCAAAAAATGGTATGGTCGGAGATACCATAAAAGATATAATTCCTAAAAGCTCACAAGTATTATATCATTCCAGTGACATAGTCGATACAATCGTTACTAAAACGCTCAATTCTCTAAAAAATGATCTACAATCAAATAACACAAAATCAATCTCAATCCCTGACCTATCCGAAGAACTAGGCAAACAAAAATGGGACAAAATGTTGCAATTGATAACCTCAACTTTCAACAACACGAACATCTCAATTCAAATCTACGACATCAAATCCAACAATCAAAATCAAAATACGCAAACTAATCCAAACGTGCTGACAATAAACAACGCGATCGAAACCAATACACCCGTCGATAACAATAATAATAATCGTTCCGAAAGATTAACGATCCTTAAAAACTTGATGCATCTAGACCACCTTAACGATGAAGAAAAAGAATCTATACTCGCTCTTACAACGGAATTCAATCACCTATTTTTTCTGCCAGGTGACACATTATCGAATACATCCCTAACAAAACACTCAATTCTAACGACAGACGATAATCCGATCAATGTAAAACAATATCGATACCCAACTGTTCACAAAGACGAGATACAAAAACAAGTTTCCGAATTATTAGACCAAAATATCATCAAACCATCATCCTCACCTTACAATTCCCCTGTTTGGGTTGTACCCAAAAAACCAGATGCGGAAGGTAACAAAAGATGGAGAATGGTCATAGACTCCGGAAAACTAAACGAAAAAACTATAGGTGACGCGTACCCTCTACCAAACATAAACGATATACTCGACCAGCTAGGAAACGCTATCAATAGTGGTTTTCAGCATTGAATGGATAGACCACAGCGTTGAAGGCTTCAATTTTCTCGACACCTCTTCGAAATAGGCTAGCAGAACCGGTTCGTCAAACGAGGTTGCGCCTTGTTCTTTCTGCCAAGTCAAGAACTTTTCGTAGGCGGCGATATATTTGGTTTTTGATTTTTCGGGCAGGGCATCATTGATAACCCGTTTCGCTGTTGCCAAAATATGTGGCGGTATGTAGTGATTTTCACAGTCAGATTCGTCACTCGTTATCATTTTAATCGAGGAAAATATAATATGACAAAATTGAATTAAATGAACTATCTTAGAGAAGATTACACGAACAAAACAGTATAGGTATGAAGTTGGTTCCCACCGTCTGCTGTTTTATTCATGAAGGAGAAAAGAGGATTGATGAATCTAGTGCAACTTCATATCGGTAAACAAAGACAGCTGTCTCTAGGGAGCAAAGATTTTCAGGGAAGAAAAGCCGGGAGCGAAGACTTTCGGGGAGCAAAGACTTTTCGAGCGGCAAAACCGCTCTTTGCTCCCCAAAAACAGAGAGCAAAATCGGCCTTTCGGCGCATGTGTGAAAAAAAAGAAAGAAGCTCACCAATTCCCAACCCGCGCGCGACAAAGTACAGATGACTCACCAAACCCCGCTCCTACAAAGAAATACAAAGACTACGTGGACTCAGATACTGAAAAAGACGAACCCAACCAAATTCCTATGGATTGTTTACCAACAATAAAAAAAACAATACACTTTCAGAATATACCTTTGACAAACTATTCATTAACCGACAGTTCTACAGACGACCAAATACCTACAAAAAAATCAATTCACCCAGACCCACTAGAAGAAGATATAGAGATCAATTCACTAACCGATACTGAAATGGACAGCCTCTCAGATAACTCGATGCAAGATCCATCCGCAGGCGACACAACAGACAGTTTTCCAATGCCAAAAAATCCTATCAATGTTTCAAAATTTGTTAAACCGATGAAAATTGATTCACCTACTAACATGTCTGTCGACGATTTACCGCTATCTAAAAGAATCGACCAAAAACGAAACGCTACATACACCGATATCTCTCCGGACAATCTACCCGTAAATAAAAAATCACGTAAACTCATAAACACTTCGGCACCAACTTCATTTGAAAATAATCGAGAACAAAACCACGATTCAAACCTTATCTCAAACCAGCTTAGCGATGATTCAGACTCACGTGACACACATAAAAATAAAACAGCGTACAGCGAACGCAAAAGCGCGCAATCTCCAACACACGCATACAAATACAAACTGCGACCAAGGAAGCCTAGACCCCCCCTCACCACTACCTACTTCCTCATCGTCGGACGATGACCACGTGCCGTACTATAAACAAAAACTCCCTACCTCCAGCGGATCGGGAACCCCAAGCGCTAGAACACCTTACTACAAACAAAAACTTCCTACCTCCAACGAGTCATGGACATCGAATTCCAAAGATCCCCCTTATAAAGAAATACTTCCGACTCCCAGTGGACAATAGATTCCTAAACCTAATTCCAAAAAACTCAACTCAGACGCTATCAGAGGAGAACAAGTAACAATACCCAAAATTACCATTCCACCACAATACAATAGCCCTCCAATCACTGAATCAATCTATCATAAACCATCCTATGAACAATTTCGAGAACTCCTAAAAATTTTACCAGACCCGACAAATGAACTTATAATAGAAACAACTGAAGACCTATTTACACAAGACGACAATATAGCACATTGCATTCCAGCCGACTGTTTAATCGGACAAGGCATAGCACAAGAAATGATTGAACGAAACATTATAAATCGCGACGTGTTAAAATCGAAGAGCCCTCAAGTAGGTGACATCATAGTAACACCATACAATAATATCAGAGTATATAATCTTATCACCAAAGCTAAATTCGACGGCAAGCCAACGTATAAAACTATGTACAAAATTTTGTGTAAACTCAGACGACAATTAGAATTAGAAAACGTACAGTCAATATCAATCCCAAAAATCGGTTGCGGACTAGACAAACTTAACTGGAAAACCGTTCGATCAATGATTTATTTCATTTTCCAAAATTCTAACATAAAAATAACTATTTGCGATTTCAAACCAATCCCAATAACCGTACAAAATCGGGAAGATAACACTACAAATTCAAACTCAAATAACGAGAATCCCATGCAACTTGACTACTCAGACGTACCGAGAAACCTCGAAAACAACTATACGGACAATATCCCCGAAAATAATGTGCCCCCACTTAACGAAAACCAACAGTTACATAATATCGAAGAAACCAATTTAGACGAAGAACAACAAAATCCACCTCTAAATCTACTACCTCAAAATCCGATACTAGAACAAAACTCACCATTTCAAAATCCTATATTACGAGAAAACCCACCTAAAAACTCGATTCCACATTTCAGTCACACAGACCCGACACCAATAGCAACCAACATAAAAGAAACAAACGACGATATTCTCATGAGAAAAGATAACTACGTACACTGCATGTCAGCCGATTGCGTCATAAGAAAAGGAGTTGCTAAACAACTAATTGATATTGGAATTCTAGATACAAATTTTCTAAAATCTCAGAATCCAGAAATAAGTAGCGTGATCATAACACCCAATAATGAAAAATTTATCTTCAATTTGATAACACAAAAGAAATACTACGAAAAATCAACAACAGAAGAAATATATGGGTAATTCTCATTTTCGACAAAAATCTGCGTGCATACCATTTTTTCAAACTTTAGTACCTAATTATGGGATTGGTTATTTATTTTAGTAAAATATAGATGAAATACTATCCTCTCAAGCTAAATTTATGTGAATAAGCCTCACAGTTAATTTTCTAATAAGCGATAAAACATCAAAAATGTCACTTCCATGGGTGTGACTTCCCCTCTTTCGTGAAGAAAAAAAATCAAAAGTCTTTATTTCTACGTCATATTCACTTTAAAAGTGAACCAATATCAACTACGATAAATAACTCATCAAATAAAACAACGTAATGTCTGTAGTTACACACATTTTAATATGAACCGTCATATCAAAGTTTGTGACCAATTTTTTTTGTCACTTCCATGGATATATGTCACACCCCTCTTATTTGGAAAAATATTGCGCGAGGAACCTAACCCAAATGGATATAGACACAATACTGACCCGCCATCTTAGGCCAACGGTCCATTTATACCGACGTCGTAATCAGAAGAAGAAAATTTGACTTAAATTTTTATTCTCACAACTCGTCGAGCATAACTGTAACTTCCGTGGCAGCTGTTTTAAGGTAGAAATAAAGTCAAACTCCCGATGGTAATAACAGACACACCAACAACCGCTTTCGAAAAAGTGTCCTTAGACATTGTCGGACCCTTATCGAGCTCAAATTCACAAAATAAGTATTTGCTTACAATTCAGGATAATTTAACTAAATATTCAGACGCGATACCACTCAAAAATCAGACATCAACAACAATCGCTAAAGCATTGGCAGAAAATTTTATTTGCCGCTACGGAGCGCCTGAATCAATCTTAACAGATCAAGGCTCAAATTTTCTCAGTCCTATCATGAAACAATTAGCTAAAATCTTCCGAATTAAACAGATAAAAACCACAGCTTACCATCCTCAATCCAACGGTTCCCTCGAACGCAGCCATCAAGTCCTAATCAAATACTTAAAACATTATATCAACAATAAAAATAATTGGGACAAATGGATCCGATTCGCGATATTCTCATATAACACATCGGTACACGAAGGCACCGGTTACACGCCACACGAACTAATATTCGGAACACTCGCACGTCAATTATCGAACATACGTTCAGACAAACATATTTCTAACAAATACGAAGAATACTCACGAGAGATAATAACCCGTCTCAAAGAAACTAGACAAGATGCGATAAAAAATCTTAACAACGCGAAATCAAAATCAAAAATAAGATACGATAAACATATAAACGCACACACTTTTCAACCAGGTCAATATGTCTACTTAATAAATGAAACTTAAAAGAAGTTAGACGATCACTATAAAGGTCCTTATAAAATAATCCGTATAATCAACGACATTAACGCGGAAATCGAAATTAATGACCACAGAACGAAAATCGTTCATATAAACAAAATTAAATTGTCAAAATAAAAACACCAAAATGAATCAAAAATCAAGAAAACTCCAACTTAAACATCTCAAACATCTACGACAAACCGAAAAACTTATCGTTCATCTCAATATGAATACTAAACAAAACCCCATTCTTAAATTCCGAAGACCTAACCTCAAACGGACTAACCCTAGACGACATTATCAAAAGAATAGACGAAATAACACAAAACCAAAGAGCCACAGACAATGATAACCGTATCGAAAACATACTTGATTACATTTCCTCCCTATTCGGATCAGTATCGCTGGTCTATATAGCACAAAATTCGCAACAGCAAAAAGAATACTTAAAATAGTTAGAAGATTCAGAAGCCCTAACCAAAATCAAGACCCTAAATTATCGTCCAGCAATCACATGTGCATCAACCGCACCAACCACACCAATTACACCAACTACACCAATTACACCAAGTACACTAAACATAGAAGCTGCTCAGACAGCTCAAACATCTTTCCATACCTCATGAAAATGTAATATTGTAATTCAATAAAAACTTCATATACATCATCTATTATACCTACAATGCTAATAATACATGTACTTAACCATTATCTAAATATTTGATGATATACCTACCTCACCATTGTAATAAGGATATTCAACATATCACATATTCACTAACTCAGCATAGGACATTTATAACTAACCGATCTTATTGCGAATAAGTAATCCTAACTATATTCTAATTTTAACTCAAATCATACACCTTGACACATTCACTAACGTGAATACACACCCAAATATGTTTACTAACGTAAACATATACACCCAGGTATATCCACTAGCGCGAATATACGCATAGATGAATCTACTATCGTAGATCCATGCACATAGATACATTCACTAACGTGAATGTATACCTCATATATTTACTATCGTAAATATACAACCCTATGCCTAAAATATATTATATACATTTCTACTTTTACAAAAAAAAAAAATTTCCTCCTGCTTTACAGGAGCAATATATTTTTTACCCCTGGGATGGGCGTATTACGTATTCCATACCTACTCTATACCTATCTGATACTTTTCTTTATGCCCTTACTATCAATACCGAAGACATAACATCCTGCATGCACACAGTCTCACTGCCTCTAATCAGAAAGAGCTCCCATCCTTACATTCGCAGAACTTCATCCCTACCTATACGCACCTCCATAAGCACGCTCACGCCCGAGAGAACAATGGGACAAAGAATGATCTCATCAATTAGCTTATCACGCAGATCATCAGTAGCTTCCACTTGCACTTGCATCCAGGCACTTCGATCAGAATTATTAACGAGAGCAGTCGCTCCAAAACTTGTATCACAACCGCTAAACAGAGCACTCTCATAAACTCTCTCGAACCAACTCTTATTGACTAACCTTCATATTAAATCTAGTTCTCACTAAAACAGAATACTGTATCGAATAATGAATCATATAATAAACCCTCGTTACGCATACCAATGAAATACGAAGTTTGATTCCCATGTCACACCCGGTTGTCTCTAAGACGTAAAAGCAAGGCAAAGAACCGAAACTCATAACTAGGCTATCAACAACAACAGCCTTATTCCTAACATTAGTAATTAAAAAAAAAAAAATTGAAAATTTTTTTTTTTTAAATCCAAAAAAATGTCAATGAATGATTAAAATAATTTTATTATTAATTAGAAAAAATTAAAATAAAAATAAAAATAAACAATCAATGATCAAAATAATTTTATTGATGATTAATTATTTTTTCACATGGTACTGACAGACACCGTGTCTGACTGACATTTTCATTCAAAATAGCAACTGTAATTGACTACCTGGGTGCAAGAACAACCTAAGTCGACGTAGGTTTTGACACCAAGACCGTTCATTGAAGTTTAAAAACTGAATTGCATCTACGAACGAAACCACAATGGACTTTGTAGACTACTCATTTTGAAGGACGATTCTTCCGGAATACGAAGCCCATTTTGTTTTTGCACTAAAATGAACAGGAATCTTTATAATAAATAAAACATGCGCGCTGGCTTAGGTCGTTCTTGCGAAAAACGAAATTTCTTGCGGATATTTGGTCCGTCTCGACACTTACGACTTGAATTTTGTTACTTTTCATGTCGAAACACATATTTTACGCAGTCTCTAAGAATTTGGATTAACCAGTGAAATAATAAATTAGACAGGAAATTAAAATAATTTTTTTTTCCGAAAAATACACCAATTTTTGCAATTAATTAAATAAATAATATGACATAAGGCATATTTTCGGAAATATATAAAAAGGGATTGATGAGCTCTCAATATATTGTAACGTTTTTAAGATAAACGTTGAGTTAATAAGTTATTATGTAGGTTCTCCAAGAGAAATAAAGTGAATCGTAGAGGAATTATATATGTTTTGCAATGAGATTATGTATTCAGAAAATACAGGTCTGCTTCAGTAGTGAGCTAAAGACAGACTGATTTGTTTTACAATAATCGTTGTTGACGCAGCAACCGAGTTTCTTATATTTTAAAGGATGTCATTTATCATATAGGCTACTAGATGGTGTTTTATAAATTGAATAGAATATGGGTGATTCTACCCAATGTAACACTACCCCCCCCCTTAGTAAAAGAGTCGTCCCGACTCTCGAGGTGAGTATAATTAAATTCGTAAGTGTGTAAAATCATCATATGGATCAACAAGTTGCAAATCAAAGTGTTCTATTTGGGAGAATTGGAGCTGTGGCTCAAGAAGTTAAAAGTTTTCCCAAATGCTATCCGGCATTCGCCCTCTGCCTCAAGGTAAACCACAGAAAACCTTGAGGAGATAGTGAATCTAATCAAACCAAAGTGTATAATGTGATAAGTGTAAAATGTTCTTCGAATCTTGGATCGGAGAATCAAGAATCAGGAACCAGGAACCAGGAACCAGGAAGGATGATCCGGAACAAGAAGAAGAATTCCTTAGTCATCGCGTAGAGAGTCCTGCGTTTTGGAAGTGGTTGGAGGGGTAAAGGACCAGGATACAAGAACTCAAGGATTCCTGAGAAGTCCAAAAGGGGTCCAACTCCATACCTCTTCGAAATAAATCAAAAACGACCTAGACAGGAGGACAAATATTATTCTCTTGGGATAATAGATCGTGAATTAGAGTTTTCCAAAACTCTTTTAAAATTCTAGATTTCTTTTAAAATCTTTTTTTTTTTTTTTGAATTGTCATAATAAATTAAATTTTTTTGATAAAGTAATGAATAACTTGTCAAATATAATAAATAGATAACTTAAGGGGACCAGTACAGCTTGGTTTAAGATATTTCAAGTACTCCAGAATCACTTTATTTGTCAACCAAAGTTTATTTTACATCAAAAAGAATATTTCTGCAAAAAACTGTGTCGTAAGGTTTCAGGCACACCGTTGATCCAATCCAGTGTTTCGACGTCTCAACTTCTTCAGACAGGAGTTCCACATCTTATGAACGCGGGGATCTGAAAAGAAAAACACATGTGAAAACTTACAGTCATTTATCTAAAATTTCCAAAATTTGAGCCACTAATTTGCAAATAACTTGGCCAAAATAGACACATTCAAAAATTCCCTCGTTCATATCATGAGGATTTGTCGCCCGAACAAAATGAGCCGTCAAAGACCCCAATCGGAGCAACGGTGCTCCTAAAACCTTACGACACAGCTCCAAAAACATAGTTCTGAGATAAACGAGTTTGAAGTTTTTGCAGAAAAATTGGTATATACTCTTCCGGAGGCTCATACATCAAAAAGTTTGTTGTACCAAAGTTGGATGAAATTTTTTTTTTTTTTTAATTTTCAATTTTCAAAAGGAATTTTTTTTTTTATTGGAAATTTAATTTTTCCTTTTTCTTTTCTGCAAACTATTTTCTCAGAACTCTTTTTTCCCATGTATTTTTTTGTTCCATACATGCTTCTTTCTCTTACTCACTTCTTTAAAAAGCTCCAGCAGCATATGAGGGCCCTGCTGCATCCTCCGCAGACTCATTGCCTTGCCCAATACAACGCATCGCTAGTATGGATCGCCTATTGATTTCATACGCGCTTCGTGTATCATCAATCATAGGGCTACTTTTGAAGATTTTTAGCTGGACACAATTTTCACAAGAGATACCGTATGTTCCACCCAGTCCTCTCAAGCTAACTTCAGTCATAACTATCGACCCACCACATGTCTTGCAAGATAAATGCTCCCGCAGAGCACGGAATAGTGTTTCACGTGAAACAGCCTATAGCCAGCAGAATCGCTAGCCTCGTAGTCGCCACTGATTTTTCTATCCGAAGCTGTTGAAACATGAGTGCTCTGTCCATCAGCCGCTGTTTGCTTCTGCGGAAATGTTTTCGCCCTCTTCTTTGACCGGCCAATGCATCCTTTTGTGCCAACACCAGAACTCCTCTCTCTTCTTTTCATATTGAATATATTGGATATATTTTATATATTTCCTTTCTGTTTTATCAAAAAATCTGTGAACAAAAAGCAAAAAAACTTCGACCGCACACACAGTTCGGCAGAAGCTTAGTGTAGATATTACTATTTTGATTGAATACTTACTTTTAGGTTATAGTTTTCGAAGCACCAAGTCACAACACCCGTACAACGATTACGCGCTATAGATATTAGGTAAATTTATAATTATTTAGTACTGAAAAGTACTGTTTTTATTTATTTATTTCAATTCTAAAACACTGGAAATCGAGCAGACGCTCACGCAACCTCGAAAAGTATTGCACAAGTAATGGCGATCATACACCATGTGATCAATATCGAAATCAAGCGCCAGCGCCACTTGCGCCAAATCGCGATAGCCAAATAACGAACTTTTGACCGTAACTTCTAAACCGTGACGATTTCGTCAAACTCGATTTTTTCACAGACGTAGAAGATCTTTAGGTAACATAAACTGCAAAAAACGAAAAACCAATTTTTTCGAAAATTCAAGCTGTACTGGTCCCCTTAAATCGTTCTATTAAATAGGCGAAATAAATATAAATTGGAGCAGTCTTATCTGGGAGGAAGTTGGGAAACCGGATTAACAGGTCAGGATGGGATGGGTCAGGCTTCCTTCGTGTCGTCTCAGAATTATTTTCATCATTTTAATAGAGAATCCTACTATCAGAATAGCGGGAGCTGAAAAACTTGGGTTATTATTTGTTAACTAAAACATAACCTATATTTAAAGTTTTCCGCTCGGATCCCTTTTATCTATACTCCATTATAAATTGATTATACTTAAACGACGCCTATCGTGATTTTTGTGTATTATATTTCGACGCGATTCGACATTGAATAAAAGCGGGTCAATCAAACGACTTTTATCGGATATTTTAATGAAATTATCTCTAAACCAATGAGAAAATTGTTTAAACGGATGAAGAAAACAATCGCTATGAAGGGGAAGCATAAAGATAGCGTCATTCGTAAACATGTCTTCCTCAGAAGCAGTCGAACTTTGGGAAATGAAACTAATAACGCAGCTTGATTGGAACGATATAGAAAACTTAGAAACCGACCCGTGGTTCGCCAGAGAATGGGGGAAGGTCAAGTGTTTTCGTGGGAAAGGCTTTCTCCTAGTTAATCATGAGCGACTTATTTGTTTGAACTGTCGCCTTTACCCGTGAGTATATTTAATTATCAATAAGAAGGAAAATATTAATGACGTAAAGGAAACGTTGAAACTAGAAAATTGAATAATAAATATCATTCATTTTTTTTTTTTTTTTTTTTTTTTTTTTTATTCCAGTTCTAATACGGTTGTGCCGACGTTCGGGCGTACGGACATTTACCCGAAATTACTAGACTCGATCCACCATGCTCGCATAAATCCTCCCTACTCCTTCGATGAAATGATGGAGTGTTTCGAGTGTCACGTCTCTCTCATCAATGAGAGACCAAAAGAGGAATGCAGCAAATGTTTGAGACTTAACGGCCTTATCCGCCGCGTCGTAGCGGAGCGAGTATCAAACCTCGCCCAAATTTGGTAGCTTGTATACCATTATACCTTGGATACCATTATTTATTACCGTTTTTAATAATAAAATTTCTATATAACCCTATTCGTTCCCCCTTTTTTTTTTTATATATGTGTATTTTTATTTTATTGTCTTTTCATAATCGGATCCATCGTTTCTCGATCAGTTACGAATCTATCTAAATTTTTCCGCATCGTTCCGAATCTATCCGAATCTACCCGAGTCATTCCGAGTTATATCGTATCCGTTCCGAGCTCCCTCTGAGTCTATACTAGAAATCATATGGCTTCATAACCTCACAGAAACTCATATACACGTCGTCTGCGGAAGCTTCGGCGTCTAAGATCAAGACTGGTGCTGGAAGAGTCGCAAATTTCTTTTCAACTAACCAATCTTCGTGGACTTCATGAAGAACTTTCAAATAATCTAAGGGAATACCGTCTTCCTCGGAACGAGCGCGTGAATTTACTCGCGAAAACGACTCTTCTGGAGATAACCTCAAATAAACAATGAGATCTACTTCATACGCCGGAGACTCGGTGGTTAAAACCCTAACATTTTCCATTAATAAGTGAGCTTCGAGATTCTCAAAATCTCCCATCCTCCGACGCGTCTCTACAAAGCAATTACAGCTATAAATGGACCTCTCCATTATTTTATTAGGTAACGCGGTTTTGATTAAATGTCTATTTCTCATTGTCATTGCGGCGTGATGTTGGAAATGGTACGCGTATTTATGAGGATCTTTAATGTGTGTGAAGTTGGCCCAGCACTTTTCGAAAATATTGATTATAAAAATTGTGCCAGTTTGTGCTGAGGGTGTGCTAACGTGTGCCGTAAACCCGCCCTTTCTAACTTGACCGGTTTCCCAAAAAATCTTAAAAATCGAAAATCTGATAAGCCCAGCACTTTTGAGATATATAAAAAAAAAAAATTGTGCTAGATTGTGCTACATTTGTGCTAACTTGTGCCGCACTTCATTTTTTCAAAAAGTTCACAATAGGAGAAAAAAAAACAAAATCGTTGAGAAAATCGAAAAATTCAACGCACAGCCTAGACCCTTCAAGATTTTGTAATTCTCTCGATTGTGCTGAGTTGTGCCGCACTTGTGCTGAGTTGTGCCGTGCTCCGTTTCTCACAAATTCGGATAGAGTCAAAAAAATCCGGGAATATCATCGAGAATATCGAAAAATTCAACGTACAGCCCAGACCCTTCGAGATTTTGTAATTCTCTCGATTGTGCTGAGTTGTGCCGCACTTGTGCTGTGTTGTGCCGAGTTGTGCCGTGCTCCGTTTCTCACAAATTCAGATAGAGTCAAAAAAATCCGGGAATATCATCGAGAATATCGAAAAATTCAACGTACAGCCCAGACCCTTCGAGATTTTGTAATTCTGTCGATTGTGCTGAGTTGTGCCGCACTTGTGCTAAGTTGTGCCGAGTTGTGCCGTGCTCCGTTTCTCACAAATTCGGATAGAGTCAAAAAAATCCGGGAATATCATCGAGAATATCGAAAAATTCAACGTACAGCCCAGACCCTTCGAGATTTTGTAATTCTCTCGATTGTGCTGAGTTGTGCCGCACTTGTGCTGAGTTGTGCCGAGTTGTGCCGTGCTCCGTTTCTCACAAATTCGGATAGAGTCAAAAAAATCCGGGAATATCATCGAGAATATCGAAAAATTCAACGTACAGCCCAGACCCTTCGAGATTTTGTAATTCTCTCGATTGTGCTGAGTTGTGCCGCACTTGTGCTGTGTTGTGCCGAGTTGTGCCGTGCTCCGTTTCTCACAAATTCGGATAGAGTCAAAAAAATCCGGGAATATCATCGAGAATATCGAAAAATTCAACGTACAGCCCAGACCCTTCGAGATTTTGTAATTCTCTCGATTGTGCTGAGTTGTGCCGCACTTGTGCTGTGTTGTGCCGAGTTGTGCCGTGCTCCGTTTCTCACAAATTCGGATAGAGTCAAAAAAATCCGGGAATATCATCGAGAATATCGAAAAATTCAACGTACAGCCCAGACCCTTCGAGATTTTGTAATTCTCTCGATTGTGCTGAGTTGTGCCGCACTTGTGCCGAGTTGTGCCGAGTTGTGCCGTGCTCCGTTTCTCACAAATTCGGATAGAGTCAAAAAAATCCGGGAATATCATCGAGAATATCGAAAAATTCAACGTACAGCCCAGACCCGTCGAGATTTTGTAATTCTCTCGATTGTGCTGAGTTGTGCCGCACTTGTGCTGTGTTGTGCCGAGTTGTGCCGTGCTCCGTTTCTCACAAATTCGGATAGAGTCAAAAAAATCCGGGAATATCATCGAGAATATCGAAAAATTCAACGTACAGCCCAGACCCTTCGAGATTTTGTAATTCTCTCGATTGTGCTGAGTTGTGCCGCACTTGTGCCGAGTTGTGCCGAGTTGTGCCGTGCTCCGTTTCTCACAAATTCGGATAGAGTCAAAAAAATCCGGGAATATCATCGAGAATATCGAAAAATTCAACGTACAGCCCAGACCCGTCGAGATTTTGTAATTCTCTCGATTGTGCTGAGTTGTGCCGCACTTGTGCTGTGTTGTGCCGAGTTGTGCCGTGCTCCGTTTCTCACAAATTCGGATAGAGTCAAAAAAATCCGGGAATATCATCGAGAATATCGAAAAATTCAACGTACAGCCCAGACCCTTCGAGATTTTGTAATTCTCTCGATTGTGCTGAGTTGTGCCGCACTTGTGCTGTGTTGTGCCGTGCTCCGTTTCTCACAAATTCGGATAGAGTCAAAAAAATCCGAGAAAATCATCGAGAATATCGAAAAATTCAACGTACAGCCCAGGCCCTTCGAGATTTTGTAATTCTCTCGATTGTGCTGAGTTGTGCCGCAATTGTGCTGAATTGTGCCATGCTCCGTTTCTCACAAATTCGAATAGAGTCAAAAAAATCCGAGAATATTATCGAGTAAATCGAAAAATTATCGCCTTGTCGAAGTCAAGAATGATAATGACATAACCCACTTTCATTCACAGGCAAGCAGTAGAAGTTCGTTAGAACATGGTACATGTGATACCGTTTCGTGATTGTTTTCGATTATGAGATTTTTTCAGCGTTTACGTATCTTAATAATTTGATGATTATTCATATTTGTATTGTTAATACCTGCCTGTTTCGACAATAAAATCGATTCAGATTTCTCATGAATTCAACACTTAATAACGAGATTTATTATCAGTTCCATTCGTTTCCTTAACAATCCTGAAAAAGGCACTTCACACCATTACGAAAAGGCAGGCTTCATTATAAAATGAGTGTCATTATGAATCCTGCACTAAATATCTGTGTACCCACTCTCAGCGTAACCCAGAACCAACGACGGGGACGTGGTGGGTTTTGGTTCCGCTTTTTTTTTTTAGTGCTTTTGTATTTTTTTTTTTTTTTTTTTTTTTTTAATTTTTTGTTTAATTTCCAATTTTTTTTTTTTGTTAGTGTGATAAAATTTTTATCTACCCGTTATATTTTAATTTGCATTATGCAACTGCGATAGGATATTTATAGAGATTCTGTTATATACCTGTATAAAATGTTATAACTTATAATAATATGTTAATGCCCCATATATATAAGATAATCTGCCACATCATGAAATCCCGAAACTTTTTCATATAACCATTATTAGATATGAATATTAAATGCTTGCTGCTTATTTAGGATTGCAGAACTTGTTTATCAAAACTATCTTAAATATCACTGTATCACTTCGACACAAATAACCCATCTAAAGTAGTAAAATAGTACGTACCAGTAATATCAAACATTAATAGTTATTTATTCGGCCCCTTGGTTATTTTGTTTGACGTTTTTATATGTATATTAATGAAAAATTATATTATTATTATTAATTATATAATATTATTATATTATTATTATGAATATTATCATATTTATTAATGAAAAAAATACATTCTTTTCTACATATATTATATTCAGTATATGTATGTAAAAACCTTTTCTGTGATTTTTGTTTTATAAGAATATTTTACACTACCTGGTTATGGGTTGTACACGTTTATTATTATTATTTGAAATATCACTCCAGCATGAATGACCTATCACTATAAAAAATTACAGTAAATAATAATAAAGCTCGTAATAAAGTGCGTGTAATATCAGTAGTTATTTATGGCGAAGATGACTTGTCAATAGAACGACAAATCAAAATCAAAAATAGAAATAAGAATAGAAAAATATTGATCACGTACGATATAAAGTCTAAGATATAACTTTCAGCTGCACGAAACTTCCTAATCATTTGTTCGATTGGTCGGAGCTCATATTTCATACTTTGAATTGTAGTGTTCAACTAACAGATCAGTTTGTCCCAATTCTCGAAAACAACTATCAACTACGCTGAAGTAATATCTGTAAAATAGTCAATGGCTGCCTAATAAGATTAATCAATGAAAAGTATGAGCACGCCTTGCATTACGCCAAAGCGTAAACTATTAGGTATGGTTCAACTGAAAATGAATCCGACTTGGACGCAATTTTACGTTTCGTATCGTCAAACTCAAGCCATTTTGTTCCCTGGAATGAATATCCTACATAATGCCCGGATCTTCTGCCCTGTCCTCCATAACGTACAACTACTCCAGCTAGCGAAAAGGACTTCTTTTCGAGGTGTAAATATTTTTCAAAATCAGCAAGGCTGCACTTCTTTTTTAGACCAAGCTCGGTGGGATCGCATTCCACTACAATTTGCGATCCGTACGTCAAAGTTGTTTCTTTTTCCTGGCCACAGCACATTGATTTGTGATTCGGCATACCGTCCGTTATCGCCTCGCCAAGCCTGCCCAAACCATGGTTTGCTATTATATTTACATTTATAGGCACAATAGGAGATTTTCTTATTGTTTCGCTAGAACAAACGTGGCACACTTTCTTTTCCTGGTAGCTGGGATCATCTACTAGCATGTATTGCGCTACGTTACCAATGCTTGAATAGCAATCAACAGTCCACACGTTGTTTTCAACCGTCGATTGAAATTGTCGCATTTCACTCAGCAGCAGAGCTCTTTCTTTGTAAATTTTGGCACTGCAACCATCTTGCAGAAAATTTCTCAAAAAACGCATGAACTTGGAATCAGACTTCGATACCTCTTCTTGAAACGTATCGCTTACGCATGCTCCAGCCAGTATAGATGTTATACTGTCAAAGCCGCACGTGTTTTTGACAACAAGCCTATATTTTTTTAGTTTCATCGGCGGGCGTATGTTGCCGTTTTCTAGATTAGCCAGCCCAAGACGACTTTTTTTTGTAAAGCTGGTGAGTTCAAATTCTGGACATGCGTCTAGGTACGTTTTTCGCTTCGCTCCACGTGACGGATTCTTATTTCTCCAGTTGTGTTCAATGTCCAACTCATGGTTTTCACCAATGAGGAGAGATGAGTCATGGCTTGTTTTTTCTCCGATGGTGATTGCTTTCACGTCAAGAGTACTGCTGTATGATTCGTGATTGTCCAACTCGTGGTTTTCACCAATGAGGAGAGATGAGTCATGGCTTGTTTTTTCTCCGATGGTGATTGCTTTCACGTCAAGAGTACTGCTGTATGATTCGTGATTGTCCAACTCGTGGTTTTCACCAATGAGGAGAGATGAGTTATGGCTTGTTTTTTCTCCGATGGTGAATGCTTTCACGTCAATAGTACTGCTGAATGATTGGTGATTGTCATCGGTATCTGGTATAGTTTCCGGTACCTTGTTCACCAGCTCTTTGTCATCATCAAGGGCAATTGGAGTTGAACTTGTCGCAGATTCTTTTATGCTATGGATGGAGCAAGATGTATCTTTTTGCGGGCTTTCATTTTGCATTGCCCAATCTTGGGATGCAACAGCTAGCTTTGCCCGACCATCGAACGACAACAAATGCGTAGCGACATACTTGTCTGCCCTCATCGGTCGAGATTCGTTACGTAACATAATATGCTTCACGTCGTTCATTTCGGATTCCACAGGTGCTGAGCTCAGATTTACTTTACCGTATCCAAAAACTGGAATCATTACGCCTGTATATAACGGAAAATAGTATAATAGAGTCTTCAATTTTTTGCATATTTCTGGGACGTAATATGGGTTCAGCTGATCTCCTGTACCCGACGATGCTACTGTATGGCGACATTCGTCTATTACACCATGAGCCCAGGTCACGACGTTACAATCGTCCAATGTAGTATCATCATCAATATAATCGTCGTTGTCGAGAAGTTCTTCTGGGATTTGTGAATCATCGAAACCTTTGATCTTTCCGGTAATCATGGAGCGGGCGCATTCAGCTGGCACATTCTCTCCTAGACTGTCTTTTCCTACGTCTTCGCTGATAGACAGAATGGCAATACTTTTTGCTAATTCCACAAATCGAGCAAAGATTGTCTGCTTTGTTAGCAATGCTAGGGCAAAGAGATAAAATTTCTTAACTTTAGGGTTCTTCAGTGATGAAAAAAATTTCCACCGCGACAAGAAATGCATATAGTGACAGATATCCAACCGTATGAAACATTTAGGGACCTTTATTCCGGATTCATTCAAAAGTAAAGCATAGCACGTTGACAAGTAAGCCTTCAGACTCACGCTTTGACCAAAGGCCTTTGCAATGGCATTGAGCAAAGCTTTATCAAAGTCGCATACTACTGTTGATGGAAGGGGAAATCCGGATTTCTGTTTTTCACCAACTCTCAGAAATTCAAAAAGCCAATACTGAATGGCATTCACATTTTGGGCGGCGCTCAACATTTGAAAGACAGGCATTTTATAAGTCCCGGTATCGACAAGTGCCTGGTACAGATAAATGTGTGGACTTTGTTCGCCATTTGGTAATAGTAATTTTTTGACCAATGAGCCAGTGGCATCGATATACACAACATCATGGTTATCCATGTACACCGCCATTTGTGTGGTGGTCCAATAGTGGACAAAGAATGGATCGTGACCTATAGCATGTATAGACCCCGCATAGTCAGTGTATTTCATATTAGTTAAACTTGAGATCGCACACGTGCCTTTCACTTTCAAAAATTTATCCCGTCTCTCCTGCCTTCCTTTCCGCAATGTCGCAGGCCTATAAAGATTCGGAGGTTCGCTGTCATACATATCCATGTTATCTCTAGCAAAATTTCGGCGCCAAATTGTAGCCGACGTAGTTGCCAATGACTCTGTCACCTCGATTCTTTTTTCGCCGTTCAGAGGGCGTTTCTTAACGTGTTCGATCGATGGATCGAACCCTGCCACACAGCACTCCATCTGAACATCAGCATTTTTTGAAGGCTTATTAGCAGTAATACCTGTCAAAGTACACTTACAATGTGGGCAGTAAGCGTATACCGTGACGTAGATTCCAGTTTCGGAAACCGTACACCGCTTGAACATGAAGGGACATGGTAATTTGGTCTCTTCGAACACGAGTTCGAACACCGCGTTTGTCCATCTACCACGACGCAAAGTGGAATACTTACGTTGGACCTTAGCGGTCGACTTGTATATAACTTTTTCGGAATCTATATCGTGCCAAATTTTTAGTGGTATTTTGATAGAAAAATTTATGTTCGTCCCTTTTTTTATTCGATTAAAGGATTCATCATCCTCGATAGATGATGATGTTACATTTATGGGCCATTGTAAATCATGATATTGAAGAAGTGCGTCATGAACGCCGTATCTATTTACAAGTATCACGGTGTATATGTACTTCGGTGACATTGCTTCTCCTAATAGTTGGCTGATTTCCGTGTACACATAAGCTTTGGGGGGAACGGGTCTTCCATCATCATTTAAAACGTGTCTGAATTTTGGACTCAAGAGCTGTTTTAACAACTCCTTTATAGGAGGCATTTTGTAAATAATAATCAGAATTCAAGCTAAAGAATGAAGCAACGCCAGACAACTTATATGCAACAACACAGAAACCGAAGAATCAGACACGATAGAGAAGGAAATAACGCCAGACAAGTCATGAATTATGTAACAGACAATCCAAAGATTACTGTAACATGAACCCTACGATGACCAACAAGCGTATAATTTATCACTTAGCCAATTTCTTGTACAACTTTAACTGCGGGAAAAGTCGCCGCCTAGTGGCGTTGAGCAAAATCTCGCCTGTGAAGTACCCAATATTCTGCTAGATGGCCGGTGCCTCGAGGCTCATGTAGATGTAGAGCGGATCTAGGTATGTATAAGAAAGTGTGGTTAAGGTGCCACAGTAGTGACATGGCCTATATGTTGTTGCGAAAACTGATCGCAAAGAAAATATGTGGGTTTACGAGAGAAATGAAGCGAATCAAACGTTGGATTATGGATCAAATAAAAAGAGTTATATTTCGAGTGATAGGTCTGTTTAGTACAAAGACTGAAACAAGACTCGTTGTTTATAAAAAGTGAATCATAATTGACAAATATGACAATAGACAAATGCTGTATGTTAACATCTTTTCTTTGAGATGACTACTAGACCATGTGAACTACAAATGAGGGGTGTATCAACCCCCGTAACTATATATTCTGTGACGTCAGAAGAGTGAAATACGAGGTATTTCGTTGACAAATTGAGCCTGAACGGGGAAAGATATCCGACGGGAATTATTTTTTCTTGAAAGTAGCTTAAATTAAACTGCAGGGCAATTGCTCAGTGGTTTACAGCGTAGATTACCCAGTACTGTGTATTACGAATAAACGAAAATGAAATTACGTTTATTCACCTCTCAACTGTAATCGCCACTTTATCGACCTGAGAAGCGGGCATAAAGTAGCATATTATTCCCT
Organism: Tenthredo livida; assembly: GCA_963992785.1. Classification (NCBI taxonomy): domain Eukaryota; kingdom Metazoa; phylum Arthropoda; class Insecta; order Hymenoptera; family Tenthredinidae; genus Tenthredo; species Tenthredo livida. Next base: position 20,506,132 of record OZ023064.1, read on the forward strand.
CTTATACTTTTGCGGGAAAAAATGTTACATTATTCCCACAAATCCAAATTTGCGGGCATAATGTACATTATTCCCGCAAAGTTGATAAAGATTGATGAAGTGGTTACAGTTGAGGAGTGAATAAAACATTGTATGCAACATGAGAATAAAGTGCATCATTCCCTCGGGCTTACTGCCCTTGCGAAAATTCCCTTGGGTGATTACTGCCCTCGCTTCGCTCAGGCAGTAAACTCACCCTCGGGAATTTCGTTCGGGCAGTAAACTTGCCCTCGGGAATAATCTATCACTTTATTCCCACGTTGTATAATGTACTATTATACACATTTTCGCCGCATCTAGGAGATAACACTTTATTATAATACTAGTGCGGAAAGTTGGTGATTCCCGATAAGTGTAAGGTTTGCAGCACAAGCCAAAGGCGAGTGTTGCAATCACACAAGATCAGAAAAAGTTTTTCCGTCGAGTATCGTACAAAATTTTACTGCATAAGGTGTGAAAATGGGGGTTTTATGCACGCGAAGCGTCCATAACCATAACGTCCATTATCACACTGAGTGGAGTAAAATAATTTTTGATGAATCGCGAAGATTCAGTTGCATTAGAAATCAAGTCTTCGACAAGCATAACGATTATAGAGAACTGAAATCAGGAAATAAAGTTGAAAAACTTTACGAACTTCATTTAAAATTACTTGTCATTTAGACGAATATACAGGGTGTTTCTTTCGACTCTGCACATACTGATAGGGTGTGTAGGGGCTGCCTAGACAAGCATTTTGAGGTAGGACACCCAAGGTCGGAAGCTTATCCTAACGGCTGTGGAGGGCTTTGAAGATTTTGGTACCACGCGCTTGTACCGCGCACTTTTCGTAGTGTAATGAATCAGATGTAATCACTTTCGAACCAACCTTTCATTCAGCCGTAGACAACAGTACACAGTTCATGCGTGAAATCAGCAAAACGATAAACTTGGTAATAACAAAATAACAAAACTATTTCTGGTGCTTATAAACAGAATCTGGAAAAGTTATGGAAAACGAAAAGCCCAAGTGTGCAAAACCTGAATTCGTTTTCCATAACTAGGCAGCCCCTACGCACCCTATCAGTATGTGCAGAGTTAAAAGAAACATCCTGTGTAGTATATGGGGCTTTCCCCGTCACATTTACCCCTTTTGTACCTCACCCCCTTCGATTTGGATAATTTTTTAGTATGATGTTGCAGCCGACCCAAAAGGGTCTCTGAATTATTTTCAGATTTTTTCAACGGCCGACGAAATTCAAAAAAAAAAACGAACAGCCAAAACGCTATTTTTAAAAATCTGAAAGAATTCACACTGATTTCATAATTTAAAATATAATTTGTAAGCATGACACGATAATGGGATCTCAATATTTTCTATTTTTTTCGCAAGTTTTTAGGTTCTCCATGTCACAGAATTGGAGTTTTTATCTTTCAAATCCGTCATAACTTTCTCAAATATTGATGGATTTCAGAGTTTTTCTGGAATTCAGAGAAATGGAAATCCATCGGAAAGATCGAATCATGTTCGGAAGGTCGATCTGTCGGAGGATCTCGAATCTTGATGCTTGTTGTCGCTACTGGAGCGGTACGAAGAGTACAAAATGATACTGCGATAAATAAAATTAGTGCTAATTAGTTGAAAAGATGTTCTCTATTGATTGTTTCTTCATTTTATTGCCAAGTGCCCAGGCGCGGACTGGGCCGCCGGGACACCGGGCATGATGCCCGGTGGGCCGGTGGGTCGGTGGGCCGGTAGGCCGGTGGCAAACAGATCATATGTGGATCCATGAAATTTGGGCCATTATTTGCTCACGACATTCCCCATCTCTGCGTTACCCGGAACTAACAACGTGGACGTGTGGGGATTTCTGATTCCTTTTTTTAACCGACTTCAAAAAAGGAGGAGGTTCTCAATTCGGCTGTATTTTTTTTTTTTTTTTTTATGTTTGTTACCTCATAACTCCGTCATTTATCAACCGATTTTCAAAATTCTTTCACCATTCGAAAGAATATAGTTTCAGATTGGTCCCATATAAATTTAAACAAAATTGGTTAAGTGATTTGGTTTTTAAATTGAAATAACTGATGGAAAAAATTAAAAATAAATATGTTATCCACGTGAACGAAATTTCGCGTCTTTCAATGAAACCGGAGGTTAGGCACTGGAACTTCGTAATATTTCAATGATTAAATAATGAATAATAATGAATAATAAATATAAAAAAGCAAAAAATAAAAAGATTTTTTGAAAAGAAAAAACCGACTTCTAAAAAAAAATGGCAAAAAGAAAAAAAGAACTTACAAAAAAAATTGCACTAAAAAGTAAAAAATAATTGCGTCAATAATATACAATTATTGTTATTTTTGGAGTCGGTGCCAGCCAAGCTGGTAACAAACTTGTATTGACGAAGTAGCGGAGTACGAGTAGGTATACTTCGTTGACGATCGTCTCCGATTTTAAAATCTTCGATTCGCTTCTATGCAATAGGTTTTCCTGTAATCTCTAATTGCAGTCGATTGTAGTTTCTCGCGGCTTGAAACCGCGTTGAGGTGTTGACATTCATTATACACGACATCAGTATTGCTACATTGTCGTATTAATGTGATTTCGAATATATTTTGTAATTTTGGCTGGCACCGACTCCAAAAATAACAATAATTGTATATTATTGACGCAATTATTTCTTACTTTTTAGTGCAATTTTTTTTGTTAGTTCTTTTTTTCTTTTTGCAATTTTTTTTTAGAAGTCGGTTTTTTTTTTTGTAAAAAATCTTTTTTCTTTTTTCATTTTCAATTTAAAAAAAAAAATTTTGACGTTTTTTTATTTTGTTTTTATGTTATTATCACTTTCTGGCGTGCAGAATATTAACTCAACAAAAATATTTCCCTTACATGAGCCGGTTTCATCAATTTGCCCGGGCCGGTTTCATGACGCCAGTCCGCGCCTGCAAGTGCCAACTGATTTAACTTTGAAAGCCTTATATATTCTCGGATTTTTTTGACTCTATTCGAATTTGTGAGAAACGGAGCACGGCACAACTCGACACAACTCAGCACAAGTGCGGCACAACTCAGCACAATCTAGAGAATTACAAAATCTCGAAGGGTCTGGGCTGTACGTTGAATTTTTCGATATTCTCGATGATATTCCCGGATTTTTTTGACTCTATCCGAATTTGTGAGAAACGGAGCACGGCACAACTCGGCACAACTCAGCACAAGTGCGGCACAACTCAGCACAATCGAGAGAATTACAAAATCTCGAAGGGTCTGGGCTGTACGTTGAATTTTTCGATATTCTCGATGATATTCCCGGATTTTTTTGACTCTATCCGAATTTGTGAGAAACGGAGCACGGCACAACTCGGCACAACACAGCACAAGTGCGGCACAACTCAGCACAATCGAGAGAATTACAAAATCTCGAAGGGTCTGGGCTGTACGTTGAATTTTTCGATATTCTCGATGATATTCCCGGATTTTTTTGACTCTATCCGAATTTGTGAGAAACGGAGCACGGCACAACTCGGCACAACTCGGCACAAGTGCGGCACAACTCAGCACAATCGATAGAATTACAAAATCTCGAAGGGTCTGGGCTGTACGTTGAATTTTTCGATATTCTCGATGATATTCCCGGATTTTTTTGACTCTATCCGAATTTGTGAGAAACGGAGCACGGCACAACTCGGCACAACACAGCACAAGTGCGGCACAACTCAGCACAATCGAGAGAATTACAAAATCTCGAAGGGTCTGGGCTGTACGTTGAATTTTTCGATATTCTCGATGATATTCCCGGATTTTTTTGACTCTATCCGAATTTGTGAGAAACGGAGCACGGCACAACACAGCACAAGTGCGGCACAACTCAGCACAATCGAGAGAATTACAAAATCTCGAAGGGTCTGGGCTGTACGTTGAATTTTTCGATATTCTCGATGATATTCCCGGATTTTTTTGACTCTATCCGAATTTGTGAGAAACGGAGCACGGCACAACTCGGCACAACTCAGCACAAGTGCGGCACAACTCAGCACAATCGACAGAATTACAAAATCTCGAAGGGTCTGGGCTGTACGTTGAATTTTTCGATATTCTCGATGATATTCCCGGATTTTTTTGACTCTATCCGAATTTGTGAGAAACGGAGCACGACACAACTCGGCACAACACAGCACAAGTGCGGCACAACTCAGCACAATCGAGAGAATTACAAAATCTCGAAGGGTCTGGGCTGTACGTTGAATTTTTCGATATTCTCGATGATATTCCCGGATTTTTTTGACTCTATCCGAATTTGTGAGAAACGGAGCACGGCACAACTCAGCACAAGTGCGGCACAACTCAGCACAATCGAGAGAATTACAAAATCTTGAAGGGTCTAGGCTGTGCGTTGAATTTTTCGATTTTCTCAACGATTTTGTTTTTTTTTCTCCTATTGTGAACTTTTTGAAAAAATGAAGTGCGGCACAAGTTAGCACAAATGTAGCACAATCTAGCACAATTTTTTTTTTTCATATATCTCAAAAGTGCTGGGCTTATCAGATTTTCGATTTTTAAGATTTTTTGGGAAACCGGTCAAGTTAGAAAGGGCGGGTTTACGGCACACGTTAGCACACCCTCAGCACAAACTGGCACAATTTTTATAATCATTATTTTCGAAAAGTGCTGGGCCAACTTCACACACATGGATCTTTATACATCATCTCCAGGAGATTCTCGCCAGCGACATTACGATATTCATCTAAGGGTTCAAGTAAAGTGAGGATATTCTTATCATTTAAAAATCTTTTAGTGAAAGTCGTTTTACCACATCCGATATTCCCTTCTATGATTATCGTTAAAGGTCTATAATTTCTTCGTTTAATCCCGTAAGGCAGTTCCTCGGACCACCTGGAAGAATCCAATGAAAAGGTTTGATCATCCTTTTGGAGAGAGAAGTCATTATCTATAGGTTGGCTTTTATCTAGATTCAAAGAACGAAGATTTTTGATTTTATTATCAAGGGTAAGTCCATTCGATTCATAAGGGGCCAGGCGATCCAAGTGAACCACCTTAGGGCTAGTGCGAGTAGAGCGTTGGATGCGATAAACCACGCTATTTATTTTATCAATTATCGTGTAAGGGCCCTCCCAATTTGATTGTAATTTCGGACATCGTCCTTTTTCCCTTCTGGGTTGAAAGAGCCAGACTAAATCTCCTGTATCAAATGCAAGATCCCTAGCTCTAATATCATAATGGGCCTTCGTCCTATCTGAAATAACTTGTATCCTTTCCCGTGCGAAATTATGTATTTGTTCCAATCTGTCCCTTAGAGTAGAAACGAAATCGGTTTGAAGAGGATCTGGCGATGGAATAGGTCCCTTATCTAAATCTGAAGGTAAACGAAGATCTCTTCCCATAAGCATAGAAGCTGGAGACTGTTTCGTCGTCTCGTGTACAGCTGATCTATAAGAAAGAAGAAATAGAGGAATCCACTCGTCCCAATCTCGTTGACTTTTGTCTACGAAAGAAGCTAAATAACTCAAAAGGGTTCTGTTCAAACGTTCCACCATTCCATCAGATTGAGGATGAAGGGGGGTTGTATGAGTCTTTCTTATTCCTAGAACCTTAGATATTTCCGTCATTAAAATTGACTCAAAGTTTCGACCCTGATCCGTATGCAATTCAAGGGGAGCTCCATATCTACAAACAAAGTCTCTTACAAATGTTTCGGCAACAGTCTTTGCCTCCTGATTAGGTATGGGAATGACCTCGGGCCATTTAGTAAAATAATCAGCAATAACTAGGGCATATTTATTTCCAGATCTAGAAAGAGGCAACGGCCCAAGGACATCCATAGCCACTCTCTCGAAGGGTGCTCCGACGTTGTATATTTGTAGGGGACTTCGACCCTTGTTGCGTGGACCCTTTTTCGCTATGCAGACCTTACATAACCTACACCAATCATCCACGTCCATCCTACTACGAGCCCAGAAGAATCGTTCTCTAATCCGATTTAAGGTTTTATTAGAAGCGAAATGACCACCCGAAGGAGTATCATGATACTGTTTGAGGATTTCTTCCGTCCTGCTCTTTGGTACTAGTAATTGCCATCTGATTTCTTTCATATCTGGAGATTCCCATTTCCCATACAATATCCCATTCATCAAAAAGAGGGAATCCCATTGAGTCCAATAAATTTTTAATTCTTGACTCTTGGCAGAAACATCTTGCCACTCAGGGCGTAATCCAGACTCTTTCCAAGTCTTTACTTGTAACAGAACCTCGTCTTCTTGTTGAGCCTTTCTCCATGGCTCCAAATTTCCTTCAAAAGTTATCGAACGGATCTTAAAGGGTTCGTCTAGTTGTTCGTCTAACTTGGTGCATTGTTTACATTCTATTGATCCTTCGCAGGGTCTTCTGGATAAAGCATCTGCGTTTCCATGAAGTAATCCTGCGCGGTGTTGGATGTCAAAGTCATATTGGCCCAGTCTTTCTATCCACCTAGCTACCTGTCCTTCTGGAGATTTGAAAGAAAGCAACCATTTAATAGAAGCATGATCTGTCCTAATCAAAAACTTTCTCCCGTATAAATAATGATGGAAATGTGTTACTGTTTTTACCACAGCAAGAAGTTCCCTACGAGTAACGCAATAGTTCCTTTCTGTTTTACTAAGAACACGACTGAAATAGCTAACTACCCTTTCGTTCCCATCCTGGATCTGAGACAATACTCCACCTATTCCCGAGAGAGAAGCGTCTGAATCCAGAATGAAAGGATGTTCTACTTGGGGATAAGCGAGAATAGGAGAAGATGTTAAGTAATTTTTTAATTGGATAAAAGCATCCTCGCATTCTTGAGACCATTCGAATTGAACCTTACTACCTGTTAGATGATGAAGAGGTCTAGCTATGGTGGCGAACCCTTTAACAAAACGACGATAATAAGTGCAGAGCCCTATAAAACTTTGAATTCCTTCTTTATCTACAGGACGGGGCCAATCTGACACTTTCTCTATTTTTGCAGGGTCCGTCTTCACCCCTTCTGCTGAGACTATATGTCCAAGGAAGTGAACCTCGCGCTGTAACAGATGACACTTCTTTGGACTCATTTTGAGTCCAGCTTGTTGTAGGCGAGAGAAGACTTCTTTAAGGTTTTCAAGTTGTTCGTCGAACGTCTTTCCATAAACGATTATATCGTCCAAATACACCAGGCACTTCTTTTCTGTTATTCCTCGTAGAATGGTTTCCATTGTTCTTTCGAAAGTCGCAGGGGCGTTACATAACCCAAAAGGCATAACCTCAAAATGCCATAATCCTCCTAAACCGGTTACAAAAGCGGTCTTTTCTTTATCTCTTTCGTCCATTTCTACTTGCCAATACCCACTCTGTAGGTCAATAGTGCTGAACCATTCTGCTCCAGCTATCAAATCGAGAGTCTCTTCAATTCTCGGCAAGGGGTAAGAATCTTTCTTGGTTATGTCGTTTAGCCTCCTGTAGTCGATGCAAAATCTTTTGGTACCATCCTTCTTAGAAACCAGTACGATAGGTGAAGCCCAAGGACTTGAAGATGGTTCTATTACGTTGATGGCGAGCATCTCGTCTACCATCTTCTCTACCTCTTTCCGACCGTTTAATGGCAGTCTTCTAGCTGCTTGTTTAATCGGAGCATTATCTCCTACATCTATGGTATGAGTTGTTAAGGTACTTCTCCCTTTATCGTTACTATTTTTAGCAAAAGTATCCTGATACTCCTCAATCAAAGTTTTAAATTTTTCCTTTTGAATGGAATCTAAGCACGAAGAAGATCTTTCTAAAAGATTCTGCAAGTGTATAGGAAATGAATCTACTTCGTCGCTAGAAAGGTCAATTATCTGAACCTGAGGAAATTGAGAAACCTTTTTTCTGTTAGTAAGAAGAGTTATCTCGTGTCGACCCGATGTTAATAAATTCCCTTCAGTTGAAATTACAAAATTATGCGCGGAAAGAAAGTCAATCCCTAAGATCCCTTCATCCTCAATATCTGCTACATAGACTTTATGTGAAGAATCGATACACCCTATCACATTAATTTGTACTAATACTTCTTTTAAAACTGGAGTTATTTCTCCTGTAGCAGTGCGTAGAGAGGTAAATGGTTGAATAGGGTCAATAGATTTTAAGAGATCCGAACGGACCACTGTAACTTCTGCCCCAGTGTCTATGACCCAGAGGCAGTTAATTCCGTTGATAGTCCCACGCGCATATAAGCCTGTTTGTCTTAGACTTCTTAAAAGAAAATGAGTTAAAATAGGGCTTTCGTTGGGTCGAACACTTGATGACTTTCGCCCTTCTAAATCATCAAAAACTAGTTTTTTTGGTTAGAAGTACCTTGTTGAGTTTCTGAGGATTTTGGAGAATTATTAGTTTTATTTTCGCTATCTTTCCTCCAAGAGGTTTGGTTATTTTGAGAATTACCGTCATTAGATCGAAATACTTTTTCCAGAGAATAGCAACGATTGGCGTCGTGCCCGATTTTTTTACAATATTTGCATATTAGCGGGGGTCTGTCTCCGTAATTCTGTCCCCTATTATAACTATTATTCCTGTTATAATTATTATTGTTACTCCTATTATTATTATTATTTCTATTATTATCATTATTATTATTTGTCTGCTGCCTGGGAGTAGTTTTCTGGGTAACGGAAGTTTTAGTTTGGTCAGTGGAAGGTGTTTCTGTTCCGATTTGACGAACTTTCCCTACCCCCAAATGATGCTTTGTTAAGGCCTCGATTTCCATCCCTTTAGTTACGGCTTCATGGACCGAAGAAGGTCCTGTTAAGCTCAGAGTATGTCTTAGGTCTGGATCCGTTAAGGCGTTAATAAATTTGTCGCAAGCTAACATGTCCCTAGTGGACTCATCACAATTTGGCAAAGCTATTCTCGCTAGTCTTTCTATTTCTACACCGAGCGAAGGAAGACCTTCTTCTTTGCCCTGTTTCCTAAGTCCCAATTGAGTTAAAGATAATTTAGAAATCAGTTGATTACCGATTCTTAGACGTAAGGCTCCGCTGAGTTTATCGTAATTTTCAATATCGGAATCAGCAAGAGTCGATAGGACGGCTAAGGCAGGGCCTCTCAAACTTCCGGCTAGTTGCCCGGCTTTAGTAATTGAAGACCACGAATTAACTTTAGCTATTATTTGGAATTGTCTTTCGTAATCTGCCCACGGTATTGTCCCGTCAAAGAAGTTCACTTTTAGGTTAGACGATTTGGATACAGTCTCGTTATTTATGACAGTCGTGTTGTTTAATTGTTTGTCGCGACTACTCCCGGCGCAAGACAAATTGAGAGGTACAGTGTTATTAATTCTATTTTCAAGAGTGTTATCGCCAGCCATGTGGTCAGCATGGTGTACATTATTTGCGTCCCGAATTGAGTGCTCAATTCGGTCGCTTTGAGGGATGGTACGGGTGTGCGGCGTGAAAGTTGCCGCTCCACCCGTACGTGGTCTACGAATAGTTGGGGAGGGTTCTTCCTCCCCATAATTATGTACAGACCGAATGACTGCTGGCTCAACGACTTCCTCGATCCTCATCGGGGAACGTCTGGGAGTCGAAGTCTGCGAGATCGTTTGCTCCTGCGGTTCCAGGCGTCTCACGAGAAGGGAGAGGGTCGCCTGTTGGGCTGCCAAATTTGCCTCACGATCCGCTCGTTGAGCTGCCAAATTTGCCTCACGATCCGCTCGTTGAGCTGCCAAATTTGCCTCTCTTTCCTCCCTCAGACGAAGAGTCTCGCGTTCCTCTCGTTCCCGTTGAGCCATCAGATTTGCCTCACGTTCTTCACGAAGACGAGTCGTCTCCCGCTCTTCGCGTTCGCGCTGAGCTGTCAAATTTGCCTCGCGTTCTGCTCGGCGCTCTTCCCTTTCTTCGCGTCGAAGTTGGGCTTCGCGCTTTTCTCTTTCTTTTTGAGCCGCGATATTGGCTTCTTGTTGTGCTGCCTGAGCAGCTAGACTTGCCTGTTGTTGGGCGGTTTGAGCCGCTAGGCTTGCCTGTTGTTGGGCGGCCAGAGCTTGAAATAGTCGCTCCATCATGTCGACTTGAGGTGGTATTTGCTGGTTTCCAGCGGGTTCGTCAGTAGAAGCAGTAGCTCGTCGACGAGACATTTCGTTATTCGTTTATAGTAGATTCCACAAAATATTCACTCTATCGGTCTCGGAAAATCCCGATTCTGACACCAATGTAACGTTTTTAAGATAAACGTTGAGTTAATAAGTTATTATGTAGGTTCTCCAAGAGAAATAAAGTGAATCGTAGAGGAATTATATATGTTTTGCAATGAGATTATGTATTCAGAAAATACAGGTCTGCTTCAGTAGTGAGCTAAAGACAGACTGATTTGTTTTACAATAATCGTTGTTGACGCAGCAACCGAGTTTCTTATATTTTAAAGGATGTCATTTATCATATAGGCTACTAGATGGTGTTTTATAAATTGAATAGAATATGGGTGATTCTACCCAATGTAACAATATATAGGGGAGGGTGGGGTAAAATGGACGTGGGGCAAAATGGACCACTGAAAAAAACAGATTGACCATCAAAAAACTTGAGTATGAATATGAACTTTTTTGACCCAAGGGGTCCATTTTGCCCCACCCTAGATAATAACTTAAGGAGTGAAGTATGGCAACCTTCAGACAAAGAAAAAAAAATCGTCCCCCACTATTAGACCCAACAATCGAGTGTCGAAAAAAAAAATCACAAGATCCTATGTTATTCAACCCTTTCGGTCACAGACGCCACTATAGTGGCGTCATTTTATTTTCAGTCTAACAATTTATTTTTTCTTGACATGGAAAAGTAAATATAATACATAATGCCAAATAAAATCGAATTGTGGGACTGAAAGGATTAAACGGGAAACTTCAAATTTCTTTAGGCATCTGTTAGAATTTTGTTTTAAATCTCATATTTGAAGACAATTATTTTTTAATTTCTTTTCTGAAAGTTGCCATGCTTCACTCCTCAAGTTTGTATTTAAGAACCACCCTAATATATATATATTGTAACGTGGCAGATTTTACATCTGTCACTGACCGCGCCTCCACTCGCAAACGTGAGCGACCATGCCGCTGCCGTACCGTAAATTCTTCACCGAAGCGCAAGTCCAACCTTTGATTTTAAGAATACGTGTCTGCCTTAAGTTTTTTTTTTTGTAAAAGCAGGTACCTCCTCGCCAGGATTGCGCTTCGTCGTCGATCGTCGCTGGATCGTCTGGGGGATGTTCTGGAAGCCTCGGCATTAGTACCCGCACCTACGTCATCAGCCATCGTCAACGCAGCCTGGTCACCTGCCGGCCGAGAGAGGGCTGCACCTCCCAGCCTCTTATCGCCTCTAACTCTTCCTCCCGGCCAAAATTCAAAAATCGCCGTTAACGGTGCGGCGAACATGCCGTGTGTGGAAAGGTTTCCCCCACCACTTTTTCGATTTCGGATCGGCGATCCAGGACGACACTCCGTTGCCGACCACCGTCGAATCTACGTCGAGTTATCTATTACCTGTACCTTACCGTTTAGTTTATCTTTATCTTTTGGGGGTTTATCGTATCTTTCTTTTTCTTTTGGGGTTTTCTTTAATTTTCTTTTGGGGTTTTTCTTAGTTTCTTTCCTACGTCTCTTTAGTTTTTTTTTTATTATTAGTTTGGTGTGTGTGCCTTTTTCTTTGGGAACCACCTGGGTTGCGTCCCTGCATAAAGGTAGGCTTTCCGTTCACGACCTCGACCGTCTGTTCGCTACCTCTCTGTTGTTACCGCCGAACGGTTTGAATTCAAGATCCAGCGAGAGACGGGTTGTCGTGGTCGTCTATGTTTTTTTTTCTCTAGACTATTGTAACAACCATTACGTCCATTATCTATTTATCTATCTTTTCTGGACTTGCGCTGCTCGGGGAAGAATCCCCATGCCGTATCTCCTCCGCTAGCTAGAATTTCGGAGATCCCTTTCGGCGAGCGTTAATTTAAGTGATTTAACCCGCTAATAGAGCTAGCTTGCCTATATCTTCCTTTTCTTTCCTGGTTGTATTTATTTCTTTCTGCGGCCTAACCGCCTTCTAAATCGGCGACGTCGGAATTAGATTCCGCCGCTATTTTATTTTGTTACTTTCCTTTTTCTGTTATTTTGGCCTATTAGCTATTTTCTCTGCGTTATGTTTAATTTATCTCACTGTATTCGACCTAACTGGCCTTGCCGTCTTGGTTTATTTATTTATTATTTTTTTTTTTGTATCGTTGCGTTTGAATTTGAATTATATTTCTCTTACCGTTTATCTGTACCGAGTGAGTGTGTGATTTCTACGCCCCCACGTTCCCCTCTCCGTCTACTAGCCGAGTATATTTTGAGTTTTGAATTTATCTATTTCGTAGTGTTTCTCTTTCTGATTAGTATTTTGACTTTTGAATTTAACTGTTCCCTAAGTATTTTCTTTTCCTGATTAACTTTTCTTTTGAATTTTGAATTTAGCTGATTCTTATTGCCTTTCTTCTTCTCTTTCTTTCAATTCACTTTATCTGGCACCTTCGTGTGCCTGGCGCCCAACCTTAGCTTTTGTCTATTTCTATTTTTCTTTTCCTTTTTGTATCGTACCGTTCAGTATCTTTTCGTGACAATACGTTGGGACCTTTTTGAGCGGGATTTATTTTTCTACTCATTTTTCCTCCGGGTAGGAAAATTGCTCGTTACAATATACAGGGTGAGTCCGGTACAGTTGTCCCACGTTAACAAAAAGTTGAATAGCAATTTTGAGTATTCAGTATGATTATATTTATATTTTTTTTTACACAAAATGGACATTTCAACTTCGAGAAGTATTAAATACAGTAACTGAGTAACTGCCACAAACTTGATTTTATCAGGCAGGCGAATGAGCGAGCACAACACTTCAACAGACTCACGCGCTCTATGCAATAACAACCTAAGTAGTGGCGTTAGGTTGTTCTTGCATAGATCGCGCGTGGCAGGGTAGACGCTCCGTGCGCATTGCATACTTAAAAAATACTTTTCACCAAAATGCGACATCCCACAAACCTGAAACTCACAGGGTAGGTAGTTGGGATGTTGTACAACGCGAAAATGGTGGTGGGAGCAAAAACGACCTAAGTCGACTTAGGTTGTTCTTGCACCCAGGTACTCAATTGTAATGTATAATTGAATTGTTATTCAATTACCCATTACTTTGTTAATGTGTAATCAAACTCGATTTAATTACACATTACCACAGTAATGTGTAATTAAAGTTCATTTGATTTCACATTACTTTGGTAGTCGAAGATTACCAAAGTAATGTGTAATTAAATCAAAATTCAATTACAGATTACGAAAGTAATGAGTAATTAAAAGGAATTCAATTACACTCCAACCTCCGCTATTTGACCCAGTCGGGACCGAGCGTTTCTGCTATTTGACGAAAGTAGGGGCCTCCCACTCCTTTTGGACGGTTTTCTGCGCAGCCAGTTCGCGCCACTCCTCATCACTCACCGCCCCGATGTTAAGGGGAACGCTGCCGAATAGTGGGGGTTAAGCCCGTCAAATAGCAGAGGACAAGTGTGGTCAAATAGCAGAGTTCGTCGAAAAGCGGGTGGTTAAATAGCGGAGGTTGGAGTGTACAATTTTCACAACACTGGTCTACAATCCCAATAACCATGAAAATAACTTTTTTTAATTAATTATCTCGTCTGATAAAACTCATATAAGTAGAGCCCGGACAGTAATTTCACAAGAATGCGTCACTGAAATGATTTATCACTGAAAAAAATGATTTGTCCGGATGTGCCCCATAGTGGGGCACATTCGGACAAATGCAGAACTCGGTAAAAACGCGTGGCACATTTTTGCGTTAGTAACAATGTAATTGTACGCGATGCAGGTTACTAGGTGATGAATGTAGATGAAGATGAAATAATTAAGCCACATCTCCGCACCTCTCTGATGTCAGTTTGAATTTTAATGAAAGCAATGAAAACTGCCAAGAAATATATGAAATAATCAAGAAATGGAAACAAGACAAAAATAACAACAACAACAGAAGAAGCAAAGAAAAAAAAAACACACAGATGACTAATAATTGATCTCGACGAAGATTAATGTAAAATAAATAATGAGAAATAATTATTCTAACTGAATATCTGTTTAGTATCAAGAGACTCGGTAGAGTCTCGCGCCAAGTACATTAAAAAAATTTTTTTTCAAGCGCGAGACTCAACGAGTCTTTATACCCGAGAGGCAACTACCCTAACCTATACCGCGAACTAGTATCTTCGTTTTCTTTCACCTCAGAACATACACAAATTAAAACTAATTTAATCTGGGATGTGGGCATGAAAAGCTTTCATTTGAGCCTTAGATCGATCAAATCGGTGTGCGGAGTGCTGAGATATTATTAACTACAGATTCTGATACCCCGTTTCCACGTACAATGTTTGTTCTTCTCCTTAGTGTTCTTCAGACCAAGATTCAGCTAATTCAAACCATTCCCATATAAAATCACTAGACGGGAAACCACACAAAAGTTGTATAGAGTGGCGTAAGTACGAGAGTCACGAGTTAGATGGCGCTGGTATCGCAGACAGAAACCTCAGAAATGTATGCTCTAAGACCTTAGAGCATATAGACATGGAGGGAGCCTTCTGGCTGAAAAGCGTGATGACAAAGACGGGAACAGCGGTGTGATAACCTCTCTCTCTCGTACCGCTTGGCATAGCTCTGACGTGGGTCACGTGACTAGTTTAAATCGACCAATCACATTTTGCCGGAGAGAGCGAGAGGATATCACACCGCTATGTCTATCCTTCCTGCGCTTGCCACTTATGGAACAAGATAGGACTGGCTACCTCCATGTCTATATGCTCTAAGTCTAAGACAGAATCCGTCTGCAACACTAGCATTATTCCATGTTTTTAAATCCATAAGAGAGAGTAGAGTAATGCTTAATACAAAATTTGAACATACATAAACTAGAGAATACCCACTAAAAGCCCCTCAGGTGCGGAAACCTTCCGCCAAGTACATTTAAATGATAGCCACCAACAAAAATGTTTGATAGGTTAATTATCTTAAATCCTACGATCTTGAGCTTTTGAGGTTATGCGAATCGACCGACGTGTAAAATTCATGGTGATAAATAGAATAACAATTGTGAACGGACAAGACTGTCAGGTGACTATTAACTGACTATTACCTCTAAATTTTATTCACCTATACATTGTAGATATGGCTTATTTTCATTTATGAATGCAATTATCAGAAGAAACGGTTTTTTCGGTTCAATTATTTAGCAACTTATCGCCAGAGGAATTCTGACAAGAGAAAATCAAGAGAAAATGATGAAGTCGAAAAATATGAGTATAGCATGATTTGATATAGGGAACGGCACGGAGCCAGACCAAAAAGCCGAGTTCAAAGGTTGGATGGCAACGAATTCCACTTCAAGCTCCATGTTAAGCTCATCTCCGAAAACTCGTCTGCTCAGACTCCAATTGTGAGTCAACATTATGCGTGGATTCCGACGAGTTTTATAATCTAACTCCCTATCATCTAGTCAAAACGAGACTGTCGGTCAACGTTGTGTGTTGGACTCTGATAGGCTTTATTCTACACTCCACGTCAACGTAGTGCCTTGACCTTCGGTGCAGATAGTTTTTTTAATCCATGGATAATGTATATTCATAATATGTTCATAATTTAATGACAAATTTCAATCAATTTCTTACATTCTGGTATGCAACTTGTGTCTGTATGTTCGACTCTATTAAGCTTTCTCCAAATTAAGATTAGTGCTATCACGACAAATGGAATAAAATTACTTATTTATGGATTATTCAATTTTGTAGCGGGTCGCCATATAAGACGAGAGGATGATGAGAGAAAACGCTTGGGTTGCAAAGTATCAGGATAGTGTTATTTGATACGAGAAACGGCAAAAGTCAGACGAAGAGAGCAGAATGCGGGTGTTTGACTTCATAAATTTCCATTCTATGCTCTACGCTAGTCTTGCATGAATAGGCTCAATTCTATATATTTTAATACCTTCTGTTCAGACCCGAATTTGCAGTTGACGTTATGAGTTAGACTTCGACAAGCTTTATGTTATATCTTCGTATCGTCTAGTCAAAACCAGACTAATAAGAAAATGTAAAACATGTGGGAAACATTGAAAATAAAAATGATGATCTATATGACACAATTGTTTTATTTATTTTTTTGATAATACCCCCACCATGATGGCGGTAAGGGTAAGAAAGATTATTAATATATTTTTATCCTCGTTACTTCTGTTCGCCGTCCTTCTTCTTTCCTTTACCCTTACCGCCACCATGGTAGGGGTTCGCCATCTCATATAACATTTCTATTAAATTACGGCGTCTCTGGCGTCGGGCTTGCCATTGCTGGCCAGCCCTCTGCCCACGCCGGGCATTTTCTTCTGAAAAAATGAAAAATACATCATTATGATGAAGAGTTTTGTAGCAAAATCAGGTGAAGCAACTACCGGAGCTTAATTAGCCTGAATGAATCACAGTTCAGAACAATGATCGTTATACTCGTTCAATCAAACTTCATTATGAAAACTACGATATTTCTTCGATTATTAAAATTTGTACTGTATACATCATCAGAGATGATGATGACTGACTTGTAGCAGTTGCTCGCATACCTCAAGTAATCTGTAGAACTCCAAGCTCGTCCCAACTTACATGACTCGATGATATGATAGAACATTTAGCGAAACAATAATTGTCATATTGATAATATGGATATATAAGTGCTTCGGTATATGATTTTACACCGTTTGATGGAAATACATAAGGTTGTCAACTATACCTGCAGCCGCTTCGGCTGCCCCAGCCACCCCGGCTGCCCCGGCCGCCCCGGCCGCCCTGGCTGCCCCGGCTGCCCCGACTACCACGGCCGCCCCGACCGCCCCAACTACCACGGCCGCCCCGGCTGCCCCGGCCGCCCCGGCTGCCCCATTAGGGGCTTGTTGGGCCCCTATAAGCTCTGCGTTCTCTATAAATGAAAGCATACAACCATATTGATGTACTGTATATCAACATCGGGCGAGTTTTCAAATTGTTTGTAATTCAAAGCATTGGATGGCTTGACTAAT
Source organism: Tenthredo livida (assembly GCA_963992785.1). Lineage (NCBI taxonomy): Eukaryota > Metazoa > Arthropoda > Insecta > Hymenoptera > Tenthredinidae > Tenthredo > Tenthredo livida. Next base: position 20,523,277 of record OZ023064.1, read on the forward strand.
AAAATACACAATGAAAATATGAAATTCTTTGTTCATTTGTAGAAATCTCAAATGGTAACGAGTTCGTTCGAATATGAGTTGCCATCATTTATGCATACTTTCTTCTGTCAGATATTGATGTAACATGCATAGGGGACTCTATCGAACCTTCTCCTTTGATAATTAATTAATGATTCAAGTCTAATTATTTAGAAGGGTGTGCGATATATGAGAATTGCTGTACCAGCCACAACTGGCTGATTTGGGGGGATTGGGGGGATCCCCGCTGCCGGTCAAAGAGGATCGACCTCTATGAACCCCTGGTATGGTGGATCTATCAATCAGAACACGAAATTTTATCACAGTGATGTGACAGATTTGTGTATGGGGTTTCGACGGATGTGTCTGCGGATCGAGATTGGCGAAGATTCCTCCGCAGAATTTACTAGAACCTTGTTCGAAACTGGGGTCAAATTTTTTATCTGCTCAACAAATTTTACTTATCAAGACGAACTAAAGAGGGGGAAAAAAAAGTGAAAAGGGGACCACGGGTCGAAAATGAACCCATCAGCATGAAAAAAAATAATAATGTTGAAAAAAATATAGAAAATAGGATTGATCTGCGACCTATGGAGCTTTTTGAACTTTTGTTGAGCTTTATGAGTAGGATGATTGAAAACGAGGAAAATTTCGAACTGTAATTTACGGGACCACGTTTGGGGGTGATTTTCGCCAAACGCGAAGAACCACCTGGCAAAGCGGTAGCACAGAAGCCAGTCACAACCTGCATAGTACAATTTTTCACACTTACGGACAGGATTCGCTCCACTCATTTTCTCACCGGTCTTCGAAGTCGGTCAACTGTTCAACGAATATAAAATACATGCATGAAATTTTTCGAATTCTAGCAGAATTAATAATATTCTAGCAGAATCAATAATATTCTGTGCTAATAATATAAACTTACGGTATCTGTAGACGATGAGGAGATGCACGTGGCACCAATTTCATCAAAGATATGGCCGCAATGACGATACAATTCCCGGGGATTTTCAGCGTAGCCAGAACCATAGACAAACTGGAGGATTTTGAAAGATAGGAGCCCTACCAGGATGCACTGAGTAGAGATTTCATAGTAGTTCAGTCGCTGATTGGTTGGAGGCTAGGGAATCTGGATTCAGTGCGTCCTGGTAGAGCTCCTATTTTTCAATCATCTAGTTTGTCTATGGTTTTAGCTACGTTGGGAATCCCAGGGAATAGTTCGTCATTGCAATCATGTCTTCCGAGTCAGATCCTCGTGCATCGCCAGATAGCGTAAGTTTATATTATTAGCACAATATAATTAATTCTGCTGAAATTCGATAAATTTCATGCACGTATTTTATCTTCGTTGAACAGTTGATCGACTTCGATCTTGACGGCATAAATTTGAACGGAGGCAACTCGGACGGTGATGTCGAATTCGAGGAGTTCGACGCGGAGTTCCCGCCGGTGAATCTGGGAGATTTGCCGGTGTATCCCGTCCGTAAGTGTGACAAATTGTACTATGCAGGTTGTGACTAGCTTCCGTGCTGCCATTTTGCCAGGTGATTCTTCGCGTTTGGTGAAAGTAACCCCCAAACGTGGTCCCGTAAATTACAGTTCCAAATTTTCATCGTTTGAAAACATGATACTCATGAAGGTCAACAAACAAGGGTCCATAGGTCGCAGATCAATCCTCTTTTCTATATTTTTTTCAGCTTTATTTTTTTTTTTTCCTGCTGATGGGTTCATTTTCGACCCGTGGTCCCTCTCTGACAAATCTTCCTCTTGACGAGTAAAATTTTTTGAGATGAAAAATTCGACCCTAGTTTCAAACAACCTTCTAATAAATTCTGCGGAGGAATCTTCGCCAATCTCGATCCGGAGAATCATCTGTCGAAACGGCTACGCAACATTCACTTTCACCTTATACACAAACCTGTCATGTCACTGTGGTAAAATTTCGTGTTCTGATTTATAGATCCACCATATCAGGGGATCGTAGAGGTCGATCCTCTTGGACCGGCGGCGAAGATCCCCCCAATCCCCCCAAATCAGCCAGATGTGGCTGGTATAAATTCTCATATATCCCATGCCCTTCTAAATAATTAGACTTAAATCATTAATTAATTATAAACTCAAAGCTGAAGGTTCGATAGAGTCCCCCATGCATGAATACTCAATATCTGACAGAAGGAAGTATGCATAAATGATGGCAACTCATATTCGAACGAACTAGTTACCATTTGAGATTTCTACAAATTGAACAAGGAATTTCATATTTTCATTATGTATTTTATTAGTCGAACCATCCAATGCTTTTAATTACAAACAATTAGAAAACTCGCCCGATGTTGTTATACAGTTCATCAATATGGTTGTATGCTTATATTTATAGAGGACGTAGTGCTTATAGGGGCCCAACAAGCCCCAAATGTGGCAGCCGGGGCAGCTGGGGCGGCCGGGGCAGCCGGGGCAGCCGGGGCAGCCGGGGCGGCTGGGGCAGCTGGGGCAGCTGGGATGGCCGAGGCGGCTGGGGCGGCCGGAGTGGCTGGAGGTATAGTTAAGAACGTTAGGCATTCTCATCAAATGGCGTAAAATCATATCTTACCGAAGCACTTATATATCTATATTCATATTATCAATATGACAATAATTGTTTCGCTAAATTTTCTGTTATCATTGAGTCATGTAAGTTGGGACGAGCTTGGAGTTGTACAGTTGACTTGAGGTATGCGAGCAACTGCTACGAGTCAGCCATCATCATCTTTGATGATGTATACAGTATAAATGTTCTGAACTATGATTCATTCAGTCTAATTAAGCTCCGGTAGTTGCTTCACCTGATTTTGCTACAAAACTTTTCATAATAATGATATAATTTTAATTTTTTCAGAAGAAAATGTTGCCCCGCGAGGGCAGAGGGCCAGCCATCATCGTTGGCAAGTCAGGCGCCAAAGGCGCCGTAACTTAGTGGCCCTGCTTTATGATCTCGCCAACCCTTACCGCGGTGGCGGTAAGGGTAATGGTAAGAAAGAGGATGACCACAAAAGGGGGTGAAACATATACTAATGTATTTTTTCACTTACCCTTACCCTTACCGCCATCACGGTGGGGTTGTTGTCCAAAATTTGTTTTAAAATAAAGCCACTTGAGTTACGAACATCATCATTTTTATTTTCAATGTTTCCCACATTTTTTGCATTTTATTTATTGAATTATATCACAAGCACAAGACTCGTTACAATCTCGCTTAGTAATAAACGTCGCTCCAGTAACTGTGAAAAAATTGAGAAAGTATAGTAGAATAGATTAGTAGTTTTTTCGGTTCTGGGACAGGACTCTGTTGTCAAGTTAGTCAGAAATACACAAGAATTATAGAGTCCGTCCGAGGGACTTGAGATATTTGAGTGATATCTGTGCTTTTCCCTCATAGTTTCTGTTCATTATTTAAGATAATATTTTACTTATTATTTTTAAGCGAATTATGCAGGCCTTTACTCACAAGGGAAAAAGATTGCTAGATGCAGATATAACTGGGAATAGGAAGAATTTCGAACAAACCGTCAATAACAAAAAAACAGTTCCGAATAGTTCTGGCTAGATTTTTGGGTTCGTAGGGATGAGATCTGCAAATCATCTCAATAGTCCGAGTCGATAGCGATTAGAAATGAATAGTTGGGGGCTTTGAAGAATTTTGAAAAAACTTAAATTGACAAATTCAATGAGGTTGAAGTTCGTAACGTTAATGAAACAAAATATTCGCCAAAAATTCTCAAATCCAAGGCTCGAACGTTCCAAATGGATGAAGAGCGGTGCATAATTCCTCAAATTGTGTAAAACATGTTCATCTCGCATATTTTATAATTCCAACAACATTTGAATCACGTAATATTGCATTTCTTCAACGAATATTCTGTTACGTTAACGTTACGAACTTCAACCTCATCAAATTCAAAGGTATACTGACGATGTTAGCCAGTTCGGGTTTTATCCCGTCTGCCCAGGGCACGCCACGTGGAGGCCATCGTCAATTTATTATCAGCGTCAATGTCATGCTGACCGTGCCCCTTTTTTTTTGTTAATTTTTTTTTTTTTCAATTTTTTTTTCACATTTTTTTGTCATTTTGTTTATAATTTTCTTTCTTCATTTTCTATTCTCATCTTCAATTTTTGTTGTTTCCTTTATGTTCACTCATGCATGCAGAGCATACATGATAACGTGCGGTATTACTGTTCGGTCTCGAACAAACTTCCTGTCTCTAGTCAAGTCGTCATATTCATACCAGTAACTACCTATATACGTCATCGCGGTATAATGTTCTAAGGTCTCAATGTAATTAATAATGCCGCAGAGATGATAAATTCTGTCGTCAAGCGTGACAGATTTTTGAATACTGCTGAGCGTCAAATTCACGTCGCAACACTCGTGATAATTTTTATCCGTCAAGATACTTAGATCCAAGAAAAAATGAGGACCATATATTCGAGTAGATTCCAAATCCGTGTGACACTTCTTGCACTTCCCTGTCGTGTATTTCGTCATTTCCGTATCATTAATAGCATCTTGAATGGTGCCAAGTCCATTTTTTAATATCATATCGACATTGATGTGCAACGTCGGCACCCGCATGGAAAAATATATATTAGAAATATATATGGCTTATATATCAGAAAATGTATAATTCATATATAAGAAGATATATGAATTATGTTTAAAAAATATTTTATTATTGCCGCTTTTAGTATATCGAATATATATATCGTTGTATATCGTATATATATTCGACCATAATATATTTTATATATATTTCATATACTGCGTATATATAATATTTATATGCAATGCATGCCAGCTATCAAATATGATATATTATGATATATAGTTTATATATAAAATATATATTTTCAACTATACTATCTATATAACGTGTATATGACGTGTATATTAGGGTAGTCCTTATTTGGGGTGTTCTTGAAATTTTCTACGGACAAGGCGGAAAAAGTTGGCGAATAAATTTTTTAAAAAGTACTCAAAAGTTGAAGTCTGTAGGTCAACTCAAAGTACTGCCCACAGGGCAGTGAATTTTCCCATTTAATTTACATAGGAACTCGGGCTCAATGCATAACTTTTTTTTTCTCTGCCTTAATAGTGCTTCGAAAAATCTGAAATTTGGCAAACGTCTACCCTATAATCATAGGTACTCCACAAAAAATTGGGCGATTTTCAGCGTTCAAAGTTTCGAAGTTCCAGAACGTCAAAATTGTGCTTCGAAGTCGAAAAATCACCCTTTTTACGTTCTGGAACTTCGAAACTTTTATCGCTGAAAATCGCCCAATTTTTTGTCTAATACCTATGATTATAGGCGATTATAGGGTAGGCGTATGCCGAATTTGAGATTTTTCGAAGGACTATTAAGGCAAAGAAGAAAAAAATAATGCATTGAGCCCGAGTTCCTATGTAATTTAAATGGGAAAATTCACTGCCCTGTGGGCAGTACTTTGAGTTGACCTACAGACTTCAACTTTTGCGTACTTTTTTTCAAATTGATTTTCAAACTTTTTCCGCCTTGTCCGCAGAAAATTTCAAAAACACCCCAAATAAGGACCACCCTAATATTCAGCTTACACATGATTAAAATATATAATTCTGAAATAATAAATATGTATAAAATATATATTCCGATCAGCCGTTTTCAACTGTCATGCTTATATATTATTAGTATATTTGTTTTATACTTGCGAATATATCACCGATATACTTTTTATATTTCAGGATAATGTATAACGAAAATATATAATTCTGAAATAATAAATATGTATAAAATATATATTCCGATTAGCCGTTTTCAACTGTCATGCTTATATATTATTAGTATATTTGTTATATACTTGCGAATGTATAACCGATATACCCAGCAAACAAAACCTGCCGTTCAAAGCTGCGTTTCGCTAGACTGACGCCAGATCAGGTTCAGATTTATGGTGGTTGTAACGCCAGATCCATAGACTTCTGTGTCGCTACTTGCATCGGTTCTAGCGTCAATGACTAACGTTACTGAATGACGTACAGCGGGCGCAAATATATAGCCATTCAGTGCTGCCGCCATATCAGCATCTTAGTGTTAGGGTGTGACAGCATTCTAGCGTTATGTGAAAATGGAATACTAGCGTTAGGTCCTAACAGCATATTTGCGTTAGAAACTGGCGGTAGAATGTTGTAAAATCTTCGCGTTGGATTGTGATAGCATTCTAACGTTACGTTAAAACAGCATTCTAGCTTTCGATCTTAACAACATTATAGGTGAGGTTTGAACAGCATACGACCGTTGGATCCTAACAGCATTTTGTCGTCAGAATGTGACGCTACGGTGCTAACAAAAATAAGCGCTAGTTTGCTGTTCCAACCTAACGCTACAATGCTGTCCGAACTAAACGTTGGGCTACACCCTGGTTCACCGTCAAAATGTCCTCATTAATAATATACGAGCATAAATACGATATCTTAATTCTAAAATAAATTAGTCATTAATGAAACCAAACAGACGTGACTGAGGAGAAAAACCACTACTTTTAATAAGGTCGATCTTGCTTTATTAATATTTTCTTATTACTCTGTGGTCTCAGGTACACTTTCATTTATTTTTTTGCTCCGACGCCGCTGCTTAGCGGCGCGGAGGCCGGACGTCACAGCAGCCGAAAACTCGGCCACCGAAATATTCGGATCCCTAAGTCTCCGACTCATAGCTTCTGCAAACATAATAAACACACAGACGTTTATATTTTTTGATAAGCCATGATTCAAATAACTCACTATACATTGCCTTAATGATTCTCGATTTCTGTATGGTAAATGTTCCCTCGTGCCGCCCGTAATAATTAATTTTCGAAGCCAGTTTGTCGTGGATGGCCTCTTTAATCATTAACGCTGCACAGTTGTGTACGGTGGTCCCTCCTAACGTGCTTAGATACTGAATCTGTAAATTAAAGATTTCATAACACATTACAATCTATACAGTAGAACCTCGTTCATCCGGCCGTTGATCAACCGAGTCCACGCGTTATCCGAGGCATCGGACTCATCCAAGCACTCCGCATTAATCTAGGTGTATGCTCGGATAATACGGAAAAACTCGAATATAACGGATAGAGCCGCTATGCCTATGCCGTACGCGCGAAGTATTTTGCGATCGCTACTATGGTGCTTATACATTAGGGTGGTCGTTAAAAAAAGTTATCTTGGATGGGCTTCATTCAGTTCTGAATGTGAATAAAATAATTCTGTGATTTTTTTAGATTTTTTTTTTGACTTCCTTGGGCTCTATTTTCACATGGACTTTTTTTAATTCATAAAAATCCTAATTTAATTTTTTATTTAAGTTTTTATTTAAGTTTTTATCTGATATTGATAGAGGGATTCAACTCTCGAAAATTTTGTGAAAAATAGTGCCTAAATAGTGAACTTAAGGAGGTTGAGTAGTGCAAAATGACTAGCTTTTTATAAATTTATTACGGCATAGTCGTCACATTGAATATTCATCAAATTATTATATTCATAAACTAATGATATCCCGGAAATTTCACGAAAAAATTAATACCGAAATTTTAAACAAACGGCTAGATATCGATTTTTGTTTTTTAAGTGCTTTAAAATGGTTAAAAATCAAGTAGATTGGTTCGATTACACTCTACGATAGCTTAGTTTCTTCAGGAAACTATTCTCTATAAATTATTATAGATATTATATTATATTATATTATTATTATATTCACGATAAATCCGACGGCATGATTTGTGAAAAAAGCGCCTTGTTACGAACGAACCGGAGTGTGTCGCAATACACCACGCGACGGTAGAATCTAGGCCGCCGGTTCAGTAATTTCAACACAGGTATGAGCTAGCGGATGAGTAAGCCAAACTGCGCGAGCGAAACAGAGGTTCCCTGGAAGCTGACCAAGGAAATTCCATCCCCCGCCAAAGGCCGATTAGCAAGGGATAAAAAGACCCCGTATCCCTTGCTCGTGCAGTCAGAATTATTTTCGGAAGTGACCGTGCACTTGGGATCGTCACACCTTGTCACTGGAGGTTTTTCCGACTGTAGAAGACCGGCTTGGTACAGGAGCACATCGCACGGCAACCGCCAAGACACCTCAAGGGCTATCCGTACTCTTCGACCAATCGGCCTCCTTGGTGACGGGTTGTAAAAGCTGACGCACCGCGCAGTCAGGTATCACTGTTTCCACTGGCTCATACCATCTAAATTCCTATCTCTCATTCCCAACTATAACCTTAAGTATAACTACAACTATAAACGCAACTAAAACTGTAATTAGCACAATAAATTCTATTATTTCAAATCCCCACCACGACTACTGAAATTGTTATCATATAGTACTCGTTGGCAGGAATACATCTCTATATAATTTAATTGTGTCGAACTGGCATCATCCAGTTCGAGTCACTATCCTTTCACTCAATCCTTCAGGTCCACTTTAGTGGTTTAATAAAGCAAAGACCCACAACGGAAGTTACTTAACCGCTCAGGTGACTTCCGTATTCTAAATTACGACTAGCATAGACGGCAATCTCGCCACATCTCGCTTGCACGTAACATAATTGGTGCTAAGTGTGCGGTACGCTTAGAACTGAAGTTTTGAATGAAGATCTACAAATTAAGATAACAGTAGACAGAGCGCAAACAAGTCACCGACTTTTAGCGCGATACTCTGTGTTACTACATCAAACTGCTGACGCGCGCATACCTCATATGGACGGACGTAAACAGTATCAAGTGACAACGAACGCTTGACCCGACTACGTGACGTAAGTACCTTCGACTCTTCAATTACCGTATACGCAGTCGGCCTAAATTTACAATAAATCCTTCCTCATATCTATCTTTATCCCTTCTCACCACACCTGTCGAACCTGGAATCAGTATCTGACATGGCTACTACAGATCAACTGCTTACAACCCTGATCGAGTATACGAAAAGCTACAGGAGCAGAGACACACTGTTTAAGGCCGTGGATCGAATACCAGAATTCGATGGTGAAAAGCCGCCACTAGGCCAGGTTTTGCGAAAAATCAGCGATGGGCTTACTCTGGTTGGCCCGGAAGAAGAAGGCGAATACGTGGAGCAGGTGATCACTCGACTCACCGGCGCTGCCAGAATCAGCGTAGAAGGCAGGAGATTTAACACCGTCGACGAATTGATAAAACACCTGAAGAAACGATACGCCCCTGGCAGGGATCCGGCTTCGTTTACAGCGGAGCTAGGACGCCTGCAGATTCAAGATAGGGAGAGCTTATCAAGCTACATCGGACGCACCTCCAAGTCGGTCAACAAGGCTCGTGCAGCCATCAAGGGGGCTTACACCAACAGCGACGAGAACGTGACACAAATGGAAAAAACCGCATTGGATAACTTCATCCGAGGGTTACCCGATCGCATATACTACACCATAGCCCCGAAATCGCCTAGAACGCTGGACGCAGTCTATGACCTGGTAATAGAGGAAGATCGGGCGCGCCGGAATCGCAGATGCGCGCTGGGTAACTATCGGGATTACGACAGAGAAGATTCCCCGAATCGAAGTGCAACAAGATACGACCAGGCTCGCAGGTCATCCTGGGAGTCGAGAAGAGAACCCGAAAACCGACATCAGGGACGAAGGGACAACATCGTCGTCACCACCGAGGACAGTAGTACTCCCTCCGGATCGGAGCGTCAATCACGATCTAGACGTTCGGATTTCAGCCCGAACACCCTGACCAGAGTTTTCAACGCGGGATTAAGAACGCTGAACCTAGGTAACTCTCGTTCTCTATCTAGAGAGCGAGATAACTCTACCCAAAGACGTGAGTACTCTAGAGATCGAGATCCGTACCGCATTTACTGTAAACGCACGGGGCATGTTGTAGAGATATGCCAAACCCTAGCTCACAAACAACGGGAAATGCAGGACCGAATCCAACAACTAGGATCAGCCGAACGAGGAGCGAGTGCCTCACGGGATTCACCAGCCTCCAACTCGAATTCTTTAAACTACGAGGGCGGACGTCACGACGCGGAGCCTACGGAAGTAATAAAAGCTGTGCGATTCAAGGACGAGAGACAGAAGGACACCACTCCCACTGCCATATTGCGCGGGCCCCAACACCAAGAATCAAGATCCGAGCCCCGGAGCTGGGGCGAGGCGAAGGACAATTCACGTTAGATACCGGCGCTGGAGTCAATCTAGTGCACATCGATGCACTAGGCGACGAGGCTCCCATCATCGACAGATGCAGATCCGAGATTTTAGGAGTATCGGAGGAGCCGCTCTACACATTGGGTACGACCACCATTACGACATTAGGTAAAAAGAGCCTGTTTTATGTTTATGACAGTATCAGCATAGGCGGGGACGGACTGCTGGGAGCGCCGTTCTTTCTCGAACATCAGGCTGAGATATCCTTTCATCATAAGACCATCGTATCTTGCGAGGAACCGATACGACCAATACCCTTCTGCAACCGGCGAGAGATCGACGCCGTGGAAAAAGAGTACCGCCAGCAAACTCTACGCCTTGAGGGCAGGAGCAAGACGCAGATTCCTATCCCAGTTCATAATGAGGGGATACGGGAAGGGTACCTACCAAGGATCACAACGCCACCCAGGGTCTACATTGGAGAGGCTGCAGTGACCAACCACAACGGAGTCTGCTACGTAATGGCAACTAACACTACTGAAGAACCTGTAGAAATCGTTATTAGTCCACAGGAACTCGAGCCATACGATCTGGCTGTGGTGCATACGGGCTCGGAGGATGAGCTTACTGGCCACCAGAACGAAGACCGTGTGGACCGAATCGTCAAAGCGCTCCGGCTAGAACATCTCGATGAAGAGGAGAAGAAGCACGTTCTGGAGATCGTTGAAGAATTTTGGGATTGTTTCTACCTTCCGGGAGACCAACTAGGAAAAACGAATACCGTGACCCACAAAATCACTACTACCGACGAGACACCTGTACACACCAAGCAGTACCGGTTCCCAGTCGTACATCAGGAGGAGATTAAAAAGCAGATCGAAGGACTGTTGAAGAATGGCATAATAAAGCCTTCCACTTCGCCGTATAACTCACCCCTCTGGATTGTCCCAAAGAAACCTGATTCGCAAGGGAACAAACGCTGGAGAATGGTGATCGACTACCGAACGCTCAACGAAAAGACGGTGGGCGATAGCTATCCACTCCCGAATATTACAGATATTCTAGATAGAGTCGGAGGGGCCCAATACTTTTCAGTCTTCGATCTGGCCAATGGATTTCACCAAATAGGTATGGACCCGGAAGACCAATGCAAGACTGCATTTTCCACGCCAAATGGTCATTACGAGTACGAACGCATGCCGTTTGGGCTCAAGAACGCCCCTGCGACATTCCAGCGACTAATGGATCTAGTTCTCTGTGGACTGCAGAGCATTGAATTGTTCGTATACCTGGACGACGTAGTATCGTTCGCCTCAAATCTGCAAAAGCATGGATATCAAGTCAGAAGATTCCTGCAAGGAATGAGGCAACACGGACTGAAGCTGCAAACTGACAAGTGCGAGTTCCTACGTAAGGAGGTAACGTACTTGGGTCATATTCTAAGCAGAGACGGCGTGAGACCAAATCCACGTACTCTGGAGGCCGTCAAGAAATTTCCGGTCCCAAGGACGAGGCAGAACATCCAGCAATTCCTTGGACTTGCCGGGTACTACCGCCGATTCATACCGAATTTTGCCGAGATAAGCAAGCCAATGACTAATCTACTGCGGAAGAAGGCAACGTTCGCATGGGGGGAGGAGCAACAGAAGAGTTGAAGGGTGGCACGGCAAAACGGTGTAAGTGCCAAAAAATCGAAAATACGTTTTATTTTTGATAAAATTCTTGAAAATCCATACGCATGTCTTCGCCAAATGATATGGCTGACAAAAATTTATTCGCGAAGATATAAAAAGTTGGCACGGCAAAACGGTGTAAGTGCCAATGGCGCTATCACACGGTGTATGTCGCTTATTACGGCTCTACGCGACACTTTGCGCGCTCCGTAGATCTCGTGCTGTCAAAAAATGATGTACCCTTGATTCTTCTTTCGTCAAAACGCAACAAAATGCCTGGATCTCGGGGAAAGAAAAAAGAGTGTCGTCGACAAGGTGAGAAAAGAAAAAGAGATAGTGGAGAAACCTGTATCAACACGACAGGAAAAAGAATCGCTAAAAAGCAGCCACCCGCACAGGTACAGGTTATGTTTAATCACGTTATGTTTTCTTTTTATCCACGTTTTATGGCATTTATAATGCTTTAACGTTATAATATATGGGATAAAATCATCAATACTTCAATTTATTGTTTATGAATCTGATTATTGTCTAATTTATTATTATTTTATCGAAAACGTGTTATAATTTATCCGATCCGACAAATGTTACAACGGTATTCTTTTTATTTTTTTTTCTCATACAGATTGAGTGCAAATGCGCCTACTCGTGTCCTGAACTGTCAGCGGACTGTTATTATAAAAAATGGGAGCAATTTTACGGTCTCGGTAATTACGAGAAACAACAAAATTTCCTACGCGGTTGCATCCGCCCGGTACGTGTCCAGAGACGTCGTCACGGCAAGTACGAAGATCCAGCCAACAGCCAACGGCATCAGACTTTCGCATATTTTATACCTTTGCCGAACGGAGGTGAGGTTAGGGTGTGCAAAAAGACTTTTTGCAACACTTTTGCCATTGGCATGGGACGCGTACTAAGATTAGGCCAGAAAATGAATCACGGCATCATAGACGTCTCCGAAAATCGTGGTGGCCCGAGGAAAGCGGAAGAACGTTTGAAATGGATAGAAAAAATGAAAGAACACGTTTCTTCGTTCCCAAAAGAAAAAGGACACTACAATCGGAATGATTCACCGGATATAGAGTACCTGTCGGAGGACTTAAATATTAGTAAAATGTATCGGTGTTTCCAGACTAAGTATGCGACAAACGGAGTGAGTCCACCAGTCAGCCGCAGATGGTACCACAACGTGTTTCGAAAATATTTCAGGCTATCTTTCAGAAGGCCAAGAACGGACACATGTATGACGTGTGATGAACTCAACATTGCTGAGAGTGCTGCGAGTGATGAACAGTCCAAACTGGCTGCTCGACGTGCTCTAAATGAACATCACGATCTTGTAGAAGTAATGCAATAAAAAACAATCTGAAAATAAAATTTATTTTCATATTGTATTTTAGTGGATTACCTCAATACACGCAGATAAATTTATAGTAAATTTTCTCATACTCGTATAGTAATTGTGGAATATACTTTCAATATGACGATCGTTCCGATACTTGTACATAATTTTCTATGAATATAAGAAAGACATTCCTATATTCATGGTGACATTTGGTATAAAGTATAGGAACGATCGTCATATCGAAAGTATATTCCACAATTACTATACGAGTAAGAGAAAATTTACTATAAATTTCTCTCCGTGTACAAGATAATTTAATGATAAAGATAATAATGATGGTGATAAATTAATCACATTCAACAAAACCAATTCAAATACCGACTGTTTACCAATCAAGCTCTGAAAATTCAATTTTTTACATTGTTATCCAACATATATTTGCCAGGTAAGTCAAAGAATGCTGAAGCAGGATGCCAGAAACATCGAGAAGTACGTTGCTTGCTTCGATTTGCAACAGCAAATCAGTCTTCCTACGCTTACACATTCTAGGATGTACTATAGCCGCCAACTCAGCTGCTATAATCTTGGAATTCACGATGAACGCAGACGTAAGGGCTTCATGTGCTTATGGACTGAAGTTTACGGAGGTCGTGGCTCCACTGAAATTGCAACAGCTCTGTATGATTATCTAACGGAAGAAGTTTCTACCTCCACACGCCATTTGGTATTGTGGAGTGATAACTGCGGTGGCCAGAACAAGAACCAGTTTCTCATTGCGATGTACCTGTGTCTCATCGCGAAAGGGTACTTTGACGAAGTCACCCATAAGTTCCTGGTTAAAGGTCATACGTATATGTCATGCGACAGAGATTTCGGATTAATCGAAAAAGTAAAGAAAAAGACCAAGCTATTTACGGTGAGGGACGTAGCGCAAATGATTGGTAACGCAGCGCATAAAAATCCCTTCGAAATGACGCTGATGGAAGACTTCATCGATTGGAAAGCCGTTGCTGCCTACTCATTCAAATCGACGAAGAATTTGCAGATTAGCCAAGCGGTTCAAATCAAGGTCTCCAGAGAACACAACGGGCAAGTCTGCATATCTCGCGGCTACGGCGAAACGTGGACGCGTCACCAAATCTTCAAGAAAGTTGAGTGTTTTCAAAATGTAATTTTATGCGTAATCATGAAATTTTTGTTTTTGTTTCGATTGTTTTTACAGGCGTAACGTTGAGCGATTTGAAGAACTTTGAACTAGCCAGGAGCAACACGAGTTCAGGGCTGACCGCCGAGAAAAAAAAGGATCTCACGGATATGTTCCGGTTTATGCCTCCACAGGCCAGACGCTACTATCAGGAATTACTCAAATAACACTGCTCTACCTTTTTTTCATTAAAATTTCATGATTTTGTATAAAAATTATGTTCATTTTGGCACTTACACCGTTTCCAATCCCTCCCTCGTCCGCCATTTTGCCCCGTAATAGTTGAAAATTTGTTTGAATTTGGAAATCTATGAGCGAATCTCATTCATTACGGTTCAAGCTTTCGATTCATATTTTTTTCATAATTTTAGCATCGTAATTGCGTTCGTAATCAGCATCCAAAGTAAAAAAAAAAGTTGGCACGAATCGTGACACTTACGCTGGCACGAAAAAAATCGACTTTCGTGAACGATTTTCTCGAAGGTAGATAGCTGTATTGAATCGGGGTTTGCGCCATTTCAAAGAGCTCGAAAAACTCTACAAAGTACTTTCTCATTTTTTTTTCAAATCAGTTTTTAGAATTTTGGGACAGTTTTTTTGCTCTACTGAAAAGTCATCACGGTGGTACTTACACCGTTTTGCCGTGCCACCCTTCACTTATTCCTATATCAGGAATATGCCTTATATGTATTCGTGGCGTTAACTGAGTGGGTGCAGGCTAATTTTCCAAAATGCTAATTAATCCAGTTTTTTCCGAATCTAAAAATCCTTACTTTGTATCAATATACGGTTGATTACGAATAGTAGGTGCTGCTCAACGCATCATATACATTGTAATAAATTCATTATATATGTTGGAATACAGGCAGGTAAACAGAATGATTACAATTATTCTTTAGGATTAGTTTCTTTATTCACAGCAATCACATCGCGTCGCGTCTACAAGAGATGGAGACCGGAAGTAAGCAAGTAAGATACAAAGGTAAGTATGGTAAGTATACTTAGTCCCTTAGTTTTACAGGTTTCCCACAGATGGCGCAATATACTTAGATTATACTATATTTCAACACCCGGCCTTAATCTGTATATTTTACACTATCTTATACATATTTTCACAGTGTTGTCTTCTAGTATCTTTAAATCACACGTTCTTTGGGAATGAGGCACAGATCCTCTCTGAACCGCTTTGTTTTTGGTCCTGGCAATGCTTTTGTTAAGATATCCGCCACCATGTCTTCGGTTGGCATGTATCTTAGCTCTATTTTCTTTTTCGCTACAATATCTTTTATATAATGATGCCTACTATCTATATGCTTTGTTCTCGGATGGAACATCTTATTCTTAGCAATTTCCTGCGCTGACAGATTGTCATTGTGCAGTATCACATGCAATTCTTTTGCACTCAATTCTTTGATTAAATTTGAGAGATACACAGCTTCTTTCGCACCTTGCGACAAGCCCATGTACTCCGCTTCAGTACTCGAAAGTGCAACGCTCTGTTGTTTGCGACTTTCCCACGACACAATGTTTGGACCCAGCTTGAAAATGTACCCCGTGTACGATTTACGGTCGATTATTTCGTTCCCCCAATCTGCATCTACGTACCCGTTTATGCTTAACTCAGACTCAGATTTCTTATATACTAAACAGTCATTTATGGTACCCTTCAGGTAACGCAGTACCCTTTTTGCCCCTTTTACATGTTTCTCACTGTAGCATGAGTTAAATTGTGACAATACACTCATCGCATGGGCTATATCAGGCCTGGTGTTGATCGCAATGTACATCAGACAACCCACTAGACATTGATAAGGAAAATCAGTGTCGCAGCTTCCTTTTTCAAACTTTGACCCTGCCTCTAAAGGCGTTAATACAGGTTTACAGTCTGTCATTCCAAACTTTGTTAGAACTTCTGATATGTAACTCTTTTGATCCAAATACAAAACCCCCTTTTCTCGTCTTAATCAAACTGCAAGGATTTGACTAGCATTTCCCATGTCTTTCATCTTGAAACGACTTGTCAACTCCTTTTTCAGGCTTTCCTTGGCTTCGCGATCGTTCCCAAACAAAAAGAAATCATCAACAAATACAGCTACTACTAATTTCTTGTTCTTGTTTGATTTAGTGTAAACACAAGGTTCGTTCTCACATTGCTTAAACCCTTGACGTGACAACTCAGCATCTATCTCTTGGTTCCATACCCTTGAGGTTTGTTTTAACCCATACAACGCTCTTTGTAATTTACAAACTTTATTCTCTTGTCCAGGTACTACCATGCCTTCTGGCTGAACCATGTAAACCTCATCTTCAAGTTTACCGTAGAGAAAAGCTGTGGTCACATCCCAGTGATCGATTTCCCAGTCCTGCTCTATAGCCATTGCAAATAGTATTCTCAGCGTAGAGCTTCTCACTACAGGAGAGAAAGTCTCCGTATAGTCCATGCCGTACCTTTGGGTGAAGCCTTTAGCCACTAGCCTAGCCTTATGTCTAATAACATTTCCATCGCTATCTTTCTTAAGCTTAAAGACCCATTTATTCTGCACAGCCTTCTTACCCGCAGGTAAGTCACACAGCTCCCACACATTGTTTTCTTTCAGAGACTCTAGCTCATCATGCATTGCACGCATCCACTTATCTCTATTTCTATTGCTAATTGACAATGCTTGGCTTACAGATACTGGTTCACTATCACTCACTTCACTGCACTCTGCTCTGTACAGCACGTGATCAGGGAAACTTGTCGGTCTTCGGTCACGAAGTGGGTATCGTTGCTCTCCGGCGGCTCCATCGTCTGCTCCAACATTCCGTTGCTGGTGCTCTCCGTTACCCTCTTCCTCTTCACCTTCAGATCTATCTTCGCTTTCAGATCTTTCGTCGCTTTCAGATCTTTCGTCGCTTTCAGACCTTTCGTCAGAACCAGATCTTACGTCGGAACCACTGGATATGATGCTGATCTCATCTTCCAGTCTTACCGCAGGTAGGACTTCTGGCGCGTCTCCGTTCAGCATGATCTCCACTTCCTCTACTCGTTGCTGAGTTAGTTCCTTGCTTCTCGCACACGCTGGGAATCTTCCTTCGATGAATACTACATCTCTGGCTCGCGTCAACGTCCCTTTCTCATCCACCAGACGGTACCCCTTGGTTTCGGAGCAGTATCCAGTGAAAATTAGTTCACGACTCTTGGCATCCAGTTTCAGCCTCTTTTCTTTAGGTATGTGAACGTACGCTGAGCACCCGAAGACTCTGAGATCAGACAGATCTACATCCTTTCCTGTCCACACTTGTTCAGGGACAGCCGTATGTAGACTTCTGGTGGGTGAAAGGTTCAGCAAGTGTATTGCAGTATTGACTGCCTCGCCCCAGAAACGCTTGTCCATGTGCGCCTCGTGCAGAAGAGTTCTCACCTTCTCGATGATCGTCCGGTTTGCTCGTTCTGCTGTCCCGTTCTGTTCGGGTGTTTACGGCACTGTTTTCTGATGCTTGATTCCTTGTCCTGCTAGGAATTCCTCGAATACTTTGCCACAGTATTCACCCCCATTGTCTGTTCGCAAGCACTTGATCCTTTCCCCAGTCTCGTTCTCGACTCTGGCCTTGAATGTCTGGAACATCTTCAAAGCTTCAGATTTATTCTTCAACAGAAATCCAAAAATTTTCCTTGAATAATCATCGATTAGGGTTAAAAAGTATCTTGCACCGCTGAATGATTCGACTTCTATCGGACCACAGACGTCTGAATGCACGAGTTCCAGTACCTTCGTCGCTCTCTTGCCTTTGTTTTTGAAAGGCTTGCGACACATTTTGCCTTTGAGACAGGCAATGCACGGCTTCGTCCCCGCAGTATCTTGAAAGTTCATACCTGTCGCTATTCCTTTCAACTTGTTCATGCCTTGTCTGTTCAGGTGTCCTAACCTTTTGTGCCACAAATCCCGAGATGACACACAACTGCTTGGCTCGTGATCTTCGGCTTCGTTTCCCACAGACATGTAGACTACATGCGGTTTCTTCTGTATTTCTGCTTCATCGGCGTCATCTTCTTCCTCTTCTTCGAGTTCATAAACGCCCCCGACATCTTTCGCTTTAGCTACAAGCTCGCCTGTAACCTTGCAACCTTTGTCCCGGAAAAACAAACAGCCTTTGTCCGTGGAGAAGAACACACTAAACCCTTTGTTTACAGCCATGCTAACTGACAGAAGATTCGCTGACAGATTTGGTACGTATAATACCTCTGATAGCTCGCTAACGCCACCTTTTCACACAGCTTCACTGGTACAGTTCCGCTTCCCGCGCACTTCATTGACTCGTTATTTGCAGCCGTTACGACTTGGTCAGCGCCCGCCGAAGAGAAGTTCACCATCTTGTCTCGATCAGGTGTCATATGTTTACTGCAGCCACTGTCCACGTACCATTTTCCTGGACGCATATTCACTGACATAGCGGTCAGCATGGCTTTCGTCGTCTTATCAGGACACTCGGATGACTTGTGCCCTTCCTTATGACATCTGTAACATCTAAAAACAATCTTCTTCTTCTCAGTCGTCTTCGCGTTGACCGCTTGTCCAGCCTGTTTTCCCTTTTGATGTTGGGTCTTCTTCGCGTTGGTAAACAACGCAGCTTCGCTCGACGATCCGCTTCCCTCGGGCTCCAGTTGTCTGCTTGCCTCGTGTGTTAGCTTCGTTATGACCTGCTCGCTCGTGATCTGCTGACCACTGTTGTCTATCGCCATCACCATCGGACGGAACTCCGTTGTGAGTCCGCTCAGCAATATCGATATGAGCCAATCGTCGGTAACCTTCGCATCAATATCCTCCAATTGATGCGCTAACGACATAACTTTTGAGATGTATTCGTCCATAGACTCAAAATCTTCGAGTTTGCATTTCCAGAGTGCCCGCTGCAGACTTATTCGTCGTCCCCAGCCCTTGTCTTCGTACGCCGCACACAGATTTTGCCACGCTTCCTTGGCAGATTTTGCGTTGCGTACCTTGGAGAAACAGCATGGATCAACTAGGAGGCGAATCGTTGTCCTCGCTATTCTATCCTTCTCAGCGTCGACTGGTCTCGGTGCTCCAGCTTCTGTAGTTCCTGGTTCAATCGCTACCCATAGATTTTTATTCTCTAGCAGATTCCTAACCTGAAATTTCCAGTCCTGATAATCAGGTACGCCTTTCAGCTTCCTTATGCCAGCTACCGCCGATCCAAAGTTCGTGTTCGCGCTCTCGTCAGCCATCGCGTCCTTTTTAACCACGCCACGCTTAACCTCAAAACGCTTTCCACACTCTCGCACTCACAAAACACGACTTTTTCGCGATATTAATTGTTCATCATTTACAACGTTGGCCTGGGCCCATAACCTGTTGGAATACAGGCAGGTAAACAGAATGATTACAATTATTCTTTAGGATTAGTTTCTTTATTCACAGCAATCACATCGCGTCGCGTCTACAAGAGATGGAGACCGGAAGTAAGCAAGTAAGATACAAAGGTAAGTATGGTAAGTATACTTAGTCCCTTAGTTTTACAGGTTTCCCACAGATGGCGCAATATACTTAGATTATACTATATTTCAACAATATAGCCGTCTAAATTTATTTTTTCCGCGAAGCGAAATTTTATCACAGTGAAATCGATCCTAGTTCACACTAATAACACGGTTCTACAAAATAAGGGTGGGTTCTGCCCCAAGAATGAAACCTACGCTGTTCCATAGATCTTTTTACGCTGATTCCGAATCTATTATAGAATTCCGCTATCACGTCTGGTTTCCGAGAAAAAAAATCTCAAAGTTGGAAAAGTACGTGAAAACTCCATTTTCGAAAAATAAATAAAAATAAAATTTGAAGGAAATCAAGCGCAATAAAAAAAGTTTCAATTGAACGAATCTAAATTTACATAATGAACGAATCCGCTTCTTTATTAAGTTATTATGAAAGCATTAAAAAAAATTGGAAAAATTGTTAAAAATAAAGATTTCCAACGATGGAGGGGGAATACCAATGGAAGTTGTTTGGTTCGACGCCAAGTTCAAACCGATCACTTGTGCCTATCGTAACCTTCAACTGCGTTGCTTTTCAAAGATTTGAAATGCCTATTTCTCAAGAAAAATAGCTTGCTATCAGGATGAGAAAGCGTCCTGCACTATGGAATAGTGTAATTGCTTATTTTACTCTTACTAATGAGTGAGAGATCGGATCATATATGTGGGCACTTTATCTCAAATTTCAACATTCGAAAGATGCACGGATTTTGAAAATGATTAGAAGTTTCAAAGATGAAAGATTTTATGTAAATTCGAATATTTGTGAGTCTAGTCGAATTAAAATTTTTTAAAGAAAAATGGGGAAGAATATTACTTTATTTACATAGAAAAATAGCACTTTGTTGAAAGTATACATTTCTTGCGATTCTACCACCCTGATTCAGCCAGTTTCACGTCGTTTTACGCTTTCCTCGTTTTGGAATGAGATTCTAGTGGCCTTTCGCTTGTGTGGAGTATCGTCATCGCTGATCAGTGTCCAACAATAGTCTGATAGCATTTTTATCACCGATTTCCCATGGTAGCGTTTCTCCATTGAAGAAATATCCTGATGAAACCGTTCCCCATGCTCGTCACTCACATCCACCAAGTTTTCTGGGAAGAAATCCAAATGAGAGTGAAGAAAATGAACTTTCAGAGACATGTTGCATCCCATCTTGTGGAAGTTATCTAACATGTCCTCAACGATTTTCCTGTACTCTGGAGAACGTCTACTCCCGAGGAATTCTGAGAAGACTGTTTTTAATGATTCCCATGTTTTTATCTCAACGTCATTCATCGTTCTCTTAAATTCTTCATCGTCGTGTATTATTTTCCTGATTTGAGGTCCAACAAAAACCCCCTCATTTATTTTGGCGATACTTAAAGCTGGAAATAGTTTCTTCAAGTAAGTAAAAGCTTCTCCATCTTTCCTCAGAGCTTTCACGAAATTTTTCATTAATCCTAGTTTGATATGGAGCACTGGTAGACAAATTCTATCAGGTTTAGCCAATGGATCAGCAAGAATATTCTTTTTTTCCTGGGGTCAACATTCCGCGGTCAGGCCAATCTGTACGGAGGTAGTGTTGTGCACGAGCTCGACTATCCCATTCGCAGAGGAAACAACAATGTTTGGTGTATCCCAACTGTAAACCAAGGATGAGCGCCACCATCTTTAAATCCCCACAAATCCGCCAACCGTAGTACTCGTAGCCTATTTTCTTCATTACGTACTTAATTGTTTCGTGTTTTTCTTTGAGGGTGGTGGAGTAGGCGATTGGCACAGATGGGTAAATGTTCCCAATATGGAGAAGTACCGCTTTCAAGCTACTGGAAGATGAGTCAATGAATAAACGCCACTTCTCTTGATCGTGTTCAAACCCCATGCTCTTCATTAAACCATCAATATCAGAAGCGTAAGTAAGATCTGTTTCATCTGTAAAAAATTTTACGAAATTTCTATCTCGCGACCGGAAATCGGTAATGTTCACTCCTGGGAGTAGAAAACCATGTTCCTTCAATCTAGAAGCTAGTAATTCTGATTTATTTTTGGGAAACCCTAAATCTCTGACTAAATCATCCACAGCCTTTTGACTCATAAGCTGTGGTTGATTTTCTGATTGTTCCTCAAGAACATATTCGGCATCAGCAACATTTTCTACTGCTTCAACATGATTTTCAGAATCTGCAGCTCTCGGAATGAATTCACTCGATTTTGAATCCAGGAGCGATGGAGGATCAACTGATGAGACCCGTGGATACTCAATTGTCCCCTT
Organism: Tenthredo livida; assembly: GCA_963992785.1. Lineage (NCBI taxonomy): Eukaryota > Metazoa > Arthropoda > Insecta > Hymenoptera > Tenthredinidae > Tenthredo > Tenthredo livida. The sequence goes on from OZ023064.1 coordinate 20,545,481, forward strand.
ATTTTTTGTGGAGTATCCTCGTACATCAGCCATGCAGAAGTCACAGTTGTAAACGTGATCACGCGGCTCTCTCCATGTTGTTGGAATATTGAAAGTCATTCTCCTCGTACCTCCGGATACTGAAAGCTGGAGATTCCGACAACAAGAGCTACATACAGTACTTGGGGTCCATGATTTGTCTATGTTCGAGGTTGATCGGTGGAAAATCGTTTCATATGCTTTCTTCAAAGCCGGTGTCATATTTCTTCGCTGATTCTGGGGTGTATACTGAGCACAGATATAACAAAAACTATCTGGAGAGTTTTTACACTCACGACGCATGATTTATTAAGAACATCTTGCGAGGAAAGTTCTTCAATTTCGGTCAGAATTTGTAAAGTTAAATGCGAAGTTATTTACGATTAAAAGAAGGGTTAGTTTGGTCTCGCTCTCTCCTAAGCTCAAGTGATCGGTTTGAACTTGGCGTCGAACCAAACAACTTCCATTGGTATTCCCCCTCCATCGTTGAAAATCTTCATTTTTAACAATTTTTCCAATTTTTTTTGATGCTTTTATAATAACTTAATAAAGAAGCGGATTCGTTCATTATGTAAATTGAGATTCGTTCAATTGAAACTTTTTTTATTGCGCTTGATTTCCTTCAAATTTTATTTTTATTTATTTTTCGAAAATGGAGTTTTCACGTACTTTTCCAACTTTAAGATTTTTTTTCTCGGAAACCAGACGTGATAGCGGAATTCTACGAATAGATTCGGAATCAGCGTAAAAAGATCTATGGAACAGCGTAGGTTTCATTCTTGGGGCAGAACCCACCCTTATTTTGTAGAACCGTGTAATTTGTCAGTCAGCGCTACTTCATAATACACGATTTCTGGAATAAGAAAGGGTTACTTCAACTCTAACGCAATGTCACACAAATCAATATAGTCCGGCTGTCAAAATGGAACTTTCCTTGGAATTAATTTCGGGGAGCCATTTGCTGTCCTGATACTTACAAAAGGGTGGTCGGTAGTGTAAATCTCAATTTTCGGGAAAATCCCTCCATTGCGTTCGCCGCTGTCTTGATTTGAAGGGTGATGTTTATGTTTTTCAAATGACTCGCTTATTTTCAACTTGAGAGTGAAAATGATGGTACTCAAAGCTGTGGGAAGTTGAGTCATTGTCATTTTTACCCTGGGATCGATATTTACAGAGTTAGACTGCAAATAGGGGTAAAAAAAAACTGTTTTTTTTTCCATCATCTCGTTTATTATCACGTTCAACGTAAATATTGTAATGGATAATCAGGTGAGGAATCTTATTCCCTGCAACTTTGTTTGTTCATTACTATTGTTATGACAAACTTAATAATGAACGAAACAATTCGAAGAAAAAAAAATGTCACCCCTATTTTAACTCCAACTCCGAAAATATCGATCCTACGGTAAAAATGGTGGTAACCAAAGTTGCAGGAAATAAATTTCCCTACCTGATTATCCATTACGATTTCTACGTAAAACTGGTCAATAAATGAGATAATTGAAAAAAAAAGTTTTTTTCACCCCCATTTGCAGTCTAACTTTGTAAATGTTGATCCTAGGGTAAAAATGATAATGGCTGTACTTGTGTAAAATTAGAACTTCCACAGCTTCAGATTCTATCATTTTCACTCTCAAGTCATAAGTAAGCGAGTTATTTGAAAAAAAAAATCACCCTTCAAATCAAGACCGTGGCAAACGCAATGGGGGGAATTTCCCCGAAAATCTAGATGTATTCTACACATCCGCCTGCCCCTCTGAGTATATAAAAAAAAAAATCGTTTTCCGGAATTAATTCCAGGTGAACCGATTTTCAGATCTTGCTTGGCTGCAGAAGTGATATTACTCAGTAAAGATAGTTTAGTTAGAAATTCTGCGTTTGAATAGTTCGCCGCTGTAGTTACGGTCGTCGAAGTTTCCAGTAACTGCTACTGAATTTTATAACGTTTGACGAACATATAAGAAGAAGACGTTAGGGCTTTATTTAACCCGATGAAAAGTACATTTTCTGACAGTCATTTTCCTATCCATGTTTCTTAGTATTCGACCCACCATATAGCCGAGTTATAAGTATTTAGAAATTATTTTATTCTACTAATTTACCACAGGTTGTGGTAAACAGCATAGCGTACACTGTACGCCGTACAGCAGCGATTGTAATCGAAACGAATCGTCGATGTTACGAGTACCAGTTTACAGGTAAGACGCGGACCACGTGAGTTGTAATCTTGCCACAAATTGTTGTAATGGTGACAAATCATGAATCGTTACCACTTTTACCACAGTTTGTGGTAAACAGCGTAGCGTACAGCAGCGATTGTAATCAAAACGAATCGTCGATGTTACGAGGACCAGTTTACAGGTAAGACGCGGACCACGTGAGTTGTAATCTTGCCACAAATTGTTGTAATGGTGACAAATCATGAATCGTTACCACTTTTACCACAGTTTGTGGTAAACAGCGTAGCGTACAGCAGCGATTGTAATCGAAACGAATCGCCGATGTTAGGAGTACCAGTCTACAGGTAAAATGTGCACCACATCAGTTGTAATTATGTTACAGATTGATGTAAAGTGCCAAAACAGGAAGCATTGCTATCCTTACGACATTTTGTACTTGACAACACAGGCAAACTAGCTAGATGTACCACAAATTCTTCACCACAATCTTAGTGTATTTTCAGCAGATACGTTAGCAACACAAACGTCACGATGTTGTTAATATGACGAGAAATATAGCTTCTCTTACACCAAAAATTTGACCACACGGTTGTTGTTACTGCGACAACATCTTTTTTTTCCGTGTGAGCAACACGACCAAGAAATGTTTTTTTAATTCTGACATGTTCCTTGAACTATACTACAACCTGTGAATTAATTCCAGAGATGTGTTTTTTTTTCGTTTTCGAGTGAAAAATCATTGAAGGTGTCGATGCGCATGAAATTACGGCGCGCCGAGTCTCTACGTAATGGCGGGCGGTCAGTTGCCGTCCACCGCTACTCCGCGGTGGCGTCGCAGCGTTGGTTTAGAGTCATTTTCACGATGTAGGACATGATTGAAAAATCTGAAAAAAATACTGTACCTTCACAAGGCCTGCTCGAAGCGATAAGTAAAGTTTCAAGAATGTGTTTTTCACCGTTTTTCTATTACAGAGATTCAAAATAACGGTTACATACCATGAGAGTGCACATAAATAATAATAATAATAACAAAACTTGCTACTTATTTGAGTACTCATAATCACCCCCGAAGATATGTGGAAGCTGCAAAATGAACGCACTTACAATTATATATTTTATACAAATAAATCGCTTATTCTATGGATACAATCTATTAATCTTTGATCAAACTGGGCATTAAACTTAGAAATGTGAGCAATCTCTGTAACAGAAAAACGATGAAAAACACATTCTTGAAACTTCACTTATCGCTTTGAGCAGGCCTTGTGAAGGTACAATATTTTTTTAAGATTTTTCAATCATGTCCTACATAGTGAAAATGACTCTAAACCAACGCTGCGACGCCACCGCGGAGTAGCGGTGGACGGCAACTGACCGCCCGCCATTACGTAGAGACTCGGCGCGCCGCAATTTCATGCGCATCGACACCTTCAATGATTTTTTACTCGAAAACGAAAAAAAACACATCTCTGGAATCAATTCACAGGTTGTAGTATAGTTCAAGGAACATGTCAGAATTAAAAAAACATTTTTTGGTCGTGTTGCTCACTGTTTTAAAAATCTTTGAAAACTTAATTGTTAAATAAACAATGGATGAACTAAATTTTCACGAAGTACAAATTTTTTTTTGCATTCTATGAATCTTTCCGCGTAAGCTGAAAAAAAAAATTGAGTCTAGCATCATTTTTGGCGGAGTTATGAATTTTTGAAAGAAACCTTGCTCGAATTTGTTTATGCAAATAACTCAACGAATTTTGCACCAATTGAAAAATCCTTTGGAACAAAAATCTAACTCCCCAAGAACAATCGACATGCAAAATTAAAAAAATATCTGAGAGATGACTGATCCGGTTGACATGGAATAGCCCATACACAAAATTCCGGATATTCTGACATACTGTGTATGTCAGAATTGAGTTTCGACATACTCACACACACGGTATATGCGATGGCACTACCGGGCTTCCGTAGGGCCTACATGGGACGGCACCATGAATAGCAGAGATATACTAAGTACTCGAGATCAGCTGCCAGGTGGCGCTCTTGTCGACGCTGTTGACGTATGATCGCAAATCCATTGCCCACCTTAGACCACGGAGTACAGACAGACGGGCTTCCGAGACAGAGCGATCAGTTCCGTTCATATTCGTACATCTGAACATTTTGCAAATGTCATTCTCCTTTATGCTTCCTATACTTACTCATCATCATAAAATTCAAATTTGAACTGAAGTGCGAAATTATAACAATCTATCATGAAATCACTAAGCGCGCAATTTTGAGGTTAGGTTATAGGTACGGTTATTGAATCGCATGAAGTTCAGTCTACAACATGAATTAATGAGTGTCAAAGCTTTCATTCAACGTGACAGGTCTTCAATATATTAATATCAATTTTCAAATATTTTCGTATATTCAATGGGTCAAATATATCTCGCTACCTCTGATTATGGGTTGTGTATAAGGATTAAGAAGAAGAAGTGGGCTTTGGAAGCAACGAATGATAGTGTGTGTTATTTTTTCAGGCCTCTGTCCTTTCAACATACAGTAGAACCTCGATTATCCGAATCAATTTGGACCGGGCCTAGTTCGGATAATCGAAAATTCGGATAATGGAACAGTAATATTGGATGAAACGATGTTACATTGTGAAGAAATATTTCAAACGTAACTGGTGGACACCGAGGTCTAATAGAGATTACGTGTAAATATGCGAGCGAATTGATGTCGTGACAGGCGATATAAGGTTGTTCATGCTTGAACACAGACTTTACTCATCACACTGTAGCGCTCGATGATAAGATTCGAAAATTCGAAAAGTAAAAAGTCCATATAGAGCAAATAGTAGTTCATATAATAGAAGTTCAGATAAAATGAATCATAGTTCGCATAACGGAAGTTCGGATAATCGAGGTTCTACTGTATTTATATTGTACTACCATTCAACATTACTACTTACCGAGACATGTAGATGATATAAAATGCATCATCGTACACGCATTGGGATACTTATAGGAAGAATTGGAAGAATGCTGACAACTAAGCGAGCTTACTGAGCCAGAATTTAGAAAAACCCAATCGAGCGAGCGTAGCGAGCGATCACAATTATTATGTAATCGAGCACAATTTTAGAAAAAGTATTTATATTATACTACCACATCTAACATTACTGCTTATCAAGGGATTCAGATGGTATGAAATACATCACCGTACATGCATTGAGATGTGCATAGGACCAATTGGCGGAACGCTGACAACCGAGCGAGGATATAGGAAAACCCAATCGAGCAAGCGTAGCGAGCGTAGCGAGCGAGCACAATCATCAGGCAGTCAAGCAAAATTGCACAAAAAGTAGTGACATCAACCCACAAGAGCATCTCTGGTGCAAAAACCTTTCGCCAAGTACAATAATATGGTCACTACCCCCTCAAAAAAATCCACCCATGAAAATTCCTCCTTAAGGGGGCACATACACCTTTAAAATAATTTTTTTTTAAATTACTGCTACGCTCTGAGAGAACATTCTAGTGACTCATTTTTTCTACAGTTGATTGGTGCTATTTTGATACATAGTTCATGATTTTTACAGATTTTATGTCCTCCGCTGAACATAAATTCAGTCCATCGAAGAAAGAGCAGTTGTCGTAGGATGCAGGTTGCTGCGTTGCATTAAATTCCTTCCACTTTTGAGGAAATATTCTTTATGAATGTAATTTCGGACCAAGCCAATAATATTTGATGAATGTAATTTTTAGACATGGAAATTTTTCTTTTTAAAAATTTTCAAAAATTCTTACAATCAAAAATTTATATGTCTGAAACCTCAATTCATCAAATATTATTGGTTTGGTCAGAAATTACATTCATAAAGAATATTACCTCCAAAATGAAAGAAATTTCATCCAACGCAGCAACCTGCATCCTACGACGACTGCTTTTTCTTCGATGGACTGAATATTATGTTTAGCGGAGGACATAAAATCTGTAAAAATCATGAACTATGTACCAAAATAGCACTAATCAACTATAGAAACACTGAGTGACTAGAATGTTCTCTCAGAGGGTAGCAGTAATTTAAAAAAGATTATTTTAAATGTGTATGTACCCGGTTAACAAAAGTGGTACTAAAAAAATGTCTACTTACAAAAGGATTGAAATCTGATACAATTGGCAAGTACGTGTCTTCTGTATAATAAAAGTTTACAACAGAACGACAGAAAATTGGATAGTCTTATACTCGTTGACTCGCTGAGCTCGCTCACTCGATTGGTTTTTGATAAATAAAGGTGAAAAATCATTAAAAAAAATATTTAGGAAGTGGTACTTGACGGGCCATTATAGCAATATGCATCGAACGAATGATATATAGACCTAAGTAAATACTCTTTTACTTACTCTTACCTGGCCCGCTAGTACCACAACCTAAATTGTTTTTTAATGATTTTTTTCCTGGAATTAGCAAAAACCAATCGAGTGAGCGAGCTTAGCGAGTCAACAAGTACAAGACTATTCAATTTTCTGTTCTTCTGTTGTAAACTTTTATTATTCAGAAGACACGTACTTGGCAATTGAAAATAAAAAATAGATAATAATTAATCCCTTGTGCGCCCACTATCTTAATATTTAATTTTATTTACTATTATTATTTTTTTTCTAATATTAAATGTAGTGTAAGTACTGTATTATAAAACAGCTGGTCTGTAAACCTGGTTCAAATAAATATTGATACGTCAACTCCCGAACTATAAATGTTATTGATACATAATTAATAAAATCACCCCAAACGTTGCAATATATAGGTAATGAATAATATATAATAATAATGATTAATAATATGATAATAGTAATAATGATAAGAGTAATAATATTTTTTGTCATGTTTTCAATATTATATATAATTATTCTATTGTACAGAAAATGATTAATCTCGACTTAGAGAATGCAGAAATAATTAGTCTGCTTCTGTCAGAGATTTCGTTCGTTAGTCCTAATTTATTTCTGAATACCTACATATATAGATGCAGTATATAATATTTGAGTTTGTATATGGGGCATTCTAAACCAAATCGACCTGGTCCTGACCCTCGATCTCTCTGATCTGGTCCGCGATTTTTTGTATCATTCTTCTGACTATGAATAGCAATCAACATTGTTTTCAGATTTAAAAAAAAAAATTTGAGCGCATCATGAATTTTCAAAAATTTTTTTTCAACACCTTGATGGCCGGAATCGAAAGATCTCAACCGGTCTCTGATTTCCGCATGTTCTATATTTAAGGTGGCTGTGGGGGTGGGTTCCCATGGTCCGGGATAATCCGGACCGGTCTCCAAATTCCGCATATAATAAATCAAAATCGTAGATTACGATACAAGTGCGCGAAGTATGTGAACACGAGTGTGAGGATCACATACGCGCACGTGTGTCGTATACTATTTTTTGTAACACTGTATAGAAGTTCGCACTTCGTGTACACAACACGCGGTGACGATACCCCAACCTGAATGTTTCGGACAGCTGAGGGCGTGATTGTAGTCACCACTTGTTTCGTTCTTTGGCGCATAGTTACGCTCGTTTCGCTCGGATTAGCGTTAGGTAATGAAAATTACCTAACAGTTTTACGACATTACTCAACAGTTTTGGATTTGTTGGGGAATCGGCCGTCTCGCGCACTTGTTACGGCGCGCGAAATGGAACTTCCCATGCATGTGTTACAAAAAAACAAATTAATTAATAAAATGAAAACTAGCTGGGTCTTAGGTCGACTTCAGACCATTCTAGATCGGGGGTGAATGTGGGGGTGGTTGGCGGTGAACGGGAATAATCCCAACCAGTCTCTAAGTTCGGCATGTATTCGAAAGTTATTCCAAAAATTGAAACTAGCGGGGTCTTCGGTAGTCTTTCGGATTTTCTAGATCGGGGGTGGCTGTGGGGGTGGTTGGCGGTGGACGGTAATGATCCCAACCGGTCTCTAATTTCCGCATGTATTCGAAAGGTATTCCAAAAATCGAAACTAGCCGGGTCTTCGGTAGTCTTTTGAATTTTCTAGATAGAGGGTGTCTGTGGGGGTGGTTGACGGTGAACGGGAATGTTCCCAACCGGTCTCTAATTTCCGCATGTATTCGAAAGGTATTCCAAAAATCGAAACTAGCGGGGTCTTCGGTAGTCTTTCGAATTTTCTAGATCGGGGGTGGCTGTGGGGGTGGTTGGCGGTGAACGGGAATGATCCTCAACGGTCTGTAATTTCCGCATGTATTCGAAAGGTATGCCAAAAATCAAAACTAGCGGGGTCTTCGGTAGTCTTTCGAATTTTCTAGATCGAGGGTGGCTGTGGGGGTGGTTGACGGTGGTCCGGGATAATCCGGACCGGTCTCTAAATTCCGCATATATCAGAGGGGTATCTATAAACTGAAAACTAGCGGGGTCTTAGGTCGACTTCAGACGTTTCTAGATCGGGGGTGGCTGTGGGGGTGGTTGGCGGTGAACGGAAATGATCCCAACCGGTCTGTAATTTCCGCATGTATTCGAAAGGTATTCCAAAAATCGAAACTAGCGGGGTCTTCGGTAGTCTTTCGAACTTTCTAGAATGGGGTGGCTGTAGGGGTGCTTGACGGTGGTCCGGGATAATCCGGACCGGTCTCTAAAATCCGCATATATTAGAGAAGTAGTTATAAAATGAAAACTAGCGGGGTCTTGGGTCGAATTCAGACTTTTCTAGATCGGGGGTGGCTGTGGGGGTGGTTGACGGTGAACGGGAATGATCCCAACCGGTCTCTCATTTCCGCATGTATTCGAAAGGTATTCCAAAAATCGAAACTAGCGGGGTCTTCGGTAGTCTTTCGAATTTTCTAGATAGAGGGTGGCTGTGGGGGTGGATGACGGTGGTCCGGGATAATCCGGACCGGTCTCCAAATTCCGCATGTATTAAATCAAAATAGTAGATTACGATACAAGTGCGCGAAGTATGTGAACACGAGTGTGAGGATCACATACGCGCACGTGTGTCGTATTGTTGCGATTCGGAAGCAGGTGATGAGAGTGAGTGAGTAGGTTAAATAGGCGACGATTTTCGTATTTATTGTTTTATTTGAAATAAACGACGTAAAGAAATTTTATCCAAAAGGCGCCTGCAACATTTACATATAGGTATAATTTATGCTGCATGGCGGTCTCAGAAGCGTGGAGTTTTCTCCGTTTCATATATAATAATGTTACCTTTTTTTCTTTATCTGGGTGATGTACCCAATTCAAATAATATTTGCTCTTCAGTTTTCTTATTTAATATTCCACAAAATACTTATAACAGACTAGATTCAGACGGATTTCTTTTGCTTCTATTCCTGACATGCCGACTGACTGACTGACTGACTGACTCACATGGCCGACTTCCTGTTTGTTCTCTCAGCTTGAGTTGCTGTGCGCATGCTCATTCACTCAGCAGTCCGTTTGAATACAGTTTTGTATATTTAAAGTAATTAATCTCAACACTCCTCCTTAATTACTTTACATCGCAATTGCTTGAAGATTATACAAGACAAAGGTTTGGTTAGTATATCGGCTATTTGTTCAGAGCTCTTTACATGTTTCAAGGTAATAGTAGACTCTAAATGTTCTTGTATAAACTTTCGAGCAATGTCGATGTGTTTCTTTCCCTTAGTAATCTTCCCTTCATGGGTGTTTTGCAACATGCAGATAGCTGATCTGTTATCGACATATAAGGTTATGGGTTCGCTCAAGTTTGTAAGACCCAACTCGCTACGTAGACGTCTTACCCAACAAATATCGTCGATGGACGATACTGCGGCTCGATACTCAGCTTCAGCTGTAGAGTTTGCTACATGACGTTGCTTTTGTGTATACCATACAATAGGACCTCCTCTTAAAATAAGTACACCGCTCGTTGACTGTCCAGTTACTAAATCTCCTCCGTAGTCGGAGTCTGTGTAGGCAATGACTTTATCATCCCCGTTAAAGAAGATTCCAAAATTTTCTGTACCTCTCAGGTATTGGAAAACACGTTTCACCATTTTCCAATGACTTATCATTGGCTTACTCATTTGTCTACTGGGATAGTTTACTGCGAAACTAATATCCGGACGACTGATCGTGGCTAAGTAAAGTAGACTACCTATGGCTTCGCGGTATGAGTTCAACCCGTCAAGGGGTTGGTCATTTACAAGTTTTTCCTCATCTGTTATCATACCACGTTCCATCGGTGTGGATACAGAGTTTGAGTCTTGAAAATTGAATCGTTTGATAATTTTCTCGGTATACTCGGACTGGTTTACAAAAATACCATCCGATTTTATGTAAATGTTCATTCCTAGATATGACAAACGATTGCTTACTGCTGTATCAAATGTAATTTCGAATTTGTGATTAATCCTTTTCAAGATTTGAATCAATTTAGTTTAGTCTTTTCCTGCGATTATACCGTCATCAACAAAAAGAATCATGACAATACTTTTGTCTTCATTGTAGTAAACGCACGGATCATCATCAGTATTTTCGAGCCCTAGAGTTTTCAAATACGAAGAGATTTTCTCATTCCAATTTTTAGGTGATTGTTTCAGACCATAAAGACTCTTAATGAGCTTGCAGACGCGTCCTGACTTATCATCAAATCCTTCTGGCTGGTACATATATATGTTCTCTTCCAATTCACCGTGTAAGAAAGCCGTTCTGACATCGAAAGTCATTAACTTCATTTTATCTGACGCTGCAAGGCTTAACAAAAGTCGAATCGATGTGTGTCGAGCAACAGGACTGAACGTTCCGAAATAATCTATTCCCTTTTCTTGTTCAAATCCTCGCGCCACTAGTCTAGCTTTTGATGTACCGTCTGGCTTTTGACGTAGAACCCAACGACAGGACAGTGGTTTGACATTCTTTGGCAAATCTAATAATTTCCATGTGTTTATTTTGACTAGAGACTCATATTCGTCATGCATTGCTTTGTACCAATTTTTATCCTTTAGAGCTTGAGATACTGGTATGTCTTCTACTTCACCTATCATTGCAAAATTGTCTGTGCTATTTATCCAGCCTGTTTCATAATCAGCAAATCTTCTAGGCATTCTTAAATCGCGACGATTTCGTAAATTCCCGCGCTCATTTTGATTTTCAGCTTCGACTATCTCGGAGTTTTGACTTTCATCTGACGTGTCGTCGTCAGGTGTTTCATATTCTGAATCTACTGACTCTATTTCAACGTTTTCGTCGACGTTTTCGACTTCGTTTTCAATTAAAGGCACTTGCACTTCAGTCCCGATCTGATTTGCTACGAATTTTTCATCAAAGATTACGTTTTCAGAGCTGATAACATCATTTTTATCGCTGACATAGACTCTATAGTTTGGTGAGTCCAAGTCGTAACCCACGAATGTACCCTTAATTGACTTTTTGCCGATTTTAGTCTGTTTATGCTTTGGTAATAAGACGTAACAATCACAGCCGAAAGTTTTTAGCTTATTTATATCAATCGTGCGCCCGAACCACAGTTCTGCTGGCGTCTTTTCTTTTTGTGAGCTTGTACCTGTCTGATTTATTGTAACTACTGCATAGTTTATAGCTTCAGCCCACAAATTCTCATCTAGATTTTTCGCTTGTATCGCGGTTCTAGCCGCCTCGACAATTGTGCGCATTTCACGTTCAATTCTACCGTTTTGTTCCGGCGTGTAGGTATTTGTTTTACTATGAAAAACCCCCAAATTTTCTAACAGTTTCCTAGTGTCTGAATTTTTGATCTCCGTAGCATTGTCTAACTTAAGAACTTTGACATTTCTACCAAATTGATTTTGAACCAGTTTCAAGAATGTATCTAATTTTATAGCTGCCTCGTCTTTCGTTTTGAGAAAGTACACTGTTCGGTGGTGTGTAAAATCATCTTTCAATAAGAGAAAATACTTCGCTCCTCCTAAGGATCTAGTGTCCATTTCACCTAAATCTACGTGTATCAGATCTAGCGGTTGTGAGGCTACTTCAGTATTTTTGGGATGAGACACTCTGTGTTGCTTTCCGTAAGCGCATCATTCACAAACGTAGTCTCCCCAGTCATCGATATATTTTACACCCTGTTTGTCCAACATATTTTTGACGTACTTGACATTTTGGTGTGCCATTCGTTCGTGCCACCTTTTAATAGACATACTGACTAGACAAGTTCCCGAATAGACCGACTCACTCTGTATACCTTTTGATTCTTCCATACGAAACATCATTTTAAACAAACTTCCTTCTCTATTTGTTATTGCTACATTCTCTTTAGTGTCTTTGGTCATGAAAATAGAATTTTTGGCGTCTGCAGTTTGTATATATCCTTTATCAAGAATTTTGGTTACTGAAAATAAGTTGAGAGGCATCTTTGGTGTATGCAATACATCCTTCAACTCAATCTTACACCATCGTTCGCCGTCGAACGCTTCTAACTTAACGTTTCCTATACCGACGCCTTCAATTCTAGTCGCATCACCAATTACAACCATCACAGGCTCTTCAAGTTTTACATAATCACTCATCCATTCTACATGCGAGGTCATATGCTGTGTCGCGGCACAGTCTTGATACCATAATTTATCACAGTTTTGCTTAGAATTAATATCTTTCATGTTCGCAGCTGACAGACTGATCGTTACAAGTGCTCGCCTATCGCTCCTACTATTTGACGGCTCTTGTTTATCAGATTTCTCAGTCTTGTCTTGGTTATTACTACAATCTTTGGCAAAGTGACCTTTCTTCTGACATATGTTACAGCCGTAAGTTCTCTTACAATACTCTAGATACTTTGCGCATGGCCTGCCTCGGCAGTCTTTCTTCACGTGGCCATTCTTTCCACATTTGAAGCATTCGTTTATCTGACTTTGTGTTTTGTAATCTTTTCCTGTCTGTTTCGATATGAACGCGTTTTGAGGATTCTGACTTTCACTTTTACTTTCGTTTAATCTGTCTTCTTCTAGACGTAGAAGCTCAAAGAGTTTATTCAGATTTTTGTCTCCACTACTCATACAGTCCCAAGAGGTTCTAAAGTGATATAACTTTGGCGGTAGCATGTTCAGAACTCGCGAAATGATCCAGTTTTCTTTAATTTCCTCGCCTGCGGCTGTTAATTTATCAGAATATTGTTGTATTTTCATACAGTTTTCAATTACTGATTTGCTTTCATCGTACTTGTAACTAAAGAATGATCTTTGTAAACTTTCCACGGTAATACCTGACTTTGTCTCATACAATGTTTCCAGCTTCGCAAGCATAGTTGTCGCCGACGTACAGTCACAAATTTTCTTGTCTATGTCGCTACTTACATTTAAACCTATTAGTGTTTGAGCTTCGATATCCTTCTTCAACCAGGCTTTGACGGTTGCGTCCGTGTTTGCTCCATGCGGTCTAACCTCAACGCCTGTTGCGACTTGAAAAAGATCCTTCGTATTTAAGGTTAGGTTCAGCTTGAACCTCCATGATTCGTAGTTTACTCCGCCCTGACTATCCTCAGCGAGATTTTCGAGATGTGACTTTACTGTGTCCATGACTTGGTTGTTTCCAGACGTTCTTTGCTATTTAATCTTTCAACTCTCTCATACTTTCTTGGTTATGTCTGGGCCCATAGCCTGTTGCGATTCGGAAGCAGGTGATGAGAGTGAGTGAGTAGGTTAAATAGGCGACGATTTTCGTATTTATTGTTTTATTTGAAATAAACGACGTAAAGAAATTTTATCCAAAAGGCGCCTGCAACATTTACATATAGGTATAATTTATGCTGCATAGCGGTCTCAGAAGCGTGGAGTTTTCTCCGTTTACATATATAATAATGTTACCTTTTTTTCTTTATCTGGGTGATGTACCCAATTCAAATAATATTTGCTCTTCAGTTTTCTTATTTAATATTTCACAAAATACTTATAACAAACTAGATTCAGACGGATTTCTTTTGCTTCTATTCCTGACATGCCGACTGACGGATTGACTGACTGACTCACATGGCCGACTTCCTGTTTGTTTTCTCAGCTTGAGTTGCTGTGCGCATGCTCATTCACTCAGCAGTCCGTTTGAATACAGTTTTGTATATTTAAAGTAATTAATCTCAACACGTATACTATTTTTTGTAACACTGTATGGAAGTCCGCACTTCGTGTACACAACACGCGGTGACGATACCCCAACCTGAATGTTTCGGACAGCTGAGAGCGTGATTGTAGTCACCACTTGTTTCATTCTTTGGCGCATAGTTACGCTCGTTTCGCTCGGATTAGCGTTAGGTGATAAAAATTACCTAACAGTTTCACGACATTACTGAACAGTTTTGGATTTGTTGGGGAATCGGCCGTCTCGCGCACTTGTTACGGCGCGCGAAGTCGAACTTCCCATGCATGTGTTACAAAAAAGAAATTAATTGATAAAATGAAAACTAGCTGGGTCTTAGGTCGACTTCAGACCTTTCTAGATCGGGGGTGGCTGTGGGGGTGGTTGGCGGTGAACGGAAATGATCCCAACCGGTCTCTAATTTCGGCATGTATTCGAAAGATATTCCAAAAATCGAAACTAGCGGGGTCTTCGGTAGTCTTTCGAATTTTATAGATCGGGGGTGGCTGTGGGGGTGGTTGGCGGTGGACGGGAATGATCCCAACCGGTCTCTAATTTCACCATGTATTCGAAAGGTATTCCAAAAATCGAAACCAGTGGGGTCTTCGGTAGTCTTTCGAATTTTCTAGATCGGGGGTGGCTGTGGGGGTGGTTGGCGCCGAACGGGAATGATCTTCAACGGTCTCTCATTTCCGCATGTATTTGAAAGGTATTTCAAAAATTGAAACTAGCGGGGTGTTGGGTAGTCTTTCGAATTTTCAAGATCGGGGGTGGCTGTGGGGGTGGTTGGCGGTGAACGGGAATGATCCTAAACGGTCTCTAATTTCCGCATGTATTCGTAAGGTATTCCAAAAATCGAAACTAGCGGGGTCTTCGGTAGTCTTTCGAATTTTCCAGATCGGGGGTGGCTGTGGGGGTGGTTGGCGGTGGACGGGAATGATCCCAACCGGTCTCCAATTTCCGCATGTATTCGGAAGGTATTCCAAAAATCGAAACTAGCGGGGTCTTCAGTAGTCTTTCGAATTTTCTAGATCGGGGGTGGCTGTGGGGGTGGTTGGCGCCGAACGGGAATGATCTTAAACGGTCTCTCATTTCCGCATGTATTTGAAAGGTATTCCAAAAATTGAAACTAGCGGGGTCTTGAGTAGTCTTTCGAATTTTCAAGATCGGGGGTGGCTGTGGGGGTGGTTGGCGGTGAACGGGAATGATCCTAAACGGTCTCTAATTTCCGCATGTATTGGAAAGGTATTCTAAAAATCGAAACTAGCGGGGTCTTCGGTAGTCTTTCGAATTTTCTAGATCGGGGGTGGCTGTGGGGGTGGTTGACGGTGGTCCGGGATAATCCGGACCTGTCTCTGAATTCCGCATATATTAGAGGGGTATTTATAAAATTAAAACTAGCGGGGTCTTACGTCGACTTCAAACTTTTCTGGGGGTCTTAGGTCGACTTCAGACTTTTTTGGATTGGGGGTGGCTGTGGGGGTGGTTGGCGGTGAACGGGAATGATTCCAAACGGTCTCCAATTTCCGTATGTATTCGAAAGGTATTCCAGAAATCGAAACTAACGGGGTCTTCGGTAGTCTTTCGAACTTTCTAAATTGGGGGTGGATGTAGGGGTGGTTGACGGTGGTCCGGGATAATCCGGACCGGTCTTTAAATTCCGCATATATTAGAGGAGTATTTATAAAATTAAAACTAGCGGGGTCGTCGGTCGACTTTAGACTTTTGTGGATTGGGGGTGGCTGTGGGGGTGGTTGGCGGTGGTCCAGAATAATCCGGACCGGTCCCCAAATTCCGCATATATTAGTGTCAACGAGTGTTAGTAAGTGTCACCAAGCCTGCTGTTGTATACACTGGCAAACGCACATACCTCGGCCGACAGCCAGCATGCGAGAAGGCGTAATAATACCAACGCCACACAATGACGCGGAAAATGCGACTGCACAGTCATCTCAATCAGAAAGCAAAAATCCAGGAGTAGGCCAGAAAACACAACCAGCAACAAGCGTCAGTCATTCATAAACGACTACTGGCCAAACAAACCTGCAGTCCCCACCGAAAACCCTTTCGAAGTACTACAGAGACAAAAAGATTAACCTGAGTCAAGAAATTTCAACTTGAACCAAGAAATTTATTTTGAAGAACCGAAAATTTCGCGAGCGAACTAAAAATTCCATGAGCCCAGTAAATTTTTTCTTGAATCATGAAAATTTTATTGGTTCCAGAGAATTTTTACTTCGCTCGCGTCTTTTCGGCTCTTCAAAACAAATTTCTTGGCTCAAGTAAACCTTTTTTTCTGTGTATCAGGGGAAGATATCGACAACGAGGAGCAATCAGCCGAACATCTTCAAAAACCAGCAAGATCACCGCCCATCTTCGTGAGCATACATACATACAGTCGAGTACCCGTCATAAGCCCAGCCTAGGGGACGTAGGAGAAATTTTTCGTGGAATTTCAGCATCCCCACTTCCAATACTTTTCAATACTTTTTCACCACACCTGCACGGAAAGTACGACTTTCGGCCGCGCGCGTGAGCGGGAGGTCGTACTTTCCGATGCCAGGGGGTGGTGAAAAAAAGTATACCTCACACGGGAGTGAAAAAGGCTATCCCAAACTGCGTTTTTACCACCCTCGCCTCCGGCTCGGGTGTCAATCTCACACGCAGTTTGGGTTAGCCTACTTTCCCTCCCTAGGTGAGTAATATACTATTAACGGAGGCTTATACGGGGTAGTCTAGCACAAAGCATACACAGAGTGGTTAGGTGGGGGAAGCTGTTTCGTCACAGTCACTGCCGAGTGAGGGGAAGAGGCTTATTGGGGGGACGCTTATGACGGGTACTCGACTGTACATACATACGCCCCCTCAGCGACCTACTAGACGAGATAGCGAAGGATGAATATAAACTAATGGCACTACAGAACGACCAAGTGAAGATACAACCGAGCTCCCCGAGAAATTATCTGCCTAATAATAATACCAACGCAACACAATCGTAAATTCCATCGAAGGTGCCGGAGAAATAGGAGTATCGGATACTGAATCTCCTTGACCATCGTTCGTCAACTGCAGTAAAATATTTCGGGGGTCTGGTTGGTGATCGACATTGGCTGTGCCATTTTGTCCGTCAGCTGGGTATGAGTGTCCGCTGGTGAGATCCTCCGGTTCCATCAGGACATCACAACCGTGCAGCGCAGCTCTAATCCCCGCGATGTCGCTATTGCCGTTCTGTACCTCAAGATCATCCGCAGGTGATGTACACCGAGTGTAGCCCAGTGTAGCGAACCCAAATTTTGCTGTGACCAAGTACTCAGTGGTTCCGACAACGATCATGTTTTATTTAATAGTGTTGATATTTGATCTACAACGCGCTGATAATTTGCTCACCATTGAGAACTTTCCTGTACTCAATTGCAATAATCTTCCAGATTATCGATACTGCTGCACGACGACAAATTATTATTATTTTTTCATTCAGGGGGGTGAGGGGGCAACCGAAAATGTGACATGTTCTGACATGGGGGAGGGGGGGGGGGGGGGGGCAGCCAAATGTGATGTCACATTCAAAAATTTCAATTTTCTACATAATATGTGCAGTGAGAATATTTGGAATATTAACAAAGCATTTCTTGAGATAATGAAAAGTTTCAATGATCCTTTCTTTATCATTAAAGGGGGGGTAGATGGAAGTTTTGTGACGTCACCTTTAGGGGGGGGAGGGGAGTTTGAGCCTTGTGACTTGGTGTAACAGGGGGGGGGGGGGGGGTAAAAAAAGTGAAATTCATGGTGACGTCATTTATGGACGGCCCCTAAAGAAAAAAGGAGCAGGGAAGAAGGGAAATGGAAAAAGAAAAATGGCAAAAGGGAAATAGGTAAAAAGGGCTGCAAACTTCACACTCGGAAGGAGTCACCTATTAAGTACTATCAGGGGAAGATATCGACAACGAAGAGAAATCAGCCGAACCTCTTCAAAAACCAGCAAGATCACCGCCCATCTTCGTGAGCATGCTCCAAAGCAGCACAAAGAAACCTCTACCACTGTTCCTGGTGGAAATAGAAGCGAAATACAACAACAAAGAGATCTACAAAATCAAACAGCTGCTCAATACAATCATAAGCTTTATGCTCACCATTGAGAACTTTCCTGTACTCAATTGCAATAAACTTAATAAGCTCCGAACGGTCAAATTTCAGATTTTTTTTTTTTTTTTTTTTTTTTTTTTTTTCAAAATTCGATTTTGCGCACGTGTTTGCGTGCGAAAAGTGCCTCAGTCCCGCATTGTTTGAGTTGCTTAGCGACCTTGTATTTGGTTGTTTTTCATTGCTCTTGTGATCAAACATCGCACAAATTTTTGATTTATTTTCAATCGTTTAATATTACATACGAGTTACCGATGTTGCCGAATTTCGCGCAGCTTGTTAGGAAAAATAGTATACGCAACTAGTGCGCAAAATAGGTGAATCCCGCACGAGTCAGGTTTGTCGCCTGAGCGACAAAAAAAAAAAAACTAGTCTTTCTGGAAATTTCGAAATCGTTTAGAATAACTTCGGAATTTTTACCGTTCGGAGCTTTGAAGATTCGGAACTCTGAACCGGCCCCGTCAAATAGGACTTGACTTACTAAGCCCATTTGCAGAGGAGAAAGAGGACTCGGTCCTTTGTGGTGATCCTCATCTAGCATACTAGAATATTCTGCGTCCGTTCTAGGCTGATGTTCAACACCTTTGTAAGACATGTGCCTATCAACAGAATATCCTTCGACTTTACATTTCGAACAAGGTCGATAGGACATGTGGCCCATATGGTTAAGGACGAAAGCTCTCGCTGGAGCGTCAGCTACGGAACATCTTAAAATGATTGGTATTCTTTTTCCATTGAAAATGAACCCACCCGCTTCAATAATTTTCTTTGTTTCTTCGACGGAGTCCTGAAAGAATTCCGTGGCACTATTTGGTTTCTTATTAATGGCCGGTTTCACCAACGTCGAATAACTTCTTATCCCACGGAAAACATCCAAAGATGTAAAAACAGCCGCCAAGTACCCACACGAAAATCACAATTGTTTTATAAGCAAGACGTTTCGCCAGTCTCTGTCGTGAAATCAAGAAAAAAGCCAAGCACCGAACGTACCCCTGCGATCTCTCAGCAAGTCTACGTCGTGAAGTCGGAGTTTCGTGTGAGGATATCGAAATATCATTCCAAGAGCTACGTACTTGGCGGGCACATTCGGTTGTTTTTTTTCTTTATGTTGGTTGTTTCCGCTTTGGATTGATAGTACTTTATCGTATTTTGCGTACCATTTTTTTCCGACTGTTTTCCATATTGTTTATTCATCAAATCTGGCATCTAAAATACATCGATTGATATGACACCACACCTTGCAGTTTTACTTTGCGTTTGGCTGTTTGTCTTACAGTTCTTCCGAACTGTGAACGGTTACTTCCTTAGACCATATAGGATGGACGGAGCATTTGAGTGGTGGGGGTAATGCCGACTAGAAAGATAAGGATAGCCTTAGCGATATATATATGCGCACAAATAAGCCTCATTCATGCTAACTCTTGAAATCGAGTAGGTTTTGTTATGATCGAGAGAGTTATGCCACAGAGGCTATGGGGTACGTAAACGTGGCAACGCAGCAACATGACTTGGCAACTTCTTATCCTAAACGAGATATCTCCCTCCTTCTCTTACAAACGATTTAGCATCTTCCGTCCCTTTTTCATCCTCGGCAACAGATTCCCCTATACTCCGGCATAGGCAATGCTCCGTCCATCCTATATGATCTAAGGTTACTTCCATCGGTACTTGGCGGCTGATAGATGTCTCAAAGTACTATGTTTCCGGTCGCTGGATACAAACACGTCATGAATTTTGCATCGACTGACGAATGTCTGATTTGCGGATAACATTGGTTCCATATGCACTTGTTTAAAGTGCATCTTCCGATCTGGTGGGACGACTATGTCGTCGCAGTTAAAAAAATAGCGCGTGCGAGTTTACGGGAGTGCTGTAGTGCGTGCGCCTTTGGCGCCCGCACTACCCCAATAAACACCCAATCGTATATTATACTTAAAATACACGTTTTGCCAGTTGATTTTTGGTAACAATGTATCGTAGCACTATAATAAAGCGTTTATGACCTACGTTTATTGACGAACATGGAAGATACGTATACAATACACGTTTTTTAGTCGGATAACTCCTCTAAGCAATGAATAATATACGTTTCAAATATGAAGAATAGTTGAGTATACTGTATACGTGGAATATAGAATTCTGTAAGTGAAAATAGATACGTGTAATCAATGTGCACATTTTACGGTATGAACATGGTTTACTAATCTCCAATTATACACGTATAAAGAGCGTATTATTATGACGTATATGAATTACTCGATTTATTCGTTTTTTAAATTCATCACCATACAAATATAACACGTCTTCATTGAACCGTACGGTAACGTATATGCTGACTCGTTTATTATTTGTTTGATTTTTCGGAAATTATTACGTACCGCGTATACGTAGCATATAGGTTTATCCAAATGATAATAGATGCGTGTAATAAATGTTCATAGTTCACGGTACGAACATGGTTTACTAATTCATGATCATACACGTATAATGAGCGTATTTCCTCTACGTGTAGAAAATTATCGATTTCTCCGTCTTTTCAATTTATCAGTTTACAGATATAACACGTTTTCATTGAATCGTACGATAACGTATATGGGTGGATTTCAAGAAGTGGGCCAAAACGTGAAACCACTTCCTATTTTCAATATGTTCATCTAAATATGCCTGATCATATTTTTTTTCGGTATAGACTGGTTTACTTCACTTAAAAAAAAATCGTTAAGCATTTCGAAGAAGATTAACATTCCTTTTTTAACTTTCAAACAGTCAAAATGTCATTTCGGCGACGTGACGTAAAGTCCGTTTCTCAACTTTACACCTTTGTAAAAATGGCATGCTATGCCCGAGCACTTTGCACTCATTCATTTCAAATCTCTAAGACCTAAGTTTAGATAAAAGACAAGCAGTTTTGGAAAGTATTTAACCAAACGTGAGAAAAGTGAGAGAAAACCCGTGAACCTACTTTATTAGTAATCTCGGCGACGGCTCAAGTTTACTATCACACACACTCGGCAGGAAGTGCTGGTGGTATGTTTTAGCTGTCAATGGTTTCTGGATGTGTATGTGATATCGGCTCCGTACCATAAGTTCTCCATTATTTTATCCTTTACAGACAGAACAGAGTTTATCAGGTAATAATTTGCTTGTCACACTTATTCGCTGTAATTTCGGCGACTGGACTAAAACGATTATTTATCATGGGAATTCCAATATTCTATTTTTCATGTGATACTTTGCTTGTTTGTGTAAGCTATCTTCAATGTTGATATTCTTACTGTACGTAGAAATTAGCGGGAAATATTTTAACGTCAAAATGTACATTCGGCGACGGTAATTCCGGCGACGTTACGAAATTACATTTTTCTTTTCTTGATGTCAGGTTCCGTTTTATGCATCTATTTCAATAAATATTTCCTTTTGTTCCATAAAAAGCTTATTATTCTGCCACAACATGCCGTAAAAAGTAATTTCTGTGATGCGTATGCAATTTCGGCGGCGCATTTGTAATTTCGGCGACACTCCTTCTTTTGAATTTTTAGTATTCTTGAAGTGCTCATGAGAAGCTGAAGAGGTATTAATTTCAATCTCGTAGGTTTACTTGACATGAAAAATACAAACATCACACTCTATAAAGAATATTGCGTTCATGAATAAACTGCCGTTTTCTAATAAATATTGTGAAATATTACGAAATTTCATTCAAAAAGAGCGTTGCGTGTGTCAGATATTTGAAGTAGGGGCTCCACACGATTAGAAAATGTATACTACTCTAATGAAATGTCAATGTTGTTTTCTTCTGAATTGTCAGGCTATTTTGGCCCACTTCTTGAAATCCACCCATATGCTGACTCGTTCATTATTTGTTTGATTTTTCCGAAATTATTACGTACCGCATATACGTAGCATATAGGTTCACCCCAATGATAACAGTTGCGTGTAATAAATGTTCATAGTTCACGGTACAAACAATTCACAGAGTTACGTGCGAACACAACATAGAGAAAAAGAGATAAACTAACAAGATACACTAGAAGTGAATAACTTGGTTGATAAGAATGAAATCAATAAAACTATGTAATCACATAAAATTAACATCCAGAATATCAGATAACAATAAAACTATTAAACGAAATAGGGGAGAAGGGGGCCGAACGGGCACCATCCCAACTGGCATATAAAAATGACTTGTTTCAGTTTTCTGACGTTACATATACTTAGGTATGCAAAGAGAATGCAAAAATGAGTTCAATTGTAAGTAAAATTTTTGTTTAATTCGAATCGAATCAGAATTTTTGCAAACATTCGTCCAGAACTTTTTTCGGCAACTTATGCCGCGCAAATGATGTTTTTCACTCATCATTTGATCGAATTAATTTTTTGGAAAGTTTTAAATCGAATTAAATTTGTTCGAAAAATTTTTGATTGTATTAATTATTCAAAAAAATGTAATTAGATGAAATTTATTTTTTTCTTAAATTATTTCGATGGAACAATAAATGGAAAAAATGATTTGCTCGACAAATTTTCAAAAAAAGATCTGAATGAATGTTTGGAAAAATTCTGATTCACATCGAATTAAAAAAAAAAGTCATAAAAAATTTCACTTATTTTCGCACTTTCTTCGTGTGAGTAACATCAGAAAACTGAAACGGTTAGTCGTTTTCAAGCATTAAATCTACGGTGCCCGTTCTGCCCTCATATCCTCTACACACGTGAGAGTAGAAAATTGAAAAATAAATATGAATAAGTAGCAGAAAATAATAAATATGAAATAATCATAAATGCTGAGAGCGCGAGAGCGAGAGATTAGATTAGATTTAATATGCCACGGGACATGTCCCCTATGGCAGAAATAGAAAATATATATGAATCAGAACAGGTCAAAAGAGCAAAATATAAAACAATAAGCAAAAGGCAAAATGGTAATAATGTATGGACATAAATAAATAGGCAATAAAGATAAGAATATGAAGAATACCCGTGTAAAAATAATTTTATATAATTCTATAGAATTCTATAGAATTGTTCTATATAATTCTATAGAAATATTGGCCCGATAGAAGTCTATAGAATTCTATAAAATTCTATAAATTTCTATATATTTCTATAAAATTCTATAAAATTCTATATAATTCTATATAATTCTATAAAATTCTATATAATTATATAAAATCATTTTTACTCGGGTAAATAAAGAATACAGACCAATAATAAAGTAATAAACTAATAACCTATAGGCTAATAGACTAATAGACTAATAGCGAGCAGATGAATAATAAATGAATAGCTAGCAACAAAGAGAGAGAGAGAAAGACAGAAGAGAGTCCCGCAGGCCAATGGGCTGATATTGCCTGTACAGAAATACCAACACATAGGCATATACCTTGTCTGGAGCACAGCGAGACGCTGCCCCACTTTTGAGGCATATACGTGTGTTGGTGCGTCGCAGGGAGGGGATGGGCCTCCTCGCCCGGAACTCGGGCCAGCCGTCATTAGCGTATGCGCCGCCGAACGGTATAGAGTGTGAATTCACCGGCAGTGTTATACATATATTGTGCAAACTGATCATTTCATCAATTCCGTATCGGTAAGTAACAATATTAATTAATTACATTATTATATCATTATATAATTATATAATTATATTATATAATATAACCATAATATATTATATAACTATATTATATTATATACAGTGGACTCTCGCTAAGTGGCACTCGCGCGGGGCTTTAGGGGAGAGAAAATGCCACTTATCGCGAGCTCCCACCACTGTCCAACGACACGCCTACTGAGCGTGGTGGGGCAACGTGGCACAGCGCGGAACTATAGCGTGATAGGCGTTTTGAAATATAATGTTACAATCTGTTCATCATTTGGAATATTCAACTCGTAACTAATTGAGTCTACCCATTAATGAATAATTATTTAGGCATTTAAACAATCAGAATACATGAATGAATAATTTTTTCGCCAGTTTAATAATATCAAGTTTGTAATAATTTAGTTTTGGTTAATAAGCAGTTTATAGAAAGCAGTAAGTAGGTTCAGCGAATGTAAGGAGGCGCAGGCAAGGAAGGTCAATAAATAAAATAGAGAAGATGCACAAGAATAGATCCAGTATCAATAGTACGTATATTATAATCAAGAAGCTAGCGAAATATGCCAGATGAGTTTGAGAAATCAGAATAAAAGTATAAGATGGATGCTGGTAGTACAAATATGGGATAATTTAAATAAATCTTGCTGCACAGGTGATCACCGAAGATGGAAATACCAGCACCCAGTATTTTACGATAAATAGATCGATACTTACAAAGCTAGGCCAATACAGATATATCGTGGGCACATGGCACCACGCAGTCAGTCAATAATTCTAGTGCAAACGAACAATAAGGAAACAAATTATGAACTTTACACAAATCAGTGTCGTCAATGCGATATAGCGTATAAAAGGGGTAATCTCACAAGTTAAACATGTACAAACAAGGCGTATAGAAAACGCATGATAATATATATGCAGAGATAGTGAAAAAAAATACATCATTTAGAAATAGCAATTTTTACAGCCGCTTGTTTTGCTTCAATCAAAGCAGTCAGTGTTTCTTGACGTAAAACTGGATTGGCCCGAAAAAATGTAATCAATGTGTCCGCGGCAGATACCGCTTGATCCGGATCAATATTTTCCAACGTTGAGTCTTCTATGTCTATGAGAAA
Source organism: Tenthredo livida (assembly GCA_963992785.1). Classification (NCBI taxonomy): domain Eukaryota; kingdom Metazoa; phylum Arthropoda; class Insecta; order Hymenoptera; family Tenthredinidae; genus Tenthredo; species Tenthredo livida. The sequence goes on from OZ023064.1 coordinate 20,570,605, forward strand.
TGCACTTAATTAGAAAATCAGTAGAAAATTAGCTTTGAATACAATATTTTGAAAACAAAATTAACGATACCTTCTGATTCATCATGGACGCACATCATGTCGAATAATTGAGAATTGGATGGTACTGAATTCTCATCGTCATCGCCGGTTACCCAATTCCGTACTGTCACTTCGTCAATGTTTTTGAATTCGTTGATCCTTCGAACAATATCCAATACCTCTGGATTATTGATTTCATTGCTCGAATTTGTGGTGGATAAGTAAAAAGAAGCAGGCAATAGATTTTTCCAGCATTTGAAAATAGTTTGTGCTTTCACATTTATCCATGCATTGGTGACCCAGTCTATAACATCTTTGATGTTGACAGATTTTAAGAAATCATTGAAATTTTTCCCATTCTTCTCACCATGGATAATGGCTGCACAAAACAGCGATCTGCAATGCCTCTTCATGTTTTCAATTATGTCTTGATCCATCGGCTGTATTAGTGACGTTGTGTTTGGAGGTAAATATTTGACTTTTATGTCACCTTCCTGTAAAACCTCGACCGATGGGTGACAAGGAGCATTGTCAAGCAGGAGGACCGCTTTGATAGGAATATTTTTTTCTTTCAAAAATAAGGTCACTTTCGGTACAAACTCTTCCCTGAACCATTTTTCAAAAATGATTGCAGTCATCCAGGCACTCTTGTTACTCGCGTAATACACAGGTAGCGATCCCAAAATGTTCTTTATTGCCCTGGGCTTAGCCGATTTGCCAATAATCACTAGAGGAAGCTTCAATGATCCATCAGCATTACTACACACCATGACTGTGACGCGATCCTTGTTTACTTTCAGCCCCGGCGGTGTTGTTGACGATTTTTCCGCTAACGTTTTCTTTGGCATCTGTTTGAAATTTAAGCCCGTCTCATCTGCATTAAAGATCTGATATAAATTGAGTTGCTCGTCATCTATCGTCTTTTCAAATTCCGTCTTGAAAACATCAGCCGCTGGGAAATCTGCCGATAATTTTTCTCCGGATCGCGTGTATTGCTGGATGCTGAATTTCTTCTTCCAGTGACTCAGCCATCCTTCACTGGCATTGAATGCCGTTTCAATTTGAAATTCTTTATGCAATTCCTTAGCTTTTGCTAGAATTATAAAACACGTATCATATTTTTTCAGTGTTGCTTTGATACTCATTACACATTATCGACAAATACTTCAATAGTTTTCACATTGATGTAGTTGAATATTTATTAGTTAATTCATACACCATTGAGAAGACAAATCACATACCCATAATTGCAGGTCCTGTCAGAGATATTCCATTTTTAATACAACGATCAAACCAAAAATACACAGCGTCATCAAGATCATCGAAGGGACTCTTCCTTATCCTCTTAATTTTTTGATTCAGATTATAACTTCTTGCTTGTTCTTTTAGTTGTTCTTTGTTTTTTATCCAATTTCTTAGTGTTCTTTTAGGAACATCATACTTTTCTACAAGTGACTTTACCGTGCTGCCTTGATGAAATTCGTCCAGGATAGAGATTTTTTCCAGTATGCTGAAAGACTTGAGCTTTCTGTTTTGGTTGTTCACTACAGTTTTCTCAGACATTTCTTCAATTTGGTCACAAATCAGACTCGAAAGTAAATAAACTAAACCACAACAAAAACAAACGCCACGTACCGACAATGTAACTTTTGTATTTCAGCTAAACGCACGCATGACAACAGTGCCGGGAAGGTGACAGTTGTAGAGGTGGGGGGGTATCAGTACAGTAGAACGCGCGCGTAGCGGGAGCACGGTGGGGGAACGCAAGTGAATGTGTGAGTGAATCCGTGTGCGGGGAAGGCGTCCATGGTGCCACTTAGCGAGAGGCCACTTAGCGAGAGTCCACTGTAGTAGACTCGTTGTTCTATCACTTACAATAAAGAAATGATAATGCGATCTTACTGAATGCAATACTTTTATGTAGTCGAACTATATTCGCGTGTAACCGGTAGTTGTTAGTGAGTTGGCGAAACTATGTATTAGGTGTATAAGCAGTATAATATACGTATGATACGTTTACTATGCGCATCTAGGCGGTACTCTTTTGATGATCCTTTGAAATACATTATCCAGAAATGACTATTTTCTTGCAATTGTTAGTCCGTGTTCAAAACTCATTATTTCGTGAGTTTTATATCGGTACGTATATAAATTATGTAATCGGATATACGCATGTAATCGGTCGTTATTGGTGAGTTGGCGGTACTATTAGGTGTATAAGCAGTATAATATACGTATGATACGTTTACTATGCCCATCTAGGCGGTACTCTTTTGATGATCCTTTGAAATACATTATCCAGAAATGACTATTTTCTTGCAATTGTTAGTCCGTGTTCAAAACTCATTATTTCGTAAGTTTTATATCGGTACGTATATAAATTATGTAATCGGATATACGCATGTAATCGATCGTTATTGGTGAGTTGGCGGTACTATTAGGTGTATAAGCAGTATAATATACGTATGATACGTTTACTATGCGCATCTAGGCGGTACTCTTTTGATGATCTTTTGAAAAACATTATCCAGAAATGACTATTTTCCTGCAACGGTGCAGGCCAGCTAACATCTGCATCGACATTTGCATTACCATCTAATTTTAGTACATAATAGTATAAAATATACAAAAAACAAAAAAATAGAAATAATTTCTCATCACGCTGTTCTCTTGAAAGGATTTTCCATAATGTTTCGATTCATTTTATTTTCAAAATAGTTTCAACATTTAATACCAATGAATTTAAAAACGAGATGAATAAATTTTTCTATCGATTCTAAAATGAACATGCAACCGTGGGAGATTATCGATTTTTTTTTTCTAAAGGCCAGCGCGCACTACGCGGAAGTGAAGCGAAGCGAAGCGCGGCGAAGGCATCAGAAGCGATCCAAATACAAACGAATTTTTCGTGAGCTATCGGATGCTGTAACCTGGTCCACATCTTTATTTTTATTTGATCGTTTCTTAATAATTTTATATTTCGGATCGCTTCTGATGCCTTCGCCGCGCTTCCGACGCCTTCGCCGCGCTTCGCTTCCGCGTAATGCGCGTCGGCCTTAATGCTCGATGAATATACATTTTTTGTAGATCGTTAAATTCGCGTACGAGACATTGTACATATAATAAGTGCAATTTACACGTTGGATAGTACACCTCAATACCATCGCATTGAATCTTAATTGGAATGACGCTAAAGAACTTGACGCAATGCCTGGTTTAGGTAGAAAGAATGTATACACCCGTAAATATTTGCGCCGTAATCACCGTCGAGCAGTACTCGAATCATTTTCGACTGAAACCAAAGTAGACGTACCCAATCATCATATACAATGCGAGGTGGATGGAAATCATGAGAGCTCTGCTGATGACAAGAGCATCGACTCATCCGAACACCTGGGCGTCGACTCATCCGAACATCTGAACATCGACGCAAATGAACGTTATTATATTGCCGACGAAAGTGATCAGTCGGTCATAAGTTTTAATACGAACTCGCCTGAAACTACACAAGTTCGGGGAGTAATTTTAACGAACGAGGATGAAGTCTTCATGAATGAATTACGTAGGATAGCATATGCAAACAATGCTACACAAACAATAATGCAACAGATGATAGATTTGATGACACCAAAATATCCATTTTTACCCCAATCTGCTAGAACACTTCTGGGAACGCCAAAAACAAGAAAAATCATTGAATTGGATTCAGGAGAAATGGTTTATTTTGGCGTAGAAAGTGGCCTTGTACGAAAATTGAACTTTGACAATAATAACGCTGTGCAAGAAGACGTCGTTGATATATCAATAGATTGCAATATTGACGGGTTACCGATATTTAAGAGTAGCAAGAGTCAGTTCTGGCCCATTTTGGCACGGAGCACAACTCTAGAGGATAAACGTCCATTCATTGTAGCCATTTTTTGTGGAACAGAAAAACCAGCGCCATCAGATATTTTTCTCGGGAATTTTATGGAGGAAATGGAGACGTTACAAAAGAAGGGCTTCATTTACAGTAATCAACGTTATCGTGTGAACATCAGATGCTTTTCATGTGACGCGCCCGCGAGAGCAATGCTGAAATCGATATCTTCTCATACTAGCTTCCACGGGTGCGAAAGATGCAAACATAAAGCGATAAAAGTTAATCGCAATCTATTTTATCCGATAACAAATCAAACATTCGGTCGAAGAAAAGACAAACATTTTTATTCGGAGAAAGTATCCAAACACATCAAAGAAAATAAATCACCTTTACTTAAATTAGTCGGGCTTGTATCGCAATTTGTTTTAGATCCAATGCACTTGATATACCTTGGTATTATGAAAAGATTGATCAAGAAATGTTGGTTGGGTGGAATACGAAAATTTCGATTGTCTAAACTAGTAGTAAAAAACTTAGTGGACAAATTGTAGCGGAAGTTAAAAGATTACATTCCAAATGATTTCGGTCGTAAGTCTCGAGGGTTTACGGATGTAGATCGGTGGAAAGCCACGGAGTTTAGATTATTTCTGCTTTACACCGGTCCAGTTCTAATGCATGATACTTTGAACAAACAACAGTATTCTCATTTTCTGTTATTGCATACTGCTATTTTCATCTTGAATAATAAAATTCTGACCTCTCGTCATTTAGAAGTTGCGAGGAAAGCGTTATCAGATTTTGTTTCTCAGTCTGCAGAGTTGTACGGCCCAGAATTTGTGGTTTACAATGTACATTCTCTGCTACATGTTTGCGACGACGTGGTTTTATACGGAACCCTAGAAGAATACAGTTGTTTTCCTTATGAAAACTGTCTCGGGCATTTAAAAAGACGTATCCGCTCCAAGAAGCTACCGCTGTCACAGATTTGTAACCGTATGAGGGAAGCAGATCGGATTATTGGTTTTAAAAAAGCTGAAATTCCTCAGTATACTCCAAAAAATATCCAATATACAGCAAACGATATTGATTCATTCCAATGCAAGTCTCTGATCACTAGAAAACTTAAAATTTCTACTCAAAAACCAGATAACGTCGTCGTCGTGAACAGGCAGATTTGTAACATTAAATCAATCAACTTTATTGCAGGGGAATACAAGTGTATAGCTATACCCTTTATGTATATTCAAGATTTATACGATAGCCCAATTCGTTCGTCTAAATTGGGGATATACTTTGTTAGAGGATCCCGCGAGGCTACAACATTCTTCGTTAACGATATATCACATAAATGTCTATGCTTACCTCATAAAAATGGTTTTGCTATTCTGCCTCTACTACATCAGAAAGAATAATACTAACATATATTTGAATAGTACCCAATCGAACTACTTGATTTTATTCATACGTATGATTGCTCGTATTCTGTAATATTTGACATAATTAAACCGAATAATAGAGCGTGCATTCAAAAGATTCTTGCGGGGCGTTATAAAGTCAGTACAAAAAGGTCAAGGCAATGTATATGTGTGTAAATACATTGAAGATCTCGAGTACGATATGATGATTCATTATTGTTGAAGAGAATTTTGAGACACGTGAACCACTATTTTAGAAGAGGTACGGCACACTTGAATTAAGTAGACACAAGGCGTCCACGCTCAATCGACCAGCAACGATTTTTTTTTTTTTTTTTGTCATATAGCCCTAAGATGGATTTATTAAATGCTAAAGCCATTTTTCATTACTCTGGAAACTGTGAATTGACCAAAATCAAGGCGCCAAACGTTTTTAAAATGTGAAAAAAAAACTTCGTTTAGCGTGTTCTACATGGTTCTAACATATTTTTGATAACATTGAAAATATTAGTGATTGAGTTAAAAATTATAAAAGTACTTGAAAAAATAGCCAACAAAAGGTGGCGTCACAGAATCGATCTTAGACATATTGTAATTTTTCAGAAATATAAAATATTCGTTAAAATGGTGAAAACTATCAAATATAAAACAATCATATAGAAACAAAATGGAACCATTCTAAAGTTAATGTGACGTGAACCAGAATTGAAAATGAAATCTGCGATCTTGTAAGAGTCAGACGACGCTGGTTGATTTGGCGTGAGATGTGCCATATAATATGGTAATGTTACAATAAATTTCCGGGAATGAATATCGCAATTTTAAAATATAAAAAAAAAATTTAAACATATGTATGTTTGATCCGATCATTTTTGTAGTACCTAAACCACGCAGCTTGCATATTGATAATTATTTTCTATAGGTACCTCTAATAATTGCAATTGAAATTGATTCATATTCATGCAATTTTAGATTTCGTAAAGATGTATGCGATAGTCGAATTTTTACGAGGCAAGGATAAAGAGTATCTGTAGTACCGGTATTATGGCTGGATAACAAGAATACAGTATGTTACTGGCCTCGGGTGAAGACTACCGAAGAACTTGACAAACTCGTCAAAGAAAATTCACCATATGGGAAGAAATGGCCGAAGTACAAGGTTCATAACGTCTTAAAATCATCAGGTAAATGACTGCACTTTGATAAGATTTTTCATTATGTTGATGGTTATACATCTTGGAAGACCATTGTGGATTACGAATACACTAATGAATTGAAGAAGACGCATCTGTAACTTTGGAAAGTGATATTACATAGGTTCAGTCTATAGGAACAGAGTAAAAAATAACACTTCTTCAAGTCACGAGTCTGATAAATACATATGAGGCATTCCATACCAACTCGACCAATGATTTTCCCTCACCATTTTTGATTTGATTCATAATTGTTTCTACGGTTACTCCAACTCTAACACCCACTCATGAATTTTTTCAGATTTTTTTCTTGAACTGTTATTTACCTATTAACATTTATTAACTCCAAACATAGACATTTTGATTTGTTGAAAAAAATCTCAAAATTCTGTGTCCGAAGACGATCATTTTTACCCCTATTCGAAAGTGGAAACTATTTCCCTTATATTTTTCTTGCTGATTCAAGAGAAAATTATTCCGTAAACGTGGTGGATAATGGCTCCTAGAATTTTTTGAAGGCAGATGAATTGAATCTTTCCAATAATGGATCGTAACCATTAGAGATAAGATAGATTCTATTTTCGAGAATTTCAATCAAAAAAATTCTGGGAGCCATAAAATCCACTCCGTTAGCGGAATATTTTTCTCCCAGATCAGCGAAATAGATATAAGAAAAATAGTTTCCACTTTCGAATGGGGGGTCAAGATTATCGTCTTCGGACACAGAAGTTTTGAGATTTTTTTCAAAAAAACAAAAAAAGAAAACAAAAGTGTCTCTGTTTGAACTTTTGAAAATTCATGAATAAATAACGGTTCATGAAAAAAATCAGAAAAAATTCATGAGTGGGTATTAGAGTTGGGGTAACCGTAGGAAAAATTAAGAATCAAATAAAAAATGGTGAGGGAAAATCATTCGTCGAGTTGGTATGGAATACCTCATATGCTGTCTTAGTGTTTGAGGTTATTTTGCTTGTACTCTGATTTATTCCGAGTAACGTATACATACGGGGATTCGAAAACAAATTTTTTATAAGCCAACCGATGATGTTTCAGATGTCTGAATGTAGCCTAGGAGAATACATGTGTGATCTTTACGAATATAGTATACGTATATAAAAAAAAAAATTATGATGAGCACGTTTTTATATTACGGCTCTCATTTTGAGTTCCTTAATACCAATTTTCGTATTGATAATCCGTCATCCGAAGTCTTCATTATATTTTTCATCGGTCATCGTTCTTCTTTCAGAGAACCATGATTCTCTTCAGGCAGAATTGAATGCAATTTTGGAGCAAAGCACAACCGACAGTGGTGGTAGTGCTAATCAGGCAGTAATAATTACCGATGAGCCTCCGCGTGAACAAGAAATCGACTCAGAATGTGATGCTGCAAAAAAAAAATCAACCAACAATAAATCGATCGATAAACATATGAAACGGAAGCACAAAAGCAAGAGTCAGAAAAGCAAGAGTCACAAAAGCAAGAAATCTCGTTCCACGAAATCACAATCGTATCCAAAGAAGACGCGCCAAAGTTCATCTTCTAGTCAATCGAGCAGAAGTGATGATTGTGATAAGGAGAACGATACACTAGTAATTGAGGATGAAGCTGAAGCTGAAGCTGAACCTACAGATACTGATAGATCTTTGACGTCGGAGAATTCACCCAGGCCTACAGGTTCATTAAAAAATATCACCAACTTGCATCTGACCAGATCTGAAAACAAGAACGATACTTTAGAGGAAAATAAAGATGAACCTACACATAATAACAAATCTTCGGAATCGACATATTCGCCCAGACCTTCACCCTTATCAAGAAGTATTACCAACTTACATCTGACTAAATCGCCAAGTCAATCGAAAAACATCCCAAGTGCCGAGCGTTCTGGTAAGACGAGTTCTGCTTCGACGAGTTCTGCTTCGACGAGTTCTGCTTCGACAAGTTCTGCTTCGACAGATTCTGCTTCAACCAGATCCAGATACAGCGATCGTGAGCAATGTACAGAAAGATTTGGACTTTCCAATAGGTCCACGCCTCGATCTGACGCACAAAGACTCCGGCATATGCCCCAGGAAGAATTTCAGTTGGAAGTTATGACACGTTTCCTTACTCAGGAAAGCGAACTATCGCAAATTAACATTTCTCTTAGTCAATTAGCAAGATCGGATCAACTCGGGAATCTTCAAACAGCTGTGAAGCCTGATGGTTTTCCTACCTTGCCCATTAAAACATTGGATGACTTTCGAAGCTTCGACGTACTCCTGAAAATTGAAGTCTATGAAACTTATTTCGTAAGAGCCTTTCACACGTTCACTTTATAAGTACAGTGAAACCTCCCTTAACGGACACCTCTTAACAGCGGACACCTCTTTATACCGGACAAGTTAGAAATCCCCTCGCTAATTATCCCCTAGCTAGAATAACGGACACCTCTGTATAGCGGACAAGATGTCCGGTCCCGAAGGTGTCCGCTATTGGGAGGTTTCACTGTAATTCCATCGCAGGCCGATCTATTCAGCGAAAATGTCAATTTTCCAAAAGTTGGCAGAAAAATATTCGATTAATTATAATTTTTATGATTTTTTTTTTCATTTTCCGTCATATTGCAATTCAGATTCTTGTTCTTGTTTACCGTGTTGATAAGAATTTCATTATTATCGCCAAATTCTATTCAATTTCATTGATGATCTAGACTGGATACACATGGTTATTTCATAACTTATTCTCATTTGAAATGGAGTACAGAATTGATTCACGAAAAATGTATTTTTTCCTGCATATGTTAGACGAATCGACTTGCTGCAATTGGAGGCGTCAATGTTCGACAAGGAGTCATGAACGTTTTGAAATTTGCGTTAACAAATACAGTAGCGATGCAATTCAATTGGGCAGGACGCGAAAACAAAAATCCGTTGGGGGCACCGAAATCGCAAGAATAATTACAGGTACACGTGTAAAAATTTGATTTCACTTAAAGGGGTTTTGAGAGAAAGAAGGTGCATCTGAGAAAGTAAAACTTGTCAGAATAATGAGTGCTTCTTCATACACTTGAACAGAAATAATGAATTAAATTACTAATTACAAAATGATGTGATATTTGGTAACATATATCTGTTTCCTTCCAACCCCTGCACTTTTTGGGGAATGAATATGGTAGTTCTCGTCGTAAAGCTTTGGTTTCCAACTTTACTCTTGACTCTCAAAATGATGCAACAATTCCGCGTATTTATTGTAAAGTATTTGTGAGACCTTAAAGAAAACTAGATGTGATTTCAAAGTTATGGTTGTCGAGGTAGGGGAAGTGGCTCTGAAATTACACATCCTAATGTACTACTTAACTTTTTTCCGACTAAACGAAAGCCTGTTTATAACACCAGTACGAAAATGCTTGTTTTTAGAACATCATTACCTGCTTACAAGAAATTGCCATACTATTGTGTTTTTTTCATACATGAACGGAAAGGCCGATTTTGCTACCTGTTTTCGGGGAGCAAAGAGCGATTTTACCGACCGGGAAGTCGTTCCTCCCGCGAAATCTTTCTTCCCTGGTCTTTCTTCCCGCAAAGTCTTTCCTCCCGCAGTCTTTTCTCCCAGTCACGTGACCTACAAACAACGCCATCGGACGGTACGAATCGTCAACTGACAAGAGCCATCAAACCTAACCTCATTCTTCTATCGCCCACGGACGTGAGATATACCTGAATAGTGTCGTGTGCCGGGGAAATTTCTGTTCAAAGTAGAATAATAAAACAAACAAGATGACGACAAATGACGATCAGTTCGTACCGCCACATATTTTGGCAACAGCTCAACGGATGATCGATACTGCGCTACCCGAAAAATCAAAGACAAAATATATCAACACTTATGAAAAGTTGTTAGACTGGCAAAAACAACAAGGCACAACTTCGTTTAGCGAACCTGTGTTGCTAGCCTATTTTGAAAATTTATCAAAAAAGTTGAAACCTTCGACTATATGGTCAATCCATTCCATGCTGAAGACCACAATCGATAATAAACACGGAATCGATATAACCAAATACACCCAACTGCATCGTTTTGTGAAAAAACAAAGTGTTGGATTTCAAAGTAAGAAATCAAAAATTTTTACATCTGAGGAAGTTGAAAAATTTCTTCACGAGGCACCAGACGATGAATATTTGGCCATAAAGGTAAAAAACCTGGAACATACATGCTATATTGGCAAATATCAGTGTGATATGGAACTACATTTATTATGTTATTTTCAGGTTGCTTTGATCATCGGAGTGTATGGGGCCTGTCGAGGGGGCGAATTGTGCCACTTAATGATCAATAATGTGATTGACAAGAACTCAATCCTCCATATCACGCTACCCGATACAAAAACTCACTTGCCGAGGACTTTTATTATTGACGGTGAATTTTACAATATTGTAAAGAAATACATGAATCTGCGACCACAAGACACAGCAATCAATCGTTTCTTTCTAAAGTATCGGTCGGGAAAATGTATAAATCAGCCCATTGGTAAAAATAAACTGAGTGGTATGCCATCTGTAATCGCTGCATACTTAAATTTGCCAAATGCAAACGCTTACACCGGGCATACATTTCGCCGAACATCAGCGACAATACTTGCCGATGCTGGCGCAGATTTATTAGCTATCAAGCGGCTGGGTGGCTGGAAGTCTGATCGTGTCGCAGAGGGCTATATCGAGGATTCGGTCCAAAATAAACGCAAACGGTCAAATCAAATAACAGAAGTGATAAATTCGAATCCATCCTCTACAATCCCTTCCGAATCCAAAAATGAGACAAACAACGTAGAGCAAATAAACTTTGATGGATTGTTGTCAAAGAACCTACCATCATCTGCAGTAGGAAAAGAGAATGCAGGGGTACCAGCAACAGCACCGCCAACACAAATTCATTATCATTTTAACATTGCCTCAATCGGGTCATTCACTTTTGATGGAAAAAAAGATTAAGTGATGTTCTCATATGGAAAACGAATTTGGATTGACAAATCAAGAGAAAATTTCATCGTTTCACCAAAATTCCCTAGACACTTTCGGTGAAGGCGAGCAGTGCGTCGTAGCAGACAGCCGCATAATTCAATGACAAATTTTCCGCTCTACACGATGGTTAAGTCACTTTCCACTTATCGATAGCCGTTTTCGAGAGTCGCAAAAAAGGGAAAATTTTGCTGTTTTCTCGAAACCCCGGCCTCGCAGCTCAAAAATGACTTCAGATTTGAGTTTCTGAGAGCCGAAAACCCTTGTAACCGAAAATGCAAGCACTTTCCAAAGTTTTCGAATTCAGACCTTATTATATTGGACGTTTCAAGATATTGAAATCGCTGTAACTTCAAAACCCATGCTCGGCCCATCGTGAACCAGGTATCAAAAGTTGACGTTTTCTATGCAGAATTTCGTGTAAAAATTTCAGGAAAAAAAAAGATGGACTTTTCTCGAAAATCAAAATATAAGCTTTATTATTGAAAAAATCGATAGTTCCAGGCTTCCGAAAAATCAATGATTATTACCGCTTCGAAGTACGACTGAATCCCGTCACATTATATGCCATCAGATTTTTCGTACGTTTGTTCGTTATCGAACTAAAATTGACTGAAAAACACAAGATTGTCGAAATGAACAATTTCGTAAAATTCGCAACTACTAAACGGATGTTCGCAAAAATCTGAAAAAATTCACAAACTTTCCAAAGATCTAGGGCTACGATCAGAAGAAATCATTTCGTATTCGGAGGGGGTGAGGGTTCAGGACCGTTCGAAAATTCCTGGAATACCCCATATATATTTTATTTTTCATAAATAATTATATATCTTACGCCTTTTCAATTATCGTTTGATGACTACTATACATTAAATATGTCTCGGAGTGATATAAAAATCCAAAAATTTCACCACCTGTTAAGGGTGACGTAATGCGCGGAAAGATTATTGTTTAAGATTTGTTAGTCAAATATCTTTTACACAGTCTGCGTGTATACTTCAGGCTTATGTTATTGCTACGATTCACTGTGTCTTTTATACTGATAGCTGTTGCACGTCGTTGTCTACCGAATTTTGTCATGTCTTCTATTTCTTCATCATCCGTAGTCAAATTGTTTCTTTCGGCGCAATTACTATGAAACGAGCTGTGGCACAAGGTGCACACAAGTGTCTCAGTATTTGAATATAATTCCTTGAAACAATGCCTACACCTCTCGCTGAGGTTTACAGATTTTGAAATCAGTTCTCCAGCCACTTGTTTCCGCAACGTATTTGGCTCAAAAAATGTCCCATAAAAATTGTTTTTGCCTATGCATCTGATATAGTGCATTATATACTGTAACGTATCCAGTACTCATACAGCGCTGGATTACATAGACGACACACTAACATCAACGTGCGATCACCAGTCATCACGTGACACCAAATATACGGTATATAAAGGGCGACGCTTCGGCAAATCATCAGCGTTAGTCAAGCAAAAGCGGCCTTCACGTCTCACAATATTATATTTTTGTTTCGCCAGTCAGCCAAAGCGGCGGCTGAGCAATTAGCTTCTCATAACATATAAATTCTATTTAGCCAAAGTGGCATTAGAATAAGTTTCAATATAACAGATAAACTCGTATAATAAGTAAAGTACTATTATAACGTAGTCAAAAAATCAATTCAATTTAAATTAAACTTTCTTCTCATTCCTCACAAATATAAAATCAAGCTCAAATCAAAACCAAAACAAAACAAATCGGAAACGCTCATAATTTAAGGTTAGAATTAAGGCTATTTGTAAGTATGAAAAAACTATTTCGTTTGATATAAAAATTATAGAATCAAACACATTGAACATTGGTAGAATTATTATTTGTTAAACGTATCAAAATCCTTGTTATTTGATAAATTGTTTGAATTTATAAAATATAATTTAGTTTTCCTCACACATGCTCGGAAAAGGGCTCTTTTCGTAGCTGTATAGAGGGCGCAAAGTGGCCTTTTCCCGCCCGGTGTCTTTGCGCATGCGCACTTCACAAATAGTCACTTTTCCGCCCTAGGGCGAGAAAGACAGCAGGCGGTAAAGAAGAATTTGTGATGTGCGCATGCGTCACTACTTTTCCGCCTGACCGATCGCGACGGCTGCAGGTGGCGCCATCACACCACCACAGCTGACTAGGTTAACGTAGAGTAGGAATTGAACTGTCCGCGTCGCAAGCAAAGAGTATCTCATTGATTAATTTTTCGGCTCTAATCAAGTGTATTAAAGAAATAATGGACGATACACAGGACTCTTCGGATGAGAATGAATATTTCCAAGGAACACCTCCAGATCTTGTCCTAGAAGCTGTCGAAGCTACTAAGAAACTGTTACCCACGAAGTCTGTAGCAAAGTATAATACTGTTTACTTTAATTTTTCGCAAGGGCAAAAGAATAAAAAAGCAAAGTCATTTTCTGAGAATATTTTGCTAGTTCATTTTAATGAACTAGCACAAAAAATGGCGCCTTCGACTTTGTGGTCACATTACTCAATGTTGAAGAGTACCATAAATATAAATCAAAATATCAACATTGGCACATACGCAAAATTGATAGCGTATTTGAAAAGGCAATCTGATGGATATAAAAGTAAAAAATCAAAAGTTCTGAGTGCTGACGAGGTAACAAAGTTTTTAAATGATGCTCCAGATGTGAAATATTTGGCGACAAAGGTAATTAATATAAAATATAGACTTGTATCTTACCAGAATTTACAATCTCAAATCAAACTACATATATTTCTTCATTGTTTATAGGTTGCTTTAATTTTCGGGATAGCTGGTGCTTGCCGAAAAGACGAGCTGGCGAGGGTCAGTATTGCTGATATCAAAGATTATGGCGACATGTACGTTGTCAATATTCCCAACACGAAAACCAAAGTGCCGCGATCATTTACGATCGACGGTGAATTTTACAATATAGTGAAAAAATATTGGAACTTACGACCACAAAAAGTTGATTCCACACGTTTTTTTTTAAACTTCCAAAATGGCAAATGCTCAATACAAGTGATTGGGAAAAATAAATTTGGCAATATGCCGAGGCAGATTGCAGAGTTTTTGCAATTGGAAGATGCAGCATCTTACACAGGCTATGCATTTAGACGAATATCAGCAACCTTGCTTGCTGATTCAGGAGCCGATATAACCACTCTGAAGCGTCACGGTGGTTAGAAATCCAATCAAGTTGCTGAAGGCTATGTGGAAGATTCCATAACAAATAAGCGAAAAATTGGCAAACAAATTACTGAATCTATAGCACTACAGTCTACTTCCACTTCCACTTCCGAAGAGTCTACAATCAACAATGCATCACCCCCAAAAAGATTCAAGTCTAAAATTGAAACAATAGTTCGTCCCCCACCACCGGAGACTGAAGGTCCCGCAAGTACTGAGGAATCATTATCAAATACCATTGTTCCTGGCAGCAACGTATCTTTAAAATTCGAGAATTGTTCAAATATACATCTACACTTCGACACTACACAATCAAAATAAATAAGTATTTGACATTAAAAAATAGGAAAAAAAAACCAATGTGTCTAACTCCTATTTTTATACTCATAAATAAGTACATACATTTAAAAATGAATATTAAGACATATAATTTGTACGTCAAAAATGACAAATAAATAATAATCTGGCGATATGAAGTCAAGTTGAAAAAAAACAAATCGATTTTTTTAAGATCCCCCCCTCGACCCCGCCGGGAAGCGCAGTGGTCTGTCAAAAGTCGGCTTTTCCGAGATCTTTGCCGGTTAACTTCCGCGAAACTTTTTCATGCATTTGTTATAAAAAATAGTGTTCGATAATGTTCGAAATGTACTAATCATTTTGCCCCCCAACCCTCACCTAGGCTTCGCCCCTGGACCCCGTCCTGTATCATTTTCCTTTTCCTCACGTGTGAAGCCCGGCGCACACTAAACGCAGTGTGCCGTGTGCGGTAAACGGAACACGTACAGGGCTTCCGTTGCCGCACACATAGCCCCGACCAATCACGTGGCGTCAGCTGATACCCGCTCGTTCGCCTCGGACGTTCGTACGACTCGTGCCGTACGGTGCGATTTCGCGGCGTTGCCGTACTTCTGTTATGTAGACTCACGTGTCATCGATATTCTTCGCGGCAAGCAAGTGAAGTCAAACGTGATCGGTTTGCTTTCGTTTTACGGATGTTTTGAAGATTTCAATAAAAAAAAGTAAGTGAACTTGCATATTATATACTTGACAAAGCATAGAACCTTACAAATATTCACCGACTGCAACTCAAAATACGAATAGAACGACGTACAGAACCTCAAATTCAGAATCTGGCACTTCCAGTCCTCATTGTAAATAATACAGCATAATCATGAAATAAAAGCGAAGGGTTATATAATTCAGTTCAATATTGTATCGTTGAAGTTGATCATTCAGGAATTAGAAAATTTGTGTTCCGAAAAATCCACTACAGTTTGGTGTTGTTTCTAACATTTCCTCCAGTTGTCACAACTAGTTTTCTATTTATTGTATTGAATAAAAGAAATGTCAAATGAACACCTAATCAATACCTAATCAATACTAAAATTTGAGTATAATTTCTCCAAAACTGAATTTTTCTGTGTACGTCTACTTATCCAAATATCGAAATGTGTCAAATTTGAACTGTTTTCAGAAAATTGTACATCAAAGTGACGTCGACAGCCTATTGAGAATCATGGACGATGAAATGTTATTAATAATCACTTCGATGATGCTCTACATATTTGTACAGAGAAGAAGACGCAACAATCCAAGAAGAATACGTCGCCGCTGGTGGGTCAGACCAATGAACCTGAACAGAGAAATTCAAGGCGACTACAACAATCTTTTCCAAGAATTGAAATTAGATGCGAACATGTTTCATCGGTACACTCGAATGGATGTACAAACTTTTGAGCAACTATTGAACATGGTCATTCCGTATCTAGTGAAATATAATTATAGAGCACTCGTACCCGAACTACGACTTGCTCTGACGCTACGGTAAGTTTCTTTCATGCTCGTTGAGTAATACATTAAAGAAATATGATTTCGGCCAAGCTGGAACCAAAAAGAAATGGTGTATAGGACGCAAAAAGATTAGAACAGACTTCTTATACATCCACATTGCATTATTTTACTTTCACCTGATATTCACAGCCTTCTCAAATGTGATACAATTAGTATATCTTGCTAAATCATTACTTTTTTTCATTGATTACAGATATTTAGCAACAGGTGACCAAATTTTATCTCTGGCTTTTGCGTTCAGAATAGGAGAGTCCACTGCACGAAGTATAATTAAGGAAACAACAGACGTGCTTGTGCAGGTCCTCTCACCGGTGTACCTTGCAAAGCCCACGGAAGACCAATGGAAAACCATTGCATCGGACTTCTTAGAAAAATGGAATTTTCCGAACTGTGTGGGTTCATTTGATGGGAAACATGTGCTAATACAGGCACCACCGAACTCTGGTTCTATCTTTTTTAATTACAAAAAGACATTTAGCATAGTACTGATGGCAGCATGCGACGCCAACTACAGATTCACCTTGGTTCACGTCGGAGAGATGGGCAGTAACAGCGACGCTGGAATTTTTGGTAATTGTGCTATCGCGCAGCAATTAAAAGGAGGTCACCTTGGATTGCCTGAAGGTACTGCTGAGCTCCCTGGTTCTCACCATCGCACACCCTGCTTTTTCATCGGTGATGAGGCATTTCCAATATCTACGAGAATGATGAGGCCTTTTCCAGGACGTGGTTTAGGCGACGAAAAAAGGATTTTCAACTATCGGCTATCAAGAGCTCGCCGAGTTATTGAAAATGCATTTGGGATTCTGGCTTCGCGTTGTCGAATTTTTCGCAAGCCTATAACGCTTCACCCAAATGCAGTAGACAATATCATACTATCCACAGTGTGTCTACACAATTTTTTGAAGAGCCAAGACGAAGTTCGAAATCCCCCACGACGACTATACTGCCCACCAAATTTTGTAGATCACGAGGATGAGAATGGAGTCGTTCACCCTGGTCAATGGCGAGAAGAAGACTATTTCGAGTTACGGCGCATGGATCCTGCTCCGGCACAATTCGAGCCACTGACTGCCATAGCTTTAAGGGATTTGTTGAAAAATTACTTCCTAACGCCAGAAGGTGAAATACCCTGGCAGTACGAACACATACGTGCAACAGGACATGTACGGGATTGAAATCTTCGTTGCTGTTGGGAGAAAAGAACATCAATCATTTCGGCCTACAACTCTATTTTTTCATTCTCGCCAATATCATCATCATTATTAGGGATACATTTTCTCAATATAAATGACTAGTTACCGACGAATCACAGCACTAGCGTTGAGATAAATCGTGTATTTGTTCACTATTGTTTTACTATTATTTACGAAGGTCTTCAATAATATATAATACCTATATATAACACCAGATGTTAGTTATTTACTCATAATTCAACGTGTGAAAACAATTATACCGTGCTGTTATAAGAAAGCCGAACGATGGCTTGTCCAACACACGCTCGCGTTGCGTACGTGAGCTTCTACTCGCTGCCAGTGACTGCGAGTAGAAGCTCACATACGGAACGCGAGCGTGTGTTGGTCGAGTCATCGTTCGGCTTCCTCATAACAGCACGGTATGCACATCTTACACGAGTGTAGACTAACGAAGTTCATAATAAAAACCAAAAAACTGAGTATTGCAAATCAATGCACCCATAATCTGTCCTTCTCTTTTGAATGGTACAACATGTCATAAATGTTGCATAGTATTCAAAGGGGGGGGGGGGGGGGGGGGCTATACCAAAATTCGCACAATAAAATAGTTTTTCAGTTTTTAAAGGTGTACAAAAGATCCATTCAAGAAAATCCTACGTTAAGTTGTAAATGATAGTAGTATCTATGTACAGAAAAAAATTAAATCGTATACTCTGAAAGTGTAGACGCAAGGAACCTTTTGCAGAAACTTTCCTTCGCTGCGCTGCAAGGTTCTGCAAAAGGTTCCTCGCTTCAACACTTTCATGGCAGAAGATTGAATTTTTTTTCGATATATAGAAACTAGGATCAGTCCAACGTAACATAGCCTTTTTTTATTTGAACCTTTTCTACATCGTTAAGAAACGATAAACAATTTTTTCACAAATTTCAGTATAGGCCCCCCTTTACTGAAACTTTGTAAAGAACCAATTCTTTTTTTTTCCACTACTCAAAATGGTTCAACAAAAATCGCCTTCGGCAGTTTTTAGAGATTAGTAGTATGTGTATTGGAAAAAAATATCAACCTTCTGCGATGAAAGTGCGCAGGAGACCTTTCGCAGAAGATTTCCTCCGAACCGCTGCGAAAGGTCTCCTGCGCATACAGTTTCATCGCAGAAAGTTGATATTTTTTTCCAATACACATACTACTAATATCTAAAAATTGCTGGAGGCGATTTTTGATTGATCCATTCTGAGTAATGGAAAAAGGAAATGGTTTTTCACAAAGTTTCAGTACTGTCCTCCCTTAAGTAAAGTAGTAAACTAGTAGTAATAATAGTGGTAGTGATAGTAGTGGTAACATTAGAGAAAAAGACACAACGATAATAATCGATTCTTTTTCTACGTTACAGTTATTATGAAATCAAAAAACCGAAAAAGTCCCAAAATACTAACACTTCCAACGAGTTTAACAAGTAACGTATACACATAAGTAGATACACGCACACAGCTCAATAGAATAATAATAATACCAACAACAAAATAATAAATATATTTATATAATATATAATAATATATAATATGTAATAATAAATATATAATAATAATTTTTAAGAATCATATAGCAAATAAAATGAATATCTCTCTATTGTATGGAAATATCGATATATGGGATAGAACTTTTTTTTAATAATTCTGTTATGATGAAGATTGTTGTTCATAGAGCACTTGGAGAATGCGTGCCTTCTTTGAACTTTTCAGTGGTTCAGGTATCGCCTCTAATTCCACAGCTATTAAATTGGCGAATCTTTGTTCTGCAAGTGCAGGTTGTTTGTGGGGTTCTTCTTTTCGAACAGAATTCTGAAAATGACTTTGTAAGGTTGTAGAAAGTTGCAAAAACGACTCCTCGATAGGATCAATGTTTTTTGACTTTCCACCTTCTTTAGCATAGCAAGATTTCGGTCGAGCATAGTTTGATGACGATGGTACATTTTCTTTATAATTGTTCTTCATCCGTGAAGTTGATTTTGGTGTTGATGCTTCACTACATTGTGCTGTTGATATTTGTGGCGGTGGCGTTGGTGTCCTTTGTGGTGATGGTGATGGCACGCTACAAAACGATTCGACGGATGACATCGATGCAGGCCTTCGAAGAGAATTTTGAGGCATCATCAACGGTGGAAGTGCCGTTGGTGTACTTGGTGGTGATGGTGATGGCACGCTACAAAACGATTCGACAGATGACATTGATGCAGGCGTTTGAAAAGAATTTCGAGGCATGATTAACGATGGCGGTGGCGTTGGTGTACTTGTTAGTGATGGCACACTACAAGACGATTCAACAGATGAAATTGATGCAGGTCTTCTAAGAGAATTTTGAGGCATGATTAAGTCTGTCGATGGCGTTGGCATGTCAAAAAAAGATTCAGCTGATGAGGTTGCAGGAATTTCGTGATAATCTGGAGACCTACTTGACGGTGGTGACTGCGTTAATGTTGTTGAAAGTAACATTTCTGCTGAAACAGTTACTGGTGGCATGGTTGAAAGCTTAGTCGGCGTTATGAAATTTGTCAGTGGCGTTGGTATTCTAAAATTTGCTGCCGCTGGAACTGACAGTGGCATTTGGAATCGTGCCGGTTGTGATACACACACTTGTTTCAAATAGTTTAGGGAATCTTTCGGTGCAAATGTATCGGTGGTGGATGATGTGGACACGTTTGTGTATGTCCTGAAAAAAAAAACACCGTCAATAACAATTATTTACCATCATTTCAATATTTTATGTGTGATTATTCTATTTTATTCAATAATTTTATAGACGAATATTTATTGTTTTCTTGGTTTTTGAACTCCAATCTTTCAAAGAAGACCCTGGGCAAAGTGTGTTAGAATCAATTTCAATGCTTCTAATGACTGTACAGTAGGATACATACCTCAGTTTTCAGATTATAGTAAAATACGGGTGGAAAAATAGTTTCAACCTACTATGATGAAACTTGAATCATTCACAGTACCCTCTGAAGAGGTATGGGCAAAAGTTCCTTGTGTCTTAACTTTCATCGCAGGAGGTTAAGATTCATTTTTCACTCAAATTATATTATGATCTAATCAGTTAGCTATGTCTTCTAGGACCTGACCTATTATAGTTATTTGAAGCATTGAAACCGATTTTGAACCAGTTTGACCATGCTATTACCTTAAACTCCGACCAGTCTTTATACAATTTGTAGATTAGGACAGTACATATATTGTCAAAAAAAAAATCTGCGGTCAAAGTCCATATTTGCAAATATTACTGCAATAGGTGTCAGTAAATGAACTTACTTTCGTCTTTGTATATGTTGCTCCAAGAACGTCATATCATTAAATAGATGAAATCCCTTGCGCTTCAGAGAGCCACTCCCGCTTCTGCACTCATCCTCTCTCCGTCTCTTTTCGCGACCGTAAGACTCTCGCAATTGATTCCACCGTTTCAAACAATCTGGTGCTGTGAAAGAATCCCTTAGAGTCCATCATGTGTTCAATATTTTTTAAAATTTATTATCCGAATTCATGATTTACCTGATTTATGTAATATCTCGGAAATTTTTCCCCAGCATGTCTCACGTATCACGTTATTTTTATACTCTTTCAGCTGCTTATTGTAAAGAGCTGGATATTGAGCTACCAATTCCACCAGCAACGTATCATCATCTTTGTTTTCATGCACCTGTTCGAATGATACTACATCCATTCTTGGCTCTAGTTGCTCTGACAAGCCCTGTAGATAATCGCTGTCATCGTGAATTTGGTTCATTTTGTCTACTGGAATATAATTAGCCACAAAACACCATGAAATCAGTTAGTATATAAATAGGCTAGAAAACCAACACGTGTTTTGCAATTTCAACTCATTTGTATACAGTCAATAGGTTCGACACTTCATCACCAAACAAGACTTCGTTCAGATCATTCCAAGGCGACTAAAAAACTAAAATCTGCAATGATGGTTGAAAATGTGTACAATACATTTATACGGAAAATAATTTTCTGTCCTGCAATTTTTACAACTACATGCCGTTTCTTACATCCCTAACGAGACAGGTAGTTGGAAGTGCCAGATTCTGAATTTGAGGTTCTGTACGTCGTTCTATTCGTATTTTGAGTTGCAGTTGGTGAATATTTGTAAGGTTCTATGCTTTGTCAAGTATATAATATGCAAGTTCACTTACTTTTTTTTATTGAAATCTTCAAAACATCCGTAAAACGAAAGCAAACCGATCACGTGTGACTTCACTTGCTTGCCGCGAAGAATATCGATGACACGTGAGTCTACATAACAGAAGTACGGCAACGCCGCGAAATCGCACCGTACGGCACGAGTCGTACGAACGTCCGAGGCGAACGAGCGGGTATCAGCTGACGCCACGTGATTGGTCGGGGCTATGTGTGCGGCAACGGAAGCCCTGTACGTGTTCCGTTTACCGCACACGGCACACTGCGTTTAGTGTGCGCCGGGCTTGAGGAAAAATATCGTGTGTATCGCGGGCGGATAGGCGATCCCGCACTCGTCCGGAGTTTACAGCCCTCACCTCGGCTCGCGCTGCAAACTCCGTACTCGCGGGTGGGAATCACCTACTTTCCGCCCTAGATACACAATATACTATTACGACCTCATGGTCAATCATATCATAAAAAGCCAGGAATCTGATTTCTATTTCCCATTTTCCTTGCTTAGTTTCACTTAAATCCTTTATCTTTTTCGTAAACTCGTTTTAGCTAGTTACAGCATTGGTGCGGGAATTCGTACAGTTACGATAGAGCTTTCATAGCTATCGTAGTCTGGGAATTTCCAATCTTATGTCTGAAGTGCAGCCGGGGTGCGTTTGGTTGAATCAGTTATAATACAGCTTTGATAGCTATTATAGTCTGTGATATCAAACATAGCCAAGGTCTGTAGGGATGCAGCTAGTGTAGAATAAAACCTACAATAGTCTGTATTAGGGTTTTATGGGTTTTTTCAACTTTCCCCAGGAGGAGCTCCAAAAATCACACCCGTGACAAAAAACTCACGCGGACTTGCATAATTTCACCAGCCTTCAGCTGGTGAAACAGTTGCAGTAAGTTACAATACACGCCACTATTCGAGCAATCGCTGTCCGCTTGGAATGGACGATTACATTCTTCCTGTTTTTTCCAATTAATAAATCTAAGTTGGCCTAAAGACGAGCTCGTAGTGCATTCGCGTAAAAATTTAGTAAACGCCATCTTCACTCGCTCAGCGTCACTTGTCTTTCGATACGGATCCATTAAAGTCAATGTCTCAGTGTCAATGTCCATGACTAGTAAGCGCCAATGACCCTCTAGTGCATATGGCATCAGCAATTTACCGTGACAGTTGGTTGCAATTTTGTATACGCTCAGAGTACTGCTTTTTCGCTTTTCCCAAAAGTTGCCAATTACCGTACAACCAATGTCTGTTGGAACATATGCAACATTACTGTCCCACTCATCCATATGCGTTACCGTATATGCGTCAATTATTTGACCATCAACCCATCTGTTTGTGTTGACGACGCTTGCAAATTCTCTTGCAGAAACCTGAAACTCTTTCTGTACTAATGGAAAGTTCAGTTGGGATGAATAGAGACCGAGCTTTACGCGAGACGACGTAGATCCCATATAATATGGCAGACTATTTATCATCCCATTTTGCAATATTTCTAAATTTGACCCACTGTTAACAATCATTTCCGACCCGTGTGCGTCGTCTATTAATAATTCTAAGTCACTTTCATCACTTGTGTCAACCCTCTTAATCTTACTTCTTTTCAATTGATGTCTCTTAGTAATGTTTTTTATTTTTCTTTTTAATGGCGCGACGCTACATTTATGATTTGTTTCAATTTTTTTAACGATTTGTTTACTTTTATCATTTTCGTATCCTGTCAGAATTTGCCTACCCATATTTATCAGTTCCCTTCCCTCCATGTACACGTTTCGCTTCTCTTTTGTCTCCTGTTTCAGAATATCTTTTTTCTTGCGTCCCCACTTTTCAATTCCAAAAGGATTCGAAGCTGCTTCGACGTACAGCGGATAATTGCTAACTTTTATTGCTGATTTAGTTTGGACGCCTACTAACTTTTCCTCCTGTACCAAGCACTCATTACTTTCCTTTAGTTTCCTACACCCTTCGCCTATTGTTAAATTCTGTTGCCCTTCTAATATCGTTCGCTTGTACACACGCATGTAGGACTCGGCATACGCATTCGTGACACGAGAAACACTTCTATCTACAAGGTCTAACATCATTCCACTCCACATTGGGCAGTACGGCATAAATGTTTTTGTCAAGTACTCTGCGAATCCTGGTGCGTAGTACTTGTTACTAACCTCTTCCACCTCTTTCTCCTTTATCTCTATATCATCTTTTCTAAACATTAATTTTTTCCAATACCGCTCGTAAAATGGTGAATTGGCATATATAGCTTCGCTTTTTCCATCAATTTCAACGAATTCATCGCCTACTTTCAACTCCTTCTCTTCGAGAACTGCGGTCTCTTCATTCATTTCGGACAGATGATCCTCTTTTTTTTGTTTTTCACCACTTAGTAATAATATACCGTATTCCGCGTTCGCTTTATCTTTTGTGAGTGTCGTAGATAGAAGATCTTCGAAAACCATGTCCATCTCATCTATTGATCTGCTCAATATCATGAGACCCATACACTCCATAAGAAAAGATTTTATTTGCAAAAGTTCGGGAAAATCTTTTTTCATAGTTTTAAAAACCCTGTGCATGATGTGTGCGCAACAACTCAAAACATAGATTATATTTTTAGGTATAACATTTTGTGTCACATATTCGTAGGCTATTGTTGAATATCGATCCACGTTCATATGGTTCCATTCGAATAAGAGGCTGTTCATAAAGACCCAACTTCAATCAACAACAATTGCGTTTACAAATGGCCATTTATTCCATGTTTGTTCTACAAAAGCTCTATATTTTTTTTAGAAATATGGAAATGGAAGTGATATCATGTTCTGATGTATACATTTCACAAATAGGTATGATCGCTCTAGTAGTTCGGTATAATACGCAGTAATAAAAAATTTTCTTACACTGTAAAAATTGAGGATTACGAACATTTGCCCCAGTCGCATCTAAGTGTAATATTGCTGGCCGTGCTCTGTCAACCACATCTAACTGTTTTTCCGAAAATAATAAAATTTGAAGCGGTAAGGAAAATTGTCGAATCGAAGGATCTTTCATTATATGCGCTTCCATAGATAATTGTACTACGTCTGCTATATCCCTCGACTTTAAATTTAGTCTGCCTTCACATCTAGCCTCAGATCGAACTTTATGAAGTGTTTGCAGATGTCGCACGTCTTGTGTGTGTCCATCTGCAAACAATTCCTCATCGCAATCGCGAATGCTTTTCAGCTGTATATTTCTAGCGGATTGATATTTTAGCAGCTTTTTAATCTCATTCCGTTTTGAGCCTCTCAATGGACGGAATTGTTTAGCTTCATTAGAGGGATGTCTGTACATGATTTTATTGTCACTCGAAACATTTATTTCGATGACGTTGGAGTCGATTTCGAGGATGTCAAATCTAAAATGGGCTCTATGACTCGCTATCAAACAACGTGCATACGCGACAAATCCGTCATTATTTGCTCTTATTCCCCCATAAAACCCTAACGGACACGAACAACTGAACTCACCGATCATCAATTCTGTAATCTTTTCTCTCATTAAACTGTCACTTAAAAAGCCATCCTGGCTCGCTACCGTATCCGTTAATGCGGTGACTAGTCCTATAAAATTGTCAAATTTTTTTTTTTTCCTTTAACTGAACTATCTTTGGCTAATTGCATCGGTGAAATATCTCCATCCTCCGAGTCTCGGATGTCTTTAATAATTTTTTTTGATTCGCTGGGTGAATCCCTCTCTCTATCAGAATTAGGCAACCCATTCATCGTTATTTCGAAATCGTATTCACTATTTGTGTATTCTTTGACTTTATAGGTATCACCACAGTCGTTGTGGAGGTTGTCGTCATTATCTGTAAAATTGTACACGTCTGTCTTTGTCGTCGTATAAGCCGTCGTCGTTGCGTAATTGTTGTCCGTTGTTTGTTCAGTCGCGTTTACGTTTTTAATTATGTTTGATTCGATGGGTGAATCTCTCCCTACCCGGGAAAAAATGTTCAGACATGATCATGCCTGTTCATGTATGATCAGGCCTGAAATTAGACATGATCATGTCTGTTCATGTATGATCAGGCCTGAAATTAGACATGATCATGTCTGTTCATGCCTGTTCATATCTGATGCCAGACATGATCATGCATGATCATGAATGATCAGGCCTGAAGCGCCCAATACGTTCAGGCCTGATCATGCATGACCATACCTGTTCATGTATGATTATGCCTGATGCCAGACATGATCATGCCTGTTCATGTATGATTACGCCTGCTGCCAGACATGATCATGTCTGTTCATGTATGATCAGGCCTGATGCCAGACCCGATCATAAATACGTTCCTGCCTGATCATGCATGGCCATGCCTGTTCATGTATGATTACGCCTGCTGCCAGACATGATCGTAGTTTTTTTTAATAGTATTTAGAGATTTTTTGCAAATACTGGCAACTTCAAGCCTCTTGGTCGAGCGGAAGGAGTCGAGATAAAAATCCCAAAAAAATGAAGCCTTCGTTTCATATCCCAAGGAAACTTTTCGACACTAGCCGTTTTCAATTTTCGACATGAAGGCCCGGGAAAAAATGTTCAGACATGATCATGCCTGTTCATGTATGATCAGGCCTGAAATTAGACATGATCATGTCTGTTCATGCCTGTTCATATCTGATGCCAGACATGATCATGCATGATCATGAATGATCAGGCCTGAAGCGCCCAATACGTTCAGGCCTGATCATGCATGACCATACCTGTTCATGTATGATTATGCCTGCTGCCAGACATGATCATGCCTGTTCATGTATGATCAGGCCTGATGCCAGACCCGATCATAAATACGTTCATGCCTGATCATGCATGGCCATGCCTGTTCGTGTATGATTATGCCTGATGTCAGACATGATCATGCCTGTTCATGTATAATCAGGCCTGACGTCAGACCTAATCATAAATACGTTCATG
The DNA here is from genome assembly GCA_963992785.1 of Tenthredo livida. Classification (NCBI taxonomy): domain Eukaryota; kingdom Metazoa; phylum Arthropoda; class Insecta; order Hymenoptera; family Tenthredinidae; genus Tenthredo; species Tenthredo livida. The sequence continues at coordinate 20,597,501 of OZ023064.1, forward strand.
CCTGATCATGCATGGCCATGCCTGTTCATGTATGATTATGCCTGGAAGGTTGAAAACCTCCGCTCTGCTCTAACTATGTCGCTCTGATCAGGCCTGATACGTGATCAGACCATGATCGGCCATGAGCATCAGGCCTGATCAGACATGAACAGGCATAATCATGTCTAATTTCATACGATATGATCAGACATAATTGATATAAGTCAATGTCCAATCATTTATAGGTCTATATATAATTATAGAAAATTATTATTATTATATTATTATCATTATTAATCATATATGGTCTATATATAATCAGATATGATCAGACCTGACTGATATAAGCCCATGTGTAATCTTATATAGGTCTGATGTAGGTCTCTATATGATCAGATCTGATCAGACCTGATTGTTATGAAACCTCAATATACAGGGTTATTCAGAATTCGTGACGAATCTCTCGAGGGGTTAATCCTTGACAAAATCGGGATCGAAAGTTGTTCAGCCATTTTTCCGAAAAATGATTTTTTTCCTTGGAATCATAACACATTTTTTCCATATCTTCCACCGAATAAAAAACTTTTGAGATCCTTCAAAATTGACAAATAAAACAACAAAAACAAAAAAAAATTGTTTGTCGGAGAAAAATATTTCCAAGGAAAAATGGCTGAGGAACTTTCGTTCCCAATTTTGACAAGGATAAACCCCTCAAGAGATTCGTCATGAATTCTGAATCACCCTGCATACCCATACATATTCTTTGACAATTTAAACAATAAAAACCTGAATATTATGATATTATTAAATTAGCCGTTTTGCCCCACGAAGTTATAGAATTCCTCCAGTCAATAAAATAAACGTTTAATCTCTTTCAATAAATAGAATACACAGCATTTTCAGATTAGTAATTTTTTCTGCTGAAAAATTTAGAGTGGTCATATTGCCTCGCATTCCCTAAAATACAAAAACAATTCAAGAATCGTTCGATCATCATAATCAATATTAAGTGCATTCGTTAAGGTTGATAAATTTTCGTGTCAAATACATATAGACATTCTGAAAGTATCAACTATCAAATACGTAAAGTAGCAAAGTGGTAGAAGCTTCGACTGATACGCAGAAGGACCCGGGTTCGAATCCCAGTAAGAAACAGTCAGAAAATTTTAATCGACAAAAAAAAGTCAATTATTAGAAATAACCATAATTCCGGACCATTACGACGAATAAAAGATATGAAAACAAAATATTTTTCATGATTTTGTAATTCAATTGACTGTTTTATTTTAATTTGTCCAAAACAAATGATTAAATCTGATCATATCTGATTATATATAAGCAGACATGATCAGACCTGGCCAATTATACATGGTTATATATGGTCATATAGAGACAAATTTCGTTCATGATCATTAATGATAAGGTCATATATGATTATTTATATTCATATACAACTATTTTTTCCCGGGGGGTTTTTCGGCCCACCCTACTGTTCATGTATGATCAGGCCTGATGCCAGACCCGATCATAAATACGTTCATGCCTGATCATGCATGGCCATGCCTGTTCGTGTATGATTATGCCTGATGTCAGACATGATCATGCCTGTTCATGTATAATCAGGCCTGACGTCAGACCTCATCATAAATACGTTCATGCCTGATCATGCATGGCCATGCCTGTTCATGTATGATTATGCCTGGAAGGTTGAAAACCTCCGCCCTGCTCTAACTATGTCGCTCTGATCAGGCCTGATACGTGATCAGACCATGATCGGCCATGAGCATCAGGCCTGATCAGACATGAACAGGCATAATCATGTCTAATTTCATACGATATGATCAGACATAACTGATATAAGTCAATGTCCAATCATTTATAGGTCTATATATAATTATAAAATATTATCATTATTATTATATTATTATTATTAATCATATATGGTCTATATATAATTAGATATGATCAGACCTGACTGATATAAGCCCATGTGTAATCATATATAGGTCCAATGTAGGTCTATATATGATCAGATCTGATCAGACCTGATTGTCATGAAACCTCAATATACAGGGTTATTCAGAATTCGTGACGAATCTCTCGAGGGGTTAATCCTTGACAAAATCGGGATCGAAAGTTCTTCAGCCATTTTTCCGAAAAATGATTTTTTTTCCTTGGAATCATAACACATTTTTTCTATATCTTCCACCGAATAAAAAACTTTTGGGATCCTTCAAAATTGACAAATAAAACAACAAAAACAAAAAAAATCGTTTGTCGGAAAAAAATATTTCCAAGGAAAAATGGCTGAGGGACTTTCGTTCCCAATTTTGACAAGGATAAACCCCTCAAGAGATTCGTCATGAATTCTGAATCACCCTGCATACCCATACATATTCTTTGACAATTTAAACAATAAAAACCTGAATATTATGATATTATTAAATTAGCCGTTTTGCCCCACAAAGTTATAGAATTCCTCCAGTCAATAAAATAAACGTTTGATCTCTTTCAATAAATAGAATACACAGCATTTTCAGATTAGTAATTTTGTCTGCTGAAAAATGTAGAGTGGTCATATTGCCTCACATTCCCTAAAATACGAAAACAATTCAAGAATCATTCGATCATCATAATCAATATTAAGTGCATTCGTAAGGTTGATAAATTTTCATGTCAAATACATATAGACATTCTGAAAGTATCAACTATCAAATACGTAAAGTAGCAAAGTGGTAGAAGCTTCGACTGATACGCAGAAGGACCCGGGTTCGAATCCCAGTAAGAAACGGTCAGAAAATTTTAATAAACAAAAAAAAGTCAATTATCAGAAATAACCATAATTCCGGACCATTACGACGAATAGAAGATATAAAAACAAAATAGTTTTTATGATTTTGTAATTTAATTGACTGTTTTATTTCAATTTGTCCAAAACAAATGATTAAATCTGATCATATCTGATTATATATAAGCAGACATGATCAGACCTGGCCAATTATACATGGTTATATATGGTCATATAGAGACAAATTTCGTTCATGATCATTAATGATAAGGTCATATATGATTATTTATACTCATATACAACTATTTTTTCCCGGGTACATCATTATCAGCAAATTCCTTTATGGTCATATCTAAATCGTCGTCTAAATCGTCGTCATTATTCGTGTCTTCTTTGATTTTAAAGCTATTATTACAGTCGCCGTCGAGGTTGTCGTGATTATCTGTCAAATTGTACACGTCCGTCTTCGTCGTCGTATCGGCACAGACTACACCTGTATGATTAATCACTTTTGTTGTCGGCGTTGACCTTTCTGATTCGATAACTATTATTTCATTGGACGCATTGACATTAGATTCAACGGATATACCAGATTCATGAATCGGAATTTTCATCGCACGAGTTTTCAAAATCTCGAAATGCCCTGTTCTTTCGTTACCGGTGAAGAGTAAATTTACGCCTTCGGCTTCACCTGTGTCGGTTCCCATTGGGTTCAACGTACTTATAAATATAAATTTGCCATTTTCACGTCTACATAATGTCACAGTGCACTCGAACAATGTGACAAACATCGCAATTTCAAAATCGGTTCCGTAAACACGATTTTGACCCATATGTGATGCATATTGAGCATCAGTTTCGTACTCAAACCCTACGCTCGTAGCATCCAATATGTCCTCACAATCCTCCCAATTATCTACAACGTATCGAACGATTTCATTTCTCACGTACGCAAACGAATCTTGATTGCCAAAAACCGCATGAGATAGGCATCTAAATAAACAATTCCCGTCACCTTCGATCGGTATAATTTCTAATATATTTGAATTCGAATTAGAATTTAGAATAGATATTTCAGAATTGTTAATACTTAACGACGAATCTGTGGCTGCGGACCGTGATTTGTTTTTCAGAGCTGCGTCAACTAGGTCACGCAAGGCTTGATTTTGCCACATTCGTCTCAATTTTGAACGCAGTTTTTTGTCGGACTTTGTCTTCCATTTGCGAGCGATCTGTCAAAAATAATCCTCTACATTACATTCTATAATATGGTGTACGTCAGGTGATCAAATTTAGTGAGCGCATATTGGCAGTTCCACGTTAGAACGACCAGTCAGGTATAATATGTACAGTACTATCTCGTTATAAGCGACTGTTAGGGTGGTTAGGGGAATAGGATTTCAATAAATTCGTCGCCGAAGCGTTCTCCCACTACTGGAAAATCGCACATGTGTCAGTGTTCTCTGTGAGCATCAGCACTAGGAGTAACTTACGTACACATGAAAAAAAAAATTACTTGTTTCAAGAAAAAGATTTCTTGATTCAAGAAATTTTAGTTTCTTGAATGTTTGTTGATTAAATCAAGAAAATATGTTCTTAATTTAAACTAAGAACATATTATTTTGAATTAAGAACATATTTCCTTGATTCAATCAAAAAACATTCAAGAAACTACAGTTTCTTGAAACAAGAAATCTGTTTCTTGAAACAAGGAATCGTTTTCTTGAAACGAGAAATTTTTTTTATCTATGTATACAGGTAGAGTGGGGGAAGCTATAAAACTCTATCAAACGGAACGAAGTGGAAATTCGCTTATAAGGAGGGCGCTTATAACGAGGTAGTACTGTATTTCAAATTCAGCGTATCGACAGTCTTCATCGAACTAGATTTTTATGCGAAATACCAAATTCAGCTGTTTAGATTTATGGAAGTTATTATCGTTGCTAATTTCATGCAACTCATTTTAAAACAAATGGCAGCATCGTTGATAATGATGATACGTGAATAATTAATATTTAGCAATGTCTTTGATAAAAATGTTGTTTAAACTGTGATTTTTCCAGTTTTGGGTTCGACGCGCCTCTTATCACTATACTAAGAGGTTTCCTACATTTATTTATTCATTCATTTATTAATTTAATAATTTATTTATTTAATCATTTTACGGTCTTTGAAAGTTTAAAATTAAAAAGGGGATGACCCGCCTGCGAAAACGGACAAAAAACTTGGGTAATGCCGAGTAGGAAGTGACTGACGGCGATGTTTCAAGGAAACCTCTTAGTATGAACTGTCATTTTTACATTTTTTTTTTTTCCGTGTACGTACGGCGACGCAGCGTATTATTCTCATAACCGGTATTTTGATGAGAGCAATACGTATTTTGACTACAACTAAACTCGTTCGGCAATACTTGGTATTTTGATAGGAAAAATACAGTTTTCTCAGTGTGGGATTAAAATATATGACAAAATTTTTATTTTGAGCACTAATTTAATGCTGAATTTAATACGGGCTATTCCGCGTCAACCGGATCAGTCATCTCTCAGATATTTTTTTAATTTTGCATGTCGATTGTCCTTGGGGAGTTGGATTTTTGTGCCAAAGGATTTTTCAATTAGTGCAAAATTCGTTGAGTTATTTGCATAAACAAATTCGAGCAAGGTTTTTTTCAAAAATACATAACTCCGCCAAAAATGATGCTAGACCCAATTTTTTTTTTTCAGCTTATGCGGAAAGATTCATAGAATGTAAAAAAAAATATGTACTTCGTAAAAATTTTGTTTATCCATTGTTTATTTAACAATTAAGTTTTCAAAGATTTTTAAAACAGTGAGCAACACGACCAAAAAATGTTTTTTTAATTCTGACATGTTCCTTGAACTATACTACAACCTGTGAATTAATTCCAGAGATGTGTTTTTTTTCGTTTTCGAGTAAAAAATCATTGAAGGTGTCGATGCGCATGAAATTGCGGCGCGCCGAGTCTCTACGTAATGGCGGGCGGTCAGTTGCCGTCCACCGCTACTCCGCGGTCGCGTCGCAGCGTTGGCTTAGAGTCATTTTCACGATGTAGGACATGATTGAAAAATCTGAAAAAAATACTGTACCTTCACAAGGCCTGCTTGAAGCGATAAGTAAAGTTTCAAGAATGTGTTTTTCACCGTTTTTCTATTACAGAGACTCAAAATAACGGTTACATACGATGAGAGTGCACATAAATAATAATAATAATTACAAAACTTGCTACTTATTTGAGTACTCATAATCACCCCCGAAGATATGTGGAAGCTGCAAAATGAACGCACTTACAATTATATATTTTATACAAATAGATCGCTTATTCTATGGATACAATCTATTTATCTTTGATCAGACTGGGCATTAAACTTAGAAATGTGAGCAATCTCTGTAACAGAAAAACGATGAAAAACACATTCTTGAAACTTCACTTATCGCTTCGAGCAGGCCTTGTGAAGGTACAGTATTTTTTTCAGATTTTTCAATCATGTCCTACATCGTGAAAATGACTCTAAACCAACGCTGCGACGCGACCGCGGAGTAGCGGTGGACGGCAACTGACCGCCCGCCATTACGTAGAGACTCGGCGCGCCGCAATTTCATGCGCATCGACACCTTCAATGATTTTTTACTCGAAAACGAAAAAAAACACATCTCTGGAATTGATTCACAGGTTGTAGTATAGTTCAAGGAACATGTCAGAATTAAAAAAACATTTTTTGGTCGTGTTGCTCACTGTTTTAAAAATCTTTGAAAACTTAATTGTTGAATGAACAATGGATAAACTAAATTTTTACGAAGTACATATTTTTTTTACATTCTATGAATCTTTCCGCGTAAGCTGAAAAAAAAAATTGAGTCTAGCATCATTTTTGGCGGAGTTATGAATTTTTGAAAAAAACCTTGCTCGAATTTGCAAATAACTCAACGAATTTTGCAACAATTGAAAAATCCTTTGGCACAAAAATCTAACTCCCCAAGGACAATCGACATGCAAAATTAGAAAAATATCTGAGAGATGACTGATTCGGTTGACGCGGAATAGCCCATACACTTCTTGCAACGAATGAATCTGAATGATAATTACATGCCGAAATCTTCAAAATTGGATTTTCTATTCTATATGAAATTATGGTTTCTTCAAGGCTATCGATACGAAAAATATAAAAAATATCTGAGACCTGACTGATCGTTCTCAAGTGTAAACGCACATAACATGAGTACATATCTGCGCATGCCGGTCACTCGGCTCACTCCCGGTCAACTCGATTCAGCTCGAAACAGATATTTGCGTTGCCGTAGATAAATATCTGTGTCGAGCTGTGTCGAGCTGTATCTTTCGCGCCGCGCGGAGCTGCAACCACTATTTATTGATGCAGTGTGCGTAAGATGATGATAAAATTTTTGTCATATATGAAGCTGTCTCTGTCAACTCAGCCACCCATTTCACTTGAGGTTAAAACATTTCTGAATGTGTTATTGATACAAGTGGTTCAAATGGGTGATACATTTTTTATATGAAATTGAACCGAAAAGATTTTTTTTTAAATTAATCCCAACAAGTTTTATCTACTCCTACAATTCATCACGCTACGTAAAAATGATTGAGTAAAATATTTATGGAATGCAATGACCAAAGAAGCTTGAAAAATTCAAAAGAGTTTGTTAAAGTTAAATGGGTGGCTGAGTTGACAGAGACTGCTTCATATATTACAAATAATAATCAGATATAACTTGGCGATAGAGCATTACATTTCGCGGGTTGAGGGGGGGGAGTGTGGCTTAACCCCCAATCGAACAAAAAAGCACATTATTACTCTATGAAATTTTTTTGTCAAACATTTCTGCATTAACTACACTCAGAGAAAAATTTCGTTACCTCAAAGAAATTTTATGTATCACAAAGAAAAAAATTATTTGTATATGAACCTACTAGCCGTTTATTTATCTAACTGTAATTTATTTATTTGAATCATTTTATTTGACCTGAATAAATATTTCGTCGCCGCAAATAAAATTGCAGCAGCTAAATGTAATATTTCGTGTACTGATCCGAATAAATTTTTAAATAAAGTTATCTGAATTTATTTAAAACAAATAAGAATTTATTCCCTGAAAATAAAATGAAATTCTCAATTTATTTGAAATGAAAAAGGATTTATTCACTGAAAATACGATGAAATTCCAAATTTATTTGAAACCAATAAGGATTCATTCGCCAGAAATAAAATAAAATACTTGATTCCATTAAAACTAATGAGGATTAATTCACCGAGAACAAATTATTGTTGGCTCATATTGCACAACAGAGTCTCTTGGTCTGGTCCAAGAAAGCCGAAACAGTCAAGGTAGCTTCGCCGTAATACAGAAGGCATATACATAGACAAGTGCCCGGACAGGTGGAGAGGCCAAACAACTCTCACGTGTCATACAAATAATACATAGATCATATGTGGAACCAAGATCTTAAGGAAATAAGGTCTGTTTGTGCAAGCCGCTAGCCGGGGTAGTCAATACGACTTGGAGTTACTTTACTCGCGAGAGAGATTCTCGTCCGGGCCTCAGCGCTGGGCCGGGATTCGGGCTAGCGACATTGCCAAGAAACGGCGCTCGCGAGTTTTAATAAATAATAATTTAATAAATATGTATTAAATTCAAGTGGCGCCTTATTTAATCAATAATTCAATAAATACTTATTAAATTTGAGTGATGCCTTATTTAATTAATAATCTCTTTACGCAACATTTATTTGAAATTGAGACAAATTCATTCAATCGAATACAGTCCTGATCAATTTATTCCGCTTAAATAAATCAATTTCGAATAGCCTTATTCATTCGAGACGAATAGATACCTCTATTTCCGAGAAGTAAGAATTTAGTAATTCCGGACAAAATTTTGTTTGAATTAAATAAATAGATGTCAAATAGAGGGGATTATTAGTAATCAACAAACTATTTTTCTGAGTGTAGTTAATCATTTTTTGCAAAAGAGTTTTTTTATAACGAAAGCACGTTTTCCTCGCTTTTTGATGCCTCTGTATGGGACCTAAAGTAGTACTTTTAAGTCCTAGGACTTTTCGTGCCACATTTAGGTCCTAGGACTTAAGAGTACTACTTTAGGTCGTATACAGGACTTGAATGTGCCACATTTAAGTCCTAGGACTTGAAAGTACTACTTTAGATCCTATACAGAAACATCAAAAAGTCGCTAAACATGGCTTTGTTATATAAAATATGGTGTGTACCAAGGCTAAGTGGGCTTTTTTAGACCGCGTGTGGAGTTTGCAGTACGAGTCAGAGGCGAGCTAGCACGAGTCGAAGACGAGTGCGTTGCGAGCCGAAGACGAGTACTGCAAACTCCACACTCGGTCTAAAAAAGCCCACTTTACGCCCTTGGTACACAATATACTATTATTCGGTACGAATGGTTACCGTTATTTCAGACAACACAACATTCAGTTGATCCGAAGAAAGAAATCGTCAGCTCAAAAGTGACCGGAAGATATATTTTTTTGCTTCAAATAAAAGCATTTCAAATAAACAGTTTTATTTGTAAGCGATAAAATATTTGTCTAATAGAGTTTTTTATTTGGCTTAAATAGATGGTTATATTTGGAGAGAAAAACTATTTGGTTGGTCGGAATAAAAATGTCTCATTCAAATAAATGCTGTTCAAATGAAGGGCTTTTTTGGAAAATAATAAACCATTTCTCTGAGTGTACATCTAGTGATAGAGAAATGTAATAGTCGGTTGGTGAAGTTTAGTTATAAAAAAATGAAAGTATAAGGTTTGTTATGAAAAAAAGTATATGGTTTTTTTTTAAAAAAGCTAGTATAAAAAGAAATGCTAAAAAAGGAAAAATTCGTGAGTAGAGGCATGCCTACGTCACAGTGTCCAACTTGAGTTAAAATCACTAAATCAACGATGAAGGTTATATGTTTCCAGAACTGTCGCAAGCTCCTGCAATTATTATGAGAGTGAGTGAGTAATTGTGAAGTAAAAGGATCACTGAAAAATATATACGTATGTTACATATATCCTTTTTTTTTTTTTTTAATTTCATTTACTTTGCGCACACGTATGCCTGAAATCGCATCTTACGCACACTGCATCGAAGAATATATGATGCGCACAGTAAGGAGGAACATCAACTTGCCGCGTGATGGGAAATTCATAGGGAGGGTTGGTAGCGTTGAGCCACAACCCCTCCTGAAATCTCTCAGCTGTACGTACGCCAATAAGAACGACTCGCGGAAAAAAAAAGTATACGAAGTACAGCACCGTATTTTGGCAACGAGTGTGTCACAATGCCCTGCTTTAGCATGAAGAAAGACATAATATCGCGTGTTTTTTAAACAATTTATTATTATATTTATTGTAATAATAAATAATAGAATATAATAATAATATACTATATCCTAATATTTATATTATATATAAAATGTTATATTATTATTTATATATGATTACATAATAATAAATAATGAAATATAATAAAATATTGTAACGTGTTCGAACTATACCACCCGGTAGATCGACCGAACAAGCTACATACGACCGCGCAAATAGCCTCGCGCCGATCCGATCAGAAGACCCTGACGTGACGTCACGAGTACTACTATATAAGCTGGCACGCTGAGGCAGTAGCCAGCGATTCGTACTAGAGCAGTCAATCGACTCATAGCTATTAGATAGATCAACTCTCATAACTTCAAATTAGGAAGACATTCAAAGCGAGGTCTTACCATATAAAAGAATAAAAAAAAGGAAACAGGAAGTTACTCAAAGCGAGATCTTACCTCAAATTAAAATCAAAACTAGAGAAAGAGTAAATTAGCTAAAGCAGCAATTTAACTTAAAATTAGAATAAAAAATCGAGACATTTAAAATTAGCTAAAGCAGCAATTTAAATTAACCTCCAAAAATCAATAAAAGTAAATTAGCTAAAGTAGCAATTTAACTTAAAATCAGAAGAACAAAAACAAACAGAACAGAAACAGAAACAAAAAGGCAAATAGAAATAAGAGAAAACAACTAGAACAACCAATTATTATTTGATTATATCGAGCCACATTTTTAGTTTATTTCATTTTTGTAAATAGTAGAATAAGGAATCGATTAGAAAAATAGAATCGAATCATAACAATAAAATTATTAATCAATCGATTAGATATAATAATCAATCAAGATCAATTTGTCTTTCATTTCGTGTCGTGTTTCATTTTTTTAATTAACATAAATTCCTTTCAGCTAAAATCACTTGGAAATAAAATCGTGTTTAGCTAGCTTAAAACAAGGCAGCTTCGGTAGTCTAACACTCAGGCAGCGACGGTACAGCTTCAATTGGTACCCGAGTCTGAGAGTGTAAGATTATCCAAGTCTGTATTAGGGAGGCAGCTTCGGTGCGTAACACTCAGGCAGCAACGGTATAGCTTTAATCGGTACCCGAGTCTGAGAGTGTGCAATCCCAAGTCTGTATTAGGGTAACAATAGGTTTTTTGTAACATATGCACGATTTTTGCGTTTTTTTGACCCATTAAGCGGGCCTAAATTGGCGGTTTTCAGACGAGCGGGCAAATAAAAACTGAAAACGCCCGCTGCTCGATTTAGCGGGCGTTTTCAGTTTTTATTTGCCCGCTTATGCTCGAGCAGCGGGCGTTTTCATTTTTTATTTGCCCGCTAAATCGAGCAGCGGGCGTTTTCAGTTTTTATTTGCCCGCTTATTTGAAATCGCTCAAAAACGCGAAAATCGCGCGTGTCACAAAAAATATGGTGTGCACCAAGGGCTAAGTGGGTTTTTTGACCTTGTGTGGTTGCAGTACTCGTCCTCGGCTCGCAAATGCACTCGTCTTCGACTCGTGCTAGCTCGCCTCCGACTCGTACTGCAAACTCCACACTCGGTCTGAAAAATCCCACTTTACGCCCTTGGTACACAATATACTATTTCACATTTTTCCTTGGAGGGGCTCCAAATCATACCCGTGACAAAGAATTCACGCGAGCTAGCGTAATTTCGGGGCCTTCTGCCGTGAGACATACGCAGAGAAAGTTACAATATATATACTCAGAGGTTTCTTTGAAACATCGCAGTAAGTCACTTCCTACTCGGCATTACCCAAGTTTTTCGTCCGTTTTCGCAGGCTGGTCATCGCCTTATTAATTTTAAACTTTCAAAGGCCGTAAAATGATCAAATAAATAAATTAATTAATTAATTAATAAATGTATGAATAAATAAATAATTAGATATTTGACCGACTTCGATGTTTAAAGGAAACCTCTTAGTATATATATATACATATTAGGGTGGTCCGTATTTGGGGTATGTCCGATTTTTTTTTCCAGACCTTTTTTGGATATCGTTTAATTTTCTACAAGAATACATATTGATGTTTACAACACGTTAATTCCTTAGAACTGAATAAAATTCCAAATCAAAAAAAAAAAAAAAATTCCTGTGTTATTTAAATGGGAAATCAAAAATCATGAGGAGGCACCTTATATTAATATCAAGAGCTGAAACTTTTACCGATTTTTTTTTTAGTCATCCTGAACAATGTTTTCATGGTAACTAAGGGATAAAAAATTAGTCGTTTTTCTTTGGCCCACCCTAATATATCGCAGACCTAGATCTAAACTAGGACAAGTCAAAAAACTTGAATTCTGATTTATCATCATTTTTGTATACCCTGATACCATACGCAACTAACCACAAGAACAGATTCAACTTAATGTTCATAATCATGACGACGGATTGCACTAACTTGGTTTTGACGAATTAATAAATAATAAATAATAATTATATTATAGTAAATATAATAATACATTCTTCAACAAACATGAGATATCCTTGTGGTTCTTCACGCTAAAGCAGGCCAATCGTGGCACACTCGTTGACCAAATACGATGCTGTACTTCGTATACATTTTTTTTTTCGCGAGTCGTTTTTATAGGCGTACAGCCACGTGTTATATAATATATTAATAATATATATTTTTATAATATATAATAATTTTATTTTTTATTTATTTTTTATTATATTTTATTATCTATTTATTCAAATTTTGAAAATTATCAATTAAAAAATTGCCGAATAGAACCTTTCAAATATTTAAAAGTCCAGAGAATATATGTTCAGAAAACATATTTTGAAAGTTTCATTTAGCTATCTTTATTTTTATCAAGCTGATGTTCCTCCTTAATTAATAAATCACTGCTCTCAAGCGGCGTATGTTCTAGAAAAAAGAATAGCGCTGTGACCGCTATACGGAGAGGGTGCCGAGCGTCCGAACACTCGGAGCAGCGCTGAGGTGGCCACCAGTAAAGATCGTCAATTATTATATTGTTTTCGGGATTCATTTTTCGATGAAATTGCCGGCGCTGGACTCATGGCCACCTCAACACTAACTCCAAGTGTTCGGACGTTATGAATTCACCCGTATACAGGGTGATTAGGTTTGACCGGACCATAGTAGATGGGCATATTCCTTGTCTAATTTTAAGACTAGAGTTCCTTGGCGAAAAATTGAAAAATTGAAAAATTGAAATTATTATTATTATTATTAAACTTGTCAAAGTGAAAATTATCAGTTTTTATTGATGAAAAGGATACTTTACAGCCAAATTAAGATATTGAATAACTCGGGCACCGTTGATCTCCTGAATTTTTTGCTACGGAATTTTAGTCTTAGAATTCGACAAGGAATATGCCCATTTAATATGGTACGGTTAAACTGAATCATCCTGTAAGCCTGAGACAACTCATATTATGCCTGTAATTTCGGTGCAACGCGTATTGTGATTTTACTTACTTGGAAACACGAAGATCCGTCACTGGTTTTATTGAAAGAAACGTCTTCAATCGATGAGACATTTTCAGCTATTATTGAGGCTAACGCTTGTTCCATTTTCTTCGAGGGAATGCAAACTTTTTAGACACAATTTATCAGAAATACTCACTCGTATTATGAAGCTAGATTGGTGTCTTGCAAAAGACAGTTTTTTATGATAATTATAAGAACTATCAGAAATACACAAAAAATGCTTTATAATAATTCTAAGAATTATCAGAAATACACACTCGTATTATTAGTTTATTTAAAATGCTTCATAATAATTCTAAGAACTTCTTTGCTCACGAATCGTCTGAATAGCAATTGAATAAATAACAATTATACGGTCGTATTTTGTTAATTGCGTTGTCATCGAAATGATATTATTTTTCCGCTGCACGCAGAAATTTTCAAGCGGTGATATTATATCTGCGACTCAGATTGTCAATTTTTTATGGTAGACTATGGAAAATTATAATGACTACAGGTAGTCCATCCAGAATGTGATAGAAATCTAACGACTCCGATATTTCGGAATAACATAGGGCTCGAATTATTTTTATAGATTTCAAAAAAAAGAAAATGTATTAAATATATTAAATATAAATCACATATGGGCCATTCCACGTGAACCGGATCAGTCAACTCTCGGATATTTTTTTAATTTTGCATGTCGATTGTCCTTGGGGAGTTAGATTTTTGTGCCAAAGGATTTTTCAATTAGTGCAAAATTCGTTGAGTTATTTGCATAAACAAATTCGTGCAAGGTTTTTTTCAAAAATTCATCACTCCGCCAAAAATGACACTAGACTCAATTTTTTTTTTTCAGATTACGCGGAAAGATTCATAGAATGTATAAAAAAATATGTACCTCGAAAAAAGTTTGTTTATCCATTGTTTATTTAACAATTAAGTTTTCAAAGATTTTTAAAACACACAGTGACACGATCAAAATTTTTTTAAAAAATACTGACATATACTTTGTACTATACTACAGCCTGTGAATTAATTTTACGGACGTGTTATTTTTTGTTTTCGAGTAAAAAATCATTGAAGTTGGCGGCGCGTGCCAATTCCGGGTCGACCGACGCCGCGCCGCGTGGAACGTATAATGGCGTGCGTTAGACTGCTGTTCGCCGCTACTTGACGGACGCGTAGCAGCGGTATTCAAAAGTCATTTTCACAATGAAGGACACGATTTAAAAATCTGAAAAAAGTACTGTAGCTTCCTAATGGCAACTATAAGCGACACGTTAAATTTTGAGAACGTGTTCTTTTTCGTTCTTGAAATATTGCAGCTTGAAATTTTAGCATGTATGCTTAGCATACATATACTCGACGAACGCGTAGCAGCGGTATTCAAGAGTCATTTTCACAATGAAGGACACGATTTAAAAATCTGGAAAAAATACTGTAGTTTCCTAATGGCAACTATAAGCGACACGTTTAGTTTCAAGAACGTGTTACTTTCCGTTTCCGAAATATTGCAGTTTAAAATCTTAATATGTATGCTAAGCATGTATGCTAAGATTTCAAACTGAACTAAGATTTGAAAACTTAATTGTTATATAAACAATGTATAAACAAACTTTTTTCGAAGTACATATTTTTTTATACATTCTATGAATCTTTTCGCGTAAACTGAAAAAAAAAAATTGAGTCTAGTGTCATTTTTGGCGGAGTTATGAATTTTTGAAAAAAACCTTGCACGAATTTGTTTATGCAAATAACTCAACGAATTTTGCACTAATTGAAAAATCCTTTGGCACAAAAATCTAACTCCCCAAGGACAATCGACATGCAAAATTGAAAAAATATCCGATAGTTGACTGATCCGGTTCACGTGGAATGGCCCATATACATTAGGGTAATTTTTTTTTTTAAGTTTTTTTTTGTTTCTTCAGTCCACACGTGAAATTTGGTTGAAAATGTCTAAAAAAAAATTCCATGAAAGTTACAACTTTTAATATTAATTTTAAGTACTTTCCCAAAGCGTGCAAAGATTGTCCATTTAAAATACACGTAAATCGAGATTTTTTTTTCCAAATTTCTATAACTCAGCCGCATTTTAAGCTATTAAATTGGTCTTGATCTTGATTTACTCAGAATAAAATACTCTACAAAAGTGCCTATAGCGGCCATAGTGTAACTTGTAGAAAAAACCGATAATTTTTGGTAAAAATCAACTTCAGCGACCCGTCCCAACTCGCCAGTACAAGTTACACTTTGGCCGCAATGAACACATTTGTAGAGTATTTTATTCAGAATGAATCAAGATCAAGACCAATGTAATAGTTTGAAATGCGGCAGAGTTATAGAAATTTAAAAAAAAAAACTCGATTTACGTGTATTTTAACCCTCAACAGACACTGTGGGTCCACTGGACCCCAGACAAAGTTTGACTTTTTGAAGATCTAATTTAAATCTAGTTCTATTTGATTTTTTTTCACCTACTTAAAATTAATTTTTGAGGATTAAATATTTTTTCCCTTATCCTTAAAGGTTTAAAGTATGCTTACAAATTTTTTTTACACCAATACGTCTTACAATTTTGTCACAATAAGCATTCAAAGTTTCGCGGGTCTGTGAGACCCCGTGTGTCTTCTATGATCGAGACGGTAAGGTGTGTCTGCTAAGGGTTATATGGAAAATCTTCGCACGCTTTGGGAAAGTACTTAAAATTAATATTAAGAGCTGTAACTTTCATGGAATTTTTTTTTCGATATTTTAGACCAAATTTCACGTTAGGACTAAAAAAAAAAATTATGATGCACTTCTGTTTTTTTTTCGGTCTTTCTGGGGATCGCACGCTCTATATAGAGGTGTTCTTCAGTTAGAAGACTTTAAATTTGGTTAGACTCGTCCGATTGATTCTCATATAGTATAATTAATAGGATTCGAACGATAGAGTCACTACACAATGACAATTTTGAATAATGTTAGGGGCCCAAACCCGGACTTAACTTTTGACGCAAACTTGAGGCTACCTTCAAGTACATCAAATATATCTGTGAAAAAATTTCAAGTCCTATGTTATTCCAGAATAGGAGTCACGTACATTCCGACTGGACTAAGATGATATTTACTTCACACGGCAAATCGTAATGGAAACTTTTGTCTGTAAAAAATCTATTTGGATGAACGACGTATTTTGTAATTATTCTGACAGGAAACCTATGTCAAATTGAATCATAGGTACATTAAAATGCTGAAATTTGAATTAAATGTGGGAAAATATTCATTTCGAAAAAATGAGGTGTGTTGCCTTCACTGTCATATATAAACGACGATCTGCCGATCCCTTGTGCGCCCACTATTTTAATATTTAATTTTATTTATTATTATTCATTTGTAATTTTTTTAAAATATTTATTGTAGTGTACGTACTGTATTATCAAACAGCTGGTCTGTAAGCCTGGTTCAAATAAATAAATAAACAAATAAATTTCACTCCGCTGTCGCTAAAAGTTTTAACGTCGTTATTTACACCCACGGAAACCGATTGATTCTCGAACACCGACTCCTCAATAAACGTGCGTCGTATGAGGAATATACCTGTGGTCACAAAAAACCGTAAATCTCTACAAAGCACGGAAAGCAATTTCTTTACCTTCTTCTGTTACCGAACCAGACTGTACATACGTCTGTTTCATACAAAAAAATGGCACTTACACTTCTTTGTTCCAAATTTTTATTTATACCAAGAAAATGCTTCAAGTACATTGACGGGCGCGAAAATGAAGAAAAAATGGAGATACGTTTCTATCACATAAATATCAAAAACGGCCAAAATAATGGCACTTACGTGACTATGTTAGTAAGCTGTCGTTATACAGTACTCGTCAATTGAAGTAGGACAAGGTATTTTTTTCAGATTTTTGCAGAAATTGGACCGATTTCTGAACATCACAAAATCACATTATAGGAAATTTCATAATCTTTCGAATCAGACTAGTTTCATCCCGATCGATTGAGAACTGGCCGATTGCCAGGGGACTTCGTAAATTGGTGATAATCGGGGTTTTGCGAACCCCCCGTGAAATGATAGTCGATGTTATCGTACCCGTTGGTACCTCATACCAATTGAAAGGGCAGCTCTTGACGTACAGAAGACACCCCCATATGTCGCAATCGGATAACTCGTGGAGAAGTTATACGTCCAGGAAGTGAGAATCGCTCATCGGTGATAACTCCGTAACGCTTCGGTCGATTCCACTGAAATTTGTTGTGGAGTCGTTTTTTATTACGCCCTCAACTCTCACTTTAGTGTTATTGCGCTAATTGTCCTCGCAGAGGAGACCCAGGTTCTTCCTGAGCGCAAGGTTTCGTTTATCGACATTTTTCGCATCGAAAGACTTTGAATTCAGGGGTAGAAGTTAGTGATTGTTGAAGCGGAAGTTTCAACGATTAAAATGCGTGGTCATTCAATATCGCCAATGACCCTCATAAGCAGCGGGAAGTTGATGAAAAACGAGAACGAAATCGTGTACCCGCGAGATTTCGATGCAGAGTTGCACGCCGATGTTCACTTGTCTCGCTAAAGGGGCGCACGCAACCATCCCTACTAATCTCTCTGATGATTGCGTAGGCTTCATTGAAGCTTATTTGAGAGTTTTCAATGATAAATAATTATTAATTCATAATTAGATGAACGAATATCATACGGGTGTAAGGGCAAAAAAAAAAATCGTTTCTTCAAATATTAAAGGGACAAAAAAAAAATTCTTCTTCCACTTACTCTATTTCCATTTCTACTTATTTTATTGTATTTTTTAATATTCAAAAATTGAAAAATATAGAAAAAAGATCGCTAATTTGTAAATAATTAATCACAATTCATATTCGATTCATAGTTAAGAATTATTCAGTTAATTCAACCGGAAACGCCATTGGTAAAAATTATTCATTTCTCCGCTTACGTGCAGATGATGAAAATTACGAGTATGATAAATCGATCGCCCAGTCGGTTTAGCGAGGTTCATTGACCATCGGGAAAATGATTTTTTCTTATACTGGGCAAGGTGTTTTAATCACGCATGCGGGCAATCGCTTGGTCAGTTAATTGTGGTTAATTATTTACAAATTAGCGATCTTTATTCGATATTTTTCAATTTTCTAATAATAAAATATACAATAAAATAAGTAGAAATGGAAATAGAGTAAGTGAAAGAAGAATTTTTTTTCTTTGTCCCTTTGATATCTAAAGAGACGTTTTTTTCTTGCTCTTACGCCCGTATGATATTCGTTCATCTAATTATGAATTATTAATTATTTATCATTGAAAACTCTCACAAAAGCTTCAATGAAGCCTACGCAATCATCAGAGAGATTAGTAGGGATAGTTGCGTGCGCCCCTTTAGCGAGACAAGTGAACATCGGCGTGCAACTCTGCATCGAAATCTCGCGGGTACACGATTTCGTTCTCGTTTCTCATCAACTTCCCGCTGCTTATGGGGGTCATTCGCGATATTGAATGACCACGCATTTTGATCGTTGAAACTTCCGCTTCAACAATCACTAACTTCTAGTCCTGAATTCAAAGTCTTTCAATGCGAAAAATGTCGATAAACGAAACCTTGCGCTCAGGAGGAACCTGGGTCTCCTCTGCGAGGACAATTAGCGCAATAACACTAAAGTGAGATTTGAGGGCGTAATAAAAAACGACTCCACAACAAATTTCAGTGGAATCAGGCGAAGCGTTCCGGAGTTATCACCGATGAGCGATTCTCACTTCCTGGACATATAACTTCTCCAAGAGTTATCCGATTGCGACATATGGGGGTGTCTTTTGCACGTCAAGAGCTGCCCTTTCAATTGGTATAAGGTACCAACGGGTGCGATAACATCCACTATCATTTCACCGGGGGTTCGCAAAACCCCGATTATCACCAATTTACGAAGTCCCCTGGCAATCGGCCAATTCTCAATCGATCGGAATGAAACTAGTCTTATTCGAAAGATTATGAAATTTCCTAGAATGTGATTTTTCGATTTTCCGGAATCGGTTCAATTTTTGGAAAAATCTGAAAAAAATACCTTGTCCCACTTCAATTGACGAGTACTGTATAATAATAATGATTAATAACATGATAATAGTAATAATGATAAGAGTAATAATATTTTTTTCCATGTTTTCAATATTATATATAATCATTCTATTGTACAGAAAATGATTAATCTCGACTTAGAGAATGCAGAAACAATTAGTCTGCTTCTGTCAGAGATTCCGTCCGTTAGTCTTAATTTATTTCTGAATACCTACATACATAGATGCAGTATATAATATTTGAGTATGTATAGGGGGCATTCTAAACCAAATCGACCTGGTCCTGACCCTCGATCTTTCTGATCTGGTCCGCGATTTTTTGTATCATTTTTCTGACTATAAATAGCAATCAACATTTTTTTCAGATTTGAAAAAAAAAAATTTGAGCGCATCATGAATTTTCAAAAATTTTTTTTCCACACCTTGATGGCCGGGATCGAAAGATCTCAACCGGTCTCTGATTTCCGCATTTTCTATATTTAAGGTGGCTGTGGGGGTGGGTTCCCATGGTCCGGGATAATCCGGACCGGTCTCTAAATTCCGCATATATTAGATCAAAATAGTAGATTACGATACAAGTGCGCGAAGTATGTAAACACGAGTGTGAGGATCACATACGCGCACGTGTGTCGTATACTATTTTTTGTAACACTGTATGGAAGTTCGTGTACACAACACGCGGTGACGGTACCCCAACCTGAATGTTTCGGAAAGCTGAGGGCGTGATTGTAGTCACCACTTGTTTCGTTCTTTGGCGCATAGTTACGCTCGTTTCGCTCGGATTAGCGTTAGGTAATAAAAATTACCTAACAGTTTTACGACATTACTCAACAGTTTTGGATTTGTTGGGGAATCGGCCGTCTCGCGCACTTGTTACGGCGCGCGAAGTCGAACTGCCCATGCATGTGTTACGTGAGAAGAAATTAATTAATAAAATGAAAACTAGCTGCACGGAGAAAAAAATATCGCTCTCAGAGCTATACTGTATCGCTACAGTAACTATACGCAGTTGACTATCTATCAGATCGTTACTGTAGCTATCTGGTAGATAGCTCTGAGAGCGATACATTAGATAGCTAAAATAGCTATACGGGATATACATACGTCGTTGGAAGAGCCATATGCTGCGCTGTCGTGTTGCGCGTTGACATATTTTATAACCTCAAAAATTTGGAGATACATTCATTTTGTCGATCATTATTGTTTAAATGACCAACATTACATAAAATACTATGTATGTATTTGAATTTGAGTCTTTCGAAAGGTAGATTTTCATAGAAATAATTAATCAGATATAGTTAAATAAAGGCCGTTCAAAAATGTGGTATAGCAATTCCAGCTATCTAACAGATAGCTGAAATAGCGATACCGTTTTGTTACTATAAGAAAACGTATCGCTACAGTAGTGATCTACGAAGAGCTATCTATTAGATAGCTCTGAGAGCGATATTTTTTTCTCCGTGTGGGTCTTAGGTCGACTTCAGACCTTTCTAGATCGGGGGTGGCTGTGGGGGTGGTTGGCGGTGAACGGGAATGATCCCAACCGGTCTCTAATTTCGGCATGTATTCGAAAGGTATTCGAAAAATCGAAACTCGCGGGATTTTCGGTAGTCTTTCGAATTTTCTAGATCGGGGGTGGCTGTGGAGGTGGTTGGCGGTGAACGGGAATGATCCCAACCGGTCTCTAATTTCCGCATGTATTCGAATGGTATTCCAAAAATCGAAACGAGCGGGGTCTTCGGTAGTCTTTCGAATTTTCTAGATAGAGGGTGGCTGTGGGGGTGGTTGACGGTGGTCCGGGATAATCCGGACCGGTCTCTAAATTCCGCATATATCAGAGGGGTATCTATAAACTGAAAACTCGCGGGGTCTTAGGTCGAATTCAGACTTTTCTAGATCGGGGGTGGCTGTGGAGGTGGTTGACGGTAAACGGGAATGATCCCAACCGGTCCCTAATTTCCGCATGTATTTGAAAGGTATTCCAAGAATCGAAACTAGCGGGGTCTTCGGTAGTCTTTAGAATTTTCTAGATCGGGGGTGGCTGTGGGGGTGGTTGGCGGTAAAAGGGAATGATCCCAACCGGCCTCTAATTTCCGCATGTATTCGAAAGGTATTCCAAAAATCGAAACTAGCGGGGTCTTCGGTAGACTTTCGAATTTTCTAGATCGGGGGTGGCTATGTGGGTGGTTGGCGGTGGACGGGAATGATCCCAACCGGTCTCTCATTTCCGCACGTATCCGAAAGGTATTCCAAAAATCGAAACTATCGGGGTCTTCGGTAATCTTTTGAATTTTATAGATGGGGGGTGGCTGTGGGGGTGGTTGACGGTGGTCCGGTATAATCCGGACCGGTCTCTAAATTCCGCATATCTTAAAGGGGTATCTATGAACTGAAAACTAGCGGGGTCTTAGGTAGACTTCAGACTTTTTTAGATAGGGGGTGGCTGTGGGGATGGTTGACGGTAAACGAGAATGATCCCAACCGGTCTCTTATTTCCGCATGTATTCGAAAGGTATTCCAAAAATCGAAACTAGCGGGGTCTTCGGTAGTCTTTAGAATTTTCTAGATCGGGGTCGGCTGTGGGGGTGGTTGACGGTGGTCCGGGATAATCCGGACCGGTCTCTAAATTCTGCATATATTGAAGGAGTATCTATAAACTGAAAACTAGCGGGGTCTTAGGTAGACTTCAGACTTTTTTAGATAGGGGGTGGCTGTGGGGATGGTTGACGGTAAACGAGAATGATCCCAACCGGTCTCTTATTTCCGCATGTATTTGAAAGGTATTCCAAGAATCGAAACTAGCGGGGTCTTCGGTAGTCTTTAGAATTTTCTAGATCGGGGGTGGCTGTGGGGGTGGTTGGCGGTAAAAGGGAATGATCCCAACCGGCCTCTAATTTCCGCATGTATTCGAAAGGTATTCCAAAAATCGAAACTAGCGGGGTCTTCGGTAGACTTTCGAATTTTCTAGATCGGGGGTGGCTATGTGGGTGGTTGGCGGTGGACGGGAATGATCCCAACCGGTCTCTCATTTCCGCACGTATCCGAAAGGTATTCCAAAAATCGAAACTATCGGGGTCTTCGGTAATCTTTTGAATTTTATAGATGGGGGGTGGCTGTGGGGGTGGTTGACGGTGAACGGGAATAATCCCAACCGGTCTATAATTTCCGCACGTATTCGGAAGGTATTCCAAGAATCGAAACTAGCGGGGTCTTCGGTAGTCTTTCGAATTTTCTAGATCGGGGGTGGCTGTGGGGGTGGTTGGCGGTGAACGGGAATGATCCCAACCGGTCTCTAATTTCCGCATGTATTCGAAAGGTATTCCAAGAATCGAAACTAACGGGGTCTTCGGTAGACTTTCGAATTTTCTAGATCGGGGGTGGCGGTGGGGGTGGTTGGCGGTGGACGGGAATGATCCCAACCGGTCTCTCATTTCCGACAGTAGTAGCGTAGTGCTAGCACTCGAGACTATGGAGCGGGAGGACCTGAGTTCAAATCCCCAAGCGAGTCTAGGAATGCCTGAGCGGTAGCCTGCAAAAAAATGTAAGACGGGTCACGCCGTCCAGGCGCAGACTTTACTCACGGTGGTTTGAGCTTGGATCCGGCTACACCTGGACAAGGTTTTTCGGCGGTTTCCCTTGTCTCTCGTGCGAATGCGGGTGTTTCTATATATGTAGGTATATTTATATACCTATGTATACAACCTGTCTGCTTGCTCTGTACTACTATGTACCCTCTCTCTCTCTCTACCTAGCCTTAAGTATTAGGTTAAGCTTACTCTGTGCCTACCCTGTATACTCAATTGTAAATACAGGGCGGCTTGTCTAACATTGATATGGATAAAAAATAAACATTCTATTCTATTCTATTCTATTCCCGCATGTATCCGAAAGGTATTCGAAAAATCGAAACTAGCGAGGTCTTCGGTAGTCTTTTGAATTTTATAGATAGGGGGTGGCTGTGGGGGTGGTTGACGGTGGTCCGGTATAATCCGGACCGGTCTCTAAATTCCGCATATCATAAAGGGGTATCTATAAACTGAAAACTAGCGGGGTCTCAGGTCGACTTCAGACTTTTCTAGGTCGGGGGTGGCTGTGAGGGTGGTTGACGGTGAACGGGAATGATCCCAACCGGTCTCTAATTTCCGCATGTATTCGAAAGGTATTCCAAAAATCGAAACTAGCGGGTCTTCGGTAGTCTTTCGAATTTTCTAGATTGGGGGTGGCTGTGGGGGTGGTTGGCGGTGAACGGGAATGATCCCAACCGGTCTCTAATTTCCGCATGTATTCGAAAGGTATTCCAAGAATCGAAACTAACGGGGTCTTCGGTAGACTTTCGAATTTTCTAGATCGGGGGTGGCGGTGGGGGTGGTTGGCGGTGGACGGGAATGATCCCAACCGGTCTCCAATTTCCGCTTGTATTCGAAAGGTATTCCAAAAATCGAAACTAGCGGGGTCTTCGGTAGTCTTTCGAATTTTCTAGATAGAGGGTGGCTGTGGGGGTGGTTGACGGTGGTCCGGGATAATCCGGACCGGTCTCTAAATTCTGCATATATTAAAGGAGTATCCATAAACTGAAAACTAGCGGGGTCTTAGGTAGACTTCAGACTTTTTTAGATAGGGGGTGGCTGTGGGGATGGTTGACGGTAAACGAGAATGATCCCAACCGGTCTCTTATTTCCGCATGTATTCGAAAGGTATTCCAAAAATCGAAACTAGCGGGGTCTTCGGTAGTCTTTAGAATTTTCTAGATCGGGGTCGGCTGTGGGGGTGGTTGGCGGTGAACGGGAATGATCCCAAACGGTCTCTAATTTCCGCATATATTAGACGGGTATTTATGAAATGAAAACTAGCGGGGTCTTCGGTCGACTTCAGACTTTTTTGGTTCGAGGCTGGCTGTGGTGGTGGTTGGCGGTGAACGGGAATGATCCTGAACGGTCTCTTAATTCGGCATGTATTAGAGGGGTATCTATAAACTGAAAACTAGCGGGGTCTTAGGTCGAAATCAGACTTTTCTAGATCGGGGGTGGCTGCGAGGGTGGTTGACGGTGAACGGGAATGATCCCAACCGGTCTCTAATTTCCGCATGTATTCGAAAGGTAGTCCAAAAATCGAAACTATCGGGGTCTTCGGTAGTCTTTCGAATTTTTTCGATCCGGGGTGGCTGTGGGGGTGGTTGGCGGTGAACGGGAATGATCCCAACCGGTCTCCAATTTCCGCATGTATTCGAAAGGTATTCCAAAAATCGAAACTAGCGGGGTCTTCGGTAGTCTTTCGAATTTTCTAGATAGAGGGTGGCTGTGGGGGTGGTTGACGGTGGTCCGGGATAATCCGGACCGGTCTCTAAATTCCGCATGTATTAGAGGGGTATCTATAAACTGAAAACTAGCGGGGTCTTAGGTCGAATTCAGACTTTTCTAGATCGGGGGTGGCTGTGGGGGTGGTTGACGGTGAACGGGAATGATCCTAACCGGTCTCTCATTTCCGCATGTATTCGAAAGGTATTCCAAAAATCGAAACTAGCGGGGTCTTCGGTAGTCTTTTGAATTTTCTAGATCGGGGGTGGCTGTGAGGGTCGGTTCCGGTGTTCGGGTATGATTTTGACTGGTCTCAATAATTCGCATTTATTCTTACCGTGAAAACTGAATCGAATGAAATTCTCTAACAGTCACTACCGATTACACAGATGTGTTCACATGTGTTAGTTTTCGTTGACATCTGAACTTTGTCACTGTGGAATCTGAACATAGCTATTACACAGATGAGTCTACATGTATGAGTTTCCCCCTCGATGAATCTTCATTCAATGAACGTTCGGAACTTCAGGCACATCATCAGAAGGCTTGCGTGATAAAACTGCGCTCAAACGAGCAGAACATTCATTATATACCGCGGTAATTTTGAAGTAATTACCTTCACCTTTGCGGTTGATACCCTTCGCATTTTGGAATGTCCATGCACAAGGTATTTTTGTGCTGAACCCAAAGCTTATTCGCGAAAAGATCGGATCAGTTTTGTGGGAATAAATAGGTACGACCATCCGCATAAGTTTTCTCTACCGGCTGTATATCCCGCCACTCAGTCCAATTTAATTTAATATGAAACTTGAGGTCGAGTGTCGTTGACAAATTGGTATCAAAACTTACATCACCTTTCGACCGATCGTTCGGATCAACTGACTCGTCGATTAGTGAAAATGCCCGTAGAATAGCATCGTGCAATCCGTTTCTGTTATTTCTTACGATCATATACAGGTGTTTTGCACTGGGCGCCCCTCCCATAATTTCGGATATAGTGGTATAAATTTTGTTTGAAGGAGGAAAGACTTTGGCCTGCTCATCAACTACGCGATATTTGTCTATGACTAAGACTTTCCGAAGTTTTTCGAGGTCGTACATGATTCATTCGGACGACACCTCTCTAGTTGGAAATTCCTCGGAAAAATCGCTATTCACCAACTTGGGTATTAAAACCAATTTTAGCGACACCCCACGTAAGCACGTCGATATACCTTTTGATGCGGTACCGAACCACAGTCAGTACATAGGATCCTGGATGATAATCCCTACGAAGCTGCAGAATACGAATGCTCTATTAGCTCAGGAAAAACCAGCCAAAGCCAACCAAAAATGTCGAACGATGGAGCCACGAGCCAAAACGCTCAAATATAACGCTGAGAACCAGAGAACCGATGACCACAATTGCCAGACGAAGTTACCTTACAGCTAGCTTTCTGCAGAGCTATCATTTTGTGGTGCAATATCACTTGCGAGAAAGGTTCCGAGCGAAGCGTCGCTCGTCCGGAGCTCGGGAGGAGATAGATAGATAGATAGATAGATAGAGTATTTATTAAGCGCTCTGGGACGGATCCCCTCAAGCGCTGGCACTTTAGATTACATTATAGCAGAAGTTTTACATTTGCCTGTGATACATTGTACTTAAGGTATCATATACCTGCTGGCTTTATATATAACTAAGTGATTAATCTAATATAATATACTATATACTACGATTTTAATATATACTAAGATGTGGTATGACATGATTTTGATTTTGACTTTGGCTAGTCCTATTCACAGCGTTAAATCTAAGCTGACTAGTTCGAATTTATTTAATTATTTGTGTGTTTTCGTGTGTGTAAGTACAAGAGTGTATGTGTGTGTGTGTGTGTATCGTGGCTAACGGCCTATACCTATAAGATCGTGCATGTTCGAGGCTGAGTGAGGTGGGTTAGATATGCCATGGAGGCCCACTCAGCGAGTCCCGGCATTTGCCCTTAGTCCACAGGGAAAACCATGGCCCAAATAACCTAAGGAAGGACTCAGTCTAGGTGACTAGATTAAAGGACAGCATTAGCTTGTGTCTGACTAGAGAGTAGGTGATTGAACAGGTGATATTTAAAAGTGACTAGAGTTCCACAGTTACGGACGTCCAAAGGTATATTGTTCCAATATGCAGCACCTCCGTGTGTGAATGAGCTTTGGAAATATTGAGTCCTACACGGTTTGATAGCTAGATTTTCGGATGGTGGAGAGAGAGAGGGAGAGAGAGGAACTACGGGTGCAGGATGGTGCACTCTCTTTCTACGGCACGAGTGTATCAAAAATCTTCACAGCACCCCGATTTTCTGTTTTTAATCGCTATCGACTCGGACTATTGGGATTATTTGCAAATCTCATCCCTATGAACCCGAAAATCTAGCCAGAACTATTCGGAACTGTTTTTGGTTATTGACGATTTTTCCGAAATTCCGCGAAGCACCCCAACTTTTTGTTTCTGATCGCTATCGACTCGGACTATTGGGATTATTCGCAGATCTCATCTCTATGAACCCAAAAATCTAGCCAGAACTATTCGGAACTGTTTTTCGTTATTAACGGTTTTTTCGAAATTCTTCAAAGCGCCCCAACTATTCATTTATAATCGCTATCGACTCAGAATACTCGGATTATTTGCAGGACTCATGCCTATGAATCCGAAAATTTAGCCAGAACTATTCGGAACTCCTATTTTAATTTCGGCAACGATTCTCAGCTGGTTTCTTCAGATGGAATTTTTTGTTACTAAATTTGCAGAACTTTGTTTGAAAACCACCGAGAACTCTGAACATATTCCAAAACGACCGAGTACTCCATTCAGAACTATTGTACCCTGATACTGGGGTGCACTGTCAAGTTGGCACCCCATTTTTCAAAACCAATTTTGATAGCCAGAATTTTCAGAACTTTGTAAAAAAAACATTACAGAACTACGAGATATATCGGAAGGAGTCCAGAACTCTATTTGGAACTACTGGAACTCTAGGTTGGGGTTCCAACTTGACATACCCACCTAAATCAGCTATGAAAAAGAAGTCTGATATTAAAAAGTATACTTCACTACAAGTTTCTTTGAAACTTCATACATCATTATCAAGTGATGATTCAGATAATTCCAGATTGAAGAATAAATCCGAGACAACTTCAAAATCCGAATCTGAAACTCCCTCTGAGAAACCTGAGATACAACAACATTCCATCCAAAAATTAGATGAACAAAACCCAGAAATTGAACAACAGATCTCAAACGATCAAATTATAACACAAGTAGATAACGAACAAGTTATATTAGGAGAAAATGGAGATGTAGACAATGTAATTGCCCACCCCATTTTTCAACCCCAGAACCTAGTAGACCTACAGAAGAGCAAGGGAATGATTTAGTCCCTGCCCCTTTAGGAATTCTTACTCAGGGAACGCCTATTACTAACCCATAGAACTCAGTCATTTCGTGCACAAAATAATTTCCAACGTAATTTAGCTGAAGATTTATTAAATAAAAGATCAATTCAATCAGCTGAATTTACACCTTCTCCAGCACTACGTACAAAAAAAAAAAATTGATAGAAATAATATTAATATCTCTAAAATTATTGTTTCCGAAAGTCATTCGGATATAACCGATTCACAAGACTCAGATGTAGTTGAACCATTAGGTATGAATATTTCTTATCAAAATTTCACAGTAAATAACTGGTCTTCAGATGAAGAAGAGATATCTGATATCACTATGACACAATCCTTAGTTCAATCAGAACTTATGGATCAAAATAACGCACTTAGCGTCATGGAAATAGATAATAGTTTAATAGTCAATGAACCTCACACAGATTCACACAAAGCTGCATTTTCGATATTACCTACCCTTGACAAAAGTCGGACCGAGAAAACCGTTACGATACATGTGCAACAGAAAAAATTAGAAACTTCCCCAAAGAACAATAAAACGCTAGGATTAGCAGGGTCGTCCAACTCAATGGTCAAAACCGTGCAAAAAATGGACGCTCCCCAGTTACCAGAGCTAATAAGAAAATCAACTAGGCAGCGAGAAGAGAAAACTTGCCCATGTTGCATTGAACCGAATGCACATGCTGAAACGATTGGGCATAGAAACGTAGCTAAAGCCCCAGAGAAATCTACTACACATAAGAACGATATAATACCAACACCTAGTTATACACCTCAAATCGTTACAAACCTAGATGAAGTAAATTCGTATCAATCACAAAATAAAGTAAAACCTCAAAATGAAATTCCGCAGAATGAAATAAATTCACATCATTCACAAGATAAAGTAGATTCACAGAATATAATCAACTAATCAAATTTGCCCGAAACTCAAGATAGACTATCTTCGGAAGAATCAAATTATTCAAATAGTAACGTAGACTCAGCAAGCGAAATAGTTATTGTAAACCAAGTAGAAGAAGATTCAAACAATTTAATAGAAACTCGAGATAATTTAGAAATGAAGAGAGACCATTACATTTGTTTTATATCCGCAGATGGCACTGTGTCAGATAACATAGGTAGACAGCTAATAGAATTAGGAATATTGAAATTAACCGCGTTAGAAAAATACAATTAAGGTCAAGTAATAATTTCAGGAACTTCAAAAAAGAAAGTATTTGCCTTAGTAACTCGAGAAAACGATCAAACTTTGCCCAAAGCAAGTAGTTTGAGTAAAGCCTTTGGAAATTGTAAAACGATGATGAATAACTCTAATATTAAAACAGCTAGATTATCCCAAGGTAGAAGCAACCTTCACGTCTCAGCTTGGATGACAATAAAAAAGATTATCCGTAGAACTTTTGCCGGTACGGACATCAAGAGACTCGGTAGAGTCTCGCGCCAAGTACATTAAAAAGGAGCGCGTCGACGACAGAGTATCTTTACCGCGACGGCTGCTTTCCGGCGGAGTGGGGATAAAATGACGATCTCAGTAATCGTATTTATCAATCATATTGAATGATTTGCGCTTAATATTCGGAATGAGGATTCACTCAGCTTTAATTTGAGCCCAAAATCGACCCGATCGGTCCACGGAGAGCTGAGTTATGATCGTTTTTTCATTTGGTCGACGATTTTACACTATAACGTTTGAGTCCGAATTCACAATGGTCATCCAGCATGCCGTTCTATAAATAGCTTTAGTCAAAAGTTCCACGCCGTGCCGCTATACTAGAGTGTCCTCTCTGTCAGATAAAACTACATAGAGAGTGCTGTGAGTGGTTCTGCCGTCCATGGCGCATGCCCGGGCATATGGCCGTTATGGGAAATGTCGTGACAGATGAGAAATATGGTTCAAAGATTACGTGTATACGGGTAGCTTCATTTGCGAAACAAAGTTTGGAATTATTCAGAAGAAGTAGAAAATTGTTGAAATTATTCCCGGTGTCCTATACATGAACAATACATAATATCTACTCAATTATGATTCGCTTACCTGACAAGACTTTGAGGTTATGTGAAATCTGTTACATTAATCGTAATATTTTATCGATGATTATTGACAAAGCTGTAGACGTTTTGTAAATTCTCCAGGACCGGCTACGTCATAGTCTATGATAAACTATTTTCGCGCACAGACTAGCTTTTAAGGGGAGACTTCGATGAAATTTTAATAAAAACGATTTTAACGGTTTTCAAAATACTAAAAAAATTGTAATCAAAAATTCCCTGCATCAAATTTCAGATTATGGTAGTATGTGTATTGAAAAGAAAATTCAATCCTCTGAGTTGAAAGTGCATGCCCAAGAAACCTTTCGCAGAGACTTTTCTGTGCACCGCTGCCAAAAACTCCCTGCGGATGGCAGTATATGTACTGAAAGAAAATTTCAATCCTCTGAGTTGAGAGTGCATGCGCAAGAAACCTTTCGCAGAGACTTTTCTGTGCACCGCTGCCCAAAACTACTTGCAGATGGTAGTATGTGTATTAGGAAAAAATTTTAATCCTGTGAGTTGAGAGTGCATGCCTAAGAAACCTTTCGCAGAGACTTTTCTGTGCACCGCTGCCAAAAACTCCTTGTGGATGGCAGTATGTGTATTGAAAAAAAATTTTCATCCTCTGAGTTGAGAGTGTATGCGCAAGGAACCTTTCGCAGAGACTTTTCTGTGCACCGCTACCAAAAACTACTTGCAGATGGTAGTATGTGCATTGAGAAAAAATTTTAATCCTCTGAGTTGAGAGTGCATGCGCAAGAAACCTTTCGCAGAGACTTTTCTCTGCACCAATGCCAAAAACTCCTTGCGGATGGCAGTATGTGTATTGAAAAAAAATTTTAATGTAGAAGAATGATAGGAGAAAGTCACGAAATCTGTATAGTGAATAAAAAGTAAAAAGAACATAAAAAAATTGGAAGAGATATAGGAAAGAGGGGCGGGCCAGATGGGCATCCTTAAAAAAATTTCGTACTTCAAAATTGAAAAACGTTTCGAATTTCATTATTTACTTGCTCTAGTAAACTTAGAACACCAAATCAACTACACATCTTGACAACTTTCGGAAAGGTGGCAAAAATGGGTAAGGAAAAGTAACACAGTAGAACAGTAAAAAGTATTCCAAAGTAAATACGAGAATAAATTCAGAAGATTTTTCAATTTTGAAAAATTTCGACAATATTATAGGGTGCCCATTAGGGTGGATTGTTTTTTTTTCGTTCTTGTTTTTCATGGGCACACGAATAAAGTTATGAGGAATCAAAAAGAAAAAATCTGTGCAGAAACTTGACAACATTGGACAATATTTAGAGGTCGCTTTCTTTAAGTGTCCATTTTGCCCGCAGTTGCGAACTCTTCAGATGAGGGCATTCAACACTCGATATCAGTCAGACCATGGTTCTTCGGTGAAAATTTGGACATCCATTCCTTCAAATCTCTATTTGAAGCGTAAATTTCTTAGGGTGCCTAGTTTGCCCGCTCCTTCCCTACATACCTATACAACCATATATGGATGTGGAGTCAAAGATTGGTGATACGAATTTGTACCAAACAAAATTCTACAAAAAGTAATGAGATCCCCCCAAAAGCACCTCTGGTGCAAAAACCTTCCGCCAAGTACATTAATGTGCCACCAAACAATCAGTAAATTATCTCCGTACAAAAATTAGTTTTTGATATCCACCTATGACAATTCCTTTATTATTCACCTACAAAAGTATGGAAATGAGATACTACTATTGCCTGCACATATCGCCAAGCATACTTGCCCCTTAATTTATGTCGATCGCGTTATTGAGACTCAACGTAGTTTTTCTAGCCACATTTAAAAAAATTGATATTCGATAATTATAGAAAGAAAAAAATTAATTTGGAGGTAGTGGGACTTGGCGGGCCTTTTGTGGAATCCTATAGTGTTATAAAATATAGGCCCGCCAAGTACCACGTACTCCAAATTAATTTTTTTCTTTCTATAATTATCGAATATCAATTTTTTTAAATGTGGCTAGAAAAACTACGTTGAGTCTCAATAACGCGATCGACATAAATTAAGGGGCAAGTATGCTTGGCGATATGTGCAGGCAATAGTAGTATCTCATTTCCATACTTTTGTAGGTGAATAATAAAGGAATTGTCATAGGTGGATATCAAAAACTAATTTTTGTACGGAGATAATTTACTGATTGTTTGGTGGCACATTAATGTACTTGGCGGAAGGTTTTTGCACCAGAGGTGCTTTTGGGGGGATTCAAATTACAATTTGTAAAGATAAAATTATCATACCACCCGTAGAGCAAAGACAAGGTATAATTAGGGAAAACCACGAGTCACCCGTAGCAGGTCATAAATGTGTTACAAAAATTTACAATAGGATAAGACAAAGATATTTTTGGGACAGTATGAAGAAACAGGTTGAAGATTTCGTTAGAAAGTGTATAAGTTGTCAGAAAAAGAAATTAATAAGAGTTAAAACTAAACAACCTATGATAATTACGGACACATCAGCCGATGTATTCGATAAATTAACCTTAGATATCGTAGGACCAATCAATAACGCTTCAGATAAAGGATTCAGATTCATTTTAACTATGCAAGACGATCTTTCGAAATTTTGTTCAGCAGTACCGCTAGTAAACGCAACAGCGAACGATATTGCAGACGCGCTAGTTACTCACTTCATTTGTAAATACGGATGCCCGAAAGTAATTTTGACGGATCAGGGCGAAGCTTTTATTGGACAAGTAATGAGAAGATCAGCCAAAGTTTTTAAAATCACTCAAATTAAAACTACAGCATTTCACCCCCAATCAAACGGTTCACTAGAAAGAAGTCATCAAGTACTTGCAGATTATTTGAAACATTATACAGATAAGAGAAGTTGGGACGAATGGCTCCCAGAAGCAACTTTTGCTGATAACACTAGTATACACGAAGGTACAAAATATGGGTACGTTACGTTTTGACGCCGCCGTTTCGGCGCCACCGTTTTGGCACCGGTCATTTTGGCGCCGGCCGTTTTGGCGTCGGCCGTTTTGGCGCCGGACGTTTTGGCACCGGACGTCTTGGTGCTGCAAGTTTGGGCGCAGGACATTCGGGCTAACGGATCTTGCAAAACGCAGCTACGACTCGAAGAATATATTTCCGCCTATTATTATCGTCTATTACCCATGGCAAAGTTGAATGCAAGCTCACGCGTGACTTCACGTACCTTATACCTACCTCATTCACCTCATACCTGAACTGTTGGTCAGGTTTTTTTGGAGTTTCAAAAGCCACAGCCACCGCTGGGTATTTCGCATGTGTGTGTGAGTATGTATAGGATTGGTGGGGTGGCCTAACCTATTCTAACCTGTTCTAACCTATTCTAACCCATTCAAACCTAGTCTAACCTTTCGGGAGCCACAGCCACCGTCTGGATATTTCGCATGTGTGTGTGTGTGTGTGTGTAAGATTAGTGGGGTGGCCTAACCTATTCTAACCTGTTCTAACCTATTCTCACCTATTCTAACCCATTCTAATCTATTCTAACCTTTCGGGAGCCACAGTCACCGTCTGGGTATCCGCATGTATGTGTGTGGGATAAGTGGGGTGGCCTAACCTATTCTCACCTGTTCTAACCTATTCTAACCTATTCTAACCCATTCTAACCTATTCTAACCTTTCGGGAGCCACAGCCACCGTCTGGATATTTCGCATGTGTGTGTGTGTGTGTGTGTAGGATTAGTGGGGTGGCCTAACCTATTCTAACCTGTTCCAACCTATTCTAACCTATTCCAACCCATTCTAACCTATTCTAACCTTTCGAGAGCCACAGCTACCGTCTGGGTATTTCGCATGTGTGTGTGTGTGTAGGATGAGTGAGGTGGCCTAACCTATTCCAACCTGTTCCAACCTGTTCTAACCTATTCTAACCCATCCTAACCTATTCTAACTTTCCGGGAGCCACAGCCACCGTCTGAGTATTTCGCATGTGTGTGTGTGTGTGTAGGATAAGTGGGGTGGCCCAACCTATTCTAACTTGTTCCAACCTATTCTAACCTATTCTAACCCATCCCAACCTATTCTAACCTTCCGGGAGCCACAGCCACCGTCTGGGTATTTCGCATGTGTGTGGGTGTGTGTAGGATTAGTGGGGTGGCCTAACCTATTCTAACCATTTCTAACCTATTCTAACCTATTCTAACCCATTCTAACCTATTCTAACCTTTCGGGAGCCACAGCTACCATCTGGGTATTTCGCATGTGTGTGTGTGTGTAGGATGAGTGGGGTGGCCTAACCTATTCCAACCTGTTTCAACCTATTCTAACCTATTCTAACGTATCCTAACCTATTCTAACTTTCCGGGAGCCACAGCCACCGTCTGGGTATTTCGCATGTGTGTGTGTGTGTGTGTAGGATTAGTGGGGTGGCCTTACCTATTCTAACCTCTGCTAACCTATTCTAACCTATTCTAACCCATCCTGACCTATTCTAACCTTCCGGAAGCCACAGCCACCGTCTGGGTTCTTCGCATGTGTGTGTGTGTGTGTGTAGGACTAGTGGGGTGGCCTAACCTATTCTACCCTGTTCCAACCTATTCTAACCTATTCTAACCCGTTTTAGCATATTCTAACCTATTCTAACCTTTCGGGAGCCACAGCCACCGTCGAGGTATTTCGCATGTGTGTGTGTGTGTAAAATTAGTGGGGTAATCACCGGAATTCACGTATTATCGGGATGTCTTTTGAGGCCGAGTTTCTGAGGGATCGACTGATTACCACGAATTAGCAAGATTTTAACTCTATCGGGATTACATGACACCGGAATTCTACTGTATATGGGTGTTTCTCCACTAACTGGAAATTCCGTGTCCCACGGAGATTTCACCCATAAAATGACTCGAATTGGACATTATTTCTCACTGAAATTCATGTTAACAAGTTGTTTGATAGAGGCAATAGTCTAAAGATATTAGAATAAATCCATAAAATGGAAAATTTTCGCATTATCACCCCTAAAAAACAGTCCCCTGGGATGTCCCAGATGCAAAATCGAAATTATTTCGTGACGTGTAGTGAACAAGTAATAATATTTTTCAATGCTACTCTAACATAGTTGTCTACGATAAAGGCTTTTCAAAATTTGCATGGTTATAATTTTTCAATTTACTTACGAAATTGTGGGCTAAAGTTTGTCCTTGATTTTTGCTAACAGTCCCTTGTCGCACAGAAAAAAAAATTCTTTCACATGGTGTGTGGCATCCCCGTCATGATTTCTGTGTCAAATCGAATGTAACCGCTGTAAAGTTCATAGCAAATGACGGACAGCGATGTGGCGCTATTTTATTCAGCCGTTTCTTCGCGTCCGGTGCGATGCTAACGCGTCTGGACCCCTAAGAAGAACAGTCCCCTGGCAAGGTTTTTTCTTTGAATAAATTATTTTATTCACTTATCCAGCAAGATAACATCCAACGGCAGAAGTCACATTACTATTAGTGCAAGTTAATTTGATGAAATATTGTTAGTTTCGGCATAATTACGTATTTTCGTCAAATTCGTCAGTTCCCTGTCGCACAGTCTCATGCCTGAAATATGCCAGTTTTCCGGATTTTATTGTTAATAAGTTAATTTTATGAGATGTTGATGTCAGGATTTGGTTTTGTGACATGTTTATTTGATATAGAAACAAATATTGTTTTTGTTTGATTTGATTTTGATTATTTCTTCCAAACATGCGGAAAAAGTGGCGAGGACAATTTTGTGTAGTTTTTTTCCAATTAGTAGAGAAACACCCATATATAATATATATATATGGGGTATTCCACGTGAACCGGATCAGTTTTTCACCAAAACGTCTAGTGCCAAAACATCCGGCGCCAAAACGTACGGCGCCAAAACGTACAGCGCCAAAACGTCCGGCGCCAAAACGGCCGGCGCCAAAAGGTCCCGGCGCCAATATGACCGGCGCCAAAACGGCGGCGCCAAAACGTCCTGCTTCCACAAAATATAGCCCGTATTACTTAGTTTACGGTCGAGACCCTCGTATACCCTCAGAATTCCCATACTTGGACGAAATTCTCACGTCTGACGATCATGTAAAAAATCTTACATTACGTTTAATTGAAACTAGGAAAAACGCACGAGAAAATTTAGAAAAAGCAAAACAAAGATCTAAAGAATATTACGATAGAAAGCTAAACCCCGTAAAATTTAGAATAGGACAGGAAATTTATTTAGTAAAAAATCAAAGAACTGGAAAATTAGATGATAACTATAACCACGGCTCAGTCGAATATCGCAGTATCTCGCGCTCGGCTTCAAGATCGCAGTATCTCGTGCTCGGCTCTAAAATCGCAGTATCTCGCGCTTGGCTTCAAGATCGCAGTATCTCGCGCTCGGCTTCAAACCCGCAATATCTCACGCGCGGCTCGGAAACCGCAGTATCTCGCGCTCTGCTCCAAAACCGCAATATCTCCAGCGAACATTGGTTTTCTTAAATTTTGAGTTGGTACCAATGACGCGCGCAGGATTTCTGATGGAAATCGCACTATCTCATTTTTCGTTTCAAAAACTCAGTATGTCCAGTGTCTTACG
This sequence comes from Tenthredo livida, assembly GCA_963992785.1. Lineage (NCBI taxonomy): Eukaryota > Metazoa > Arthropoda > Insecta > Hymenoptera > Tenthredinidae > Tenthredo > Tenthredo livida. Next base: position 20,634,492 of record OZ023064.1, read on the forward strand.
TTAATACCTACTTATGTTAAGGTTTGGAACAATATAGTTGTGTAATAAAAAATTCAAATCACACTGAGAGAAAGTATCTGAAAAACTAGTATTCGTTACTTACTAGTATTCATTACTACGATTATTTTTAAATGTATGTATATTGATTTACATTATTATACATGAAAACAAATTAAATTTTATTTTCATAAAAACCTAAATTTTTTTCTGGGATTATTTTTTTTCGCAGAGCTCTTTCAGATCGTCTAGTTTCATTTTCTTCAACTATATTGTTCCAAACCTTAACGTAAATAGGTAGTAATGTGAGACACTGGACATTAGGGTGGTTCAAAGAAGACCTAAGTTCTCTGATATTGCTGCTCATTCGTGAATATGTTGTTTGTGATTTTTTTAAAATATTCAATTTTTTTGGCCCTGTACGAAAATATTTACTACTGCCTCATTGAAGTTGAAATTTCGAAATTTCGCAATTTTTGGCAATTTCAAAGTTCTCAAATCAAAGTGCTCATCCGGCTACCTCTAGATTCTCATTTGATGAGCGTTTTGGTCCAAGACAAGACTCGTACGATAATATTTAGTACTGCCTCGGAGACATTGACGTATATTCACAAAGATATATTATGATGCGTTGTTCTTTTTATCAATAAACCCGTTATTTTACGTCCATCAATTTTCAGTAATGATCTTATTCTTCCCATTAATGATGTAAAGAAAAAAACAAGAAGATTTATACAAATAGAAAATATAAAATGTTTTATTATAACACGGGGATGTTAGGCTTTATATTTATAACGAACGTTATACAGCCATTTATCAATAATTATTAGCAGAGATTTACAATGATAATGTACTTGTATCATTCGAATTGATATCATACAGTATACACCAGGGGTCGGCACGGCCTGGCTCTCGGAGCCAACCTGGCTCTAAGTGTCAATTACTACGGCCGTAAGACCCCTCGGTCTACCTGAGAACGGTCAGTTGTCCTTACCTGAAAGTTCGATGGTAGGGGCAGCGTTCAGGAGAAATAAAAGGAACTAAGGGGTGTGCGGTCTATTTGGGACGGCAAGAACTGCGCCTGACTGTCCAAGCTTTGCATACCTGCATATCCCCACTCATGCATGCAAAGATCCAAGAAATGGCGTTGAAAGGATTAGTGCGGTGAATGGGTTAAGTGGATTTACGGCTTTGGCTCTTTAGCCTAATGAGTGTGCCGACCCCTGGTATACACTATGTACGTATAGGTATATGTTATACTAATCAACACTTCTCCCGTACGGCCATCTACCCCGGACTTAGCCTGAATTAATTTCTTTCAATTAATATTGAGTTCCTTGTGATCACAATATTTGATGATTCAGATTCATTCAGAGGTGTACTTTGATTGATCTGTTATTTCATTTTTATGTATAAGAGAAATTTGAACATATCGTTCATGTTTATAATAGGCAGCGCCGGATCTACAAATCTGAAGACAGGGGGCAAGGTACAATTTTGCCCCCCCCCCCCCCCCCCCCCCCCCCACTGTGAAAGTATGGAATGAACAATTAATTAAAAATAAAATCGGTTTTCATTATTCAACAAATAACATAAAATTTACGAACATCTACGTTTTGCAAAAATAGAAATCACTTGAAAATAGAATCATCAGCATAAAAAAAAATACCAAACAGCATTTTGCCGCCCCCTCTGACCTGCCGCCCGGGGCAAGTGCCCCCGATCGCCCCCCCCCCCCTAGATCCGGCGCTGATAATAGGTATTAACGTAAGACACTGGACATACTGAGTTTTTGAAACGAAAAACGAGATAGTGCGATTTCCATCAGAAATCCTGCGCGCGTCATCGGTACCAACTCAAAATTTAAGAAAACCAATGTTCGCTGGAGATATTGCAGTTTTGGAGCAGAGCGCGAGGTACTGCGGTTTTCGAGCCGCGCGCGAGATATTGCGGTTTTGAAGCCGAGCGCGAGATACTGCGATCTTGAAGCCAAGCGCGAGATACTGCGATTTCGGAGCCGAGCACGAGATACTGCGATCTTGAAGCCGAGCGCGAGATACTGCGATATTCGACTGAGCCATCGATAAGGGTCCATATAAAGTCACAGAAGTATTTCCTGATAAGAACGATATAGAAATTGAATTAGCTGAAAATGAACGAAAAATAATCCATTGCGATAGAGCCAAGATAGCTTACTACATCGTAATCATAAGCGTAAAATCTCACATTAGTATACATCTTTGCAGGAATATGGACAGTCGCAACGTCAGGACAAACCTCATGGGACTTCTGATGCTAAGCATCCAAACAACTTATTGCCTGATAGCCTACGATTGCGGCGCACCGTCGATGAATATTACAACATTATCTCTATTGAACATCAAGGAATGCGATATTCCTATCGCAAAACCAGTAACCATAACACCCAGGCAGCAAAATCATATCACTCTGATATCACAGATACGTCACTTAGTTCCTTCCTATATGACTACTACATCACCGGGACTGTGAATGTGATGGTCCGGGGATATCAAAATATCCGCCACAGGCCGACATGACTGATACATCACAGTTACAGATCGAAGTTACAGAATAGTTACGTATCAGCTATGGGTCAGAATCACTACGGATACATCACATAGCTGCAACAGTGACGTAACGGTAACATCCCAGTGGTACGGATTTACGAGTCAATAAATAATAAAATAAGATTCCACTATTGCTTATTATGAGCGATCATCCTTTTTTTATTGTAGGATTGTGATGCTGGATAGTATATGAACGCGTTCTGCTGAAAATTTTCACGGTAGCTAAATCTATAGACATATTATAATTCGCTGAAAGTCGCACGCGCGCACCCCTGAGTTTTGAACACACGACCTACCTGTTCGTAGTCGGGCGCGCTGCCTCGACAACATGATACACATTTCCAAAGAAGCATTCGGAACTCTATCATATTCAACAAAAATATCACGAGACTTTATCAGAATATTGGTATTGTTACTCCCGTCACAATTTCACGTGAAAACAAATATATTTTCTTGTTATACGAATAACACGGTTGAGATTTTAGTTTGAAGCTCAAATGATTAACGGTTATTTAGGTGATGATCGTTGGGTACTAGTATTTTATTACAGTAACTAAGTTTCAAATATTACGGTCGAAGTATCAGAACTACTTAGGGTAGCAAGTTTTTGGCCTAATGCACGGCAACGTCGAAACGCACGTGAATGGTGAAGATTACATTTGTTAGGTTAAGTTGGGTTAGAACAGATACAGAGTTTTTCTCACTGGTATAGGGTTGTGCAGCATTCACACTATTATAGACCTGATCAATTTTTCAAATTACTCATCAAGTTTCACTTTCACATGCATGCACAACTATAATGGGTAGGAGTATATATTCATTGATCACGAGAATAAATGACTTGCCACAGATTTTCAGACATCCAGTATACACATAACCTCCAAATTAGTTGCAAACTCATGGAAAGCACAGAGATAGAACTCGGTGATATCAACGTTACATATCAGTTGTGCTTTCTGGGTGATATAACCCTGCAACATCCTAATTATATTACAGCTACATCACACTTGAGCAATGTTCAAAGATAGTACTTGGTAATATCAACGTTACATATCGGTGGTGCTTTTTGAGTGATATAACACTGCGACATCATTGTTATACTACACTACATCAAACTTGAGCACTGCTCAAATAGAGAACTTGGTGATGTCAACGCTACATAACAATGTACTGTCTTTGCCATATTGCAGTGTTATATATAAATCGCATCTCTGATATATTAAAAGATTACTGATACATGAATGTTACATAAAACTTACATAAACTTTGGTATGTACCAGCAATGTTACAATGTCATGTCGCGGTAACGTAAATATGCTAAGTTTGCTGCCTGGGCTACTAGAAGACAATTACTGCAAACAGCAGATTTTGCTCATGTAAAAGTAATTCAATGTAAGATAGAAATTCAAAGATCAGTTTATTATTGTGGGATGCACTCCCATATTTCGGCAGTACCTAATGGAGAAATAGAATATATAAACGAAATCTCATACGAATCATGTAAACAAATCCATAACACTCGATCTTACAATACTTATAACAGTATATTTACTAGCCTCACTATGAATACTACCAATAGCAGACCCTTAAATTTAGCAGGTAAATTAAAAAATGACGGATAATGTACCGGAGCCCGATTCTCAGATCATTATGGTTCATGGGATAACGTAATAGTCTATGGTCAAATCTTTATTACAACACAAGATTATCTAGCGACAGTTAAATTAGATAAAAATGAATTAATACTTCGTTCAGGAGTAAGATGTACTTATCATCAAGGTACATGCATGGATATCGAAGGTGGCAATACATATTGGGAATTACTACCCCCAGATCAATGTAAATTCAACCGATTCTCCCTACTTTAGGAAGGTAAAGCCGAGAAAATCAAAGATAGTGCAATGCATAAATACCAAGAAGAAATCTATGCAATAACCTGAGATGAAATTACATTCGCATTATCAATGCGAGGTTTTATCTCAGTTTGCGGTCATGAATTAATTAAAACCGAACATCCACGACTTCTTATTCTTGATAGAGATAACGGAGATTTCTTTACTCATAAGACAGGAGTCATGGTAGCTAACATGGATTATTCACCTATATGAATTCGAAATTTATGTACTTAGAACGACACTTACGTAATCAAATAACATCACTATATAATTACGTAATCTTGCAAGCGTGTCAATTAGAGAATGAAGTTTTACATAACTCCCTAGCCCTAGCACCCTTGGCACCTGCAGATTTTGCTTTTCATTTTATGAAAGGACCTGGCTACATAGCTCACATAGCAGGAGAAGTAGTGAGGATAGCGAAATGTGTTCCAGTAGAAGTCAGATCGCGAAGAACTGACCAGTGTTTTCAAGAACTCCCGATTTAAAGAGGAAACGAGAGTATGTTTATGTTACCGAGAATCCACATGATTAACTTACCAAATCAAATACCAATAACCTCAACTATATCTAATCACGAACGGCAATTCGTGTAAACGATTAAACAACTTGAAATTAAAATCTTATCAAATAAACTCACAGATCTAAAGGTAAATAACGAGCCGAGAAGCAAAAAATTGCTATTTAAATTTTTTTATTGAAAACAAAAATTTGTTCTTCTTCTCTCTCCTCCATGCATCCATTCTTCGGATTCTCCGATCAGCTTCACAAACCATAATTCTCTTTAACGAACAAGATTCAGATACGTTAATTGAGCAACACACTTTAAAAAAAAAACACTCGAATTTTTTTTATATACAACGTTAAAACGAATAAAAATAAATATATTAAAACCTTAAATTAAGAAACAAATCTCACGAAAATAGAATAATTAAAAATTTTTTTTCCTTCCACACAATTTTAAACCGATCAAGAACTAAAAAAAATATACTATAGTTCATTTGGAAAAGGAACGATTTTAAGAAGTTAGGATACAAAAACAATTTATAATAAATTTGGAAAAGAGTACTCACCCTCAATTGTTCTCCAAAAACTCGTACTTGCACGTATAAAACTTGTAAGTCGTTCATGTCGAAATTTTTGCTTTATATGCAGACTTAGAAAATTTGAAAATAACACTCTAACAAGTAGTTGCAGAATGAGCAAGCTCAGCTCAAACAGACACTTTTGTATGCAGCTAGAAATCAAAAGACACACCCTCAAAGACCTAACCCCCTCTAAGACTGACCAATAACCGAACGTACATTTTTTTTTGCATTCACGAAAATGGTCAAACCCAGGTACAAAGTTAGCCCCGCCTAACACGGCGCGGAAAACCCTCACCTTACAGAAACTAAAAGAGAAATCTAAGACATTTTCTCAATTATTTCATACATTTTAATATATCAGGATTATAGTACCATCAGATGTAACCACAATGTATACATTATAACAAAACCTTAGACAGAAATTCTTAGATAATCATGTGCTATGATCTATACATATAATTAATTCATAATTATTAAATACATTATTATTATAAATACATTTTACTCACCTCATTATTAGATTATTTTGTATTTTCATAAATTTCATGTTTATCAATATCTTATCTTAGACATACGATTTTATATTACTATCATATATCAATGTAATAATTCTATAGTATATTGCGTTGCTAGGGACGAAAGTTGCATCGGCAACTGCTGGCCATAGTAACGCACGATATTTTTTATAATGAGTGCATGAATGTGGGGCGTGCATGTCAGTAGCGGGACGTTTCCCAAGGGACGAAAGTGAAGTAATTGTGGACTGCGCATGCGTCAACCTTACTTTGCAGACCTGGTATGCATTCGGCCACTGTCGTCCCGCTAAACTGTTGTGCAACGCCCCACTTTTCATGCACGTGTTATAGAAAGTTATTTTAATTATTATATTACTTACCTTTTAGTAGATAAATCATTTGTAAATGTTAATTTTAACACATTACACACTAATCTTAGACATATACGATTTTATAACATTTTTATACGTCTCATTAGACCTAATTTCAAGTTTATATTTTTTATATTTCACTTAAAAACATGGAAAGTTTACGTCGATACACTAGAACCCGTTAGGTCGAGCGGGGACGCTCGAATCCTAACAGGGGAGGTGTTACGTCCTAGGTTGGAAGCCGAATATTTAACCTATAGGTACAACAGTTACCGTAGTTATTAACATAGGTATGAGAATACCGACGTGCAATTACCATCAGAGTTTTAATAATACTCTATTAATGTAATTCCATTTATAATTTTTTCCTACAAATACGAAATAAACTATAGAAACTACAAACTAAAGTTAATCAGAACTTACGTGAAGATTAACAACCTAACTTGTCCAAATTGTTATAAACTGATTGTTGAATAAATATTGCTATATAATCGAAAAGTGAAATCGTCAAACATTTATTTCACCCACGCATAGTGGTGGCGGATAAAACCCATTTACCTCAACAGGTACGAGATAAATGACGTCTCGAAGAACTAGTTATCTAAGATTCGGTAAGAAACATAGATGTCTACCCTCTTCAGATCAGAACCTCATAGAAGAATCTAACTAGTGATTTGCATCTCTTAAATAATGATTATTCAGGACGTCACAACGGGACCATACCAGAAAATGCACGCCGCACATTATATCATAACTTGGACTACATAGCATCAGATAGTGATTTTCCATATATTTGTCGATCATTTGGAAGAAAAAAATTGATAGATTTACACTCCGCTCTTTCAAGTACGTTCCAAACCATTTGGAAGAATTATTTATTGGAATAAATATATGGAATAAATTTGGAAATAAATTGAAAATTTTCTCCAATTCTTGTTCATTGATTCGTTTCTCGTGTATTTATCGAGATCCCACTCTGAAAATTACGTGGTCCATGTAAAATTTTCTCAGCTTCTCTGAGAAAGTATTGAAGTTTTTTATTAAATTTGGGCAACGGCAAAAAAACAGCTTTTTTGATTTTAAACTGAATTTTGAGAGCTTTTTACAAGCGTGAATAAAAAAAATATATTTTTTCTGGCAAGCTGAGACTTTTTGAAACAAAGAACCTAGTCTCTCAAAAAAGTGCTACAGTGGTGAAACAACCAAAAAAAAAAAATGATTAAGACAAGAAGTATAAAACTATATGAAATACCCCATATAATAACTTTTGAAATAAAAGGAATAAAAATCTGAAAAAAATTGGGTAGTTGTTTTGCGATGAGGACTTTCAGCATACAAAATATCAAAAAAATCTGAGAGGGTGAGGCCGGATCCGACGTCCAGAATTGATTAATATGAGTTTAGCCGACAAACGATCGATCTGATGTAATCTAATTAATGAAATCGTTTGCAGTTCGTCTGTAGATGATTGTAGTGCAGTTAGAATTGTTTGATAGTGAACCGATTTTTTTAAATCAAATAATAAAAAATTCTACATGTGACTAGCCGACAATTATATATAAAGTTCAAATTTTCACTAAATTCCGTAACATATCGATAGAGAATCGTTTGTAGGGCACTAATTTATTGTTGAAATTGTTTGATAGTTAACCCCTTCTTTCTGATTTATTAAAATTATAAAATTGCAAAGTTGGGGTTATGACGTCATCATTGGACAAAGACAACAAATATGAGAGACAGCTGTTCTAGGCTGTAGCGGCGCCGTAACCCCCAAAAGTATCCAAATGATTGACAAGGATTCATCGGAGGTAATGGTTAATTACTTGGATAATATGTATAGAAAAAGTATCAAAATTTAGAAAAATCCGACATTTGCTTGTCCAAAATCACCCATGTGATGTCACATAAGTCGTTATGGCATTACATGTCCCAATTATTAATTTCGATGGATTTACGCATTTTTAGCATCACCGAAGCAAATAGCAAAATTTTGGAAAACTTTATGACCTTCTGGTTTCAGCAAGACCAAAGACTAATGTCTTTATGGCATTAGTCACACCAATTTTTATAATTTTTTTTCTTTAATCTTATAGGTTTCACTAGTCAAAACACCAAAATGCCTCCCCCAGCTAAAGTACCTAGAGACAAAGCCATAGCTATTCTTTTAGAATATTCTAACGAATTCAGTGGTGATCATCTACCTGCATATAAACATGAGATTTGGGACAAGTTATCTAAGAGAACAGAAAACCTATGGTCTTCTCATAATTGGTACGTGAGCGTTAAAAACGATAGACGAAATATTCTTACAGAATTGAGAACGAAACTGGGGCTGGCGGAGCTGAATACGTCCCTCAATGTAACTCCTCCTGAAGAAGACGAAAATAACAACTCAAAATCACAATCAGACATCAGTAATGATTCAGAACTTGAAGGTTCTGAGACTTGGTTTGATTTGGTATTGAGTACAGAAGAATGGGAGCAAATAAAGCCACTTGAAGTGGACAATAAACGCACAAATCACACTTTGAGGCCAGGGGTCTGGACAAACATCGTCAGTATTGCATTTTGGAAACAATTTCGACTGCCTTGTGTTTTTGTCTTCAAACGTGGAGAAGTAAATGTGTCAGAAAATAGGAAGTATTTTATAAAAATCAAAGGAGTTTGTCGCAGTAAGGAATGTGGCAACCGTTTCATAGGCTATTCTGATACTGAACCATCAACACTAGCTGGCGAACTTCTCATCCGTGTAAAAACGTGTGACACAGTAGGAGTACCGCACGAAAACATTAATCGTCCACTAAATGGCGAAAGGAGGAAACAAATTGGCAGGGCTGCGGCTGCGGAAGGTGCCAGTAATATCAATAAACGATTGGCTCGTTAACATCTTAAAAGAGGAGACCTCCATGGACCAAACAACCCATCTCTTGATAATATACGGCATGCTAAGAAAGAAGCTATAGATGAAGAACTAGGCATGAATCGTGAAAAGAATGAAGATATGATTCAGGCGATTCATCGGATGAGTTTCGACCAACCATACCTAGGGTCGATTTTGGATCAAGGTTACGCGCCTTTTTATGTATTTTATGGGACAAGTGAACAACGGAGTGTCTATAAACAATATCGTCATATGCACAGGAAGAACTCAGTCATTAGTATCGACGGTACTGGCAGTATTATAAGAAATTTAATACGACCTTCGGGATTAAAATCTGCACACATTTTTCTTTACACCATCATGGTTCACTTTGGGAAAACCTCCATATCAGTATTTCAAATGCTCACTGAATCACAAGAAACAGAGAAAATCGAATTTTGGTTGAGGACCTGGCAACGTACAGTTGATTATCAAAGACCAAATGAGGTTGTTATTGACGGTGCTAAGGCATTGCGAGGAGCTTGCTGTAGAGCATTCAATGATGTCAGTATTGCTAATTATATATCAATTTGTTTTGAAGCTGTGTCGAGTGGGAAACCAGTATCAAGGAATTTGGTGTCGACTTTTATTCGCACAGATACTGCCCATTTTATTCAAGTTTGGTGTCGAATGGATTGTTTGAAGAATCACCCTCTGCGAACCATTCGAGATTTTTATGTCCGTCTTGTCGCCATCATGATGGATTGCCAAAAGTTTTGCGATTTTGTCGAAGTCCTCATTCTTGCGTGTGTTCTGTCCCTCCAAGAATTTGATGACTCATCTTTGGAATTAAAATCTGTTCAACAAAGAATCGAGACCACAAGAGACGCGCGAGAGAACTTGGAATCCATGATTGCGAAGCGCCCTTTAGACATTGATAACGTCTTAGAAATATTCGATTCTCCAGATGCAAGCCCAATTCCTGAGGTCCACAATACTGAAAACACTTCCTTACACCCAGCAAACCAATACATAACTGATACATAACTGTAAGAGCACATCTAGAGATCGGAGTAATTTAACATAGTTATGTCTCTGATATGCGACATATCTTTAGAATGTAACATATTGTTTACATAACATAAGATGCATGAATAATATGTAATATTGAGGGCATCACGAAGTAACAATGTAATATAACAAAGTTACGTAGAGGCGAAATAACATAACTTCAATTCCGTGATGTATCGTGTACATTACATGAGACCCACAAGTGATACATAAAATTGAAAGCATCTTCAGGGATCCGGAAATATAACATAGTTACATACATGGGACATAATATTTCTGCAAATATGACATGTGTCGTATATATAACATCAGACCCATGGATGATACGTAACAGAGATGGCAACACCAGGGAACAGAGTCACATAACATAATAATATCTATGATACGTGCAATATCTTTAGTTCCGCAATTAAAACATCGCAAAATAGGATATACGTATCTGCTGGCGATAATTTCTGAAACGTATGTAAGTGACTAACATGATAGTACGCATCATTCGAGGCATAAACGCTTCAGAGCTGTGAGATAGCGAGATCGAAAATATAGAGAAATCTGGCAGTATTCACTACACGATACTGTGGTGTAGTGGCGAGAGCGTGCGACTACTAATCCAAGCGAGTCCGAGCGATCATGGTTCGAGCCCGGGTTAGGTCAAAATAATGATGTCGTCTTGAATGAACTAAAAATGCGTTTTAATCTATCTGTGGTTGATTATAAATTGTTACTATGTCATATATACACCATAGATGATGGAAATTAGTAATAATAACGGCTTTTTATTTAGCTTTTCCAGTGTGGTAGTTAATTGTATCAGATGCATCTTCAATATGTATCTGATACATCTTTCAACATGTCTTTGACATATCTTTGTTATGTCTATGATATATCGGTGAGCCGTCGCTGATATGTATCACCAGCACATATCTAATACATTGATGATACATCCAACGTTGCTGACATCGTGCTGTACCAGTCACATACTTTCTTATGAGTTTGATACATAACGTGTAACATTCGTTACATAATATAAGGTAAAAGTACCAATAGTTGGCCGTCTAAGGATAGAAGATAGGTTTGAACAAATTTTAATGGAAAAAAACGTAAAAATGATTATAAGTCTTTATTATTCAAATGAATATTTATATATTTGATCGTATAAATGAGAAAAAGAGGCATTTTTGTGAATTCAATTAAAGATATGATCATAAATATTTATCAGTACATTGTACCAGTACTTGGACCAGCAAAACACGAATGTCCTAGTGTCCCAAAATACTGGTATTAGTAGTTGGCCACTGTTCAACCAAACATTTTTATTTTAAATAAAAACAAATAAATAAGTAAGTATTGCGCAGAATGTCGTTTTGAGGTAAAGTGAGTGAAATTATAATTTACAAAATTGTTTTGTTATCAAACCTTGCTATTTATTCCAAACAATAATTACAGACGTAACAAACGTAATAATATAAAAAATAATGAAATGTAATTAATACTTCTCTAAGGTAAGTCTACTTGTTTTGGTGACTTATTATCCTAATTCATCAGACTTTTCTTTCTTAACACGTACGATATTTTTCTTCATGTCCATGAGTTTCTGTATTTCTTCATCAATCTTTTTTTTCTTTTCCAATTTAGCCTGTTTCTCTCTTTTTTTCTTCTCTTTTTCCTCTTCTTTTTGTTTCTTTGCTTCTTCTCTTTGCCTTTTTCTTTCTTGAATTGCTTTTTCCTTATTTTTTTTGTCCTCTTCAACTTTGGAATGGTGGGACTGCCACTCTTCAGATGTTAAAACTGGAGAGACTTTTTTCTTGTTGATTTTCTTTTTTTCAGGTTTTTTTGGATAATGTAATACTTTATCGAAAATCTTTTGAATTTCTTCAGCTCCTTTGTTTTTTTCCTGTGTAGCAGTATCACCTAAAAAAAATCTTAATATAGAAAAGTTGCTTCATATAAAAAGGGATTTTAAAAATTAGAGCAAACCTTGAGTAATGTCAGCTGGCCGGACTGAGTTTTCAATACTGGGATCCATCTCTTTTAAAACCACTTGCTGAGTCGAGTTCTCAACGACAACCTTCTTGATATTTTGACTCAAATTTTGCATGGCTTCTTCAGTTGTATGAGGGCCAGGAGCTGTTATTTTGTTGAAGTTATTGTCATCTGTAGAACAATTAATCATGCGTTATATTATTCAAATCAACAAAATAACTTTTGCGATTAAAATTGTTCATACCTTTAAAAATACTTAGGTCGAGCACAAGTTCTCCCACAATCTCACAGTTACTTCTCTCAATTACATTACTATAACACGCAGCAGTAGTACTAATATCTGCACTCATATCTATTGCTTCATCGGTGGCATTGTCATCAGTAGGAGTAGTTTCGTCGGAAAAGATTCCATCAAGTATCATGTTTTCTTCGTGAAGATCAATGGCACTGTCATTATTAGTAGCAAACAGTTCTTTGGAAGAATTATGAACAGAGTCATTTCCTGTAATACAATAAATATTGTTATGTATAATCGATCAAGTTAATTATTATTATAAATGAAAAATGCATACTTTGAACATGTGTTAAAGCTGAGTGATGTTCTACGAGAACCTCCTCACGAGCAGAAACAACTAAACGTGTTTCTCTATCTTGAACCGGTGTCAAAGCAGCTGTCTCACTTAAAACTAATTGTTCTGTCGGATTTGCTTGATCAGCCTCGTGAACAGGAATAAATACAAATTCTTCTTTATCAATTGCCGTGCCAACGTTCATAATTGCTTGAAGGTCGTAGTCCTCACTTATGTCAATTATTACATCAGCTTGAATCTCTTCGGCGACTACATCCTCTCTTAGAGTATCTACTTGATCGTCTTTTTCGTATTGATCTACATTATCCCTAGTCATATTTTCTCCTAAATTAAAAATAGCTACTTAGATAAAATTATTATGTATCAGAAAATAATGATTCTATAATTATAAAAAAGTAGCACCACAAAGTCTCTTAGACTGAAGCCAATACTCGAAGAGTCCTTGATTTTTGCTGTTAGATACTGTAAAAGTCTTGTTTTCAATAGCTTCTAGAAACTCCATTCGAATATCCAAAGCCAGATCATTTTCAAAGTACTCGAGATGTTTTTTATTTTCATCCTCTTCGTTTCTTGTTGATGGTTCATTCTGTTGTTGCGGTACAGCTTGTGATTTATTAACAGTTTTTTTCTGTTTTTTCAAATTTTTGTTCAGAATATCATAGTCTACAGCGTCTTTAGAGAAAGGCGAGAGACCACATGTAGCAAATCCATTTTGTATAATACTTGATAAGTTTGGCATCGCATCTAGAGCACTCTTCAAAACAATGGCAAAGTTTTCTTTTTTCAATTGCTTTGCTTCAGTCATTCGCCATTTATCTACAACTTTTTTCCATGAATTTTTGAGCGGATGAAACACTGCGACATCAAGTGGCTGTAAAATGTGAGTCGCGTTTGGGTAGAGGGCTATTAGCTCAATCTGCTTCTCCTTACAAAACTTGGCTAGTTCTAAAGTGAGATGTGATGAATGACCATCAACGTACAGCACAACTGGAAAGACAATTTTGTTTTTTACTAGCCAAGGATAAAATTGACCAACGATGTATTTATAAAAGCTGTCCGCTGTCATCCAACCCCTGTCAGTATTTCCAGCAATCCATCCACGTGGTAAACTACTAACGATATTCGCTGGTAGGCGCTCATACCAGAAAAGAATAAAAGGCGGTAGCATAACACCATTTCCACTCACAGTGAACAGGACAGTAAGACTTTCCTTTTCATTGCCAGCAACTACTACACACAACTACGCTAACACTTTTTCTCCTTTTGGACACAGAAAGAAAGCGCTTTCATCCAAATTGTATACTCTAGATGAATCAATTTCTTTCAAATTCATTTTATCTAAATGCGATTGTACTTGATCGAACCAATTCATCAGATTTTCTTTAGTAGCTGAAACTCGGCTTGTTGTTAAATTTTGTGCAACTCTTGGAGTCATTTCAGGATGACGTCTACAAAAGCTTTCCCACCAGTGCCTGCCAGGCTTGTTATCTTTGAAGGGAGTTTTCCTATCAAACTTCTTCTCCAACTCATCCACAATCTGATGCACACGTTCCAAGAAAGTACTCTTGGTAACGGGAAAACCACGATCACTGCAGTAAAGAACCCAATCTATCAACAACTTTTCTTCCTGAAATGTCAAACATGTTGCTGGACCTCTCGAAGCTTCTATAGGCACCATCTCATTTAGTTTAGTGTACAGAGTGCTTCGTGGTACATGAAATTCTTGAGAAGCTTTACGGATAGATGTGCCTTTCTGAATAGCATCAATGGCCTTGTATATATCTTCTTGACAATACTTTTTATTATAAGGTTCCTTGTTCTTGTTCTTTTTCTTTTCTTTTCCCATTGTAGCTTTAATTAAAATGATTAAAAAAATCACCATACGCATGTCTCAGTCAGTGTACGCGTTTGAGGTTACGTTGTAGATTAGATGGCTTTATCTGTATTTTATTGGCATTTAGGACTAAATATAATGAAATTTGCAAAATATAAGTACATTTTATTATAAAAAAGATAAGCTTACTTATACTTCTTGGTCGATAAAAACTCCCTTACCGTGAACAGAATCGAGTGGCACATGTGCGGTCAACTATTGGGACCGAAATTTACATCGTCATCTGCGTGATTGCCCGGTAGATGGCCACCCGGCCATCTAATCGGACGCGAAATTTGTCATTGATTTACGAGTACTAATAAATGACCACGTAAAATTTTGATATAACATCTATGTAAATTTTATATTCTATATTTTTGATGTATTCTTAACATAGTATAAATAATGCAGGAACTTTAAAACGTATAAAAAGATGTTATATTGACTTTTTATTGCCTTATTCGTGAAAGCAGATTTTTTGGTTACTGCTTTAGAAAAGCATGCACACCGCACGGACTGAAAGTCACAAAAATAAAGACCTTATATTCTAGCTTAAAATACATTATTTAAGCGTTTCTTTTTTCTGTATCAACAATGTAATATACAAAGAATAATATTCAACAGTATTTGACAATTGATTCTGCACTAATACCTTAAAAATTAAGATATTCTCTGTCAGTGGCCAAGTACTAGGCAGTGGCCACCCATTGGTACTTTTACCTTATACGTATTTGATACATATTTTGGTTTGCTGGGCACGTACAAGATTTTTTTAAAAAATTGAAAATCGAAGCAGAATACGTTAAATCTAAAGGTAAAGTAACAAACTATTATTATCTTCCTGCATTCGCAAAGAAATTGATAGAATATGCAACTGAATTTCCTTTATGGACGGCTGTGTGCCTACCGTATTATGCTGACCACGCTACATCCAGCTATAATGAACGGGGATTTAGAGAAGTTAAACATGAGATGTGTAAGAATTATTCACGTCCACTAAATGTCGACAAGTTTCTCAAAATTCACATTCGCCATTTACTTGGAGGAACTCGCAATTTTGCTGCTTCCATGTTGGACTTTCGGGCGCGAGATCATAAAGTATCTGATCCAAAAATGAAAGAAACGTTATTCAGTGAAAGAAATGGAGAACTCGGTTCACAAGAGAGTGATCACACTGATTCTGACTTACAATCTAAAGAAAACTGGCGTAATAAAGGTGAATGTTATACCAGATTCAAATGTCCTAATTTAGACATGACCGAATATTCTCTAAAAGGTGCAGAGTCTTCGGGAGAAGAATGCGTGAATGAAATGAATAACATCGAGAACAGCAATTCCAACGAATGCATGGAAAGTGACATCATGAACACATCTGACTTACCTAGTCTGCCTGCGTCTCCACTCTTGGTATCCTCACAGTCAAGTATGGATCTATCAACAATAATACCTGAGACACCATCCCCTGTTTCCACAAAGTTGACTGATGAAAGAAGTGATGCTATTTTGGCTCTAACAACAGGTGTCAAGAAACCTTTCCAAGCGACATTTTTCAGTACATGTCCAGAAGTAGTACTCAATCGTGTTGACAATGATATGATTGAGCACAACCAACGTGCAAAGACATCGAACAAACGTCGAAATTTTTTGTTACGAAATGGACACCTCTGCGGGACATACAAAATTGATGGTAGTGTATATTTCATAAGGAATACATGCCCATTTGATTCCGTCGCCAGTATTCTGGTAACCACTGCCTTGGATGATTCCAATTATTATCATTTTATGAAGGAAACCGAAAATGAACTTTGTCAATTCATCATGAAATTCATGGAAACTGGAACAACATCAAAATTGTACAAAGAGCGTTTCATCTTATTGAAACCTTTATATGAGAGCACATGCGCTATCACTAGTTATGGCAATTTTGATTTCGTGATTTCCTATGATGCTGCTGATAGTCCAGCAGATGTTTGGCGAAAATTTTTCGAATATGTGCCTAGCACATTCCAAACATCTGATTGTCAACATTGCAAGGATGAGATTGACTATGAGGTATCATTGCGCGTAAATCATAATATTATCGTGCGTAAAGGTTTTCAGGCACTTGAGAAAGGATTGAATTTTCATTCCACAATTTATAATAGAAAATGCAGGTGTGGAAATACATGCACTCAAACCAGTACGCCGAATCATCACATTTATGTTGAACTTGAGATAAGAGCAAATTTAACTGCCGCTGTGAAAACTGCGCAACTGAGAGAGATTCCGACTGAATTAATCCTCGATAAACAATACAGGTACGACTTTTTTGCTTCATAGTTGAAGTTTGACCGACATAAATTAAAATGATACATTACGCGTTACTAGATGCTCTCATCTATTTTGCAGACTCGTTGGTGTTATTTCTGGTGAAGGAGGACATTTTACTGCCTATTGTCGCAGGAAATCCAGAAATTGGCAAGAATATACTGATTTGAAACCATCAGTACGTCTCTGTCAACCCAGTGAGAAGGTTACTCCAATCGGTGCAATATATGTGCTCGCTGACGTTTGTGATCCAGAAAAGCTTGAAATCGACTAGATTTGTATTACCAGTAACAATACTTTTCTATCACATTGAATATTATTTAGAGGAAAAGAAGTTTTGTTAGATTGAATAGATGTAAGATATAATCTAAGTTGAAGAATAACTTAATAAGAATACTCGTATGATGATTTATAATCGTCAGAACGTCTCTATCAACCCAGTGCGGGTATAGTATATGCATATGTGCTCATTAGAGTTTGTGATACAAAAAAGCTTTAAATTGACCAGATTTGTATTAGTAATGATATTATCCTATCACATTGTATTACCAGTAACAATACTTTTCTATCACATTGAACATTATTTAGAGCAGAGGTCGGCAGGCTTGGCGCAATGCGCCAACCTGGCTCTAAGTGTCAATTACTACGGCCGTAAGTCCCCTCGGTCTACCTGAGAACGGTCAGTTGTCCTTACCTGAAAGTTCGATGGTAGGGGCAGCGTTCAGGAGAAATAAAAGGAACTAAGGGGTGTGCGGTCTATTTGGGACGGCAAAAACTGCGTCTGACCGTCCAAGTCTTTTCATACCTGCATATCCCTACCCATACCTGCCAAATTCCTAGAAACGGCGTTAAAAGGATTAGTGCCGGTGAATGGGTTAAGTGGATTTACGGCTTTGGCTCCTTGGCCTAATGAGTGTGCCGACCCCTGATTTAGAGGAAAAGAAGTTTTGTTAGATTGAATAGATGTAAGATATAATCTAAGTTGAAGAATTATCTAATAAGAATACTCGTATGATGATTTATAGTCATCAGAACATCTCTATCAACCCAGTGCGGGTATAGTATATGCATATGTGCTCATTAGAGTTTGTGATACAAAAAAGCTTTAAATTGACCAGATTTGTATTAGTAATGATATTATCCTATCACATTAAATATTATTCAGAAGAATAGAAGGTGTTATGGTGGGTTGAATGAACGACATAATTTAACTTACGAAATACTTTTATTACTATAATCCTTTTCACTTTCAAAGATTTTATTCACTTTCGAAAGAAAAATCAATCTACATTCATGATATCCTAGTCTTCTTTTGTAATAACACATAAAGAATTCATGTTCTGTGAGAAATAAGTTATTGCCACCAAGTCTACGTTCACGTTCAGCCGATACTTACTTTAATGATTTAGTAAGTGATGCTGGCAGTCCACTAAGTCCTCTTTGTCCTGGAAAAAAACTCTGTTCAGCACTTCAGCCATAGCATGTACTTATCAGCTTATTGTACTATGCTGTCTGATTGTCGTCAAATGAGTTTGCTCAAAATACTGTTTACTTTTCTGTGAACTTATTAATGACCTACTAGAACATGAATCTCATAATCTATTGATTCACTACCTGTCCTCATATTAGTGTCATCGATATTATATTATATTAATTTCTGATACAAAGTTAACACACGCGACCTGCGGTCGAATTATACCTTGGGCTTCATTATTCAAATCATCGCAATAAAAAACATTCGTGTCACTCTAAAAGTATAAAAATCTCTAGTTAAGAATCAAACATCTTGAAAATATTTTGTGAATATTGATATTAGTTTGAACCGTTGCATAAAAAGTAAAAATATTTTGAAACTGTTTGAGAAATAACAGGGCACAAATCGCACCTTGGCGACGAAAGTGACACAACTCAAAAAATTGCGTTTTCGAGTTAATGCCATATTTGGATAGGCAAGGTTCGATTCTATAGTCCCGCAAAGAGTAATTTTTGTAGCTCTACAAATTGTTTGAGTTGTGTCACCTTTGTCGCCAAGGTGCGACATATTATCTAAGTAATTAGTAACTACCTCCGATGCATACCTGTCATTCACTTGGGTACTATCTGCAACTAGCCAATTTATTCCTCCAAAATTTCCTGTCCCTCGGAGGTTGCATTTTGATGGTCAGATTGGCCAGGTGGTTGATGCCCAGGCTCCTTGTTCGAGATTCAGAAGATTTTTCTGCATCAGCATGTTCTGTAAATATCGAACAAAATTTTAATGCATAGTTTTTGGATTCTAATTGGGAGTCTCATGAGAAAATATAGAATAAAATGTAATTGGATTTGAAAAGGACTACTTCTTACTAGCGTGCTTCGTGAGTTACGTTTCTACTCTTGGGAACAGTCGATATATTGGTTGACATACCTGAAAGTGCTCCGATGTTGTACTCCTCAGTTTGTAATTATCCACGAAGCATAATCGTTTTTTCATTATGGTAGGTCGACCCCTCTTTGTCGTTAAAAACAATAATTAAATCTGATGTCCGAGTAATCTAGAATGATATACTCAGTATTTGATTTCAATAGAGTGAGAAACTTGAAATGAAATTTATTCTAGGTTAGATCTGGAGTACTCACCTTGTCGGAAATATCCGGTGATCTGAAAACTGATATTTACCCCAATATGCAACCGAACGTTTATGTACTCAATTCAAGTTGCTCGTCCAGAAAAATGAGCTCATCTTATGCTTTTATTACATTAATTACAAAATCGAATTTAATACACACGTGACAGTATGGGGTTACGGCGCCGCTACAGCCAGTTACAGCCTAGAACAGCTGTCTCTCTTTGTCCGATGATGACGTCATAACTCCAACTTTGCAATTTTATAATTTTAATAAATCAGAAGGAAGGGGTTAACTATCAAACAATTTTAACAATAAATTATTGCCCTACAAACGATTCTCTATCGATATGTTACGGAATTTGGTGAAAATTTGAACTTTATATATAATGGTCGGCTAGTCACATGTGGAATTTTTTATTATTTGATTAAAAAAAAATCGGTTCACTATCAAACAATTCTAACTGCACTACAATCATCTACAGACGAACTGCAAACGATTTCATTGATTAGATTATATCAGATCGATCGTTTGTCGGCTAAACTCATATTAATCCAGAATTGGTGGACTTGCTCATATATAGACTGCAGTTTCCTCTTCGCTAGGTAAGTGGTGGTAGAAGAAATATCAAGCGCATATTGTAAACGTCAGGAAGAAGAATTCGTCCTGAAACGCCACCTGCGTAGGTCGGGTTCGTTCCGTGGGAACTAACATTCCATGCAAGTGTCGGTGAAGTAACAAACACTCTGTTTATTATACTGCATACCATTTGCACACCGTGCAATCTATTATTATTCATACTGAAACAATAACTTTCGGCGCGCCGCTTCATATATCGGATCGAGAGTCATAAAATGATATATGACGTTGGGAAAAGCTGGGAAACTAGAAACATACACTCAGCAACAAAATTAACGGCGCACCCGGCACTGGGCGAAATACTGCCGAGTTTCAAAATACTATAACTCAATGAAAAATTGTCGAAAAAAATCATTCGAGAAAGCATTTTAGAGAGTGAAACTTCATCTTCAAGATGGTTTTTGACAATTCTTCCTACGGCCATTTTTGACCTCATGGCGTAGGTTTGAATGCCGGGTTGCAAAACGCAAGAGAACACAAGTTTTTCAAAGATCTTTACGGGGCGTTGAAAAAATCGCAAATAAGTTTCGAGACAGTCATTTCGTAGCCTGGAATCTCCTCTTCAAAACCGATCCTGGAAATTTGTCGCACGATTTTGTGTCACTGAGTTATCCGACTTTTGGTGAAGCACTAAGGGCCGAATCGACGAGTAGGCGATTGATTTTGCGTTATCCAGGATGCACCGCGAGGAGGTACAGTCTACCATGCATCCCCTCCGTGTGTGTTCGTGTGTCCGTGTATATGCGTATTTGTCTGTGTGTGTGTGTGTGGGAATGTGGGTGTGTGTGGGTATGTGGGTGTGTGTGTAGGTGTGTGGGGGGTGGGTGTGTGGGGTCGATCCTGCCCTTATCGACATTGCTTCACCAAAAGTCGGATAACTCGGTGACAAAAAATCGTGCGATGAATTTCTAGAAACCATTCTGAAGAGGAGATTTCAGGCTAAAAAATGGCTGTTTCGAAAGTTCGCTGCGATTTTTTTAACGCCCCATAGAGAACTTTGAAAAACTTGTTTTTTCTAGCGTTTGGCAACTCGGCACTTAAACCTACGCCATGACGTCAAAAATAGCCGTAGGAAGAATTTTCAAAAACCATCTTGCAGATGAAGTTTCAACCTTCAAAATGCTTTTCCGAATGATTTTTTTCGACAATTTTTCATCGAGTTACAGTATTTTGAAAATCGGCATTATTTCGCCGAGTGCCGGGTGCGCCGTTAATTTTGTTGCCGAGTGTAGTAAACGTAATAGTAATTCAGTTCGAAAAAAAATACACGGTTATACTGTATATCGTTGGCCTAATTCTCAAATATTGTAAGCCACAAAATTTCGGGAATTGATTTTTTCTTCTCTTTGAACTTTTTTTTGACGTTTTTTAATTATTTTCACTCACTCTCAGAAAATTTTTCATTCGTGGGTTACGACATTTGAGAATTAGGCCATTGATATATATTTACTGCATACTCGGAAATCGGCTATTATTTAGCCCTCATATAAAATACTGGAATTTCGTAAAATTATACGTAAAATGTCCTTGATAGTGTGAATGAAAATGTTTGGAAGAATCTGGACGAGTCTCTTTCAAGCGAAAAATCGATGTCCGTATTGGAAATATAATTATTTATGGTGTCATGTAAAGGCTGGCTTCATCCGTGGAGCCCAAGTCCATGTATGAGAGTAAAAGATTCAACACACCAGTACTGTAACTTCATGGCAGTTTCGCGGAATCGCGGAGCTGACAGTTATAGTGAGTTCTTTACTCGTTAAGAATTTTCCGGACCTCTCTATCTCATTTGTCTCACTATGCCTAATTACGGACCTTGAACGCCGTGCATTCGCAGCCGTCTCCCCGTTGCACGGACCTTGTGCACAAAGTGCACGCAGCCGTATTCTAAGCCTACCACCTGACCTTGTGCACTGAGTGCACGCAGCCGTATCCCTCCTAATCACGGACCTTGAACGCAAGGCGTTCGCAGCCGTCTTCCAAGCTGAAAGAGAATTAACTATGACCGGCAAGTAGTAGATGCCAGCTATGGGGCGTCACAACAAATGACGTCACCAGGTCATTGGCCGGCTGGAGTGGGGACTCGGCGTCAAAACAATGAGACCGTCCGATCCAAGATGGCGCCGCCCATGCACATTAAAATAAAACAATATGGCGCCCGTTTTTCAGAATCCAAGATGGCGGCCTTTTTTTCCAAAATCCAATATAATACAAACCAATATGGCGCCCGTTTTTCAGAATGCAAGATGGCGGCTGTTTTTCCAAAATTAAAGATGGCGACTGTTTTAAAATCAAATATGGCAAGTGTTATATATATACTAGCTATGACTATATATATATCTATGACTTATATCAATGCCCGCTTCTCCGATGTCGGCTCTGAAATAATAAATTCTTATCCTATATATATATATACTAGCTGAAATTGACAGAGAATGACGGGGTATATGCACGGATTGACACAAAAATCATTTTCAAATATTTGTTTATTTTTTTTTTCCGAGTAGATACAACAGTTTTGTTCAAATATTTGTTTATTATTTCATTCGACATTCATGACGCTATCTTGTCCCATTCATGAATGTATGCCCCAGGATAGTGTCGGGAGAATCATACCAGCCTTATGAGGAAGATAACAGTCGGATTCATCGCCCGGTAGATCGCGGAGATCGATGCTTGGGTACTATCCGGTCTCACGATCCGAAATACGGGTCACATTCATACAAGACTAGTTTTCGCACTGATCCCTTATATCGAACAGTCTAAACTACAGAGCGCGCTGACCCTCGGCTCGCATCACCCGCCATTCGCAATCACGTGACTGGAGCACATTCTCACATCGATCATCCGAAACGTATCGAGACGATGAACCAGCCAGCCCTCCTCCGCGTCAACCCGGTACAAGTGTCCTGACGCCATCTTGACATATTCATGATTGAATGACCCAGGATGGTGTCGGGACGCCTGTGCCGAGTTCGCGCGGAGGAAAGCCGGACGTTTTATCGTCTCGACCCACCGCGAATGACCGATGTTTGGACTTGCTCAAGTCTCGTGATTCGAATCGCGCGGGGATGAAACCCCGGGGTCAACGCGGGCTGACAGTTTATTACTTTCTCTGTCCCTCACACATACACACACACACCACTTAACAATGAAATCGCGCCGACATACGCCTACAATAATACACACACTTCACTTATCAATTATAACACTCTGGCGTATGTCGGCTATGATGTAGGGTAAAAACAAACGGGTCAACTCGTGAAACACAACATCTAAATGGCCCCTGCAGAATTCCACGTCCGGCAAGTTCCTGTGGAGTGCAGCATTCGCTGCATAGGCCTCCTCGCACACCACGACGCCGATCTGCTGCAGAGTGGGGGCCGTCATCTTTCTGGATCGCACGACGGAGGCAAATTGACGAACCAGCAACTCCTTGCATTTGTCGACATCCTTTACCAGCACGTCCAAGTGAGCGATATACTCGTCTATACAGGTGGCGATGTGCCGCAGGCCGTCAAATGTGACCTTCTGCATCACAATCACGGGGGAATAGGTCTTTCGTTTCTTTCATCCAGGTTCACCACCGTTATCGTGCTCCTCCTCTTCGTACCCTTGCTGACTTTCGGCTGCGTCAGGATTGCTCGCATAGATGGCAACTACTTTTGCACCGTGAGCCGATGTTAGGCGGAAGGTACACCCTCCGGCTAGCGAGACGGTATCGCTCAGCAATGAACTCACACTACCGGCGGGACGCTCGCTTTTCTCGAAATACTTTGCGATATCCTCGAGCCTTCCAGCCAGATCTTCCCATGTTTCGACGCTGAGGGATACCCCGCTCGAGTAATTATTTACGAATTTCACCACAGGTTCGAAAGTCCCATCTAAGCGGAGACGAAGCCCGATGTTCACCTTCTTCGACCACGAACCGTTGAGCCTATACGTCCTCGACAGTAGCAGGTTACGCTCGGATTTCTTCACCGCTATGTCAAAAGTTTTAGACAACCGACTACACCCCTCTTTCAACGAGCCTGTTTTCGGTGTGGCCATGGTTCTTGACTGTTCGGATGCAACTGAAAGCTCCGCACTCGATCTAGTCCTCACCTAGACCGAGTTACCCCCCACCATTCTGCACACCTCAGCAAAAATACGCACCACCACGTGACAATCGTACGACAGTCGCAGGCGGCATCGCGCAGCGGGCTTCAAAGAAAACGTAACCTCATACCGATCACGCGAGAAATACAGCTACCATGTTTTTTCTATAACCACGTATTTTGACGCACAACGGACGTTGTTATCTTCCAGGTATCGTTAACACGGTCTTCGTTATACCCCAACAATACTTGCAACAACCTTGCTGCTGACATCGCTGGCAAGATCGACGGTCTATTGACGCTTCCGGCCCGGGTTGATCAGCTGAAAGTTATGGTGGACGCTTTGTTGAGGTCATCTGCGGACCGCGCAGCAGAGCTTGCTGCCAAAATCGACGCCATAGCAGAGCATAATCGGCAGCTCACTATCCGTATGGATGGTTTGGAGAATTCCCAGCAGGCCTGTGCATTGGAAAACTCACGTCTTACTGTAGAAAACTCGGAACTTAAGGAAAGGGTGGCATCGCTTGAGCGTAACATGCTGAGTTGTGACCTAATAATCACTGCGGTGCCGGAGTCTGAGAATGAAGATTTATTGGCCATATTTAACGCTCTTATGACATGCCTCGCCGTCACCATGCCTTTCACTAAAGTAGCTGAACTCTTCCGTGTCAAGAGCGCTATCAACTCAAACAAGCCGCGGCAGATCTTGGTCCGGCTCCGATCAGTGGACCATCGCAACCGGGTACTCGCCGCGAAGAGGGCAAAAGGCTCCGTTAATGCGGACGAGCTGGGCATCCCGCGTGAGCTTCCGCATACCCCTGTTTTCGTAAACGAACATTTACCGCCGGCTTTATCCAAGTTGCTGCGCAAAACGAGGTCGTATGCCAAGGAGCGGGGCTATCGATACACATGGGTCAGAAGAGGAGTAGTGCAGGTTAAGCGGGATGAGGCTGCAAATCCCATCATTATAAACTCAGAGGCGGATTTCCACCTGCTCACTGCCGCTGTATGACGGTGCCGAGGATCCCGACAACCTGCGGATACCGAGTCAGAGCAAGGGCCTCTGCGGGTGGATGTTGCTGCTTCGCCGCTAGCCCAGTATCTTAATATAGCTAGTTTTAATGCATATTCACTTCAGGGCCATATAGATTTAATCAGGGGATCTTTTGCGAGTGGACAGTACCACGTAATCGCAGTCACCGAAACATGGCTTAATACTAGTATCCTGAGCCAGGATGTGGCTATTGATAACTACTATCTCGTTAGGAATGACAGAGTTGGAAAGCAGGGTGGTGGTGTGGGCGTCTACGTCCATAATTCTCTTAAGTGTAAACTTCTCGCATCCTCCCCCTCCCCGTTTCCCAACTCTCCAGAGTTCCTTATTTTGGAGATTACTGTCATGGCCAGTAACATTCTCTTTTCAGCTATTTATCGCAGGCCAAAAGGCAACCTCCTTAGCGTGTTTCGTGAAAAGTTGGAAAACTTCTCGCACAGCTACACTAATGTCATTATAACCGGGGATTTGAACTGTAATTTAAGCAGTAGTGACTTTGAGGCAGACTATCTGCGTGATTTCATAGATAGTCAGGCATTGTATCTTGTCCCTCATGGTAACACGCATCATACGGCGCACTCTGATACTTGGTTGGACGTTGTCATAATTGACTCGGGTGATAAGCTACATTCGTATGATAAGTCCTGAACTCCTTTTATCGTGGGGCACGATTTGATCACACTCCAGTACAAGTTACCAGTTCCGAGTCGAGTGAGCCGTATGAAAAAATATCGTGACTTTAGTGGCTGTAATGCTGAAGCTCTGGCCTCGGATTTAGAGTCTAGCATCGCGTTGTCACAGCTGACCTATGGGGACAATCCTGATGAGTGGGCGGCGGCTTTCTGCCAGGCAATTGTGAGTGTACTTGATACCCATGCACCGGTAATAACACGCGAGTTCAAGAAACCATCGGCCGGCTGGTTTTCGGCCGTGATTAAGCAGCGCATCCAGTTGCGAAACAACTTATACGCGGCGGCGGAGCGCGCTGGCTCAATCGAGCTGTTGGCTTATTACCGAGTCTTGCGGCGCGACATTAAAGCCCAAATCAAAATCGCCAAAAATGCGTATTATATTGACCGGCTGTCTAAGCTATCTGATCCTGCAAGTACTTGGTCTGAGTTGAGGCGCCTGGGTCTTATTGTGTCCAGTGGCAAATCATCCTCCCCGCTGCATCATTTTGAGGCTCACCACCCGCGTAGCACATGAAGTTTCGGGAACGTTGCAGGTGCCTTAAAATGTATTTTCTAGGTAACATTTCACTTGCGATGTTCCAATGATATTCAATTTGTGACTCACTAGAGATGTTTCCAAGAATTCATATCAAGAAGGTTCCAGGAATCTTTGACGAACATACATTTTTTACAACCTTCCTGCAATGATCCATATAGATTCTTCTGAAACCTCGAATCACGTGACCCTATTTATGTGTTATGATATATATACTGTAAATGTCTACATGTGCCTACAGTATGATGTGCGCTGAAATCCGGCTGGCGATCATTGCCGTTGATCGTGACGTGAATTGTGTGTTATATCGTGTTTTCTGGTGTCAAAAGTTCAGTATTTATATTGAAATCTACAATGTCAATTTTTGGATTGTTTTTTTTCGCATACCTGGACGAAGACCAGCGAGTATGCCCCCGCGACGGTTTCATAACCTCAAAATCATGTTCAGTTGAATTTATTACCAATATTCCTTCATTATATATAATTTGATAATTATACAGTGAAATCAAGCTGTATATGTAGTGGTTTTAATCTGACGCCGATACGACAATGAGTACATGGGCGATTTTATCAAATAATAACTCAGTCTGGGGTCTCACACCACCCCTTGATATTGTGTAACTATTTTGTTCAGAATTTTGTGAATCAATTTCATAAATTTTCATGTGAGTTTTATGTCAGTGCAAGCCAACCTTTGGAACGATTTTAATTCTAATATTGGTATCCCGTTACAAATAAAAATCGGAAAAACCGGAATCCACGGATCGTTTTAGTGTTAAAATCATCGTTGTTCATCATAGAATTTGTGTAAATTTTTTTGGGAATTAGACAAATAACGTTCTCGAGATATATGTATTAGTCTAAGAGCTGACGACCGAAATTGACGATAAAATTATCTCACCATTTTGGTCGTCAGCTCTCCGACTATATGTACATATGGCCTGCATAGATGCACAGGCACAAGCTCACACACACTATACGCACACATAACAATACGTATTCAAGTGATATTCCAG
Organism: Tenthredo livida; assembly: GCA_963992785.1. Lineage (NCBI taxonomy): Eukaryota > Metazoa > Arthropoda > Insecta > Hymenoptera > Tenthredinidae > Tenthredo > Tenthredo livida. The sequence goes on from OZ023064.1 coordinate 20,662,264, forward strand.
ATATCTACCTGAAACGTAACCAATATTGTAAACCTACCATGTACATTACTCTATGACGTTTCGGGAACGTTAATTAGTAATGTAACATCGGCGGACATTTGCACATTCCTGTGAGCTAGGCTGGAAGGTTGCTGTAACATACCGTGACCTAACAGCAACATTACAATCTTTCGACCGAGTCATCATTGTAACATCTACGTAATGTAACTGTGCTACGCGGGTAGCTTAACGTGTTCTATGTCTCGATCACAAATGCTCATCCTTCCGGCTCCTTAACCGAGCTACAGCACTTGCTCCTCTCTGAATCGGCCAGAGTCCCTTCAAACTTCTCGTTCTGTCCTGTCCAAGAGATGCAAGTCCTGGAAACCCTCCAATCCTATGTCACCAAGTCTCGTGCGCAGAGTCCGGACGGTATCAAACTGTCACATGTTAAAGGTCACCTGGGTGCGCTGGCGGCACAGCTAACTCGCCTTTTCAACTGCTCGCTTCGAAACTGCCTATTCCCGGGAATCTGGAAGCAAGCCTGTATTATACCTTTGAGCAAGTGTGTGCCTCCCCGCTCTGAATCTGACACGAGGCCTATCGTCAACATCCCGCACCTAGCCAAGGTTTTTGAGCGGGTGGTCGCAAATCAGCTAACATCCTATCTAGAACAGAATGCCATCTTTGATCCGGCGCAGTCAGGTTTTCGGAAATCCTACAGCACCCAGTCGGCCTTGCTTAAGGGGGGACAATACTGAAAAATTCGTCCAAAATTACCGAAAAATCGATTTTTCGTTTTTGACGGAAAAATTGCCTGGAAACCTTCCTCTATCTATAAAAAATTACATGGTGGTGAAACGATTTTTTTTAAGGTGACTTTGAGCCCCATAAACAAACAAAAGCGTTTTTCGCGTCATATTTGCTATACTAGCGCCCCCATCGGGCGTGGGGGTCGTGGATAATTTGTGTAACAATCAGTTTGTGATATAGTTGTTCCATCTGTAATCTGCTTTAACATAGGTCGTCGTTTGCCGCGAATTTCACGCGCCATATTGCTTTTATCGAAAGATACACGCTTGATACACGACTTCTGTCCAAGTTTGTTCTTACGATTCGAATAACTATTTCCGTGCGTTTTGCAGAGAACTGCCTCTCAAAATGGATAAAGACAGTTCTTGCTGGCGCTCTCGCAAGAGGCGCTCAAATAAAATAATGAAACACTGTGTGAAAAATCTACGTCCCAATAACCCACCTGTACCTAACCTAATTCCCGCATTCAACCCAATTCCCGTACCTAACCTGCCCATACCAAATCGCACCCCAACAACCGTTCAATATAAAGAGATCGAACCAATGGCTGGACCATCTGGAGTACAATCGAGACGTCAAATTCCTGGACCAGCGGAAGTGCAAGAAGTATCGACTCGTAATCGGCATACGACTATTGAAGCAACGGAGAGCCTTGGAAAACTCAGTCTGTTCGACATAATGTGCACACTGGCAGAAGAAGGAGCTCAGAAGGAAGCCAAGGATGAGTTTTTCCTTGTATATTCCACCTGCTGGACGGAATTATTAGAAAACACCGCATGTAGTGAATGCACGGAAAATTCCCTTGTCGTACAGGTGAGAGAGCAGCATGGATTATGTTCGAAACTCATTCTGAAATGCCTAGCGTGTGGCTATAAAATGGGAGAGAGCTATACGAGCCCCCGAACCAAAGATGTCACCACAACGAGACCACCATTCGAAGTAAATAGACGAACAGCTGATGCTATGATCACTTTGGGACAAGGACACTCAGGGATGGAAAAATTCTGCACTGCAATGAGTATGAGAGGCATGAGCAGTCGCACTCACAAAAAACACATGGATAAGTTAGCTGCGGAAAGTATAAAACTGAACGAAAGGATTCTGGAAAAAGCAAGAAAAGCTGTACGAAAAGCTCACGAAGCAATAGATCCTACTCTAAAGAATAAAGAAGTACCTGACATTGCAGTATCGTATGACGGGACTTGGCACAAACAAGGCTTTACATCCATGTATGGCGTGGGAATAGTCATTGATATCATTACTGGATTGGCTATTGACTACCAGGTCCTCTCAAAATACTGCCAAATGTGTGTCGTTGCTGCAGCTGAACTAGACGCTAACTCACCTGAATTCGGGATATAGCAAGAAGGCCACAAAACAAGCAGCGAATGCAATGCCAACTACGATGGATCATCTGTTGCGATGGAGACGAAGGCAGCCGAGCATTTGTGGAAAAGATCAGTCGATAAAAACAAAATGAGATATATCACAGTATTATCCGATGGTGATGCGAAAACATCCGCTCACCTCAAGAGTATCGCTCCATATGGAGACGATATGCCTGTCTCAAAAGAAGAATGTGTAAATCACATTGCGAAACGGATGGGCACAGGACTCCGTAAGCTCGTCAAAGAGCGGAGAACGAAAGGAGTAGTACTAGGGGGCCGTGGTCAAGGTACACTGAAGGAGACGACGATTGTAACCTTGACTAGTTACTGCAGAAATGCCATTGCGAAGAATATTCCAAACGTGCCTGCTATGAAACAGGCGATATATGCCACTCTCGACCAATGTATGTCCACCAACGAAAATCCACAACATTCGAAATGCCCCACTGGTCGAGACTCGTGGTGTTTTTTCAACAGAAGTGTAGCGAAGAAAGAAAAGCCAGCGGGCCACGAAAAAATGCAGTTGAGACTCAATGAAAATGTGGTCGAGAAGATGAGGCCTCTCTACGAACGTCTGGCAAATGACGAACTGCTGGCCCGGTGTGCGAGAGGAGCTACGCAGAATGCTAACGAAAGCCTCCACGCTCTGATTTGGCGAAAATGCCCAAAAGAGACCTTCGTATCCAAAACGAGGGTAGATTTGGCGGTAGTAACTGCAGTGGCTGAGTTTAATATGGGTGAACTCCATGCCCAGAAGGCAAAACTGTTAGTCAGGTCCAGGAAACTACCAGATATTGCCAAAAAGATCACCGAACAACGAGATGCCAGGCGAAAGCGAAAGGGTGAATGGAAAGGGACAACGGAGAATAAAAGAAGTCGACGTATAGCCAAAACAAGCAAAACTAGAGCTGAGGAGGCGAAGAAGCAGGTTGAAGGAACGACATACAGCGCCGGAGGATTTTAACATTTTTCTACAGGTGATCTCAGCGCTGAAGGAGTCTGATGGATCTGGAGCTGAGTAGACAAAGAAGCAGGTTGGAGGAACGACGTACAGCGCGGGAGAATTTTAACATTTTTCTATAGGTGATCCCAGCGCTGGAGGAATCTAATGGATCTTCTGGCAGGCCAGTCTCCGAGCCCTGAGCGCCAAAGTTGAATTCAGGTGCGTTATTTCACAGTAGACTCGTATGGGCTGGATGAATATCGCAGATCGAATTGTTTTTTCAAAATATTATCAAGATATTTATCTGGCCCTAATAATTACTCCACAAGAAAATTAATGCATTTTTGGTTTCATTTTGTTTTTATGACCGAGCACTTCCAAAACTCCAAAACTCACTATATATAATGGGTGAAAAAAGTGAACTCGGAGCTGGAACGGAGGAGCGAACTTGGAAGTAGATTGGAGCAGCGGAGGAGATCGACCAATAACTGGGAAGATCACTCACTAAATACTTTTTTACATCAAGATATTGATCTCAGATTCATGCTAAATAATTCATGTTTTGAATTTTACTGAGTTGTACAATTTTTCCACTTGTGATAATTCGTAATGGCCATAAATAACTTTCAATATCAACTACTTATTGTCACGAATTTTTAAAAAACAAAGTTCATCCTTTTCCATTCACTTTTTGCTTATTAGGAATTATTCCAACAAAATTTTATTGAATCGCGTTTATCTCAGAACTGTATTTTTGGATATTCAAAAAATCTCTTGCGCATTGGTTTTAGTCGGATCACTTTCCCCTTTGAAACACATATTCTAGGGCACATTATCTTCAAATTGCTGGAGGGAATTTGGCGTAGTGTGAAAAGAACTCATTTTCTGGTACATAATGTACGAAAATTTATCATAAAAAAAATACCTCTACGGTGAAAATAGTTTCAATAGGCAAAAAAGGTCTATTTGAAAATTCCCTCCAGCAATTTCTAGATTATGGTAGTATATGTGTGGAGTCCAAATTTCAACCCTCTGCGATAACACTGTATGCGCAAGGAGCGTTTCGAAGAAGTATACTTTACAATTAGAAAAATAGCCATAACTTCTAAAGTATTTGACCTATATATCCTGAATTTTGGCTAGTTTCTAGTTACAGAGTTCCATAAAAGTTGTCAACATTTGAGAAATATCCATACACGAACAAAGAAAATTCCAATTTCAGTACCGTCCCCCCTTAAGGTGCTCGATGATGCTAGAAAAGCGGTTGATGAGAGGTGTGTCACTGTCCTGGTGCTATTTGATTTTAGCAAGGCATTCGATAGCATTAACCATCGGTTACTCCTAACTAAGCTGCTCCACTATGGGCTCTCAGCGGAGGCAGTCAGATGGTTCTACTCTTAGCTATCTGATAGATCCCAGGCAGTGCAGGACCTCACGGGGGCCCATTCTAGCTTTTTACCAAGTACATCCGGAGTTCCGCAAAGCTCAGTTTTAAGTCCGTTGCTATTCCTGATATTTGTTAACGATATCGCACTTGTTCTTAGACACTCAAGACACGTCATGTTCGCGGATGATCTGCAAATTTATCTGCACGCCTTGCCTTGCGACATCGGGAATGATATTTCCAAAATCAATAGGGATGCCAATGCAGTAGCCGAGTGGGCCCTGGGAAATGGGCTTAGGTTAAATGTTGCGAAGACGAAAGCAATTATACTAGGCAGTTCTCCGTACTTAGAACAGCTGCGTAATATTATTCTCCCTCAAGTGTCCATAAATGGTCAGGCTGTGCCTTATGTCGATTAGGTTAAAAACCTTGGCATTTACATTTCGGGTGATCTATCGTGGAACGGTCAGGTTGCCCAGGTTTCCAGAAGGGTTCACGCCTCACTGTATAGGCTTAAGCGTCACTGTACAGCCCTGTCACCGCAGGTGAAAACCATGCTTATCAACGCGCTAATCTCTCCTTACCTTGATTATTGCTTCTTGGTCTATACGGATGTCCCGGACTACCTAAATTCGAAGCTCCAGCGGGTCTTAAATTCTGGGATTTGGTTTATTTTTGGGCTGAAGAGAGATGTCCACATCACGCCTTACCGTCGTAAACTAGAATGGCTCGCGGTAGCAGACCGTCGGCTTTTCCTGCTGGGTAGTTTTCTTTATCAGGTCTTGGCTACATCCTCCCCTCCGTACCTGCGAGAGTTATTTCATGAGTCAGATTCCTGTCTGCGTCACTCTAATAGACTTGCTGACTTGGGCCTTGCACCGGTGTTTGTCATCCCCAGTCACCGTACAGCATGCTACCAAAATTCGTTTAAACTCACAGCCACTTATTTCTGGAACAATCTGCCGCTGGAAATTCGGGAATCGTCCTCACTAGGTGTGTTTGAGGCCAGGTTGTTGCAGCACTTGTCGTCCGTGGAGGCTACCTGTGCGACCGAGGAGATTAGGCCGCGCTTATGAATCTCGGGCGCATTTCAACCTCATTCTTTATTCGCTGTCCGATGCGTTGTAATGCGGAAACTAATCGTAACCAGTGTAAGCTAATATTAAGTAAATCTGCGGGCGCAAATCTAAGAAAATCAATCTCTACTAGTGTAAGCTAATATTAAGTTAATTTGTATCGTATTGTGGCGTCTTTCCTAGCAGTTGGTGTACCGATTAGCGCATTAACTTCCAGCGCCGAATTTTGATCTCGAATAGCAGTTAGCGCACCGGTTAGTGCGTTAGCATGCATTCCTTTTTCCTTTTGTTCTTCATTGTAATTGAGTACCTGGGTGCAAGAACAACCTAAGTCGACTTAGGTTTTGACACCAAAACCGTTGATTGAAGTTTAAAAACTGAATTGCATCTACGAACGAAACCACAATGGACTTTGTAGACTACTCATTTTGAAGGGCGATTTTTCCGGAATACGAAGCCCATTTCGTTTTTGCACTAAAATGAACAGGAATCTTTATAATAAATAAAACATGCGTGCTGGCTTAGGTCGTTCTTGCGAAAAACGAAATTTCTTGCGAATATTTGGTCCGTCTCGACACTTACGACTTGAATTTTGTTACTTTGCATGTCGAAACACATATTTTGGGCAGTCTTTGAGAATTTGGATCAACCAGTGAAATAATAAATAAGACAGGAAATTGAAATAATTTTTTTCTTCGAAAAATACACCAATTTTTGCAATTAATTAATTAAATAATACATAAGGCATATTTTCGAAAATATATAAAAAGGGATTGATGAGCTCTCAATATATATAGGGGAGGGTGGGGTAAAATGGTCGTGGGGCAAAATGGACCACTGAAAAAAACAGATTGACCATCAAAAAACTTGAGTATGAATATGAACTTTTTTGACCCAAGGGGTCCATTTTGCCCCACCCTAGATAATAACTTGAGGAGTGAAGTATGGCAACCTTCAGACAAAGAAAAAAAAAATTTTCCCCCACTATTAGACCCAACAATCGAGTGTCGAAAAAAAAATCGCAAGATCCTATGTTATTCAACCCTTTCGGTCACAGACCGAATTTGTATTTTCAGTCTAACAATTTATTCTTTCTTGACATGGAAAAGTAAATATAATACATAATGCCAAATAAAATCGAATTGTGGGACTGAAAGGGTTAAACGGAAAACTTCAAATCTCTTTAGGCATCTGTTAGAATTTTTTTTTAAATCTCATATTTGAAGACAATTATTTTTTAATTTCTTTTCTGAAAGTTGCCATGCTTCACTCCTCAAGTTTGTATTTAAGAACGACCCTCATATATATATATGGGGCATTCCATGCCAATTCGACCTGCCGCCAACCCTCACCATCTTCGATTTTGCTCTATAATTAGAATAATGTTGAGGGTGTCGAAAAATGAACTTCCGAATTATTTCAGATTATTTCGATCACTGGTCTAGAAGTTGCCTTATATTTATACTAATTTATATCTCAACATATTCAAGTCCTACAAAAAAATCAATTGAACAAAAAATCTTTGAAATATTCCTAAATAGAAGAAAACATTTTTTGGTAAATTTTTCAGCCACCAGAAATGCATTTTTTCGCGAAAATAGTATAAAATGAAGATTTTGTCGGCGATGGACATGATCGATTTTCATGAAATTTTTATCACAAATTCCTTGTCAAATTACAAACATTTTGACACATTGCGGAAAGTGGGGAGATTTCTAGTTTGGATGCTACAATCGATTGAATGTCGAGAAACTAACTTAAATCAGTCGCGTAGCTGGCTTTAGCTGCGGTTTCTCGACATTTAATCGATTGTAGCATCCAAACTAGAAATCTCCCCACTTTCCGCAATGTGTCAAAATGTTCGTAATTTTACAAGAAATTTGTGATAAAAATTTCATGAAAATCGATCATGTCCATCGCCGACAAAATCTTCATTTTATACTATTTGCGCGAAAAAATGCATTTCTGGTAGCTAAAAAATTTACCAAAAAATGTTTTCTTCTATTTAAGAATATTTAAAAGATTGTTTGTTCAATTGATTTTTTTGTAGGACTTGAATATGTTGAGATATAAATTAGTATAAATGTAAGGCAACTTCTAGACCAGTGATCGAAAAAATCTGAAATAATTCGGAAGTTAATTTTTCGACACCCTCAACATTATTCTAATTCTAGAGCAAGATCGAAGATGGTGAGGGTTGGCGGCAGGTCGAGTTGGCATGGAATGCCCCATATATAGGGTGAGTCCGGTACAGTTGTCCCACATTAACAAAAAATTGTATAGCAATTTTGAGTATTCAGTATGATTATATTTATATTTTTTTTTTTACACAAAATGGACATTTCAACTTCGAGAAGTATTGAATTCAGTAACTGAGTAACTGCCACAAACTTGATTCTATCAGGCAGGCGAATGAGCGAGCACAATAAGTAGATAGGGTGCAGTATGGCTCCTATTTTATTGCCCCCCATACAACGGCCCCCCACTGGAGGGGGGAGGAGGGGGGGGGGGGTCGCCGGTTCTTGCCGCCGCCATTTTTTTTTTTTCTTCTTTTTTCCAAAAGTAGACCAACCTATGGATTCAGCCCTAAGTAAGTTTTTATATTGTAACCTAGGTGAACTCTGTCGATTCTAGTCTAAGTTCTAATTCGCTGGTCTGGTATATATATAGATTAGGGTGGGCCAAAAAAAAAAAAAAAATTTTTTTTTCTCAGCTACCATGAAAATATCGTTCAGGAAGACGAAAAATAAATGCTGTAAAAGTTTAAGCTATTAATATTAATATTAAGAGGTGGCGTTTAGTGATTATCGATTTCCCATTGAAATAACACAGGAAATTTTTTTGTTTTCATTTGGAATTTTATTCCGTTTCAACGAATCAGCGTGTGATAAAAACCAATACATATTCTTGTAGGAAATTGAACGATCTCCAAAAAAGGTCTGATATGATTTTTCGCTAAGTCGAAAAAAAAAGGAAGTCAAAGTCATCATATAACATTTGCGGTTAGACTTTAACCTTGAATAACTTTCAAACGAGTGGACTTAGCGAAAAATCATATCAGACCTTTTTTGGAGATCGTTGAATTTCCTACAAGAATATGTATTGGTTTTTATCACACGCTGATTCGTTAAAATGGAATGAAATTCCAAATGAAAAAAAAAAAATTTCCTGTGTTATTTAAATGGGAAATCGATAATCACTAAACGCCACCTCTTAATATTAATATTAAAAGCTTAAAATTCTACAGGATTTATTTTTCGTCATGCTAGACAATATTTTCATGGTAGCTAAGAAAAAAAAAATTATTCTTTTTTTTTGGCCCACCCTAATATAGATATAGAGACCCATGCTTCTCTTTGCTTCGGCAGTATGGGTCTGTTTCTTTGGTCAGGTATATATAGATATAGTCCCATGGTTATTTTGCTTCGGCAGTATGGATCCGTTTCTTTGGTCAGGTATATATAGATATAGTCCCATGGTTATTTTGCTTCGGCAGTATGGATCCGTCGCTTCCACTAAATATATTGTAACGAGGCAGATTTGTTCAGCCTCGTAAAGGAACCATCTCCTCTTCCTCAGACCGAAGTGACCACCTTAGTTAATAAACCGAATTCAAAGCGAGAAGTCCCAGCTCAAGTGCCCAAGGTCCATTGTAGTAATTATAAGTTCATGTACTAATACTTTTTCCCGTTCCCTATATCTTATATTCCCGTACCGTTCCTGCCGAAATCATCGAGGGAGATCATCTCTCAATCTCATCCGGCCTGGCAGGCCACCCGGCCTTCGAGTGATTAACCGGGGGACAAACGAGTCATCGTATCCCGAGATATGCCTGGAAGAGCGCTGCAATAAGAATCTGTCACATGGAGTAGCCCCTACCCTTCCTCTACCTGTCCCGCACCGGCTTGGTCCACCGGTCCAATATGCAGAATTCCGCCTTCCAGGATATCGAAACAAATAGAACACGACGAGACATCTAACGACCCCCTGGCGAAAGCTTGAAGTGCCAAAAGGCCCTGTCAGGCCCGCGACACAACCCGGCTGCAGAAGTCAACACGCCCATTGATTTTATGCGCAATACCCCCCTCACCCCCCCAAATAGCATTTAGATAGAGACAGATCTAGACGCTTCACTTTTTGCTTGGATTCAGTTCTGTCAAGTCCTGTTTTTATACGAAAAAGCTAAAATTGTTCTTTTGTTCCAAATATCGTCTCGTAAAGCCTAAAGCCAAAAATATTAACATAGTCAACTCAGTTTGTGAGTGTAGAGCCTTGATTAAGGTGAGATTCCAACTCTAGACGACTCTTCGATTGATAATAGATCGATTAAAAAGAAATTCGTTTCTTCGTGCGTAGTTGGGTCAGGCCTCGAGGAGGGTGACGCCATTAACATATCATCGAATTGTCGTGCTTTAGTTTTGTTTAACTATTGATTATTGATTATATTATTGATTATTGTATTCCCCCTGATATATATTGTGCCTTATCGATTGATTTTTCGAGAAAATACCGTCTATAATAATCATAGCATCAATAATTGTCGTATCGTCCCTGTTTCTCGTGTCGTTATTATTTGTCGTGTTTTTGTTATTTACCGTATCGTCATTCTTCATCGTATTTTTATTATTTATCGTCTAAACCTCGTTTATCGTGTCTTCCTGATTTCTCGTATAATTATTAGTTATCGTATCGTCAACTATTTGTCTTAAATCGTGTGTTAAATATTTCCGTGTCTCTTTCCTTGAAAGTATTATTACTTGTTAATTTGAATTACCGATCATTATTACTTGTTAAACTCTCAGAAAATATATCCCCGCGTGGAAAAATAAGTTCGTAGTCAAATACGACAAAAATCTCGACGGCTTGTCGAGCCACGGATCTCTGGAAAAATCGGTCTACAGGCTATAGATTAGCTAATGTAAAATAATCCCCTTCCCGTAACCCCTTGTCGTTGAAAGTAGTCAGTAAACCCTTAATAAACCTTGAGCTGGTATAAGTATCATTACTTCGAGTTATCAATTGTATTAGATTCTCGCGTTCCCTTTGTGTTAATTTGTTGCGGCGTAGTTGCATGGCGTGCCTCGTGTAAAGTTGCCTTGGCCATCTTGGCACGAACTTGTTTGAATCTAGTCCCGACGCCTTGCACTTCCTATAGAAAGACGCCTCGCATGTACTATAGGAAATTCTGTAATACCGACTGGTCCCATTAGTTCTAAGAAGTCCCCAAATTATTGATTTTATAGATTCCCAATTCCCCTAGGTTACCGACCTATAATTTAGGAACTAATATTTGAGTGAGATTGATTCCTACCATACCATATTTGTTTTCTTCCTTTTATGTAAATTGTCCTACCTTATCTTCTTCTATACTACCTTATATTCTATATTGTTATCTGTCCTACTTTTCGTTTGTGACCTAGTCAGTCAGCTGTTCCGAACATTATTTTAATTTGATTGCTTAACTGTGTTAGTCTCGATCCAAGTGATCGGCTGTGATTGTTTAATTTGTTTTTATCTTTTGTTTAATTGTTAATTATCGTCCCAAAATAAAAGGTTTCTTTGTGATCTAATCCATAAACCATAAAAAATATATATACAAGTCTACCCTATATTATTTCGCCCCCATGTTCCCCTCACGCTGAGCCAACCGTGTTGTATCGTTAGTGTTATTTAATCCTTTTATTTTATTTTCCTTTATTATAATATATTTTATTTAATTCGATTATTTCAATTACTATTATTTCATTTTATTTCCATTATTATTATTATTACTTTATTTCCTTTATTATTATATTACCGTATCGTTCCGTTCCGTTATTTTCTTTTTCGTATACCGCGGTACCCTTAGGTACCTGGCGCCCAACCTTTAGTGGACCAAGGAAGGTGCCGAATCTTTGTAGATCGTATAACCCGACGGAGTAAAACCCCCACCGTCGGCTCTGCACGTCACAATATATGGGGTATTCCAGGAATTTTCGAACGGTCCCGAACCCTCACCCCCTCTGATTTCGAAATGATTTCTTCTGATCATAGCCCTAGATCTTCGGAAAGTTTGTGAATTTTTTCAGATTTTTACCAACATCCGTTTCGTAGTTGCGAATTTGACGAAATTGTTCATTTTCACAATATTGTGTTTTTCAGTCAATTTTAGTTCGATAACGAACAATCGTACGAAAAATCTAATGGCATATAATGTCACGGGATTCGATCGTACTTCAAAGTGGTAATAATCATTGATTTTTCGGAAGCCTGGAACTATCGATTTTTTCAATAATAAAGCCTATATTTTGATTTTCGAGAAAAGTCCATCTTTTTTTTTCCTGAAATTTTTACACAAAATTCTGCATAGAAAACGTCAATTTTTGATACCTGGTTCACGATGGGCCGAGCATGGGTTTTGAAGTTACAGCGATTTCAATATCTTGAAACGTCCAATATAATAAGGTCTGAGTTCGAAAACTTTTGAAAGTGCTTGCATTTTCGGTTATAAGGGTTTTCGGCTCTCAGGAACTCAAATCTGAAGTCATTTTTGAGCTGCGAGGCCGGGGTTTCGAGAAAACAGCAAAATTTTCCCTTTTTTGCGACTCTCGAAAATGGCTATCGATAAGTGGAAAGTGACTTAACCATCGTGTAGAGCGGAAGATTTGTCATCGAATGATGTTCTCATATGGAAAACGAATTTGGATTGACAAATCAAGAGAAAATTTCATCGTTTCACCAAAATTCCCTAGACACTTTCGGTGAAGGCGAGCAGTGCGTCGTAGCAGACAGCCGCATAATTCAATGACAAATTTTCCGCTCTACACGATGGTTAAGTCACTTTCCACTTATCGATAGCCGTTTTCGAGAGTCGCAAAAAAGGGAAAATTTTGCTGTTTTCTCGAAACCCCGGCCTCGCAGCTCAAAAATGACTTCAGATTTGAGTTTCTGAGAGCCGAAAACCCTTGTAACCGAAAATGCAAGCACTTTCCAAAGTTTTCGAATTCAGACCTTATTATATTGGACGTTTCAAGATATTGAAATCGCTGTAACTTCAAAACCCATGCTCGGCCCATCGTGAACCAGGTATCAAAAGTTGACGTTTTCTATGCAGAATTTCGTGTAAAAATTTCAGGAAAAAAAAAGATGGACTTTTCTCGAAAATCAAAATATAAGCTTTATTATTGAAAAAATCGATAGTTCCAGGCTTCCGAAAAATCAATGATTATTACCGCTTCGAAGTACGACTGAATCCCGTCACATTATATGCCATCAGATTTTTCGTACGTTTGTTCGTTATCGAACTAAAATTGACTGAAAAACACAAGATTGTCGAAATGAACAATTTCGTAAAATTCGCAACTACTAAACGGATGTTCGCAAAAATCTGAAAAAATTCACAAACTTTCCAAAGATCTAGGGCTACGATCAGAAGAAATCATTTCGTATTCGGAGGGGGTGAGGGTTCAGGACCGTTCGAAAATTCCTGGAATACCCCATATATATATTTCGGTTTATTACTAGGGGATGCAGGTATAAGGGTTACCGTCTTTCGCAGGTAGGGATTATGACGGGGCAGTCTGCGGACTCGGAGGTGACCATGGTTATGATTCATGAAAAAAGGACACTTGTTTATGGTTTCAGCTCGTGTTTATTCATGCAGATAAATTCAAATACAGACAACATAGGTTTAAATCTAACTTAACTGAGAGATATATCGCTAATTGAATATCGTATAATAATGAAGTCAGATTATTACTTATAGCGAACAGGAAATAGATATAAGAATCCTATTTTTTCAAAACCCTGGTACACTTTGAAACACTTTGAATCTCCTCGGCAAGAGCACGGGGGCACAAGACCTTTATTTCGAGCATGGTCAGTTTGAAATAGTTTTTCACAAAACTTGCTTTGACGGCATTCTTGATGGTCCCTAACGTCTCGTCGAATTTCGTTGACACCAGATCCAAGTACTGCTCGAGTGGTGCGTCTAAGAGGTCGCGGGAGTTGGCTAGCGAGGCGAGTTCTTTAACCAATTCGTTTTTACACAGATTCGTTGTAGAAGAGCGATTCGAGAGAGTGGTCAGATACTCGGTAATGCAGGGTGCAACACCCACAAGACCTTCGAATGTCGCCTGCTGCATCAGGATACCGGGGGCTGATGTTGATTTCGACTTCTTAGGCAAGGGCTCGTCCCGCTCGTGTTCGCGCAATAATCCCTCTGGCTCTGTCAGAACAATTGTTTTCAACCCGAAAGAGGTTGTAAACGCTATGTGTGATCCGCCCAGGTCCAGTGGTTCGTTCTTTGAGCCTTCCTCATGGGTACACTCCGCAGATTCGAAGTATGCAGAGATGTTTTCGAAATTCCTTTTCAAATTCAGCCATGTCGGCATTCGCAGGGTAACACAGTTAACACCAGTTCCGTTAAATTGTACAACAGGTTCAAAGTTGTAATCACTGGTTAATTTATACCCGACCAACGCCGTTTCAGAGAAGAAATTATTCAATCCATACGCAGTTGACTGTAGTAGTGCTCTACGCTCTCTCAGCCGTTTAGAGGATGTCCCGATGGGGTCGGTGCTTCCGAGCAGGGATACGTTAGCAGCCATGATTATTACACGTTACGTAGCACACAGGATCAGAGATGTTTGCCTCTCGAAGTTCGAAATGTTTTTGGGTAACGGAAGGAAAAATAGGGTCTTATTTGAAGGGTTTCCACCTCCAGGCTCCAGTACGAACCCGCTGGGCCGGAGAGTGGTGGTAGTTTTTCCGACGGTTTCCTCCGGTTCCGAGGTCTGATCTGCGGTCTCAGCTTTCCGAAAGAAGGTACTGGGACAAGTCCTATCCTGCCAGAGAGCCTCCAGAGAATCTGAAACAAGTCCTATCCTGCCAGAGAGTCTTCAGAGAATACTTGTCTCGACAATACCATCCCAGGTACAGAAAGTAGGATTTTGGGCCGATCGTAAAATAGGTACTTTGCAGAATAGCGAGAGCGGAGGCCTTCTGGGGCAATAAAATGCAATTACCATTAAATACTCCGTGTGTTTGACGGATTTCGAGAATTCTGGCCGGGTAAAAAAAAAGGTCAAGACATAGCTGATCCCTATAGTACCGAAGAACAAACCGGGAAAGCTACGACGACAAGTCCTGTCCTGTCTGCGACCCGCTCGGGTTACCGTATTCTAGCAATCTTATCCCAGCCATAAAAAATGTGGCGAACTGCCCCTAGACACCGTGTTGTACAGAACAGTGTGGAGTAAGCGAGTCCACCCTTAGACAATGAAATGTAATTAGACTCTGAATAACCAACGCCTGTTTATGACCTTTTCAAAATTTCGACTGATTGAAAAAAGAGTCCACCCTTAGACAATAAAATGTAATTAGTCTCTGAGTAACCAACGCCTGTTTATGACCTTTTCAAAACTTCAACTGATTGAAAAAAAAAAGGTCTAGCGTACAACTACCCCCCCCCCCCCCTCCCATCGTGTCGAAAAAGAAACTCGCCACTATAAGCAAGAAGGTCTCAGTGTGCAAGTCTCGTCGTGTTTAATAAACGTGCATAGACAAGTCGCTAGGTGAAAAGAAGGATACAGTTTATAACTATCCTGCAATGGTTTGGCTGGATTTTTATACGCTCGCCTCACAGGTAACCGCGCTGTTCAATGAAGTGCCGCATACCTGGGAATCGCCTACGTACAGCGAGTGTGTCACGGGGGTAGGGGTTTACTCTCGCCCATGCGAGACAGAACTATTCTGCACTATGAACAATAGGGATTGCCTCTCGGCCGTGGCACCGAGGTGTACAAGGCTTGCTAATTAAAGCCATTTCTATGTACTCAAAGAAGAAAATAGCTTGTGAATGATTACAGTAGAACCTCGATTATTAGGCCTTCGATCCACCGAGTCGCCGTGTTATCCGAGGCAGCGGACTCATCCGAGCACTCCGCATTAACAGAGGTATATGCTCGGAAAATACGGAAAAACTCGGATAAAACCGATAAAGCCGCTATACCTATGTTGTACGCGCGGAGTATCTTGAGTTCGTTGCTATGACGGTTATAGTTATGTAAATACTTTCGTGATTACATTTCATTCTACCCTTTCAAATACAAAAAAAAAAAAATGATTGAAATTTTCGAATTTTTTACTTCTTCTGTGTTATCCAAGTTTTCGCTCATTCGAGGTACCTCCTCCTCGCATTACCTCGGATAAACGAGGTTCTACTGTACTTACTTCGTAGGTTTTACTAGGCCACCTTGGTCACGATCGAGACAATAGAGCGCAGAAAACAGTTAAGGGTAGCTAAGGGGTAAAACCGTCGACCACCCACTCCCTCCAACTGCTTGTGGGTGGTGGTGGTGGTGGAACTGGCCGATAGGTTGCATAAAAAGGAGTGACAAATGTGAACTTGTACCAGAACTGTAAACTCCTTAGAGCCGAAAACTTCGTTCGTTCTTTGAAGTGTATTTTGGATTTTTACATCGGTTTTTTTACTTTTTGTAAGGAATCTGGCTGTAAAAGGACGGGCGGTTGATCAGAATCACCGTGTATATATTAGGGTGGTTCTTGATTACAAACTTGAGGAGTGAAGCATGGCAACTTTCAGAAAAGAAATTAAAAAATAATTATCTTCAAATATGAGATTTAAAAAAAAATTCTAACAGATGCCTACAGAGATTTGAAGTTTCCCGTTTAACCCTTTCAGTCCCACAATTCGATTTTATCTGGCATTATGTATTATATTTACTTTTCCATGTCAAGAAAAAATAAATTGTTAGACTGAAAATAAAATGACGCCACTATAGTGGCGTCTGTGACCGAAAGGGTTGAATAACATTGGATCTTGCGATTTTTTTTCCGACACTCGATTGTTGGGTCTAATAGTGGGGGACAATTTTTTTTTCTTTGTCTGAAGGTTGCCATACTTCACTCCTTAAGTCATCATCTAGGGTGGGGCAAAATGGACCCCTTGGGTCATACTCAAGTTTTTTGATGGTCAATCTGTTTTTTTCAGTGGTCCATTTTGCCCCACGTCCATTTTACCCCACCCTCCCCTATATATATTGAGAGCTCATTAATCCCTTTTTATATATTTCCGAAAATATGCCTTATGTCATATTATTTTTTCAATTAATTGCAGAAATTGGTGTATTTTTCGAAAAAAAATATTATTTCAATTTCCTGTCTTATTTATTATTTCACTGGTTGATCCAAATTCTTAAAGACTGCGTAAAATATGTGTTTCGACATGAAAAGTAACAAAATTCAAGTCGTAAGTGTCGAGACGGACCGAATATTCACAAGAAATTTCGTTTTTCGCAAGAACGACCTAAGCCAGCGCGCATGTTTTATTTATTATAAAGATTCCTGTTCATTTTAGTGCAAAAACAAAATGGGTTTCGTATTCCGGAAGAATCGCCCTTCAAAATGAGTAGTCTACAAAGTCCATTGTGGTTTCGTTCGTAGATGCAATTCAGTTTTTAAACTTCAATCAACGGTTTTGGTGTCAAAACCTAAGTCGACTTAGGTTGTTCTTGCACCCAGGTACTCAATTTATCTCGTATTCCGACAAAGCGGGTTCGAAATGTCGCGTTTCTTTGAGTTGGCTATAAAAATATGTCTGTAGCGATCCATCGTGCGAGTTGTATTTTTTATTCGACCACTGATTTTTCATTCGCACTTTAACCGCTATGGAGTAAAACTCCTGCGCAAATCTAGTCTTGAATGCAGCAGAATTCGAAATCGCATGTTTTGAAATTCCGTACCATATCTTTACACGTCCTTCTAGAAAATTGGCTGATATTATCATTTGTTGATCTACTCTTACGTTTTTTATTTGGAAATATCGTTCTATCTCTTGGATGAAATCCATAGGATTCTTTTCCTCATTAAACTTCGGGACCTTACAATCTACATTGATTCTACTCAGCTGTGAAGCTAATCCGCTCACCAATTGATTTCCTAATTGTTGATTTGCATTTATACTGTTATTTGATTGCTGATCGCCTTGATCAGGGATCCCTCTCGCAGTTCGTTATTCTTTGAATTCATTGCGTTGTTTTTCTAACTCCACCTGTGCCTTCTGAATGCGCTTTCATTCCTTTAGGATCTCTTTGCGCAAAGCGTCATCCTGAGTGGGTGCCATATTTGTTTCCTGACTGGTCTCTACCCTGTTGGTTATTGCAATTGTATCAGTGTTTGTATGTGTATTGGACGGACCACACTTATCAGACTTTCTTAGGATAATTTTGTTTTCGTTCACAGATACAACTTCAAATTGACTAGTGTTAGGGTTGGACTTTGCTCTAGTATTAGGTGGTGATCTTATAACCGACATTCGCCTCGTCTGTTTACCTTCTATATATGTCACTGTGTTCGGGCGCCAGTTGTCACGATTTTGACTGTTTATTGTGCGGAATAGCGCCGAACAAATGCTAGGTAAAGACGTTATAATCGAGCTCAAGTTAAATTGAACGTTATCAACAGCGTTCAAAAAATATAGCGAAGGTAACAAGGTAATGTCGGACACAGGAATATCGTGCACACACAAAGAAATGAATACTAGGTCGAATTAACACAGATCTGAAATTAGTCAATAGTCAGCTTTATTAGTTTTTTATATCGAGAACCAAGAATATAGAATAGGGTCTGAGAGTATCACAATGGATTCGAAAACTTGAAGAACTCTTCTTGCTGAACACAGATCAGAACACGCTGATATATGGAAGATTCGCGCGACAGGTCAGACCGTTCGAAAAGCAGAAAAGATGACAAAAATTGAGTTCACATAGATGATACTATTTCTGTTAAATTGTTACACAATTGCCTGTAAGATAGAGACGTCCAGATACAAAAGTAATATAATAAGTCAGGTATAATTAGAGACCGTTCGGTCAGTCAGTACATTAAAAGATAGATGTAGATATATATATATATGGGGCATTCCAGCTCAACTCAACCGGCCAACGGAAGTGACCTCTTCGATTTTGTTCTCGAAATAATATATGGTAGTTCTATATTAAACATAACATGTCTGTGAAGATCAAGCCTTAAATCAAAAATCTGCCCAAGTTATGATTTTATGAAGATTTGAGTCGCCTTACATTCAAATATTCAGTGCCACTAAACGATGAGTCGAGTCAAAAAGGTGTCTAATGGATTATGTCCGGTACAAAGTGTAGTTTGGATGGCAATTCAATGAAAAATTTCGAGCACTCTTTTTCTCTAAAATTTCTCGAAAATCTCAAATTTCTCGGGAGTGCCCTAATCGATTGAGATGAATTTTGCACACAAAATTTTCAGTGAAAAACTTCGAATTTTGGTCCCCGAAACAATATGCCCGGACGTCAACTTCCGGAGTTGTGCAGTTTTTAAATAATTATATAATTACCATTTCCGAGGAAATTTTGGTTCGCACGAATAAATAACATTGGGTATGATGCAAAGCATAGAAAGCTTGGATACAAATATTTAGGAACTTGCTATTAGACATCAATAAATCAATTTAGTAATTGATAATCTTTTCAATTATCACAAACATAATTTATCCGTCAATCGTGTCCAATAGCACTTTCTGTTTTTATGAATCACTGATTATATTTAACTGGATACGAGTTCACATGGAAGGCAGGGGCCAATTCTTGCACCTGAGTGTACAGTAATGTTCATGAATGGGTTTGCCGCTGGCTAACTATTTTTTTCAGACTTTTTCGGATACCATCAATAAAATAATATTATATTATTTTTACAAGGCGTCACAATTATTATTATTACAATTTCGGCTATCAGCACATCAAATACGACTAGGATGGAGTCTTGTTTCCGAAAAAGTCCGAAAAAAACAGTTAGCCACCGCCAACCCATGAACGAACATTACTGTACACTCGGGTGCAAGCATTGGCCCCTGCCTTCCATGTGAACTCGTATCCAGTTGGATGTAATTAGTGATTCATAAAAACAGAAAGTGCTATTCGACACGATTGACGAATAAATTATGTTTGTGATAACTAAAAAGAATATCAATTACTAAATCGATTTATCGATGTCTAATAGCAACTTCGTAAATATTTGTATCCAAGCTTTCTATGCTTTGCATCATACCCACACTGAAAAAATTTTGGGCGACCTGCCAACATAGGCCTAATGGCGCTGCACTCGCTTGCCTTGAGACGCTACTTACTCAGATTTCGGGATCATAGGTACACTTCGTCGGGTGACTTTCTCACCCACGAACGCGGTGAGCTATCACTGGGATTGTAGCTCGCCCGGCTTGGTGTACTGAGTCACCCTAGTAGAGCGTGTAGCAGATCCAAAACCAGGTTCGCAGCGCATATCTGTTTAACGCTGCAGCGTCACTCCATGGTAACGCTAGTCGCCCAAATTTCTTTCAGTGCAATTTATTTATGCAAATTATTCATTCGTGCTAACCAAAATTTCCTCGGAAATGGTAATTATATGATTATTTAAAAACTGCACAACTCCGGAAGTTGACGTCCGGGCATATTGTTTCGGGTGTCAAAATTTGTAGTGTTTCACCGAAAATTTTGTGTGCAAAATTCATCCCAATCGATTAGGGCACTCCCGAGAAAATTGAGATTTACGAGAAATTTTAGGGAAAAAGGGTGCTTGAAATTTTTCATTGAATTTCCATGCAAACCACACTTTGTACCGGACATAATGCATTAGACACCTTTTTGAGTCGACTCATCGTTTAGTGGCAGTGAATATTTGAATGTGAGGCGACTCGAATCTTCATAAAATCATAACTTGGGCAGATTTTTGATTTAAGGCTTGATCTTCACAGACATGTTATGTTTAATATAGAACTACCATATATTATAGAGTAAGACCCCAGAGCCCCCAGACGTAACTTATTTTCTAAAAGACAAAATGTGGAGCTTTGGGTAGTGTTTATGTGTACAATGAATGCCAGCATAAATGTAAAGTTGGTTAGTCGGCCGATTTACAGGTACCAGGTGAGAAAGGTAAGTAAAAACAGGTCTAACTTAACTTAAATTCTCATGGTTGATTTTTATATATATTCCATAAAATGTTATTACAAAATAATATTCAACACTGCCAGACACTTTTCGACGGCCATAACTTGCGCCAGACGCTTTGAAACTCACAAAAAAATAATTGAACTTTACTTATATTCTTACGCTTGATTTTTATATATGTTACTTAAGGTGGTTCTTTCACAGAGGGCCGAATTTCATAGGTGCTTCAGTTGGGATCCGTTGAAAATTAATAAATTTACATATTTTTAATTTCAAACAAAGCCATAATGCCCCAATGACATAATGATGTTTTATTCGGACGGAGCTCTCTGATGTACGCTATGAACTGACGTATCGCGGTGTCGCCAAACGTCTCAATTCCGTCAAATCTTCACGTAAAATTGAAATTCTATCACTCCAACTCTGAATATTTTGTCGCAGACTCCGATGACATACTATTTTCTTGCCATTTATGAAATCCTCGCGATGCATACTATATTCAACTCGTTTTTGGAAAAGATCTCTAATATTTACGTATAACAAATATCTGATTCAATCGTTCGTAATGAGATTCTGCCATAAGGTTATGTGATAAATATTGGAAATCTAAGGTCAGTTCTTTCTATTATTTGCTCGATGACCCCCTGTCAAACTTTGTATGAGTATTAATAGGTACTTCAACTATCACATAGTGAAAAATTAGGATCTTCTGCAATATTTCGGTTCGTGGAAGAACCACCTTAAGGGACTATTTCCAACATATATGTGTTTAGCCAGACAAATTGCAAGGGCCAAACAAAAAATATTCAACCGTGAGTGTGAGCGCGAGGGTACTATGCTCGTGCTTTGGAGCGAGTGAGATATCTATCCGAAATGATTTCCCCCTCTTAAACTCAGTTTCAAGATTCAGCCTTCAATAAATAATTGTAAAATATAATCTTAATCATAAGTCTTATTACATTAGAATGAGACATGGAAAACTATTGAACCGAAATTGGTAAGTATTTGAACTATACTTGCGGAAAATGTTAATATAACTCAAAGTTACTTTTATAAATCTTAAAACTGAGTTTAAGAGGGGGAAATCATTTCAGATAGATATCTCACTCGCTCCAAAGCACGAGCATAGTACCCTCGCTCTCAGACTCACGGTTGAATATTTTTGGTGTCTGGAGGGATGTTTGGCCCTTGCAATTTGTCTGGCTGAACACAAATATGTTGGAAATAGTCCCTTAAGTAACATATATAAAAATCAAGCGTTAGAATATAAGTAAAGTTCAATTATTTTTTTGTGAGCTTTAAAGCGTCTGGCGCAAGTTATGGCCGTCGAAAAGTGTCTGGCAGTGTTGAATATTATTTTGTAATAACATTTTATGGAATGGATATAAAAATCAACCATTAGAATTTAAGTTAAGTTAGACCTGTTTTTACTTACCTTTCTCACCTGGTACCTATAAATCGGCCGACTAACCAACTTTACATTTATGCTGGCATTCATTGTACACATAAACACTACCCAAAGCTCCACATTTTGTCTTTTAGAAAATAAGTTACGTCTGGGGGCTCTGGGATCTTGGACTATTATTTCGAGAATAAAATCGAAGAGGTCACTTCCGTTGGCCGATTGAGTTGAGCTGGAATGCCCCATATATATATGTAGGCGTATATTTGAGAAATCCTTTGTTTATTGATTGCAGTTTATTCTGTTTCAACATTCAACATAATATTAACATGATATCTAGATAATAACTTATAATTAAATTACCTGAATCAATTATTTGTAAAAGGATTGACTTCGAGTAACGCTTATAATATGATAACAATAATACAAGTCTAGAGTTCTATACTCAATGCGTAACGTAGTGTTTCTATTTACAATCAGTTGTGGCGCAACTTATATAAGTAGGCACCTCTGGTATCCAACAGAGGTACTAGCAGTTTGAATGTGCAAACTGACATCCCCCCCTTTTAGGAAAGGAGTTTAGGAGAGGTTGGATGACTTAATAAGCTTACTCCTATGGAACAAATTAGAATCTTTTTTCCTGTTTCCGGAATCAATCTCAAATATGTTTGTTGAGATTTTATTTTTTATTTTAAAAGGTCCTATTTTAATAGGATCTAGTTTATTCCTATTTAATTTATTGCCAGATCTTACGTATACTACATCATTTACCTCAAAATCTACATCTTTTGTATATTTATCGTAATATTTTTTATTTTCTATATGTTTTTTATTTGAATTTTCTAACGCTAACTTTCTATTCTTATCCAAATCATCTAAACTAACTGGTGATAAGTTTCTTGGTACAACTGAATCTTCAGTACCACACAATAAGTACTTCGGGGAAAAACCCGTTGAGCTGTGCACAGTGTTATTGTATTCGGAAATACAATTTTCAGCTAATTTAGCCCATGACATTTTGTTATTCTCGAATATCCTACATCTTATCCTATTTACAATTGTCTGATTTGCACGCTCATTCAGACCGTTAGAAAATGCACAGTCTATTGCTGTAAAAATAAGGTTGATATTTTTATTTTTTGAATGATTTTCAAATTCTTTTGAAGTGAGTGCTGGATAATGATCTGCCAAGATTGTTTCTATTTTGCCCAGTTTATCTACTGAATTTATTAATTTGATGAAATCTGTTGCTAATTGCGTTTTTGAAGTTAAGATAAATGCATATCTAGTAAAGTGATCTATCATCAAATGTAAGTATTTGTGATTCGAATTGTTACCGGAGAAACCGCCTATTGTATCAATTGATACTATTTCAAAAGGACGAGTAGGTGGTCCTAATTGTGAGAGTGGAGCTTTTGTTTCTCCACACCTGCTCTTATTTTTTATGCAAGTTTCACAGTTTCTGCAGGCTAGTTTTATATTTTTATGCATATTTTTAAAATAAAAATGTGGAGTTACCATTAAAGTTAATTGTTTTATACCTAAATGACCATATTTTATATGAATATTGTTTATCATGGAAATACCAAAAGATTCTGTAACCCAAATTTTCATCTTATTATTTAGTTTTCTATATATTATGTCGTTTTCTTTTGAGCAAAATTTATCATAATTTATTTTACTTTGATCGGAAATTATTTCTTCTTTAGAAATCAAATTTACAATATTTATTTTTGATTCACAAGGCGAATGGACCTCAGGTAAAACAGGATTCCGAGAAAGGCAATCAGCTTCCGAATTGTTTATACCTGGATTGTATGTTATTTCTAAATCAAATTGTGAAATGTAATGTAGAATATGAATCAAGTCATTATCAGTGCAATTTCTTACGTTAAATCCATGTAAAGGCTTGTGATCAGTGAATATAGTAACATGCTTTCCCAATAAGTAAAATTGCCAATACTGTAAAGCTTCTTTTATTGCTAAGCATTCTATAAAGATTGCTCTTTTCTTTTTCTGAGCGGATGATAATTTCTTTGAAAAATAAAATACTGGTTTTAGAACGTTGCCCTCCTGAGGTTGCTTTAGGATAGCACCAACACCATGCAAACTAGCATCCGTGAAAATGAATATGGGTTTATCTGGGTCGAATATGGCTAGGATGGGTTCTGAACATAACCGTACCTTAATAGTTTCAAAACTGTTGTTACAATCGTCAGACCAACAAAATTCCACATTTTTCCGCAGTAAATTATGCAAAGGTTCAAGAACCGAAGCAGCGTTATTAAT
Source organism: Tenthredo livida (assembly GCA_963992785.1). Lineage (NCBI taxonomy): Eukaryota > Metazoa > Arthropoda > Insecta > Hymenoptera > Tenthredinidae > Tenthredo > Tenthredo livida. Next base: position 20,686,516 of record OZ023064.1, read on the forward strand.
GTATTTCAAGTAAAAATTTACTTTTCCCAAAAATTGTTTGACATTCTTCTGATTCTGTGGAACTGGGAAATTTTTCATAGCAGTTAAATTATCACTCAGTGGTTTCACTGTATTATTCGAGATTTTATGACCAGGATAATTCACTTCTTTTTTATAGAAGCTACATTTGTCTGCGTTTAACTTTAAATTATACTTTTTTAGAATTTCTAGAGCTCTTTGAATATGTTTTAAATGTTCTTCTTTAGTTTCAGAAAAAATTAAAATGTCATCTATGTAATTCATTGTGAATTTACTCAAATTTCCGTTTCTCAGAATGTTAGCCAATATACGTTGGAAAATAGCAGGTGCAGACTTTAAACCAAAAGGTAAACAACGCCATTGCCAATGGCCGTGGTGTGTAACAAAAGCAGATTTGTATCTATCTTTAACGCGTAGTGGAATACTCCAGAAGGCACTATTTATGTCTAGTTTTGAAAAGTAAACACACTTTCCTGCCTTTTCAATTAAATCATCAATTCTTGGGAATGGAAATCTCTCCGGTACTATATATTTGTTAAGAGCAGTAAAATCAACACACAATCTAGATTTTCTGTTTTCATCTTTTTTGTAAACTAGTGTTACTGGAGCAGCATAAGGACTATACGACTCTTCTATTAAACCACACTTCAATAGTTTATCAATTTGGGATTCGATCTCGATTTTGTCTGAGTATGAGCATTTATATGGCTTTCTTGCTATAAATTTATTTTCTGTTAGATTTATGTTAGCTTCAAAACCGATAATTGTACCTATATCAAATTTCTCTTTTGCAAAAACGTTATTATATTTAGCAATGATATCTTGAATATTTAAACTTATTGATTTATCGCAATCCATATCATAATTATGTATCAAATTTAATTTGTTTAAGGATTCCAGTTTAACACCATTAGAGTTCTCCTTAAATTTATCACATTTAGCCTCAACTTGAGAAATATTAAGATTTTCATCTTGCCTTAAATGGAACAACTTTATAACGTCTAATCCCAATAATAGCTCAGAAGTAAACATCTCACTATCAACACATAGAAAAGATACATATTTTTCTATATTGAAAATCTTTAACTTAACCCAAACCGTACCGTTTGATGTAAATACACCGTTCAAAGTATTTATTTGTGACATCTCACTTATCAGACTAGTAATTCCGAGCTTTTCACAACATGAAAAACTAATTAGAGAAACGTTCGCTCCGGAATCATAAATAGCAGTGAAATTCGTGTTATTAACCATAACATTCAATTTGATAAGTGAGATGGCATTTAGTTTTCCGAATGATTACTTGAATAATTGTATGATTTCCGCACCGAATTTTCTGTTTGTTTACTTTGTGTGTTATGTTTATAATCGGAACTCTTGTCTTGAGATTGCTTTGAATTATTTCTGAATTGTCTCACTGTGGACATTAATTGATTTATCGTTTTAATTTCAGTTTTATTAATCCTAGGAAATAGAAATTTTGGCAAACCAGTCACTATTAAATTAATTTGAGTTTGTTCACTCAACGAATTGTCCGCGTCTAGCAATAATTTTCTTTTCTTTAATGCGTAATCTAAAAAAGATCCTGAAATATAACGATATGAAAAAGCGAATTGCAAATCAGACCAAGATGATTGGCCAAATGTGGCAATGAATGATTCAACACAACTTTCCCAATTAGTCGCCAACTTAAATTGTGATTCATACCAAGAAACTGGTGATCCAGTCAAAAACAAACGAAGCAATTCGAAATACTTTTCAGTAGGCACGCGAGATCTTTCACATTCTCTTTTAAATAATTCTAACCATAGCGAGGCATTTTGATTAGTATTCGAAAATTTTTCCAATACAATATTTTTTGAAAAAGTTTCTAAATTGTAGCTGGAGTTATTAGTAAGAAGGGGAGAGGGTAAGGGAGAGGTACCTGATTCTAATTGTTGCGATTCCAGAACAAAACCGTTGAACACAAAATTTCCTTCCTCATCGATGTAATTATCGAATAACTTATCTTGTAAGGTTAACTTAACGCTTCTGAATTTGCCTCTTTTATCCAACGACGAAATAGTAGATTTTATGACTGGTACTCTCGCCAGTAAGCTGTGGTGTTGTATATGTTGATCATCTTCGTCGAAGATAAAATTTCCTTCCTCGGATTCGAATTTTATGGATTTAACTTTCACCACTGATGTTTTATTATCTCTTCCGTCTACTTCTTTCGTTAATAGGAAAATAACTTTTGCTTTGGACATCCTTCAAATAATTGATTTGTAGGCGTATATTTGAGAAATCCTTTGTTTATTGATTGCAGTTTATTCTGTTTCAACATTCAACATATTATTAACATGATATCTAGATAATAACTTATAATTAAATTACCTGAATCAATTATTTGTAAAAGGATTGACTTCGAGTAACGCTTATAATATGATAACAATAATACAAGTCTAGAGTTCTATACTTAATGCGTAACGTAGTGTTTCTATTTACAATCAGTTGTGGCGCAACTTATATAAGTAGGCACCTCTGGTATCCAACAGAGGTACTAGCAGTTTGAATGTGCAAACTGACATATATATTGTAACTTTATGGCAGTTTCGCTACTCGCGGAACTGTCAGTTATTGTGAGTCTTTTGCTCGTGAAGAATTTCGGGAGCTCTCTATCTAAATTCTGTCTAATCACGGACTTTGAACGCCGTGCGTTCGCAGCTGTCTTCCCTGGTTCACGGACCTTGTGCACAAAGTGCACGCAGCCGTATACTCTCCCTAACACCGGACCTTGTGCACTGAGTGCACGCAGCCGTATCCCGTCTATCCACGGACCTTGAACGCAAGGCGTTCGCAGCCGTATTCCTACGCTAAGTGAATTTAATAGGACCGTGAAATGGCGGAGAAAGGAGCCAGCATGAAATCTTAGAAATTATATTCAACATATGAATATTTATTTGATAATTTTACATCTACGGTTGCAACCAAACTAATTCTATATTTACAATGTTGCTTATTGTCTAAATTTATATGAACAAAAATGTGTGCGTGAGATCGGTGTCTCACGACTTTATGCAAGAGTTTTAATTTAATATCGCAAAGATAATAATTTGTGACTGGAATCTATGTTTGGTTATAATTCTCGAGTAAATCTTCGCCGTCGATTCAACTTGAGATGATGTAGACTTGATTTCAGTAGCACATGCAGAATTGATTCAAAAATTCGCCAGGAGAGAATGAGTGCTATGGCTGTCGGAACTGAAGATCTCGGCGAGGGTTCTTAGGATAAATCCGGGAGTTCAATCTTCTGCGATGTTTAATGAGAGTTGTTGCAAAACGGCTCCGATACAAAGATATTCGGAGAAGGTTTATCCAAAAACTGAATAACAACATAATACCTCTCGGGTTGACTAGATCTCGACTTGGGGAAAAGATCTAGCCGATTGATAGTACGAATGATGAATATTATTGAATAGCAAAGAAGATTAAGAATGCAATCAAATAAAAACACGTTCGTACGTTTTCACGTTCAATTACCAAGTGCCAATCAATCGTTTGGTTGCTAAGAACCTTTACAAACAAATAAAAGTAACTCTAAGAACAGGAGTTCAATTTAAATAACTAAAAACATATGTTTAATGAGTTGCGCAGAACTCTTAGAATTGAATGCTTTCCAAGAGTAGGAAACGAAATCACCTAACAGGCGTTTTGCTAGGAGGTACCCCTTCTCAATCCCCCCCCACATCTGCTAATTCCCTGTTTTGGGTTAGCGGATGATGTTCGTAAAACGGCCTGAGAAAAATGATATTAAAAGTCCCTCTCTTTTGTCCTTCTAATGTCTCTAGCTCATAGGCATTCCCTAATTTGACAGATTTGACTCGAAAAGGCCCCTCATAAATTAAGAAGAGCTTCTTTGTTTTCTCCTCCACTGCTGACGATAATTTATGATTTCTCGCTAGCACCAATTCTCCTATTTGATAAGAACTATATTTAGTATGTTTATCCTCTAGAATTTTGTTACTATTAGCAATGACAATCTTGTTATTCAGTAAAGCTAGTTGTAATCTCTCTTTGCGAGATAGCAGTAGATCAGAAACAGGAAAAACTATCTTTGGCCCTTCTTCCTCGAGTTGTTGTTGACCCATCAGATCATTTGGACAGAAACCAGTTGCTGAGTGTACAGTGGCATTTATAGCACTCTTTGTGGGAGTTGTCCACTTAACCCAATTCTTATGATTATTATGGCAATATGTCCTGAAAACTCGCCCAATCTCCTTCATGACCCTTTCAACAGGATTCGACTGTGGATGGTAGACCGAGGTGTGGCTCATTCTAATTTCTTGTTCTCTCAGAAAATCGATCCATTTTCCAGAAATAAACTGCCCCCCATGATCACTTAGAATTTGTTTTGGTTTCCCTACTTCGCTGAAAAAACGGTGTTCAGCTTTGTTTATTAAAGTCTCAGTTTTTAAACTTTCAACTGGGTCTAGTTTTACATACCCGTGAAAAAATATTCTGATCAGACCTGATATGACCTGATAAGGCTATATCAAAATTTTTTATATATCCCCGCCAAATGTAACTATCTCGACTTTATCCCTAGTGGATTTTACCATATATTTGAATGAATGGATCGTTAACTAGGAATTAGAATCTTTATCTAATCGATGAATTAATAATTCGGGACTCTTTTTCAGATTTGCGTATCTTGACTAATTATTTATGACAGTTCTTTGTTTTCTTAAGGAAGTCTCATATGATCGCTACTTCAGAAACTTTCGTACCGTTAGTGTTGATTATATGAGGGTATTCGAAATAAAATCGCAACCTCAGAGTTTTTACACTCGTCAGTGTTGATTTTCTTATTTTAATTAATATTTTTATTGGATTGGATAAGATAATCGCAACCTCAGAGTTTTTACACTCGTCAGTGTTGATTCCCTTATTTTATATTTTTTTATTGGATAGAAAGGAATTGTAACCGCGAAGTTTTTCAACTTGTTGGTTGCGTAGTTGTGAATCAATAATTATATAATTGATTAATTATTATTTAGTGAATAAGCTCGACAAAATTCGTTATGTCAATTACCTATTTCTTTTGAAATTTCTGATCTTAAAGAGATCCCGAGCCGCTTAACTCGCTCTCTTATATAGTGGCTCTCCCCACTACTTTTTGAAATTGCATCAGCAATTGCTTACTACTGAGCGTTCTCTCTCTCTTTTTGATTTTACGTTCTACCGAAACTACTAGGCTTTCCCTGCTATACTCTATTTTGAGTAACTTTCAGCCAAATAGCTTCATACTCTAATTCTGCTAATTTTGTCGATCTGTATTTCTGTTTATTGAAATATTTCTTTTTCTTTTCTCTTTTAATATTCATATTCACATTATTATATGAATATTGTTACAATATCCATATCTGGTCTGATATGATCTGATATGCCCATATATAAATTTTGATAGGTCCTGATATGGCCTGATATGGCCTGATATGAAAATTGGCCAGATCAGGCCAGATCAAGCCTTATCAACTTGATATGCCCATATCAAGCTTGATATGACTTGATAAGTTCATATATAATTTTTTTATATGTCCGGATATGGCCTGATATAGTCTGATAGGATATGTATATTTTGATGTACTTGTGGAAAAATATTTCTGATCAGGCTTGATATAATTTGATAAGCCTTGATATGGGCATATGTAACAGTTATTTTTGTGTTTCCTTTGTATAAAAATTTTCGTCTCTAGCCTGATCTAGACAGATACGGCCATATCTAGTCTAACATGTTCACATATAGTTCTTTGGTACGGCTTGATCAGTTCTGATATGAGCAATAATACTTTAATATAATGGTTTAGCGGATTTTACGAGAAAAAAATAAGAACAATAAATTTTATATGATCATATATAATCATATATAATTAATAATTATGTATAAGTTTATATAATTAAATATAGTTTCATATAGTTATGTATAATGTTTATATAAAATTATATATATTTATATATAAATATGTATAAATATATATAAGTTTATATAATTATATAAAACTATATTAAACTTTATATAACAGCGTATCGCATGGCTTTATATTACGGTATAAAAAACCATACGTTGTTATACATTAAAATATATAATGATTATTGCCATATAATCATATAGTTTTTTTGTCATTACATATAAATACTTACAGTATATGAACGTGAATGGTGACAGATAATCGATGATTGTCAAGTCATCTTTTACTGAGGTGTATATTCTTTCTCTAATTTTGACGCAAAAATGTGCACTTTGTAAATAAATGCATTCAATAAATATTACAATTCGAAAATATTAAGTAAACTTGATCGATTTTAAAACTTAACTTTTATATAGTTATACAAAATTTGTAAAAAAATGAAAAGTCACGCGTTGATCATTGAACACTTTATATTTACTATCATAGAAAAAGTAAATATATAATTTAAAAATTAAATCACAGAAGAACGTTTCTCCATGATTGTTTTTATGACTTGATTAATTTTCAGGTTCTAATGAAGGAAATGGAAGTTACCAAATATTGAATAATTTTGACATCGTTTTAATTGATAATTGTTACAGAAAATTTTTCTTTGAAAAAATGCACTTCCAGGAGATTAAAAAAATTACTAGTGCATTTTTGTCATGTTTTTTTTTTTTTATTAACATAATTGATAATCAGCATTCATGTAAATTAACTCTGAATTCATCAAATTACTTGAATGCTCATTTAATAAATTCAATTTCGCTAACTCAATTTATATTTCACACAGAATATCATTTAATGATAACTGCGTGTTTGTTGCATTTAATTACCATAAAATTGATAATTAATACGTCAGATGTAGAATTTTGTTCAATAAGAATTGGAATATATGACATTTGTATATTTCATATTCGTTTAAGCACCTAATTTCAATAACAGATCTTGGGTCAGTCGGTAGCGGGCAGTGTTGGCGAGCGCACGGTTCACGGATCGATTCCTGGCGGGGAGTTTTTTTTTTTTTTTCCTTCTCTGGGCCGATATGTAAATCTAACTATATATAATCTGATATGCCCATATCAGGTCATATGTAGTCTGATATACTTATATCAAAGCATATATAGTCTGATATGGCCAATTTTTATATCAGGCCATATCAGGTCTGATATGGACAGTTTATATCAGGCCTGATATGGTCTGATCAGAATATTTTTTCACGGGTATCGAGTGCGAAGATCCATGAATACCATAATATATTTAAGGTTTGCCCTTCCGGTGGGTAACGGTCCAAAAAAATCAATTGCTACAACGTCCAAAGGATTTTCGATGAGAATAGATCTTGCTTTACCGGATTTACTTTTCTGATAATATTTACTCTGTTGACACAGCAAACATGATCGAATTTCGTTCCTAAGCTTGCTTTCCATATTAGGAAAATAAAATTTTCTCTGTAAATATTTTAACACCTTATTTGTCCCGAAATGTAGTAACTTCTTATGTGTTTGTTCAATAAGTTCCTGTTCACAATCTGTTGTTACCCAAACTTTCCAAGAACCGTTTATTTTAACAAATAGGATATCATTCATAATCTGTGTTTCCATATTTTTAAACTGTGGATTATTCTTGATTGAAATCTGAATTTCTTCGCGCTGTTCGCGTTGTTTTTTCAAAATTTTCTTCACTATTTTTTCATAATCCAGTTTGCTTTTAACTTCCTCTACTAAGTTAATTTGGAAAGTCTTAAAAGACGTTAAAGTTTCTTGTTAACGTTTATCTGCAGAATTTACCACCTCTGGATAGCGTGGCAAGGTATCTGCAACAACATTCTTTTTGCCTTCTATATATTCTATGTTGTAATTAAACTGCTGCAAAAACAGCGCCCATCGTGTGATTCTACTATTAGTAAGTCGACAAGTCTGTATAAATTCTAATGCTCTATGGTCTGTTCGTATGGTTAGTTTTGAGCCTAACAAATAAATCCGCCACTTGGTCAGTGCATGAATAATTGCTGAAGTCTCTTTTTCTGTCGTTGTATAATTAATCTCTGCACCTCGCAAGGTATTCGACTAGTATAAGCGAGCACCTGAGGCTCTCCTTCAATATTGTATTCATATAGTTTTGCACCTAAGCCGTGACCAGATGCATCGCATTGTACGAAAAATTCGCGTCCCGTATTTGGGTGATGAAGAATGCAGCTTTGGAACAACTTCTCTTTAATTTTATCAAAAGAATTCTGTAATTCGGCGTCCCAAAAGAATTTAATTCCTTTTTTAAGTAGTTTTTGCAAAGGAAAAACCGTGTCTGTAAAATTGGGAATAAATTTACGCTCCCAGTTGCACAAACCTAAAACCGATTGAATCTGTTTTCGATTCTTCGGAATAGGGAAACTCTTTATATTTGTTAAAGTCTTCGGTTCTATTTTCATACCTTCTATTTCTATCCTATGACCAAGAAAACTTAACTCTTGTTGAGCGAAACGCGATTTCCCTAACTTTACCGTTATTTTAGCCTGATGTAAACGTTCTAGAATAAGATTAATATGCTCCATATGTTGTTCCCAAGTAGCCGATGCGATAAGAATATCGTCAATATAGTTTATACAGAAAGACTTAACGTCAGAACCTAAAATTTTGTCCATTGCCCGTGAAAAAGAAGCTACTGCCGTGCAAAGACCGAAAGGAAGTCTAGTAAATACGTAGCTTCGATCGTTGTAGATGAATCCGGTGTATTGTTGTGAAAAAGGTTCCAAAGGAATCTGCCAATAAGCACTTGATAGATCCAATGTCGTAAAATATTTCGCTTCACCCAAATTTACAGTGATCTCGTCAAAATTAGGCGGTTTCTCGTAGTCCTTAATCATTCTCAGATTGAGATACCGTGCATCCATACACAAACGTATTTCTCCTGTTGGTTTAATCACCGTGACTAAAGGATTAACGTATTGAGTAGTTCTTCTAACAATTACCCCAGCCTTTTCCATTTCCTCTGTCTGTCTATCTGTACTGACACGATGCGCAAACGGAATAGGATACTGTCGTTTGTAAAAAGGGGTATCGTCCGTCAATTCTATAACATGTTCGTATTTGTCGGTCAAGCCGGGTTTATCATCGAATACTGCTTTGTTTTTAAAAATCCATTGATCTAGCTCTAGCAATTGTAAATCATTCAAATGAGTATATTGATCGATATTTGTTCTAACCATTGTCAACAAATGATTTTCCTTGTCCGTTGAATTCTTTAACGACCCGTCCAAATTATAAGAAAACGATTTAAGAAAAAGTCCTTGTATAACTAGTCGAGACGTAGAAAAATCAAGTTGAACTTCATTATTAGTCATTCATTCTGTCCCTAAGATTAATGGTTTGATTAATTTCGGAACCACTATGAAAACTGCCGGACAAACTAACGACCCGAAATCTAGATTCAATAGAATTTGTTTAGATACTAATTTTGTCTAATTTCCCAGTGCCCCTTGAATAGAAACACCCGTCCTTGGTAGTTGTTCGTATACAACATTTTTTTGTTTGATAGTATTAAAGAACTCTTCTGAAATGCAAGAAATTTCTGCACCAGTATCGAAGAGTATATCTATAGAAATATCTTCTATACTAACACGAATCGTAGGTTTAATTTGTAAAAATTCAACCACCTTCCTATTTTCTTCTATCAATAATTCTTGATCGGTCCCAAAAATTGATAGTATTTTTCGCCCTCCTACTGGGACTCGTAAGGAGTGGCTTTCTAGTTTTCCTGCGATTCCTGAACCGGTAACAATTCGTAATCGTCTTGTTGATAAAATAAATTTGCATCATTTTCTGAATTACCGGACGCCTCTAACAGTTGAATCTTACGAGGATTGTTATCCCGATTATTATTTGAAGATTCTGTTCGACGGTTCTGATAACTATTTGAAGGGATTGAACGATTATTCGATCCCACATTCCCCGCAGTGGTTTCCGGACCTCGATTATTTTGTTTACCTATTCCATGACTATTGTTCGAGTTACTTTGATTATTAAAAGACGCTCGCATAGCACTACGTTTTTTTAATAATAACTCTATTTTTTCTAGAGCCTGCACCAGTTCTGAAATCCGATTGAATTTCCTTCCTGAGAGGAAAAGAGCTACGTCATATTGACGATCAAAATGTTCAATGAGCATGTCAACTAGTTCACATTCCTCGTATGGAGGGTTGAAAAATTTCGCCTGTCCCAATACACGATATAGATAAGACACTCTACCACCATCCACACTCGAATCATATTTTCCGTTGAAAAGTTGTTACCTCAATTGGAATTGCTCCTCTTTACCCCAGAATTTAAGTAGAAATTCGCTTTTGAACTGGCCATAAGAATAAAACTGGAGAGTTCCATACCATGCCTCCGCCTCACCAGTTAGTCTCTGTCTTACAATATTCAGTCTCGCACGGTCCGATCGCTGCTCCCAATAAGTTTCATCCTCCAACAACTCGAGGAAGTATACGGGATGTATAGGACGCGTCCCGCCCTCATATCACGGTAGTGCTTCCTTATCAGGTTTTGGTAGGAATTTGAAATCACGTGCAGAGTTACTAGAATAAGGAACGTCATTATATACCGGGAAGAAATCTTGATAGTATACAGTCGATTGCGCATGCGCCAAATAATTTATTTTCATTGGTCGGTAAGATCGTCCCGCGGCCGACTACGTCATGATACTACCGCGGGACGACCTTACCGACCAATGAAAATAAATTATTTGGCGCATGCGCAATCGACTGTATACGATCAAGATTTCTTCCCGGTATATTAAATTCTGATTCATATTTTTCTGTTGGTTTTAAAGGTAATTGTCCCTCCGTTTGTATTTTTTTTTCTTCTATGAATTGTAAAAATTCTTTAAAAAGCTGATTTTGTTCCATCAAATTATTTTCTTTTACTGTTTCTACATTCACTGATGTGGTTTTGTTAGAATTTACTATAATAGGATTTTTAGTTGGCTGTTTCGCCGTTGACTTGGTTTCATTTATGACTAGATTTTCTGTACTACGATTAATATCTCGTCGTCTGTCTGCTGGTATCTGCGGAGAAGACAAGTCGATCATGCTTCGATGGTGTCCAGCTCTTGTTTGCGGCATGATATTATATGAATAAAAACAAAAGAAAAAAAAAACGAAACACTATCGCTTGAAAGATCTAGAAGTTTCGATGCGTGTTTGTGCAAATATGGTATAATGATGTTCCCAATTCGTTTTGAGAAAAAAAAAATTCTCGTAACAAAAAACTCTGACCTTGAAGTTCCAACCTCTTCGACTCCTGTGTCCTGTCACGGTCGCCAAATTCTGTGACTGGAATCTATGTTTGGTTATAATTCTCGAGTAAATCTTCACCGTCGATTTAACTTTAGATGATGTAGACTTGATTTCAGTAGCACATGCAGAATTGATTCAAAAATTCGCCAGGAGAGAATGAGTGCTATGGCTGTCGGAACTGAAGATCTCGGCGAGGGTTCTTAGGATAAATCCGGGAGTTCAATCTTCTGCGATGTTTAATGAGAGTTGTTGCAAAACGGCTCCGATACAAAGATATTCGGAGAAGGTTTATCCAGCAACTGAATTACAACATAATACCTCTCGGGTTGACTAGATCTCGACTTGGCGAAAAGATCTAGCCGATTGATAGTACGAATGATGAATATTATTGAATAGCAAAGAAGATTAAGAATGCAATTAAATAAAAACACGTTCGTACGTTTTCACGTTCAATTGCCAAGTTCCAATCAATCGTTTGGTTGCTAAGAACCTTTACAAATAAATAAAAGTAACTCTAAGAACAGAAGTTCAATTTAAATAACTAAAAACATATGTTTAATGAGATGCGCAGAACTCTTAAAATTAAATGCTTTCCAAGAGTAGGAAAGGAAATCACCTAACAGGCGTTTTGCTAGAAGGTACCCCTTCTCAAATTTGTGTAATGAGAATACTGAATTTTCTATAATAATGACTTTACTTGGCTAGGCAGATCATCAGGCGCTTTGCCTATGATGTCTGATAACAAAAGGAGAGAAATAAGTTAATCGAGCGCTTTGCCTACGATTACTGTAATATAGAGAATGTAAGTGAATGCTGTGAGTCGACCTGGCGCTTTGTCGTAGATTGCTGCTGAGCTGAGTGCCGCCTCGACTTATATACAAGTCGTGACGTCACCCAAACTCATGCTGTTGTGTCGAACGTTCTAGACTATCATCGAATGTTCGCAACGGCTGATGTTTGAATGCTAACGGCCAGGCCTATCTGCCTGTTACGTGACAATATATATATGTCAGAAACATAAATTAAAAGCATTGAGTTTAGGTCATGAAGTGATTTATTACTTTCGTAGATGACGTACAAATTAATCCAACTAATAATAATTCTAAATGAAAACAAAACTCAAGGGTTGAACGAAATACAAAAACTAAATAAATGGCGAATGAAGCGAAGTGCGGGCGGAGCGGAGCGTGCGACCTTCCGTCGCGATAAGCGTAATCAACCACAGCTGGGGCAGCCTACTGCTCTAGTTTATATGGGCTCTTCCCTCTCCCTCTCCCTCCTACTCGCAACTCGCTCGTATCGTATTGGATACGTATCGCCAAAATTCCGATCCATTGCAGCTTGTGTTTGAATTCTTAATGATACAACACGGCCAATCTGACATTCACACGTCCCGGGTGATGATCGTCTGTATGCCTGTGGATTTGTTGGTTGATCAAGCTGAAAAATAACCAATAAGTTCGAAAGAACAAGCATTATTTCCGTTCGGTCATTCTGACCTATACATTTTCAACAACTCAATGATGCCAAATTTTTGACTCTTTTTTTTTTTTTGTTATCGGCACATATGAAACATTCACTGATTTTTATCTCACAGTGCTCCAAGGTCATTTCTAGAACCTATCTGCTCTCCTGCCTGAGTTACTACATGTTACTCATCCGGCAGTAGAAAGTCCATTGGATCGAAACACCAAGTCTTTGCCACAAGTGACGTTGTCTCACAAGTGCAAGGCTTATCTATCAGTCAATTTTTGGTTTCGGTCAGATTCTGGTTGATCAAGCCAGCTAGCACCTTTACCATCCATCGACTTCAAGAATCGCCTTATAAAGTTTCAAACTAGAAATATCAATTCTCTTCGAGTCTCTTTATTCAGACTTCGGTTTACCATAGAGACTATTGCTCTCTTCAAACTTTCACCAGTTTGGATACACACCATATCTTAATAAAAGATAAAATTCCCTTCTCAAATGAACCATTTTTTTTTTTTTTTACTTAATTCTGTCAGTTATTGTGGAACTCCTGCACTACGACTCGTCTCGCCTCACTCTCTGCCTGCGACACCGTCATCCTGACCGTTGTCCGGACTGGGAGCGACGATGAGTCTGTCGTGTGCTACCTTAAAGCTCCTTTTGCTGTTTGACTGAACCCGTTTTATCGCATATCAATCGTTATCTAAGACCTGAACTACTTCATACGGGCCCTCAAACTTGGGGTCAAATTCCGTTTTTATTCTGTCGTTATTTCTAACCAATACAAAACTGCCAACTTTAAACAAGAAGACTTTTGCATGTTTTTCGTCGAATTTCTCTTTCTCCTTTTTAGCCGGAAGCTCAATCTTTCTCTGAACCACCCGGGTAACAATTTTAAGTGGAAGCCATACGGCCGCTTTATAGCCAACTGACCTGCCAATAAAGCCGCCATGTGGGCTTTATCATGGCTAGTACCTGGCTAGTACCTGGCAACGACGACCAAACTATGTCGCTCCTACATGGCAGCTAGCTGGTTAGACAGCATAGCTTACTTATGGTTACGACCTGGCAGCGACATGGCGGGGCTTTCTTGCTGCCATGTGGATGCTAACTAGTTGCCAGGTAACAATCCGATATGGCAACCATATGGCCGCTATGTGGCCAGCCTACCTAACCATTGATAAATGTAGCGGCTTATGTGGGCCGTAGTCGGTTTCATATTGGCTTGTACCTGGCAACGACGATCAAACTATGTCGCTCCTTCATGGCAGCTAGCTGGTTAGACAGCATAGCTTACTTGTGGTTGCGACCTGGCAGTGACATGGCGGAGATCACTCGCCGCTATATAGATGCAATGAAGAAACCATGAAGAAACCATGAAGTTCCACTAGCTTAGCTGATTTGTGAATGATTGCGATATGAAAAAAAAAGTATGCATCGAAAAAAAAAGAAAAAAGTAGTAATGAAAAGTATTCGAATTTATACCACACAGTCTTAATTACAAAAGACTCTTGCGATACATACTGCCGGGTAGGCGGTATGAGTCGCTTGACTCGCAAGTTAGTTATAATTACCGCCAGCCAGCAACGGGTGGGTGTAGCGAAGCCAGTATTACTTTGTTTGCGAGTGTGGCCGCTCATCTACCGGCATGGCGAGGTACTGAATAGGTGGCAACACAATGTACGGACCAGGTTGATGTCAGGCTACTTTAGGACATGGCAGTGCCAGGTTGGCCTACATAAAAGCCAAATGGCATCGCGAGGTGGCGGCCAGGTAGTCGCCAGTTAACGTTAAGACCCGGCAGTGCCAGGTTGGCCCGCATGAAAGCCATATGGCATTGCGAGGTGGCGGCCAGGTCAATGCTAGGTAGCCAGTGTACGTTGGATATATAGTCGAAAGCTACATGAACTAGCCTTGTAGCATAAAAGCCGTGTGGTATCGCGAGGTGGCGGCTAGGTAGTGGCCAGTTGATGTTAAGACAAGGCAGCGCCAGTTCGGCCCACACATAAGCCATATGGCATCGCGAGGTGGCGGCCAGGTAGTCGCCAGATAACGTTAAGACATCACAGTCCCAGGTTAGCCCACATGAAAGTCATATGGCATCGCGAGGTGGCGGCCAGGTAGTCGCCAGGTAACGTTAAGACATGACAGTTCCAGGTTGGCCCACATGAAAGTCATATGGCATCGCGAGGTGGCGGCCAGGTAGTTGCCAGTTACTGTTAAGACACGGCAGTGCCAGTTCGGCCCACATAAAAGCCATATGGCATCGCGAGGTGGCGGCCAGGTAGTTGCCAGTTAACTTCAGGACATGGCAGTGCCAGCTTAGCCTGCATGAAAGACATATGGCATTGCGAGGTGGCGGCCAGGTCAATGCTAGGTAGTGACGGGACATGGCAATACCAGCTGGGCTCACAAAAATCAATGTCGTGGGGCAAGGTGGCGGCCAGGTCAATGCTAGGTAGCCAGTGTACATTGGATAGATAGTCAAAAGCTACATGAACTAGCCTTGTAGCTGCCAGGATGGCGCAACATTGGTAGCCCAGCTGAATTAGCCATACTATCGCCATATGAAAAGGCCATGTTGAAACCATATAGCCGCCGCATGGTTATCGAACATCGACCTGCTATGTGGCCGGCTGACGGCATTGCCGTACTAATGCCACATGACATTAATGTGGCTGGTGGGCTGGCCATGTAAATTGTTACCCGGGCAGTGTTCGTGTTCCGTTTATATCAACAGTTTTTCCTTCTACCGAAGCATGTTTAATTTTCTCGATTTCCACTGAGCTAATTTTGGTGCCAAATAAAATTTCCGCGGGACTCTTCCCTAACACCTTATGAACTGTCGAGTTTTGTCATGTGCCAGATGGGCTTATGACAAGGTTAATTTTGCGTCAGAAGAAAAGAGTCTTATACGCGTAATTTATTGGGACAAAGTAATAGGTACTTACTATCTCGCTAAGTTTTTGTTTAGTCCAAATCGATAATCTCCACAATTTTGGACGTAGAGGGTGTAGGGGAATAATATTGTGAAGCCGGGTGATGTTCAGGAACGCTGTACCTTCTGGTCGAATGGGTAGTTTCAATCGTTTCCACTATACAGACCCCGTTCTGGTAATCTACTAGGTGTTGAGTAGTGGTAAATCTGGGGGTTTGGTCGGTAGGTTCGTGAGTCTGCTCGTGAATATAGTCCCAAGGTCCCGGTGACGGGCTTCTGGGAGGATAGTTTTCGAAATCGGAAATTGGGGAATATGCACCAGGGTGATTGATAGTTGTCTCTGAATCACTTTTTAGTTCTGTATTTACTAACGCTGGTTTGACACGTTCCTTATCTCTTTGTTTTGCCTTTGCAATTCGAGCTTTAACGGCCTTACCCCCGCGTCTATTCTTTTTCTTCCTTTTAATCACAACTCCATTATTCATCTATAGGGGAAGAATATGGTTATGGCGAGTTCTTTGATTAGCACATCGCCTTTATTGTAAGGGATTTGGGTTTTAATATTTAAGATAGGAATTTCTGAATTAGCCTGGGATCAATTGTGGCAATGACTCAACTAGTATTAGCCGGTTTTAGGCTTATTACTGTTATTCTTTGCCCGTTGTATGATTTTGGCTTATTTCAGAAATGTGGAGTGATTGGATTTATTCTAAGGAAGACTCGTATATTGCCAGAGCCTGGCTTGGCGATAGTTCTGTACTATTATGTTTTCAACTTTCGCCTGTCGGGGCTTTGGCTCAACGAGATGGTAAGAATGGTGAAGTGTTATAGAGCTGTGATTAAGTAGAATGCTGAGAACTTACGATGAGGTGATGTTAGAATAACTTTGTTTATAATATATATATATATGAAAAATTTATATGGTTTATTCAAGATATTGGATGGTAATTTACACTTTTAGAAATTGTTAAATTGTTAAATTGATAAATGGGTTTTAAGCAAACTCAGAGCACTGGCTGGTCCTTTTAAGTGGCGAATTTAGTAGAAAGATTTAGGAGCTGGACGCGGCCAGACTTGAAGTTTACTTGACTTGGAGAATTGTAAATTGACTTTGTTTTTTAATGTCTGAACTCTTCAAAGGTTCAGCTCTGACTCTGGCTAATTGACGTGTGTGTCGATTCTTTTAGGGAGGCTGCTTATATTCGCAATGTGCGGACCATGGAGAGTGACTTGTGTTGTCTTCTGAGTTTGCTTATGTTATGTTTCGCGGTTTTGATAACTGACTGCACGTGGTGTTTTGGGATAGTGAATTTGATATCCGTGGTCCAAGATTATTGTTTTGGTTCACAGTTGGAGTTCAAGATTAGCATGGCTGGTCAGTCATCAATACCGTAGTTTATTATCAAATGATATAATTTTATAGTTTTAATATATGATGTTGTCTTATGCTAAGGTTCTTATTTTAGTGGAAATGGTAATCATGAATATATGTTATAATTAAGGGGATGGTTGGCTGTTGATGGTGAGATCCTTCTGGGATCGTCACACCTCCCCCCTGGGTTTCAAATGTTTAAGCAGTGCTTGACATTTGTCGTAGTTTGAGGCGTTCTTGTAGATCCTCGATGGTAGGTGTCTCCTGGGGTGCGTTTGGCCTAATTTCTTGGAGTTCCGCTCCCTTTTCTATATCTTTTCCTTCTTCCTTCTTTGGACTTTTTGCAAGGTAAATTAGCAGGTGTGTTACTGAGCTCCATACCGCTCCTAACATATGAATACTCCACCCATATACTTGGTGAAGCGTGTAGTCATGGATTATTGTGTTCACAGCGAATTTTATCATTCTGAGTATGATCAGAAGTCCCATGACTCCTGCCGTAGTTGAACCGAACATTATGAATCCGTTCCAAAGCCTTTTTCCTGTAGATTCCGCAATCTTGTTGAGTGAATCTTCGTCTAGCATGTTGTAGAATGAGATGCCATCTTGGTTTGTAGCGTGTCCCGTAGCTCCTTTCGCCAGGTTGTTGAGTACTGCGGGTCGTTCAGCGGGGAACATCAGGTGATCCTTAAGTTTTTGGAAATCTGCTTGATTATAGATCCCGCTTGTCCCTAATGGGCTTGGATTGATGTATTTCCATGTCATCTTCGTTTTAGGTTGGATTGCTTGAGGTGGAACTGCTTCCATAGGACCAGGGATAAATTTGTACCATAGATTATCTACCTTATACATGGATGCTAATATTGGATTGCATTCTTTTCTGGTAGCTGTTTGAATTAAGATTTTAGATTTTGGTGTTATGAATAATGAAGTATTTCTTGCTGTTACTGGTAGTTCTGAAAAACAGGCATCGGTCTTGCGTAGGTGACACTCGATTGGAGTACATTTTACGATATGTACTACTTCTCCTGCGATTGTGGCCATGTAGCCTGGACCGTGCATTAAGTTATAGGCAAATTCATCTGGTGATAGAGTTGCTATGGTTAGTGCGTTACTAATGACTTGTTTTTCTAGTTCGCATTTTTGTGTGATCACATCCCGATATAGGGATTTTATTTGATTCCGAATGTGTTTTTCTACATAAACAAACTTAGAGTTTACGTAGGTGAAGATATCTGTATTTTCTACAATAAGGTTAGATTTTTCTTTGAAGGTGTTACCTCTTGTTGTCTCGAATATGAGAAGTTTGGGATGTTCCGTTTGATAAAGGGTGTATCCGCAAATCCTTTTTTCTGTGGTTTTTATGAGGGCGAATGTTAGTTCGTCAGTTGTTATGGAGTAGATCTCGGGCGGGCCCTGTGGTTCCTTTTGATCAACTTCCTTCATCTTTGTTATGAATCCTTCGTATAGTACATCATACGCTGTAAACTTGCAATCGTTACTAGGCACATCTTCCCAAAATGAGTAGCCACCTTCCTCATCGAAGCACCACCTTTTGTCTAATGCTTCAGAAATTCCATTTTTCAGGATAAGAGTTTTGGAATTTAGTCGAACAGTAGCTTCCTGTACTTGTAGACTAACCGTAATTACCGCTGTTACTATAGCTTGAGAGTATTGTCCGTAGCCGTCGTCAAAGAATTCTCCCTCGCAACGTCCATTCGATTCAATCTGTCCAGCCAAGGTTGAGCTGATTCTTGTTGTTTGATTAGCATTTATATTAGTAAAATACTTGTTTCCTATGGCTAGAGACCCTTCTGAGTGTAGTTTGTAACAAGCTTCATGGCTCATTTGTTTCAGATAAACCACACGTCCCTTGGTTAGTTCTGATGTGTGTGAGTGCATACCGCAATGCTTAGCGGTCCTATCGACTTCTACTCTGCATTGGATGACCCTAGTTTTCTTAAAGTCTGATAATTGCAGTAGTTGTCCGTATACTTGTTCCACCTTGGGTTCCGTATCTGCCAGGTCACAATCCATGGCATCTACTAGACTGAGTGTAGTAATGTTAAGGTTGCCTAACCCGCAATCGTATCCGATGAGGGCTTGCGTGAGTGGAAGCAAGAGGATGAAGATGATTTGATACATTGTTTATTCTGGAACAAAAGGTTCCGAAACTTTTATCATACATATATTAATACAGAAATATATGTGTATTTTGTGCATGAATTTTAGTCTCATGTGGGTAAGCAGGCGTTTGTATGTACGAATCGGAATGAGAGGGAATTGTTGCTTTTTGTAACGTTAAGATAGGTCTTATTTTCATCTGGTTTATAAACAAAAAAGATATCATCGTCTTTAGATTGATGTTTTAGCATAAATTCAAATATAAGGTTGGCGTTAGTTATCGCTACCCGATATCTATAATTTGCTGTTATTAATCCGGATTCGATTAAACATTCAAGTGCCTCCTTTTCCCATAATGTTAGTTTTCTATTGGTTTTTACAATTGCCTTACTGGTTATTCTAGTTATAATTATGCGGCGGCGATCCATATTAGGGTTTTCGTATAGTGTTATTATTTTAGATTTAGGTCGCCTGAGCTGCATTACTTCTAAAACATAGTAATAATAATAGATGTGTAAATGTAACATATGTTTATGGTGAGTACTTATATATATTTTAATCTATCGAGCTATTTTTAGCTTGTTACGGTGGACTATTCTGTCCTTGCCGTTTACAGTGATTTTTATGTTCTGGTTTTCTAAGATTTCAGTAATCTCATGTGGGCCTGTGTATTGGTCCCCTAGTTTTCCTTTCTTGGGTTCTTTTAATAGAAATACCTTGTCTCCTATTGACAAATTTATTGGGTTGAGTTTTTTATCATAATAATATTTAGATTTGATTTTTGGTTGATTCAGATTTTCCTTAGCTAAACGCTGGATTTCGTGAATTCTATGGTATAACTCTAATAAATACTGTTCGTAGCTCTTATCTTTGACAGGTTCGATAATATCGTGGTCCGATGGTAGCCTCGCCAGTCTCCCGTACACCAATTCGTACGGGGTATACTTAGTTCCCTCATGTACGCTAGTGTTGTACGAGAACATGGCTTGGTCTAACCATTGGTCCCAATCTTTGTTGCTCATAATTATTTGCTTCAAATACTCGGTCATTACTATGTGTGACCGCTCTAATGATCCATTGGACTGTGGATGGAAAGCCGTAGTCCTACATTGTTTAATTTTAAATTTTTTTGCAATTTGCTTCATAAGAGCACTGGTTAGGTTAGCCCCTTGATCAGTAAGGATCTTTTTGGGTGCCCCATATTTGCAAAAGAAATTTCGTACCAAAGCATCGGCTATACTAGTCGATGTAGTTTCCTTGAGTGGGATTCCCAATGAGAATTTAGTCAACTGATCCTGCATGGTCAGGATATATTCATTCCCTGAAGGGGTGATGGGTAAAGGACCCACAATGTCTATTGCTATTTTTTCAAAAGCTGTATCTGGTGTGTCTGTCAATGTCATGGGTTGACGAGTTTTTACCCTAGTTAGCTTTTTGGTTTGACATCCTAGGCATGAATTTACGAAATTTTTGATTTGTTCTTTCATTCCATCCCAAAAGAAGTTTTGGCGAATTCTATTGAATGTTTTGGTAATGCCTTTGTGGCCACCTACGGCAGAGCCGTGGTATTCTTGCAATATGTTCGCTCTTTCGTCTTCTTTAGGGATTCGAACGAGGTTTTTACATATGAGGATATTGCATGGTACATCTGCAAATATTTGTTTTAGTAATTCTAGTATAGTTGGCCAAGTTAGAGAGTCTATTTTATTTGTTTCGGCTAAAGCAATCTCATGAATGTTGAGTTCGTATATGACGTTGATTAGTGAGCGTAAGCTTTCCTTGAATATTTCTTCGTCAAGCTGTGTTTTCTCCGTTTCCTTTATAGGTAGGCCTATACATTGCCTGTTACCTACTGATCTTACTGTTGCCCTAGCTAAGCTTAAATTTCTGAATTTAGGAAGTTTATCGGCCTGTAAGAGGTCTCTACTACCTTCGTCACAAGGTTCTCTTTTGGTAGTTATGAAACATACCCAATGTTTCTTCTGCATTGAGAGTCTATCGCGTGTTTCGTTTATTTCACTAATTAGATTTTGTGGTCGTATTTCATAGTTTATTTCTTCGCCTAATATTTCGTCGTCTGAATCTTCGGTGTCTGAGTTCTCATGGTCATTTTCGTCGTCGGAGTCGTTTGTTATTGCGTTAAGATTGACTTCGTCATTGTTGTCATCGTTGGAGTTGGTGCTAGTCTCGCTATCAGAGTCGTTATCTGAGCTCATGTTACACTCTGGACTCGAGTATGTTCGGGAAGGAATGCTTCCGTTGTCAAGTGGTTTATACGTGCTTACTAACACTTGAAAGGGTTTGGAAAAAATTGTGATTATAATTTCTTTGACTTGTGTCCAATCTAATTTATCTAATCCACAACTTAATTTTGGCATGGCTAATTTTTGTACATTGAGCTTGATACAGATTCTGCGTAATTCGTAAAGACTACGTTTCAGAGTGGTATATGTTGGTTTACCCTTGCTTTCTTCTTTGGTTATTAGGTAGAAGATATATCTATCTTTATCTCTGATGTAAGCTACTTCTCCTACCCCTTTGTTCTGATCCAAGAGTTCTTGTACTTGACCGAAACGTTTTTTAAATTCTATTGCTATGCCTGCTCCCATAAGGAAGTCTCGTCCTACACAGTGTGTGAGAGAGTAGGATTCATCTATTAGGAATAGATCTGTATCTGTTTCTCGGACATTTTTTAATTGAACGTTTGTTTCGTTGGTATTAGTGGCGAAAATGGGGTATGGTGGGCCTTGTTTGAATACTCGTATTTTATAAGGTATTTTACCAAAAATTTGAAGAAGTATCGTTTCTACTTAGTCCCAGCATAAACCGTTTTCCTCACAATCCAATGATGTTATTGCAAAGTGGTATATTTTAAACGAGTCGGTTAGTTCCTTGAGCTTGAATAATGCTCGTTCCATATCTTTGAGGTTGGCTCTGTCTTTGTCGCGTTGTTTGATGACTAAATAAAAAACCATTCTTCCTTCGTGATATAATGCGGTTACTCCACCTACTGGAGTTTTGAAGGTTTTTAATCTTTCTATTTGACCGAATTTGGCTAAAAATTCAGGTCCTAGACCTCGTTTGAACGTGAAATCTTGCGATGCTGTGTGGACTATCGGGTAACCTTTTGGTATGTCGAATATATTGCCCTTTGCTCGTAGCAACCGATTTATTCCTATTCGTCTTGTCGACTGGGGATCTTCGCTCATACCTACTGGGTTTCGGGAAAGTGCATCCGCGTTTAAGTTTACTTGTCCAGGTTTATACATCATGGTGTATTCGTACTCTGCTAATTTTAATCTCCATCTTACGAGTCGCGATGATGGATCTTTAACTGAATTGAGCCACACTAGTGGTCTATGATCTGTTACTAGTATGAATTTGTTTCCATATAAGTATGGTCTAAAGTGTAATACTGCGTATACTATCGCTAGGAGTTCCTTCTCAATGGTCGAGTAATTTTGTTCTGCTGTGTTTAAGAGTCTTGAGGTATATGCTATAGGTAAATCTTTTCCTATCGTGCCCTGGCTTAAAACTCCGCCTATGGCATATCCTGACGCATCAGTCGTTAGGATAAATGGTTTTGTGAAGTCAGGGTATTGTAAGATTGGCTTTTCGCATAGTCTATCCCTTAAGTTTTCAAATGACTCTTGTTGTTTATTTCCCCATTTGAATTTGATCTCCTTTTTTAATAGTTCTGTTAAGGGTTTAGCTATTTTTGAAAAATTAGGAATAAATCGTCTATAATAGCCAGCTAGTCCTAAAAATTGTTTGATGTTTTTTGGATTTTTCGGGACTGGGAATTCCTTAACCGCTTCTAACTTCTTTGGATCTGGTTTAAGACCTTCCTCACTAATAACATGGCCTAAGTAGTTAACCTCCTTTCTGAGAAACTCACACTTATCAGGTTGCAAAACCAGGTTTGCTCCTCTTAATCGATCCATTAGCTTTCTGAATTTTTGTTTGTGTTCTTCTAGTGAGCTGGAATATACGACTATGTCATCTAGGTACACAAACAGTTCGCTACCTTGTAGTCCTGACAGCACGCGATCCATAAGACGTTGAAAGGTCGCAGGTGCGTTTTTTAGACCAAAAGGCATACGACTCCATTCGTAGTGCCCATGCGAGGTAGTGAATGCTGTTTTAGCTTTGTCTGACGTTTTCATTCTAATCTGGTGAAATCCTGACGCTAAGTCGAATACCGAAAAATACTTGGCGCTTCCCAACTGATCTAAAATTTCTACAATGTTCGGCAGGGGGTACGCATCGCCTATTGTTTTTTCGTTTAGTTTGCGGTAGTCAATAACCATTCGCCACCTCTTATTTCCCTTTGAGTCGGGTTTTTTTGGAACTATCCAAACCGGGGAATTATGTGGAGACAACGATGGTTCAATCAACTTATTATTTACAAGTTCTGCTACTTGTTTATTGATCTCGTCCTTATGGACAGTCGGAAACCTGTATTGTCGTGTATTAATCGGGACCTCGTCGGTTGTGGTGATCCCGTGTTCTATAGCGTTGGTAGATTCTAATGGTTTACCGGGTATGTGGAATCTATCTGCGTTTTCCGCTATTAATTTTTCTATGCTATTTCTTTCTTCTTGGTTTAGGTGGTCTAAACGGAGTTGGTCCAATACTTTGGTCAATCCGTCGGTTAGGTCGTGTTTGATTGGATTTACAAGGTTAGTGGAATTTGTTCCCTCTGTGTTTATTACACAGGGTCGGGCGCCTTCAATGGCTAGAATATCTGAGAGCTCATTTGTAAAAGTAGGATTGAAGTTAGAGGTTGGATCTGTTTCTTCTGAACAAGATTTAGTAGAATTAAGATTTAAGTAGAAATTTGAACCTTGAGTGGTTATAGTGACTGCTGATTTGGCATTTGGCTTCATGCATTTTGTGTCAGGCCCTAAGGTAGACTCGTGCATGCCCGGAACAATGGAATCGGATTCACATTGTAATGAGGTGACTGACTCTGTCTCTGTGGCGGAGTCTAGTTCTTCCTCTTGGAATGGGAGTAAGCTAAATGTTGGAGTTTGCAGTTTGAACCGTTTCTCAGTGGTATTTATGATAGGTAGAAAGATTTGGCCTTGATAGACCTTGTAAATGGCTTCGCCCAGGTAAACTCCCGGAATTGTTTCTATTTTGGGTAAGTATCCTTCTGTGAGCTCTGAGTTTGAGATATTGGCTTTGATAATTTGTATCATTCTTGGTTCTATTATTGATATTAAATTGGTATGAAATGGAATCTTTGTTCCGTTAACTATTAAGCACTCGTCTTTGTAATCAATTGTAGTTTGAGTCTCACGGAAGAATGCCGACCCTCGAATTCCTCCTTGTTTGATTGAAAAATTGTCGCGTACGACATGGAAATTAACGGGTCCGTCGGCGATTTTAATTTGGATTTTGCCTACGGAGCTCACGAGATAGTCTCCTATGCCTCGCATCTGTATGATGTCGTTCGTGTCTATGTGCCCTATGTCCCTGATACAGCTGATTTTAATGATATTGGGTTCTGCGCCTGTATCTATCATGAATTCTGTTTCTGAAGTTAATTCTTTTGCTTGTATCTTGACAGTAGGTACCGCTCCTAGACTTAAGTTGACGCTTGTAATTCTAGATTGTCTAAAATTTCCGTTGGGTGTACCGTTCGCGTGTGGCCCGTCTCTCGGGGAGTTACGCGACTCCCTGAGGGCCCCGCTTCGTTTCCCTGTTTCTGGAAAGTCTTTTTCTGCTCTTCATTGTATTTTCTTTTCCGACATTCGTCAATCGTGTGACCGGTGAATTTACAATAATTACAGATTTTAGGTGGGAGTTTGTGAGTTGAGTCAGTTGGTTTTGGTGAGTCAGTTCGTCGTTTTTCATTATTCAATTCAGGTTTAGGGACTTTTGAATCCGCGTTCTTGAAACGGCAATTTTCAGTTTCGTGATTTGTGCGCTTACGGATTTTACATGCAGGTTTGTTTGTGTTATTGGGTTGCGATTTGTCCGGCCTGGTTCTTTCCCGGTCGCGTTCAAATCTTTTCCCGATTTCTATCGCTTTGGTGCAGGCATCGCGAAAGTTCCTGATACCTGCTAATTGCAACGAGTTTCTGTAATCTGCTGGTAATCCGTCTAAAAAGCTGTCCAATGTTTCTTTGTCGATCGCTTCCCGCCTGTTGGCGTTGACGTGACCATCGATCTGTCTTTCGGATTCGATGATTGCGGATTTCAAATCTTTGATTCTACTTATATAATCAATTATATGCTCGTTTGGTTTTTTATACGCGTTTGCTAACTCGCCCTTATAAAAGTTGCTGGATTTGGGTGGACTAAATATCTCCGCTAAAGAGTCTAGGAAATTTTGTAAAGCGTCAAATTCATCGTCTTCTATAGCAATGTATGCGCGTCCCGTTAGCTTACTTTTTAAAACGCGTACAAAAGCGCTTTCGCCATTTGGTGAGATCATTTCCCTAGCTCGCTTGCAGGCGCGCGTAAATGAAATTAATTTATCGCTGTCGCCGTTGAATATCGTAATCGTGGCTATTGCATCCTTGATCGGTATTGTGACTTCGGGTTCTATCCTAACTGTTCTGAGTATCTGATTTTCCTGTCTACCTTGACCTTGTCTTATATTTTCGATTTCCTGTCGAAGTTGTAATAGCTCGTCTTGTATTCCGTTAGGTGGATCTAGTGGTATTTCAGAGGATGGATTAGGACTCGGTGGTCTTTGGTTTTCTATCCTAAGATTTTCTTCCCTAAGTCTATCGGTTTCCTCTTGTAATAATCTTAACCTTTCCTGCAAGTCTGCCTGGTTTTGTAATTCTCGCCTAGCGGCTTCTAATTGACCTTTTAACTCTAAGTTGATTTGTTCGTTATTTTGTTCTTTTTTTTGAAATTTTTCTTGTTTCTTTAAAAATTGAATTTCTTGATCTTGAATTTCTTTTTCCCTATCGTCTAAATTTTGTTGAAGACGGGCTAAATCCTCTGGTGTGAGGGTTTTGCTTCTAGTACCATGTGCCATTTTTAGCGTGAAATTCTATATTTTTATAATATATTTGTGAATTGAATCTTTTCTTTCTGATTTTTCGAATCCTGGCCGCTGTCACCAAAAATGTCATGTGCCAGATGGGCTTATGACAAGGTTAATTTTGCGTCAGAAGAAAAGAGTCTTATACGCGTAATTTATTGGGACAAAGTAATAGGTACTTACTATCTCGCTAAGTTTTTGTTTAGTCCAAATCGATAATCTCCACAATTTTGGACGTAGAGGGTGTAGGGGAATAATATTGTGAAGCCGGGTGATGTTCAGGAACGCTGTACCTTCTGGTCGAATGGGTAGTTTCAATCGTTTCCACTATACAGACCCCGTTCTGGTAATCTACTAGGTGTTGAGTAGTGGTAAATCTGGGGGTTTGGTCGGTAGGTTCGTGAGTCTGCTCGTGAATATAGTCCCAAGGTCCCGGTGACGGGCTTCTGGGAGGATAGTTTTCGAAATCGGAAATTGGGGAATATGCACCAGGGTGATTGATAGTTGTCTCTGAATCACTTTTTAGTTCTGTATTTACTAACGCTGGTTTGACACGTTCCTTATCTCTTTGTTTTGCCTTTGCAATTCGAGCTTTAACGGCCTTACCCCCGCGTCTATTCTTTTTCTTCCTTTTAATCACAACTCCATTATTCATCTATAGGGGAAGAATATGGTTATGGCGAGTTCTTTGATTAGCACATCGCCTTTATTGTAAGGGATTTGGGTTTTAATATTTAAGATAGGAATTTCTGAATTAGCCTGGGATCAATTGTGGCAATGACTCAACTAGTATTAGCCGGTTTTAGGCTTATTACTGTTATTCTTTGCCCGTTGTATGATTTTGGCTTATTTCAGAAATGTGGAGTGATTGGATTTATTCTAAGGAAGACTCGTATATTGCCAGAGCCTGGCTTGGCGATAGTTCTGTACTATTATGTTTTCAACTTTCGCCTGTCGGGGCTTTGGCTCAACGAGATGGTAAGAATGGTGAAGTGTTATAGAGCTGTGATTAAGTAGAATGCTGAGAACTTACGATGAGGTGATGTTAGAATAACTTTGTTTATAATATATATATATATGAAAAATTTATATGGTTTATTCAAGATATTGGATGGTAATTTACACTTTTAGAAATTGTTAAATTGTTAAATTGATAAATGGGTTTTAAGCAAACTCAGAGCACTGGCTGGTCCTTTTAAGTGGCGAATTTAGTAGAAAGATTTAGGAGCTGGACGCGGCCAGACTTGAAGTTTACTTGACTTGGAGAATTGTAAATTGACTTTGTTTTTTAATGTCTGAACTCTTCAAAGGTTCAGCTCTGACTCTGGCTAATTGACGTGTGTGTCGATTCTTTTAGGGAGGCTGCTTATATTCGCAATGTGCGGACCATGGAGAGTGACTTGTGTTGTCTTCTGAGTTTGCTTATGTTATGTTTCGCGGTTTTGATAACTGACTGCACGTGGTGTTTTGGGATAGTGAATTTGATATCCGTGGTCCAAGATTATTGTTTTGGTTCACAGTTGGAGTTCAAGATTAGCATGGCTGGTCAGTCATCAATACCGTAGTTTATTATCAAATGATATAATTTTATAGTTTTAATATATGATGTTGTCTTATGCTAAGGTTCTTATTTTAGTGGAAATGGTAATCATGAATATATGTTATAATTAAGGGGATGGTTGGCTGTTGATGGTGAGATCCTTCTGGGATCGTCACACTGGCAAGCCAGATTCAGAATCAGGGGCACGTCGTTTACAATGAACCCCCGATCCGAACGAGTTCAACTCTCACATTATAGGAGATAACGCAGATAGATAATTTTTCCAACTACAAAAAAATAGCTAGAGCGGTATGTTAACGAGCTGCATCTAATCAGTGTGAGTCAATGAACTTTTTTGTGGGCGATTTTCTGAACTGAGGAAAGAAAATTATTACGCTAATGGCAATTCCTGCCATAAGTAGCTCTTTTGTTGTTGAAAAAATTATATCTGCGTTATTTCGCATGATATCAGATTTGGGATCATTCTGACTGGAAGTCCATATCAAATGGTGCCCCTGATCCAAAATATCGCTTGGCGGCCGATATGGAGATGATGGGGTCTAAGGATGCCTGAGTTGCGGCGAAATGCTCCACATTTACAAACACACTAATTTTGTGAACGACAGGACGTTTGGAAAAGTAATATTTCTACAATTAAAAAAACATCAACGGCTGCACTACAATTTCAGAAGTATACCCATAATAAACAGTAGCATGAACTCGTCGCTAGATCCATCCCGAATTTCGTTGGCTCCGTACCTTACTCGAGTAGGTACCGCCTTCAAGGGAATTATTCTTCTAGGTGCAACGAGAAAAGAAATTCATAAGCCTCAACGCCGAATCATCATTGCATATCTCACTTATACGCGTAGAAGTATGTAGGCGAAGAAGTACGAGAGTCGTGCCCGCGTTAGCGCTTGAGCGCCGTGAACGTAAAAACGGCGCGACAATGTTATGCAATATCTTTAATGATTATCACCCGTATTCATAGACATTTAGTAGCCCACTAACTCTTTTTTAGTCGGCTACTAACTTCATTTTGTATTGTGTTTGCATTGTCTAATGAAGTTAGTAACCGATTAAAAAGAAGTTAGGAGGCTACTAAATGTCTATGAATACGGGTATAAAACTTTAATACGGTTTGAAAACTTTCAACTTATGCACTTGCTTGTCATACCTGAAACGCAAAGTACCTGAGAAAAAGAAATTAAACTAGTGGCCAATTCGTTTGCCCGTAACTTTTCATCATATCTCAAGATTCTGGTAGAAATTTGAAAATATTCACCACTTCCGGCAAAGCTAAAAGCCATGTCGGAATAACGTGTCGGGAAAGTCCATTCTCTCAAAAACTAGAAACCATATTCGAAAATTCAAATTGTTCTTGTGACTTGTGAGCCGTTTCTCAGATTATTGAGCAAACGTAACGGACCGACAGACAGACATTTTGTTTAAAATATGATTTTTAGATTCTGGGGATCTTAAAACGTGAAAATTTTAAAAAATTGACGATTGTCATTTTCCCGCGGATATCAATACTTTTCTTATCATGATATGAAAAGTAAAAATCGTAGTGTTTAAAGTCCGTATCTCGCGAGAGAATCCTACCATGCTAAAAAGGCACAAAATATAAAAGCCTCTTTAGTCTGACTTCCGAATGCTTTTTGTTTTATGTTGATACGATTACGTTCCGTGCGGAAATCCTCCTATTTATGAGGCATTCTCCGTCAACTCGGCCATTTTTTTTGTTAGCTCTTTGGATCTGTTTCATAATTGGTTATACATAAAACTTCTTGAAAGTATACAGTCGACTGTGCATGCGCCAGTTCTGCAATCTGCCTATGCAGGCTAACTACTCTGAACTTCAGCTATCAAACACTGAAATACGAGTTTTCAAGAATAAGTTGATTCCAAGTCAGTTGGTACTATCTATCGGATAAACATGGCCAAAAATCAAGAACCCGCGGTCGGCCCGCGGACCATAGAATTGAATTATTTGGCGCCGAGTGTATACTTTCAAGATTTTCTCTCAGTATAGTAGTACTACTTGGAGGGACTCCCTGTGAATTTTTTCACATTTTTCAATTCACTCGTTTGGAAAATGTTTTCGTTTTTTGAAACCCGTATAGGATCATGGAAGATGGAAGTCGGGCGTGTAAAATGTCAGTATCCAAAAATTTTGTTCCACCATAAACTCCATCCAATGCGATATGTGTTGTATTGTTGATGGCATGAAAAAAGCTATTTTTAGCGAAAAAAATGAAAATTTTTTTTTTTTTTTCAACGCGACACCTTAGATTTCGCTGTAAATTTTACAGGGTAATTCGGCAATGTGTTAAGAACCTACGAAAAAAGTGGCATGGTGGAACTCAACGAAACAAACCACCAGAGAACATTTTTTAACTGCACGGAAAATAACGAGGAACGCGCGTGTTATGCACGGAGAAAATTGAATGGTTGGAGTTACTATTTAGTTATGGTAGATTTTCCCCCATCAACCCGATATAGTTACCGTATGTATGATAACTTTTACAATCCAGATGATTTATACAATCATATAGGTAGTATTCACTACTATCGGGTTGATGGGAGAAAATCTACCATAACTACCCGGGTAACAATTTTAAGTGGTAGCCATACGGCCGCTTTATAGCCAACTGACCTGCCAATAAGGCCGCCATGTGGGCTTTATCATGGCAAGTACCTGGCTAGTACCTGGCAACGACGACCGAACTATGTCGCTCCTACATGGCAGCTAGCTGGTTAGACAGCATAGCTCACTTATGGTTACGACCAAGCAGCGACATGGCGGGACTTCCTTGCTACCATGTGGATGCCAACTAGTTTCCAGGTAACAATCCGATATGGCAACCATATGGCCGCTATGTGGCCAGCCTACCTAACCATTGATAAATGTGGCGGCTTATGTGGGCCGTAGTCGGTTTTATATTGGCTTGTACCTGGCAACGACAACCAAACTATGTCGCTCCTTCATTGCAGCTAGATGGTTAGACAGCATAGCTTACTTGTGGTTTCGACCTGGCAGCGACATGGCGGAGATCACTTGCTGCTATATAGACGCAATGAAGAAACCATCACGAAACCATG
This sequence comes from Tenthredo livida, assembly GCA_963992785.1. Lineage (NCBI taxonomy): Eukaryota > Metazoa > Arthropoda > Insecta > Hymenoptera > Tenthredinidae > Tenthredo > Tenthredo livida. Next base: position 20,717,372 of record OZ023064.1, read on the forward strand.
AAGTTGCACTAGCTTACCTGATTTGTGAATGATTGCGATATGAAAAAAAAGTATGCATCGAAAAAAAAAAGAAAAAAGTAGTAATAAAAAGTATTCGAATTTATACCACACAGCCTTAATTACAAAAGACTCTTGCGATACATACTGCCGGGTAGGCGGTATGAGTCGCTTGACTCGCAAGTTAGTTATAATTACCGCCAGCCAACAACGGGTAGATGTAGCGAACCCAGTGTTACTTTGCTTGCGAGCGTGGCCGCTCATCTACCGGTATAGCGAGGTACTAAATAGGTGGCAACACAATGTACGGACCAGGTTGATGTCAGGCTACTTTAGGACATGGCAGCGCCAGGTTGGCCCACATAAAAGCCATATGGCATCGCGAGGTGGCGGCCAGGTAGTCGCCAGTTAACGTTAAGACCCGGCAGTGCCAGGTTGGCCCGCATGAAAGCCATATGGCATTGCGAGGTTACGGCCAGGTCAATGCTAGGTAGCCAGTGTACATTGGATAGATAGTCGAAAGCTACATGAACTAGCCTTGTGCATAAAAGCCATGTGGTATCGCGAGGTGGCGGCTAGGTAGTGGCCAGTTAATGTTAAGACAAGGCAGCGCCAGTTCGGTCTACATATAAGCCATATGGCATCGCGAGGTGGCGGCCAGGTAGTCGCCAGGTAATGTTAAGACATGACAGTCCCAGGTTGGCCCACATAAAAGTCATATGGCATCGCGAGGTGGCGGCCAGGTAGTCGCCAGGTAACGTTAAGACATGACAGCCCCATGTTGGCCCACATGAAACTCATATGGCATCGCGAGGTGGCGGCCAGGTAGTTGCCAGTTAACGTTAAGACACGGCAGTGCCAGTTCGGCCCACATAAAAGCCATATGGCATCGCGAGGTGGCGGCCAGGTAGTCGCCGGTTAACTTCAGGACATAGCAGTGCCAGCTCAGCCCGCATGAAAGCCATATGGCATTGCGAGGTGGCGGCCAGGTCAATGCTAGGTAACCAGTGTACATTGGATAGATAGTCAAAAGCTACATGAACTAGCCGTGTAGCTGCCAGGATGGCGCAACATTGGTAGCCCAGCTGAATTAGCCATACTATCGCCATATGAAAAGGCCATGTTGAAACCATATAGCCGCCGCATGGTTATCGAACATCGACCTGTTATGTGGCCGGCTGACGGCATTGCCGTGCTAATGCCACATGGCATCAATGTGGCTGGTGGGCTGGCCATGTAAATTGTTACCCGGGTAGATAGTAACTCCAACCATTCAATTTTCTCCGTGTGCGTGTTTGCATATTTAAATAGTAGATTTCGATACGAGAGCGAAATGTGAGGCGTTTATAGGATTGTCCGATGTTTTCAGCACGAACCGTAGTCGAGGTGGCAGCCGAGACGAAGGTGAGTGCTGAAGGCATCGGACAACCCTAAACGCCTCACTTCGCGGGAGTATCGAACGCTATTTTTTATAACAAATGCATGAAAAAGTTGCTTGTGGGGCTCTGTTGTCAATGTAAACAACCATACCAAAAACATTAAGTCGATTCACGGAGATAGCGCGTCGACTGGGATGAATGATTATAAAATGCTCTTGTTCGCACGCCGTGCGTAACAAAAATCATGTTGTGCACGCTCGATGTGCGCAAAACGCAGTGCGCACGTTTGGCATGCAATTAGTTTCATGTTGGCATCGCCTACTCAAACGTCAGAAAAGTGCCACAATATAACCGCTTCAGAGCCCCAAACAAGCGACTTTTTCATGCATGCGTTATAAAAAAATGTTTACTGGTTTGTTTCGTTGAGTTCCACGATGCCATTTTTTTCGTAGGTTCCTAACAATTCGACGAACGCCCTGTAAAATTTACAGCGAAATCTGAGGTGTCGCATTGAAAGAGAAAAAAATACATTTATTTTTGTTTTCACCGAAATAGTAGTTTCCAGTCCTAGGCCTTAAAGTCGAACTTGACCGACTCAAAACAGTCCCTTAAGCACATACCTTACGGACACGTGTACCAAAAATAGCTTTTTTGATCCCATCATAGTAAAACAAGATATATTACATTGAATAGTTCATGGTGAAACATAACTTTTTTATTTGAGAAAATTTCATTGATCAGAAAAATGAACGGACGATTCCGGCGGAATCGAACCCAGGATCCACGGAAGCCTATCCGGGGGGGGGACTTACACCCGGGACCACGTAGCTCGCTCACGAATCGCCGCAATCTTTTTCATCATCTTATTCTCGCGTTCGTTTATGCTGTAAAACTGTTTAGTTCTTGGGTTTGTCACACAAATATCCGCAAGGCAAAGTCGTATATAAATACACTAATTGTACCTGTATTACGGGATGAGGAATCGTCCATTCGTTCTTCTCATGGAAAAAAATATCTCAATTAAATACTCGGGGCAAGAAAAAAGTTAACTAATTCATTGAAAATTTAATTCATTTTTCACCTCGTCATGTTCTTCAATTTTTCACGCTTTCATGTTTCACAAAAATGTATGAACGGTGAACATATAAGGTTTTTTGGCTTGACAAGGAATCTCTCGGTGCGTGGTCTCGAGCAACCGTATATGAGTCAGTCCACGTCAAGCGGCACACCCTTTTGACCGCATGTTCTTGAAAATCGTCGTAATTTTTTTTACATATTCTCTGGGTAAAATGAATGGATGAAACATTCTTAGAAGGTTCGAGGCTTAGAAGATACGAGGGGTTGAATTTTCGAAAAAAACACCAAAAATCGGAATCGCGCTCTTCTTTAAACGTTAATATCTCCGGTTCCCTTGGTAGTACAGACATCGTAAACAACTCATTTTGAAGCTCTTGAATCGCACTTTCATGTTATGAATTTTCAATTCATGTCATAATCAATTTTCAATTTGTCATCAACAATTATATTTTTCAAACGTGATTTTAGAGATGACTACCACCTTTGAAAATTCTGAAAAAAATACGAGCGTGTTGCTTGATTAATTCTCTACAAAATCTGTAATTTTAAAAATGGAACTACGATGGAAACTATATTTAAAAAGCGATTGAACCGTGCGGGACGTCGCGCGCGGCTGTCTACGCGGGCGCGCCGATACCGAGGCTTGTTCGCTTCACATGTAAAGAATATAGGGGGGCATATTACGATGAAATTCATCGAATCCAATAATTTACCGAATTGTTTATTCCATTTCATGCTGAATACTCCAAAAACTCTTTGTAATAAATAAGAAGGAATGTACGTTATATCATGCCAGTCTACCATTATAGCACTCGCGAATGCATCGATTAAATCATGAGAAACCCATTCATTATAGTCAGCAACCGAGTGTAAGTCGAAGGGAGAAATGTAAAACTCTCGATCTCGGAAGAATGTTCGTTCATTCGCAGTGTAATGTGCCAATCTCATTTTTTTACTGTTTGATGCAAGATAATATTTCAGATCGTCGATCATTCCATTCTCTAAAAATTTTAATGCTGTGGGACTTTCTGTGAACGAGACAGTATTACTTTTATTCCGCTTAATTATTGGTTCGTTCTTGCATTTCACATTTTGTTTTCGATTCCTTTTTTTAGCTTCATTTTCATTGTTTAATTTGTTCTCAGATTCATGATCATCAGCTGACACTTTTTTTTGGACGTTGATAAAGTTACTATTACCAATGTATCGGGCGCGGGTTTTTTTGGGTTTCACTTTATAGAACTCTTTTTTTGACCTTGCCCAAATTTCACTTGAAGAGTGATCTGCAGCTGCATCTTTGGTCGGTGGATATTTAAAAAATTCTTGAGTTTCATCGACCCTTAATTGAAATAAATACTCCTCTTGTAATAAGCATTCGATATAAGCTCTCATAGCTCTTATCGCTTCTCCAACAGCGAGATCTTTCCTGCCTTCAAGAATTTTTTCTTTGTAAGATTTATTATGTGATTCCACATAAGCATTGCTGACTCGTGAAATCTTTGGATCAATTAAGTCCAAAACAATGCCACTCCAGAGCGAAGCATATGGCATGAAAAATGTCAGTAAGTAGTTCAAAAATTCGGGACTATAGTAAATATTAGTAATTTCTGTTGAATCATTTTCCACTAATCGTGACAAATTTAGGATTTGTTCAACTAGGCTGAAAAAATAAATATAAAAGGGAGATTGGCTGTAAATAGAATTTGTGGTTGTGAACTGAATTAAATTTTCCCGCTGGTAGCCCGATTTTTCAGAGTTTATTTTATCAACCTCTTCTAGAAGATTATTAATATCCAAATCCGATTCATCATCTGATAATTTTTCGAATTTTTCGACTGTTTTTTTCTGCGGTGGCTTTATTTTTAGTTAATAATAACATTGCTATTAATTTAAATGTCGCATCCATAGTCTTCTTATCTCTACATAATATGAGCTTTCCCATACATTTCATTAAAAAATTTTTTATATGCCCGAGGTCTAAGTCTTCTATTTCAATTGCAACTCTGTGCATTATGTGTGCACAGCAACTTAGCAAAAATGTAATTTTTTTAGGCTTTTTCGAAGGATCTATATAATACTCGTATGTAAGCTTTAAATATTTAGAGATATCCATACCGTTATTATAAGTCGATAAAATACTGTGCATCGAAGGCCAAGACCAGTCCGTAACAACAGCTTTAATCGGCGATGTGGCAAAGTTCTTTATAACAATCTTGTTGTGCTCTTCTAAGAAATGTGTAATAGACGATTCATCTTGCTGACATGTTACCATTTGGGCCAGGGGAATTGTTGATTTCGTGGCTCTATAAACCAACACATAATAATATACTCTTTTACAGTGCAAATCTTTCGGGATTCTCAAATTTGCGCCTGTAGAATCTAGGTGTAGAACCGCTAGAATGGACGGATCGATCGCTTGTAATTGGCGTTCTGTGAATAATAAAATTGAAAGTGGGAATTTTAGTTCTCTCACATAATTGTCCTTCAGTGTTTGTTCGTCAATCCATGTCTGAGTGAAATCTTGGATATCCGAATTTTCGATTTTTCTTCTACCCATAGCTTTCCTTTCACTATTAATTTTCTGAATGACATGTTGGTTACACTCTTTGTCAGTGTAATTATTTTTCTGCAATTCTTCAGCGCTTTTACTACAGTTGCTTAAATAAATATCTCTAGGACATTTAGTTTCACACAACTGACGCACCTGTTTTCTCCGTTCTCCTCTTATTTGAGTAAACGGTTGCTCATGAGCTTTGTGTTGAAATTGTTTTTCCATGTTACAGGAAACATCAACCTGGATGTATTGACCATCTCGCTCGACGACTTGAAATATATATTTCGCTCCATGGCTCCTTACGTTGCAATAAGCATAGCCTACTGTATTGGTTGAATTGAACCGGAAACCTCCATAAAACGACAATGGGCAATGACACCTCAAATCTGTTCGCATGTATTCCTTAATAACTTTTCTTAGTAATTCGATATTCATCTGATTATTGTTAACAACAACACTCTGAATTAAAAATGAAACTTCACCCACATAGTACGGATATTCAGTCCGATCAGTGGGTGATAAGTTTCCTTCATCTTTATTTTTATCTGGCGGTACATATGGCTGTGAAGAACAATTACCATCTTTTAAATCATCATCATCCGTATCATGATTGTTAGCTTCACATTTAGAACAATTACCATCTTTTAAATCATCATCATCCGTATCATGATTGTTATCTTTACATTTAGATTTACTTTCCGAGTCATTGAAAATGTTGTCTTTACCTTGTGAAGAACAATCAATGCCTTCAAAATCATCGACAAGGCCAGAAACCGGAGTATCACCATGAACACTTAAATCAAAATTTTTTTTTCCGCTATCAATCTCTTTTTGATCATTATTGTTAGTATCTTCGAAAATTTTTAACTGTTCCAGGGATTTTAAATCTGTGAGATCGTCAATTGACTTTTTATGAATATTAATAGAGCTAATGTGGTCATCATTTAAAACTTTAACAGTATTGCTATTGTTTTCATTGCAAAAACCTATGAGATTGCTATTTGAATTGTCAATTTCAGTATCTAAATTGTCCATATAACTTTTTAAAAAACCATTTTCGTAAAGAGAATGATCTAAATCATCCCAATTTATACAATTATCGTCGGGGATAAGAGGGGTTTCTTTTAAGTCGTTTTTTTTAATTGCGGAAGGTATTGTTTGTACGTATTTTTGATTTAATTTACCTGATTTTTTTAGCAGGCAATTTTTGAAAAAATACGCCTCTGATAATCTAAAACAGAAAGTGTTTGGACTATTTAAATTTTCGAGATACTCAAAATGTCCGTTGTCGTAAGTTCCACTATAACGTAAATGTAAACAATCATCTGGATTTTCGACGTTGTCAGGGGGTACCTGCATCATCGGTTGATAATAATCCTTTTTTTTATTTTCATCGAAGTGATCTTGGACAACTCTAACAGGAATATAGAAAATTTTGACGAAAATGAAAACTTCAAATTGTGTCGCGAATGTTGTACTTTTCAGATGTTCCCTTCTATACTTAGACGGAGTATTGTATATGTCATAATCGTCTTGATTGTAGAATCCATAGTCGGATTTGACTGTTTCAAAATTTTTGAAAACATAATCTACAATAATATTTCGTAAATGCGAATATTCCTCTTCAACACCAAAGAAAGCTTGTGATAGAGCTTTGTAGAAGCAACTACCAAATCCGGAATTTGCATATTTTTTAAACAAGGATTTTGATATGTCTTCAGATGCGCAACCTCCACGTAAAAAAATTTTTGACGATATTTCAGCCGGCGTTGAATGACTACTCCTAATTTTCTCAACTTCCTCCTTGAGAGTTCCTATATCCCATTGCCATTTCAAATAGTCGCGTCGTTGTGTTGAATTTTTCTTCTTTGTTGCAATTGAAACCTAAACCAAAGTTTTTTTTTAATAAAAAATGCAGAATATTTTCAGAGAAATTTCTTTGAAGAGACCAACCCTAAAGTTTCTTAATATTTTCGAGCTGTTGTTATACTGATAACCGAGTACTGTCCATTTTTCAGTGAATTAACGATGTAGAATTTGTTTACAATTTTTCACTATGATATTATTGTAGCAAATCATTGTTAACTTTTTAAAATACAAAATTTTTATAGAACAATAACCGAAATTTTTTTAATTTGCTTATAATTAATCAAAATTTTAAAATTTTCTTCATCTCTTGTCTTATTAAAATTAAAATAAAATATTTTATAGCAGAAATATTACTATATTATTATACTCTTTGGCCCCCATGAAATATCACTTTCGGTTATAAGAAATAATTCTTTGTAATCAGAATTTAGAAATGATAGACAATAAATACGTGAGAGCAACCCTAATGACTCATTTATATTTGGGAAACAGAAAAATCAGTATAAATAATTAGTTTTTTAAACTCTTATATAAACATATTTTCAGTATTTTTTATTCTCGAAAATAAAAAAAATAAATGTAGAGTTGGTCAATGAAATTAACTTCACTAAAATAAAAAAATAATAACAGATACCAGACAATTCCAATCATTCTACGTGATTTGTGGTGTGTATTTCAGTAGAGTTAAAAAGAGTTCGAACACAGAAAAAAATAAAAAGTGCATCTTATTTTTAATTAAAATTTGCAGTAGAGCCCCCCCCCCCCTCCGTAACAATTCGTAACGATCGTTAAGTCCCCCTCAAGAAAATACGTAACAAATCCAGCCCCCCCCCCCCCCCCATTTCACCTGAAATTGCTAGAATCATGCCAACTTACGGGGATGAATAAATTTTGTGAATAGTTCGAATATTAAATGACGATATTTTTCCCGAATAAGATATAAATTGAAGCTCAACCGTTATTTTCATAAAACAAAAAAAAACGTATTAAGAAAACGTTACGTACATTATCCGCCGCCCCCCCTCCCCCCCTTCTTATTGGTAACGTGACAATTTTCAAGACCCCCCCCCCCCTTCGAGCGTTACGTATTATTTGAACGGCCCCATAGAGAATGGTTGTGTACGGACAAGTCAAATGCGGGGAGCGTCGACTGTAGTCGATATTGCAATTATCTGTTGACTATTAATTTTAATAAATTAGTCGTACTGAACTATTGAGAAATGTATCTGAAATTGTATGATATCTAGTATCTTAATAGATGCAATTTTTAATTAAATAATCATGGCCAAAAAAAATTCAAAAATATATAGTTACCAGTTGACCAAGTGATCCTTCAGCAATAGAAGAAAATGACACATCGTTGAGGTTTTTAATGTTTCTTACGAGTTTTTCAACCACTTGTGCGAGGGAAGTTGTCGGTTTCGTAGACGTAGCCATTATAAATTCACAAAAGATGCAAAAGAAAAAATCTTTGAAGCCTCGTAGTAAGTGTAGTAATTAAACCATAATAAGATGAAAGCACATAGTTTACAGAAAGAACGTTATACTTATAAACTGTCACGATACTTAATAAACGTAATCTTCTAGACCACTCGTATATTGCGAGTTAAAAAAAATCTGAATGACGAAAAGTGCGGATGGCTGCAGCGAAATGCTAGCGCCTATCACCCGAAACCGTCTTAACTCAGGCAATTTTAAGTCCAGTCGACAAGGAAAAAAATTGCCGCTTATTGCCGTTTTGCTTGTAAATAATCCTACTAAGTCGTTTTTTTTTTTTTCATTTTTTGGTAAACGAGTTAGTTAAGACAGCTTCACAAACATTTTTTGCAGAAATTCTATTGTTTCAAAGATAGCACTCTCCAACTACCTTTACATTAAAATATCTCGGAAACTATTGAAAATTAGTCGAGACATATTGCGTATGAAATTTAGAAAAAAGATTACACGGAGAAAAAAAGAGTGGTTGTGACAGCCGAATTTCTGGTTCTTGAAACTATAATCGGGTCTTTGGTCGCAACAGTACTGTTGTTTAGCTACGAGAGCGGAACATCAGAGCCTGACGTAGTCCGCTTGCACGAACGATGCGGTATAGCTGTGGGAGCTGAACGACGGATTTGTTATAGCAGCTATGCTATGTTCAATACGCCCTCACGAGATGCACGATTTAGACATGTGTTATTATCAATAAATATGCAATATAATATGTGTTTATTATTTCACATAATGTCTCCATGCATATAAATTTGTATACATACGTACACGTTTTTATAAATATGTGTATATAAATGTTGAATATTTGAAATCTTGAGAATAGTTCAACATAACCTGCAATTTCGATGTTATGGTCTGTCTGTCATTTCTGAGGCGCACGCGCGCATGAAACTGAGGAATAGTTAGATCAGCTATACGTGTGGCTCCCGTCGCCTTGCGTATAGCTCCCACAACTATACCGGGATAGTTACTGGAACGGTACAAAATGTTCTCTCCAATAACTGGACGATATCTTTCCACGAACTTTAGCGCATCGCTACAGTAACGAAGCATTGGCAACTATACGGTATTGCTATAAGAGCAATGCGTAGTCCTCATAGAACAATCCATATGGCTGCTGTAAGTGACATGCATGTAACTATCATTTAGTTTGTTATATGAACCACTCTTTTTTCTCCGTGTAAGCAAGAGAATGAGACTAACCGGAAGTTTCTACGATGAATAGTTTCCGAGATATGAATTTTTTAATGCAAAAAAACGGGGATCCGCGTGAGAGCTCATAAACAAATAGCTGTAATTCCGCTAAAAATTGATCGATTTACAAATTCATATCTCGGAAACTATTCATCGTAAAAACTTCCGGTTAGTCTCATTTTCTTCCTTTATTTTTTTTCTAAATTTCATACGCAATATGTCTCGACTAATTTTCAATAGTTTCCGAGATATTTTAATGTAAAGGTAAATGAGATAACCCAACTCGGAGGTGTCTTCGTCTGACATTAGAGCGGTGCGCAGCTATACACAGAGAACGTATCACTACAAAAGATCTCTGCGGCAGATACGATTGTTGAGCTTAATACAACAGTATAGTCGGAAAATTTTAACTATTATGAATATTATCTTATCGAAAATAATAAACTAAAAGTTTGGAAAATCCAAAAGTACACGCCTCATAGCGGTCATTCAATTTTTACAAGAAAAAAAAAATTTCAGACCTGCAGAAATCGATTTGCATAGTAAAAAAAATTTGTCGTCGTTCATAAAAGAACTAAAAGCTAGATAAAGAAATTTTATAATTAATTAAGTTAAGGTGTAGTTTGTAAGAATATATGCAAAATTTATAAATTTAAACATATATTTCATCACATATTTTCTGAAATATTGTATGGAACCTGCACTAAAAATAAATGTGATTTAATTATAATTGCAGAACCAATCTCAAGATGTTTCTAAAAATTTTAATTAATTTTTAAGTAAAAATTAAATAGCAAGGAAAATTGATATTTCAAAAAATAGCCATATTGCAACCATCTTTGGATTAAAATATCTCGTAAATTATTGAGAAGTAGTTGAGACATCATGCGAATGAAGTTTTGAGTGAATCATTTCGAAGAAACTGAAAAAACCCGCATCGCTCTACCGCTAATACTTTACGGAATATGAATTCCTTAAAAAAAAATTCCGCAGTTTTGCACGCACGCTTATAAACAAATAGCTCCATCTCAGAGAATATACCTGTACGTATGATTTTGCTGTAGGCCTCTATTTTTTCCATCCAAATTTTTTTAAAACCCTTCCTCAGAATTTTTTCCCTCAATTTCCAAATAATCTATAAAAACGGCGATTGATATAAATAATAGTTTTTTTTATCTTTTTTAGGTGTGTTATTTATTATTTAAAATATCTGATGCCTCGCAATATTTAATGTAGGACAGTATAGTGACTGCATGTTACAAGCTCAATTTTTAATAATCAATTACGCGAAAACTCTTCGTTAGATATTTCTAAAAAAATTGATTTATACGTAGTTAATAGCAATTAATAATATTTTAAAAAATTAGATTTTTATCTAACTATCGCAGTAATGCCCGAACAACCTCAACCCCTCGTTACTCGCGCGGCCTTACCAACCTTCGTTGCTCGCGTCATGAGCGCTGCGCCGCCGTGTGATTTAAATGGGACAACAGCGCCATTCAGTCATAGCGGATCTTTGGGAACTACAAAATCTCGACTCGTAACATGGCATTTTTTTCTATCCTTCGATGAATATTTAACTTTTTAAATTACTCAGAATTATTTTAGGGCAAATTTATTGCGCTTAAAAATTCAATACACTTTGAAGAACGAATACTAATTTTATAGACTTTTATTTTTGAAATTTTTCTAAGAAAAAAATAAAAGAACCAAAAAGTGCGGCGCTGCGCTCACAGCGCGATGGACGAAGGGTTAATATTGAAACATTGCAATTTTTGCACGCCTCAAAACTGAAGTGCCCGAGTTCGTGCTCAATGACTGCACCTCCCAGACCTCTCAGCAACTGTAATGCGCATGCGCAACTTTTCTTGAGTAAACAGCACATTACGTGCTGTTTTTGTCTTACTAAGTGGCCTCTGAAGCGGCGTCGGAAAAATTAAAATTTTAAAAACCGTATTTTGTTAATAAAAAAAATATTACTTTTTGTTATTTTAAATGTATCTAGTGTATTAATAAATATAATAGCCACACAGTTTATAAAAAATGCAATTTTTGAATATTAACTTTTTTTTAACAGTAAAAAACTGAAATTTCGATTTTTAAAAAGAGTTTTTGCAAAATTTTTTTCATAATAATACTAGGTAAAAGCGGTAGTTAAAAAAAATTTTAATCGATTGAATATTCTCAGAAATGGAGCTATTTGTTTATAATCGTGCGTGCTACACTACGGAATAATTTGTTTAAAAATTTATATTTCGTAAAGTACTAGCGGTAGAGCGATACGTTTTTTTCTCAGTTTGTTCAAAATTATTCACTCAGAACATCATTCGCGTGATGTATCAACTACTCAATAATTTACGAGATGTTTTAATCCAAAGATGGTTGCGAAATAGCTATTTTTTTAAAAATCAATTTTCCTTGCAATTTCATTTTTACATTTGATCAGTATATTTTTCTAGGCCGTTTGAAGAAATTTTTTTGCAATTTGTACTCTTTACTTTTGAATTTCCAACAGTACGACTAAAATGTCCCAACCGAATGATCTATAATTACTTACTTAGCAGAGACTGCGACAAGCGCTGGTCAGTATCCAGTATAGGCAAAATAATCTGGTTGGAGCACATACAATTAAATAAAATAAGAAATGGTAGTATAAAAAGATGCATCTTACTCTTTCTAATCTAGTCAACAAGGGTAAGTTTGAAGACATCAAAAAGCACTTCAACGTTCTAACTAGCACATTGTCAAACTGCATTTTTTTAGAGGATGGTTTATCAACATTTTTAGGTAGCGATCGGCCAAATATTATTATTTGCTCAATCTAAAACACAATATAATATCTGTATTAGATATTATTTGGGAATTTCAATTGATAAAAAAATTTTAACGAACTTTTTTTCGTATAATTAACAGATTTCAAAAATGCTGATAACAAGATCGAAACCGAAGAATTTTTAACCTTCCGTCAGGGGTGTCTGTTTTAGTTTCTCACTCGCATGTCAGTAAGTCTTTAAAGGTTTAGTAGTGTTTAGCAACGATTTTCCATGGATGAGACCAACGCAACAGTTGAAAGAAATTCAAAGATTAAAGATTTACTTATACAATGTTCAGTCGCTTGTACTGCCATTGTTGTAAAAAAATAGCATTTGCCGAATAATATAGAATTTAATATTAATTATAAAAGTAATTAAAAAAAAAAAAAAATATATATAAAAGGAGATCCGACAGACAATATTCAACTACAGCGGTTGAAATCAATGAAATTTTTAGGATTAATTTTAGAAAACGGTAGTTAAATAGAAAAATTAATAAAAAAATACTTGTCGGCGAAGTCATCGCATTTTCTTTGCGAACACACAAAATGTTTCATGATACAACTTCTTTTGACCTTAAGGGCTTGTTCGCGAATTCCCATTCTTACTTTTTGAACACGTTTTACTGTTTCTTTAGCGAGAAAGCTATATAGTTATTCTAAAATGAAACCAAGAACAAAAGTATAAATGGACGCATAGACACCGTACAATAAGTGAGTCGTCTCTCACACAGGCTATACGAAAAATCCGCAAATCAACAATGCCGCGGTCGTCTTTGATTTAAAAAAAGAGGGCTCTCTGAATTTTTTCGGAATTTTTATAAAGTGGGATAGTTAAAATCTGATTAAAAAATTAAAAGTGGGATTTAGGGGTGAGACCGCGAGTCAAAATCATCGCGGTCGTCTTTCGTTTAAAAAAAAGGGCTCTCTGAATTTTTTCGGAATTTTTATAAAGTGTGGAATAATTAAAATCAACTATCAAAGACTAAGGGTAGGATTTAGGGGTGAGACCGCGAGTCAAAATCATCGCGGTCGTCTTTCGTTTAAAAAAAGAGGGCTCTCTAAATTTTTTGGGAATTTTTATAAAGTGTGGGATAAGTAAAATCAACTATCAAAGACTAAGGGTGGGATTAAGGGGTGAGACCGCGAGTCAAAATCATCACGGTCGTCTTTCGTTTAAAAAAAGAGGGCTCTCTCATTTTTTTGGGAATTTTTATAAAGTGTGGGATAAGTAAAATCAACTATCAAAGACTAAGGGTGGGATTAAGGGGTGAGACCGCGAGTCGAAATCATCGCGGTCGTCTTTCGTTTAAAAAAAGAGGGCTCTCTCAATTTTTTGGAAATTTTTATAAAGTGTGGGATAAGTAAAATCAACTATCAAAGACTAAGGGTGGGATTAAGGGGTGAGACCGCGAGTCGAAATCATCGCGGTCGTCTTTTGTTTAAAAAAAGAGGGCTCTCTGAATTTTTTCGGAATTTTTATAAAGTGTGGGATCATTAAAATCAAATAAAAAAATCAAGGGTAGGATTTACGGGTGAGACCGCGAGTCGAAATCATCGCGGTCGACTTTAGTTTAAGAAAAGAGGGCTCTCTGAATTTTTTGGGAATTTTTATAAAGTGTGGGATAATTAGAATCGACTATCAAAGACTAAGGGTAGGATTTAGGGGTGAGACCGCGAGTCGAAATCATCGCGGTCGTCTTTTGTTTAAAAAAAGAGGGCTCTCTGAATTTTTCCGGAATTTTTATAAAGTGTCGGATCATTAAAATCAAATAAAAAAATTAAGGGGTGGATTTAGGGGTGAGACCGCGAGTCGAAATCATCGCTGTCGTCTTTCGTTTAAAAAAAGAGGGCTCTCTGAATTTTTTCGGAATTTTTATTAAGTGTGGGATAATTAGAATCAACTATCAAAGACTAAGGGTAGGATTTAGGGGTAAGACCGCGAGTCAAAATCATCGCGGTCGTCTTTCGTTTAAAAAAAGAGGGCTCTCTGAATTTTTTCGGAATTTTTATAAAGTGTGGGACGAGTAAAATTACAATTAAAAATTTATCCACATTGTCACGAAGATAAATGAGTATTCAATTGTCATCACATTGCATAAGGGTAGGATATCAGAAGTGAGTATTATTTGCGCCGAGATTGTCATTCGAAGTTGCAGAAGTCCCGAGAGATCTTACTGCGTCGTGTTCCTACGCAGTCGGCCATTTTTACACTCCAGATAATTTTTTTTCATTATCTAGATAATTTCGTTCAGTTGAACGTTCGGATCTTCAGGTACATAATATCGTCTGCTCTGAATATTCCGGTATTGTCACCTCCAACTATCAAACGGCACGAGCGAGTGGTAGGTTCTGCAATCGAAACTGTTGCAAAAAATAGTTGCTGCGACAGTATCAAAATAGAGAGGGCAATAACTATTGGTAAGAACTGCGAGACTTTGATACCGAGAGTTAGCTGCGAAGGAGCAGACGCAAGCGACAGCATCAATATTCGTCCAAACATTCAGTCACTACACGATCCGATAGAACCTGTGGATATAGCGGCATCGTTCGACGCTGGATGGCAAAAGCGTGGGACTGGCCGTGCTTACAACAGCCTTTCAGGTACATATCGCATGGCGTTTTTCATGATGATATTCCATAGAATGTGAGCACTGTACATTTGATACTCGATTATACAGGTCACTCATCTGTTATTGGTCACCATTCGCGAAAGATCCTGAGCTACGATGTTCGTAGCAAAGCATGTGTTATGTGTGCTCGAGGACATTTACCTGACGACCATGATTGTCGGAAAAATTTTGAGCATGGCGCGAAATCCATGGAGCCGGATATGGCTGTGCGAGCGGTTGTAAATAATGACTTACTGAAAGACGAGGGAGTTAGGATTTCTGTACTCATCGGGGATGATGACGCTTCGACGATCGCAGCAGTGCGACGAGAATCCGTTACGCAAATTGAAAAGTGGTCTGATTTAAATCACTCATCCAAAGCGTTGAATAATGCTCTATACGCCTTACACGTACCAGCAAAATTAATAGGATATCTTTCGCGCTGCTTCAATTATGCGATTAAACAAAACCAAGGAGATTCTGCGGCTGTATGTTCGGCAATAAATAATATAGTTTGTCACGCATATGGAGAACACGACAAATGTGGCGAATGGTGCGGTTAAAACGAGATGAAAGAAGGTTACCAACACAAAGGTCTCCCAAAAGGGCAACCACTCACCGATCCCGAACTCCGAAATTCTCCAACATCTATATTCACACGCTTCGCTCGGAATTCGAAAAAATTGGCGCCGTGTGCTTCGAGTCAGGCCAATGAGTCATTCAATCACACGGTAGCTAGCAAAGCTCCCAAATCTAAATTCTACGCCGGATCGGAATCGCTCAATTACCGCGTTGCAGCATCGGTATCCCAAAAGAATATCGGAGTAACTTACATTGAAAAGATCTATGAAACATTGAATTTATCACCGAGTAGCATCACGAAACGATTTCGAGAACGAAAAGAAAAATCACGAGCATCAAATATTCAAAAATCCAGGCTCATAAAAAACAAGTATAGAAGACTATTCCTTAAAAAAGAGAGATCGAGCAAAGGAGCATCTGTGGAACGACGTGAAGGGATTACGTACGAGGGTGAGAGTGGATTGACTGGTGTCTCGGAATTTATAGATGACCCTCCTGCTCCACTATGTATTATAATATATATCCTCTAATAGCAGCAAATTAATCGGATTCTGTAGAAATTGGTGCAAATTTCCATGAATGCAAATTTTTGGCATCTTTTCAGGTGATTTTGTAGAGCAATCAGCGGATTTTCATGATTCGGCGATAATTATTTTCGATTTAGAAACCACTGGCCTCGCTAAAACGGCAGAAATATGCCAAATAGCAGCTATCCACGACGGTGAGACGTTTAATGCGTATATGATGCCATCAAGAGGCATATCCACAAAGGCAGCGGCGGTGACTGGACTCCAAATTTGCGGACGTGAAATGTATCTCAATGATGCTGTAGTGGATTCAACACCACCGAAAATGGCACTGAACAACTTTATTACGTATCTTCGTAATTTTGGAAATAGCGTCATGTTAGTAGCTCACAACGGCTTTAGGTTTTTGGTTTTAGCTAATTTTTACAAATTACATATAGTTACTTATCGTTAAGCCTTGAGAATTCTTTGCTTATGTTGAAGTCATAAAATATGCATACGATTTTGAGTGAAAGCTGACTATCTACCATCATACCTCCTGGATTTGCATACCTATAAAAATTTGAGGATTAATTACAACAATTTTGATGTCTGCAATAGGTATGATGCACCGATGATACTGCGTTGCATGCAAGAACACGGGCTGCTACAGGAGTTTCAATCGACTGTGAAAGGGTTCGCTGACACCTTACATCTTTTTCGCAACCATTTTCCAGATCGTAAAGAAAATAAAAAAGGTTACAGTCAAACAGCACTCGCAGAAGATCTTTTGGGCTCTCAGGCGTCCGAGGGTGCCCATAACGCCGTGAATGACGTTTCGATTTTGAGCCAATTAATTAATACGAGTCAAATTAGCGATTATGCGATTCGGACTTCGGCCGAAGCGACAAAATGTTTATTACATGAACAAAAAACGGCAGCCATACATGCTAGAAATAGAGAATCGTTCGATGTAATGAAAGAAATCCTGTCGGTTGGTATGAGGAGCAAAATGGCAAAGGCCGGAATCACGATGCAGATTTTGAAAACGGCGTATGCAAATTCTGGTGCAGAAGGAATTCGACTTCTTCTTGGTGAAGATGTCAGAGGAAAACCACGTGTAACAAAAACCAAGAAGATTCTTACAGCCATCGTCGCTTTTGTAGAAAAAAATTGATAAAACGTATGCTGCATAATGCTCTATAATAAGAAATGAAATATATCCTCTGTTTAGATTTTATATTGTGACATTTCTTTTGAAAACTAATTTCCCAGAAGATTCAGTAGAATAAAAATAATATGAAACAGTAACGTTCTTATGACTTTTATATTATTGGTATAGGTACCAGAGGGTACCAGATTAATCTTAAGATTTCTACTGCACTGAGAGAAATGAAGTTTGATTTTCAGGTATTGCGAGCCCGAAATATAGGCTTCTATTACCCAAAATTGTATGGCAGTTGAGGGACACATAAATATTCTGGTAAAATCAAGAGACTCGGTAGAGTCTCGCGCCAAGTACATTAAAAAAAAATTTTTTTCAAGCGCGAGACTCAACGAGTCTACATACCCGAGAGGCAACTACCCTAACCTATACCGCGAACGTATAGTATAGTATCTTCGTTTTCTTTCACCTCACAACATACACAAATTGAAACTAACTCAATCCAGGATGTGGGCATGAACAGCTTTCATTTCAGTCCTAGATCGATTAAATCGGTGTCCGGGACGCTGAGATATGATTAACTACAAATCCTGATACCCCGTTTCCTCGTACAATGTTTCTCCTTCCCTTTCGTCGTCGTCAGACCAAGTTCGACAGTCAAACCATTCCCATATAAAATCACTAGACGGGAAACCCACCAAAGTTGTATAGAGTGGCGTGAGTACGAGAGTCGCGAGGAAGATGGCGCTGGTATCGCAGATAGAAACCTTAGAAATATATGCTCTAAGACAGAAACCGTCTGCAACACTAGCAGACGCGTGTTGTCATTATTCATGTTTTTAAATACAAATAAAGGAAAAAAGAGAGAATACGAGCGATGCTTAAGGACGTTGCCTACCGAGCTCGCGCGGGAACTTAGGCTTCCCGCGCAACTCGAGGCAGACGGCCGAGGGGAAGAGTGGGCAGGACTTCAGTCTATGCCCCTTGCACGCTAAGGCCCCCCGCTCCGTTGAAACTAGCCCGCTCCGGTGAAAATCCGCTGTTTTGTGCTTCGGCTCATGCAAGTTTTATCACAGCTCGTACGTACGATTTTATTGCTTTTGGTCTCAAATTGAAGGTAAAGGATGTATCTGTGTCGTGTATTTCGTAGAATCTCGAAAAAAAATTTCGTCCTCGTTTTATTACGACGGAAACTTTGCTTACTTTCAGTGCCGGTTTTTACGACACTGAAAAATAATTTCGAACTTCGGAAAAATACACGACACAGATTGCTCCTTTACCTTTGATATGCTTCTAAGACAACTTCGATATCTTTATAAATGACGGAGAAAACTTGCATCGCGTGAACATCTACAAACGCGCGCTGCACCGGGGGTAGGCAACGTCCTTAATACAAAATTTGAACATACATAAACTAGTGAATACCCATCAAAATCCCCTCAGGTGCGAAAACCTTACGCCAAGTACATTTAAGTGATAGCCACCAACAGAAATGTTTTGATAGGTTAATTATCTTAAATCCTACGATCTTGAGCTTTTGAGGTTATGCGATTCGACTGACGTGTAAGATTCGTGGTGATAAATAGAATAACAATTGTGAACGGATAATTTTACGATTAGGTTTACCTTGTATGACACAAGAATGTTAGATGACTATTAACTGACTATTACCTCTAAATTTTATTCACTTATACATTGTAGATTTGGCTTATCTCCATTCATGAATGCAATTATCGGAGGAAACGGTTTCTTGGGGATTTAATTATCTAGCAAGTCACCGGCTGAGGAAGTCTGACAGTAGAAAATCAAGACAAAATGTTAAAGTTGAAAAATATCAGGATAGCTTGATTTGATATAAGGAACGGCAAGGAGCCAGACCAACAAAGCAGAGTTGAAACGTTGAATTGCAACGAATTGTACTTCAAGCTCTATGTTAGGCTCGACTCTAGAGGCTCGTCTGCTCGGACCCAAATTGTGAGCCAACGTTATGGGTTGGATTTCGACGAGTTCTATATTCTATCCCGGTATCCTCTAGTTCAAATCAGACTGTAAGTCGACGTTGTGTGTTGGACTCCGATAGGCTTTATTCTACACTCGACGTCAACGTAATGCCTTGACCTTCGGTGGGGATAATTTTTTAACCCATGTTTTACAATCAGTTGAGATTCTCCGCTCAGAAGCTCAATCAAATTCAGATTAGTGCTATCACGACAAATGGTGGGAATGAAAATACTCATTCGCTATTAAAGAAATGTTCGATCGACCCCTCTTTGCCAGATGATAGAGATTCTCATTTATATTTATTTATTCATTGTAGACTCAGCGTATAATCATTTATGGATGTAATTATTGGAAAAAAAAACCTTTTTTATGGATTGTTCAATTTTGTAGCGGGTCGCCGTATAAGACCAGAGGATGATGAGAGAAGACGCTAGGGTCGCAAAGTATCTGGATGGTGCGATTTGATACGAGAAACGGCAAGAGTCAGACGAAGAGAGCAGAATGCGAGTGTTCGACTTCATAAACTTCCATCTTATGTTCTAAGCTAGTCTTGCATGAATAGGCTCAATTCTAGTTATTTTGATACCATCTGTTCAGACCTGAATTTGAAGTTGACGTTATGAGTATGGGACGCGTACGTATTCTTTTCACAGAGGACTAGCTACATTTGAAAAAAAAAACTACCTACGAATTGCAATACACATATCTCATATTTATATATATTTAATCATAAGCAACAACTATAACCCTGTGTGCAAGTAACTCCGCCATTGCCGGTCCCAGGTCCAGATGAGACAGGAGGAGGGCTGCGCGCAGGGCTACACGTTTCAGGCATATAGAATTATACCAGATTCTAACGAAACAATTCGTAGAACTTAATGAAAGAACATATCTTACGTCTGTCCACAGAAATTCAAGGCTCACAGAAACGTGTATATTATTACATTATTTTCATTCATTTGATTTGAAATTATACTACCACATTTAACATAGCTGCTTTTGAGGGATTCGGATGATACAAAATGCATAACCGTACATGCATTGGGATGTTCATAGGAACAATTGGCAGAATGCTGCCAACTGAGCAAGCCTCGCGAGCGAGAATATAGAAAAACCCAATCGAGCGAGCGTAGCGAGCGAGCACAATTATTAGGTAGTCAAGCAAAATTGTACAAAAAGTGGTGAAATCAACCCCAAAAAGCACCCCTGGTGCAAAAACCTTTCGCCAAGTACATTAATGTGGTGACTACCTCCAAAAAATCCATCAACAAAAATTCCTCCTCAACAAAATTGGTACTATAAAAATGTCTACTTACAAAAGGACTGAAATCAGATACAATTGCCAAGTACATGTCTTCTGTATAACAAAAGTTTACAACAGAAGAACAGAAAACTGAATAGTCTTGTATCGTTCACTCGCTACGCTCGCTCACTCGATCAGCTCTTTATAATTACAGGGAAAAAAATCAGAAAAAAAAAATTTAGGAAGTGGTACTTGGCGGGCCATTATAGCAATATGTATCAAACAAATGATACATAGACCTAAATGAATACTCTTTTACTCAATCATAAATGGCCCGCAAGTACCACGTACTAAATTTTTTTTTTCTGATTTTTTTCCCTGTAATTATAAAGAGCTGATCGAGTGAGCGAGCGTAGCGAGTGAACGATACAAGACTAGTCAGTTTTCTGTTCTTCTGTTGTAAACTTTTGTTATACAGAAGACATGTACTTGGCAATTGTATCTGATTTCAGTCCTTCTGTAAGTAGACATTTTTATAGTACCAATTTTGTTGAGGAGGAATTGTTGTTGATGGATTTTTTGGGGGTAGTCACCACATTAATGTACTTGGCGAAAGGTTTTTGCACCAGGGGTATGATATATACGCGCGGCTCAATTCCATCAAGGTTCCTAGCGAATGGTCCTTATCTATATGGCAAACAATGCAGCGCAAGGTATCAGACGTCGCTTGAATGAGTATCTGGAAGTGTACAATGCGTATTGTAACGAGATATAGAACTGTGAAGGAATGGTAACATATCATCCCGGCATCATTTACTGGTTTAATGGGATAAACTTCGCGGGAGTGTATGGCATTACGCAGTATATCAGTGTGTGACTTAATACGTTTCACGCTTGCAGCAATTGCCTTCGAGTGATCAACTATTCGTATACCCATAGTAGGATCTCTTATATGTATGTGGAGTAGTTCCTCATATAATATACGTAAGGTGGTGATTGATATTCTTCGAATAGATATCATTAATCGATCTAGTAATTATGATTCTTCTCTATAAATATCAAACATACATTTTCTTCGTTAACTTCAATATTTAGTCATCCAATTTCAAACGAATATTCGATTAATGTATACTCATTTCATAATTATCCGAAGTTACAACTGAAACTCAACCGATCGTGCATGTTATTCAGTTTATCGATACCTACGTTCTAATATGTCGTATCCCACAAAATTTGAAAAATTGATTTTTTTCGAAAAATCGAATGATAATAATGTTTCGCAGCTTATGTTCGAGTTTTAGCGGTTAAATTGTTGAATCACCAATTTTTAAATCAATAGTCCAATCCGTAAAGTCCTATCTTCTCAATGGTAATAGTGAACCGTTTTCATCACCTGCTGAAAAAATTTCCGAACGTGGGATACGACATATTAGAATATCGATATATCGATATTCACATAATAATCGTATAAATCCCTGAAATACATAATAGCAAATATTTAGTTTGAACATTTATTTCTTGATGTGTTTTCAATCGCACGCGTTATCATTATAAATGAAAAGAAAACTTTGAAAGGGGATACGATGTGTTCCAAGCCCAACTCAGCTAACAACCCGGGTAACAATTTTAAGTGGCAGCCATACGGCCGCTTTATAGCCAACTGACCTGCCAATAAGGCCGCCATGTGGGCTTTATCATGGCTAGTACCTGGCTAGTACCTGGCAACGACGACCAAACTATGTCGCTTCTACATGGCAGCTAGCTGGTAAGACAGCATAGCTTACTTATGGTTACGACCTGGCAGCGATATGGCGGGGCTTCCTTGCTGCCATGTGGATGCCAACTAGTTGCCAGGTAACAATCCGATATGGCAACCATATGGCCGCTATGTGGCCAGCCTACCTAACCATTGATAAATGTAGCGGCTTATGTGGGCCGTAGTCGGTTTTATATTGGCTTGTACCTGGCAACGATGACCAAACTATGTCGCTCCTTCATGGCAGCTAGCTGGTTAGACAGCATAGCTTACTTGTGATTGCGACCTGGCAGCGACATGGCGGAGATCACTTGCTGCTATATAGACGCAATGAAGAAACCATCACGAAACCATGAAGTTGCACTAGCTTACCTGATTTGTGAATGATTGCGATATGAAAAAAAAGTATGCATCGAAAAAAAAAAGAAAAAAGTAGTAATAAAAAGTATTCGAATTTATACCACACAGCCTTAATTACAAAAGACTCTTGCGATACATACTGCCGGGTAGGCGGTATGAGTCGCTTGACTCGCAAGTTAATTATAATTACCGCCAGCCAACAACGGGTAGATGTAGCGAACCCAGTGTTACTTTGCTTGCGAGCGTGGCCGCTCATCTACCGGTATAGCGAGGTACTAAATAGGTGGCAACACAATGTACGGACCAGGTTGATGGCAGGCTACTTCAGGACATGGTAGTGCCAGGTTGGCCGACATAAAAGCCATATGGCATCGCGAGGTGGCGGCCAGGTAGTCGCCAGTTAACGTTAAGACCCGGCAGTGCCAGGTTGGCCCGCATGAAAGCCATATGGCATTGCGAGGTAGCGGCCAGGTCAATGCTAGGTAGCCAGTGTACATTGGATAGATAGTCGAAAGCTACATGAACTAGCCTTGTAGCATAAAAGCCATGTGGTATCGCGAGGTGGCGGCTAGGTAGTGGCCAGTTAATGTTAAGACAAGGCAGCGCCAGTTCGGCCCACATATAAGCCATATGGCATCGCGAGGTGGCAGCCAGGTAGTTGCCAGGTAACGTTAAGACATGACAGTCCCAGGTTGGCCCACATGAAAGTCATATGGCATCGCGAGGTGGCGGCCAAGTAGTCGCCAGGTAACGTTAAGACATGACAGTCCCAGGTTGGCCCACATGAAAGTCATATGGCATCGCGAGGTGGCAGCCAGGTAGTTGCCAGGTAACGTTAAGACATGACAGTCCCAGGTTGGCCCACATGAAAGTCATATGGCATCGCGAGGTGGCGGCCAAGTAGTCGCCAGGTAACGTTAAGACATGACAGTCCCAGGTTAGCCCACATGAAAGTCATATGGCATCGCGAGGTGGCGGCCAGGTAGTCGCTAGGTAACGTTAAGACATGACAGTCCCAGGTTGGCCCACATGAAAGTTATATGGCATCGCGAGGTGGCGGCCAGGTGTTTGCCAGTTAACGTTAAGACATGACAGTCCCAAGTTGGCCGACATGAAAGTCATATGGCATCGCGAGGTGGCGGCCAGGTAGTTGCCAATTACCGTTAAGACACGGCAGTGCCAGTTCGGCCCACATAAAAGCCATATGGCGTCGCGAGGTGGCGGCCAGGTAGTTGCCAGTTAACTTCAGGACATGGCAGTGCCAGCTTAGCCCGCATGAAAGCCATATGGCATTGCGAGGTGGCGGCCAGGTAAATGCTAGGTAGTGACGGGACATGGGAGTACCAGCTGGGCTCACATAAAATCAATCTCGTGGGGCAAGGTGGCGGCCAGGTCAATGCTAGGTAGCCAGTGTACATTGGATAGATAGTCAAAAGCTACATGATCCAGCCTTGTAGCTGCTAGGATGGCGCAACATTGGTAGCCCAGCTGAATTAGCCATACTATCGCCATATGAAAAGGCCACGTTGAAACCATATAGCCGCCGCATGGTTATCGAACATCGACCTGCTATGTGGCCGGCTGACGGCATTGCCGTGCTAATGCCACATGGCATTAATGTGGCTGGTGGGCTGGCCATTCAAATTGTTACCCGGGAAGTGATCCATTTCCAGTGATGCTCTTCTCCTGCTGACACTGTTCCCACAAGAATGAGGAATATTTGTAGTCCGGCCGTTAGTGAATAAAACCGAACTGGCACTGCTTGCCTTTTATTCGGCAAGTGATGCTATTCTCTTAGCAATCACTACCCTTATGAATAGCAAGAATTGCCATGCAGACGCCTAGTGACGATTAACGATGCTTTTATCACTTGGGCATCGAAATGGACTCATACTTGTATCACTCAATCCAAGACGATAGTCAAGGATTGCCACACAGTATCGTAGTCAATGCTTCACACTGGCCAAATATACTATTCACTGTCGGTTACCTCTCACCATGTATACCTGTCTCGTACCTATATCAGCATAGAATGTGATACATGTCATCAAAAAGCACATAGTGGACTGTCGCATTCTGAAAATTATGACTGCTAATGCAAAGTATGCCACAATCAGTCGCAGGAATAACAGATGCGTACAACACAAGTTACCATTCGATTCGTTAGTACTTTCTGCCAGACTAAATTGTCTTTCAAACACCGCACGGAATGGTACACCCTCCGAATGTTATATTATGCGATGCCAAACGTGACTAGCGATTTATGTCATTTGTAAATACTGCCATACTCAAATCATTATTCACTATTTTTTTTGCACAAAGTCATATGCGGAAAGCATATATCGATAGAATCTAGCATTGAGTACCAGAATGCTGAACTTCATTTCTCTCAGTGTGAGGTTATGATTGTCAGACATCTTTTTTATAAGCATATATTCCCGGGCATAGTCTGGAATAAATTAACTCAATAACTCAGTATCACTGTTCAATAAAAACACCCTGATAGTGGGCATATTTGAATCGGTTCCGTTTCATTCGACGTTATACAGCGTTGCCAGATCTCCGTAGTCAGAGTGGTGGTAGCAGTAGACATTGACGTACTGAGTAATTAGTCAACTAAAACGAAGATTTTTATTATAATTGCGAAGACTACATATTTATGCTCCAAATCTCTGTCGAAGCGAGATTTGCATTGGCCATGTGTTAAATTTCCGAATTTTAATAATTTTTTACTGTTGTAACTAGTCGAGGATGGGCCCTAAAATTTTGCAGGCGTTTTCCTGTATACTTCGACTGTAAAATAAAAAAAAAATTGAATCTCTCTCTAATAATGAGGTTCGCGATAGGACTACCTTAACAGGTGTAGAATATTGAAAAATTCAGTGTATCGGCTGAACGTGATAATCTAGAAATATTAGGACTGGTTTAAGAGCCGAAGAGCCGTATTCGCGTTGTGTAATATCGTTTGGTTATAAAAGCAGGCGTCATACATAAGCACGTGTTGTGTTGTGAATTTTCCTCCCGGTCGAGCTGAGGGCGCAATAAGTAAGTTAAATCCTAATGTCTTTAAACCATTTCCATGTGTCATATTTTGGTAAAATGCTTGAAATTTATCGTTATTATTTTCCGACAGAATGTCGAAAAAATTGTACGCGTTAGTAAAATGGATCGGGGGTGAGCACAATAAAACGTATACACCGGGTATCCCGACCGATTGGATTCTCGATTTTGATCACGCAGCTTTTATGGATGACGATCATGACGTTTCTGAATCGTATGTCGTCGAGTGGCGAGACACGGAAAAAAAGCCCAAGGGCGGATGGAACTGTTACGATTGCCACGTTGTGCTTGTATCAGGTAAAATATCTTCACATCTTTTCAAAAATTATTGTACATTGTGGTATGGCCCATACCCTGTAGCAGTGTTGCGAGTCACTTATTATATTTTTAATGGAATTACTCCCTGAGTAAAAAAGATTGTATATAATTATATACAATTATATACAATTATATACAATTATATAGAATTCATATAGAATTATCTACAATTTATATAGAATTTATATAAAATTGTATAAAATTATATAAAATTATATCAAATATGATTTGCTGTTCTAGATAAAATTCGTCAACCGCATGACCACTTAAAGATTCTCGAAGGCGCTAAATCTCCCAAAGTTGTCAACATAGAAAAAGACAAATCTCCTAAAGTTGTCAACATAGAAAAAGATAAATCTCCTAAAGTTGCCAACATAGCACAAAACAAATCTCCTAAAGTTGCCAACATAGAAAAAGACACAACTGAGAAATGTTTGACGAATATGGAAAGTGGATCACCTGTGACAACCAAATCACCTTCTGGCAGACAAATTCAGTCAGGTGACGAGCAGGATGAGGACTTTATTGTAGGTTTTTATACGAATTGTAATTTGGGAACTTGAATGTCAACAGAACCAAGTGCACTCAGATAATATCCAAGATTATTCAGAATTCATCACGAATATCTCTAGAGACAACCCTTTGCGAATCAGGGATCGAAAGTTGCTTTTTCGAAACGTTTTTGTTTTTCGACTTTTTTTTTCTTTAATGGATAATTTTCTTCAGCTATTTTTTGTCGTCTGTAATCCTTCCTTCTTTTCGTTGATTTCGATGAAAGAAAAGGTGGTTGCCCGAGTAAAAATGATTTTATACAATTATATGGAATTTTAAAGAATTTTATAGAATTATATAAAAATTATATAGAATTGTATAGAATTGTATAGAACTATATATTAGAGTGGTCCAAAAAAAAAAAATTTTTTTGGCCATCATCCCAAAACCTTCTTTCAGATATAAAAAAAATTCCCCCCAGAGCGCAGCTTGATATCTCAATTCTCCACTGAGCTCAATGAATTTTTATTTTCCCATTTGAATAACACGTAAAAATTTTTTTTTTCGTTTTTATACGGTAAAAGTACAAAAAAAATTATTTTTTGAATTTCTCATGCATCATTCTTGTAGGAAATTTAATTTTCTACCAAAAACTACTTCAGTACGTTTTTTGTAGAAAATTCAAATTCCTACACGAATGATTAATGAAAAATTCGAAAAAAAAAAAATTTTCGTACTTTTACCGTATAAAAACGAAAAAAAAAATTTTTACGTGTTATTTAAATGGGAAAATAAAAATTCATTAAGCTCAGTGGAGAATTGAGATATCAAGCTGCGCTTTGGGGGGGATTTTTTTTATACCTAAAAGAAGGTTTTGAGATGACAGCACTTGAGAAAAAACAAAAAAATGTTTTTTTTGGACCACTCTACTATATATAAAAATCCATGTAAGTTTTTTAGAACTCTATATGATTCTATATAACTTTATAGAGTTATATATAATTATATAGAGTTATATAAAACTTAGACATAAGCTTGTTTTGGATCCTATATAGAACTCCATATGATTATATATAACCTTATATAATCATATATATACTCTAATCTAGAGTTGTATATAATTATATAGCATTCTATAAAACTCACATACATACTTCTTAAGAGAATTGATGAGAAATGTTACATTCCCGGAAAAAAATGACTTTGTCTAATCATATATATAAATATCTGATGAGACATAACTGATATAAGTCCATATATAATCATATAGAGGTCTATATATGATCAGATCGTTCGATCATCATAATCAATATTAAGTTCATCGTTAAAATTGATAAAATTTTCGTGACAAATACATAGGATTCTGAAAGTTTCAACTATTAAATACCTGACGTAACACAGTGGTAGAAGCTTCGACTGATACGCAGAAGAAGACCCGAGTTCGAATCCCAGTGAGAAACAGTGAGAAATTTTTCATCGACAAAAAAAGTCAAATATCAGCAATAACCATAATGACCGATCACTGCGACATACAAAAGATCTAACAACTATAGTATACAAATTTTTTTGATTTAATTGAACGTTTTATTTTAATTTGTCTACAACAGATGATTATGTATAATTATATATAATTATATATAATTATATAGAAATATTGGCCCGATAGAAATATATAGAATTTTATAGAATTATATAGAATTCTGTATATTCCTATCAGGCCAATATTTCTATTGGGAACTCAAGTATCCCGATACGCCAACTAGTGACAAAAAATAGAACTGTTCTAAGTGGGCTCAGTTTCAAAGCCACGCCCCTAGTTGAGATCCCAATAGAATTATAGAGAACAATTCCCCTGGTAGAAATTGTTCCCGGGCGCTGGCCGGGCTTCTGGCTAGCGGTCCCAGTTTGAAACCAGGCGGTAGCAAGGAATACTGGGCTGGATCCCGCTCAGAACTGTCACGCTTTGAATGGTTAGCCTCTGGTCGGGACCCTTGACCAGCCCCTGGTCAGGAAACTTCACTAGCCTCTAATCAGGCACCCAACCAGCCTATAGTCGGGCTCCCCGATTTTAATTCTATTTTAGGATAGACCATTAAAATTTCGACAGATATAATTTTTTTTTATTTCTCATGTGACTAAAAAATGTTCGATCATAAAAGATCCTATTTTTTTGCTACATAAGAAATGAAAAAAAACAGTATTGGTCAAAATTTCAGTCTGATCATCTCTGAAGAAATAGAACTTTCCTTATTACAGCTTATCATGTAATTAGTAAATAGCACTCATGATATTTGGTTATAATTTTTTTTTTTATTGATGGATAGTTTTTAATAATTGAATAAATATAGTAACATTGAGAGCTAGATTTTAAGAGTTACACACTATCAATATTTACAAATATATTCATAATACGATCTCCAGGTGCATCTACATTCGCACACTTCTGTAAACCTTCTTCGATTCCGATGTAGGCAAATTCTCCAGATGAACCATTTGAGTCTTTCATTTTCTCAATGTTGTACGTCGCACTTGACGTATCTAGGCGAGTTTTTGGTGTTGTACTCAAATTCGGATACCATCTTTTTTTTACCAATACTTTCGTTCAATTCATCTACTTGGAGATCAAGTTGATATTAATCCACGTTTTTTTCATTTATTCTGATCCTGATCCTGATCCTTACACATTTTTTTTTCTTCTGTAGCATTTTACTTCGATAACCTGACTAATTGTCTACGTTTACGTTGACGTAGACAATTCGAGGTTATTTTTTTTCGTGCTGTGAAATCCATGGTATCATATCACTCACTAGCCAAAAGCCGATCATTTCTCGGAGGCTTCACAAAATTCATTTTTCTTCTCAAACTGACTATCGCGACTTCTTATTATTATCATTCCTTGCTAGACGCTGGCCGAGCGCTAGATTGGACTACGCATTCGAGAACCTTCTGGTCATTTGTTGCTAAACGCTGGTCGGGTTCCCGGCCAGGTTTGCCTATGCTAACAAATTTGGTTAACTCTGGCTAGCCGCTGGTCGGGTGCCCGTCCAGACTTGCCAATCCGGGCATGCCCGGTTATTCCTTACTAGCTACTAGCTAGGAATCGGGAATGCCAGGGCCAATTTCTACCAGGGTCTATATAATTCTATATAATTCTATAAAATCATTTTTACTCGGGTGTTCTTTTTACTTTTCATCACCTATGCCCTATGGCCTATAGGGACGGCGCCTGGCAAATTCTACCGCCAGGAGCGTTAGTGAGCCTTCGGTCTCATCTGCCGAGCTGTAACGTGTGTTTGGTGCAAATAAAAGTGTTTTACTTGACTCAGTGTGATAATGGACGTTGTATGCACGCTTCGCGTGCATAAAACCCCCATTTTCACACCTTATGAAGTAAAATTTTGTACAATACTCATTCAAAATTCGTTCAAAAGCTGATTACTTTTGAATTCTTGCTATAGCTGTGGGTTAATTGACGTGAGTTATGACCGAAAACTCGGTGCTGCCCTCTGCGCTTAGCTTTCCGTGTCGCCTTCCCTATGGTGATATAATCGTGATAACCAGTATTTGTGAATCAGCGATGTATTTTTGAAAATAGAATAGCATTGTGAACTTGGTGAAGACTGAAAATTCAACGAATGTATTATTTATGAACCAAAATTTTGTTCAGATGCGGCACAAGAATTCTCGTAAGAGACACCTAAACTCTGAATCTGATGAACATAAGAAATACGGCTGGACCCTCCAAAACTGGAGTTACGCCTAAGGTCAACAGCCGTAATAGGGATTCCGACAGCGATGATTCAAAGAATACACATGATACTAGTCACAGTGACAGTGACGCTGAGACTGTCATTTTATCACCCGGCAAAAACAAGGGTGATAAGTAGCTGAAAAAACCGACCAAGGAGCCGACCCTGGCAGACCTAATGGCCGGTAAATAATTTGTTATTAGTGATGTTTTTTCAATCAAATTTTTGATTCATTTGTGAAGTTGTAATCTCTTCACGTCAATCTGTCGATTCTATTTTTTTGTATTCAGAGCTTAAAAAGAATAAGACTACTGTGAATAATCTGAAGAATGAATTCCTGGAATTCAAGCGGGGAAAATCTGATGATCTTTCAGTTCGTCGACCCATTCATAATCGCGAATCTGGTACATCGCACAAAAATGTGCAAGATCTAGATGATGGAGAATTCGTGGAAGGCAACGTATGTCAAACTCCCGATACGGGGTGTCTTCCAATTAGTCATACAAACCTACATAGGGCGATTCTTCTTTGAAATAAAAATCGATTCTTCGCACAAAAAAAATGAAATACTCAAAGAAAGGACTCAATGAAAAATAGAAAAATAAAATAAAAACAAAATCAATAAACATATATAACAAAAATCACTCCATATAAATTATATATATATTTCTTATATACTGTATATTAGACTGTTTAAAAAGAAAAAAATGTCAAAGAACATTGAGAAATCGTCAGAATATGTCTAAACAAAGACCCTGTCCAAATGTGAGCCCTTAATATTAATATTTAGAGGTGGCGCTTTTCAATTTTCGTTTTCCATTTAAATAACTCGGGAAAAATTTTTTCTGAGCTTTGGAATTTTATTACTCAGAAGCGAACTACCTTACAGTAATAACTAAGATGGACTTTTGTAGGAAATTTGACGCTCTATCAAAAAGGTTTGAATGAAAATTTGCGTGAGGCGAGCCGTTTCAGAGTTATCAAGCCTCAATCATTGAACTGTTCAAAATAATGATCATTTCTACTCATAGACCCGATTCATATAACTCAAATACCCACTATCATCAACTGTAAAGCCAATATCCATGAGTTTGCAATAAAACGTTGATCAAACAATTTTATTAACCAACAATGAGTCATTAATTTCATTGATCAATAATAAAAAATACGGGTATATCACAAATAAATGATGAAATTTCATTTGAAATGTATCAATAATTTATTTTAATTCTTTATAAATTTTTTAAGGTTCTAACAAATTGATCAGAAATGAAAACAGAACTACGAGATAAATCAAAAATATTTCTGATCAACTTGTACACAACAACAATACAGTTCACATTAAATTTCTTTTAGAACAGCTCGGAAAGTCTTTTCGATGTTTTTTTACAGTCTGTAACAAACCTTGGAACTGCCCCTCATTTTTAGTCAATTGCTGATTGTATTTGGTAATTAGCACAACATTTCTTTCGGCGACGTCATTCACGACTTTAAGTGCACTAAAAAATTGAACATTCTCTTGGAAGCTTTCATGAGTAGGCCATAAAGTTATGTCTACATCAAGAAAATCAGTACATAAGCCAAATCGTTTAAACAAGAACAATGATCGTTTAGATACAAAGTCGCTCACATCTTTATTTAATAACGTTTTCAAATTTTTGTTACTGATGATGAAACGTTTTTTATTCATTATTTTACTGTTACGGAACTTTAACGCAACAACAATTTTTTTTTTATTTCCGGCGAAACACTCTTATCAAATAAAGCCAAAGCAGCCAATTCTTCGGAAAGGTACCACAAATGCTTGGCCATCTTTTCAGATGCATTCTTTGAAACAGCTGACTCCATTTGTTCGTAAAAAAGCAAATTTTGTATTAGCATTAAATCATTGCTTGGCGCTGTTATTGCCGATGTTGCCGAAAACCACATTTTCATATGAAACTTTATCACAAAAATACAGACTTCACACACTCCTTTTACTTCGATTTTCGTCAGCTCAAATTGATTCCTAAATATGAATATTTTCAAATTATATATCGCTTTTGCCATCCATCTTGCGTGATGTACAGCTCCAGGATATTTGAAAACTATTCCGTTAGCAGGCGTAGCTCCCAAAAAAATGAAAGCTAATTCCAAAAGCTCCTTGTAATCACCTCTTGGTTGAGAAATCTATTTAACAGTAATAATTATTATTTTTAGTATTATTATCATATCCAATACAAAGTTGCAATGAACGGTAATTAGTAAACACAATCAACATTACGCGTAGATAATTTGATAAAAGGATCAGCGTTTCGTCTTTTATATCTGCTATGACTTCAAATACGTTTGTGTCCGAAATTCCAGTAAGATATTTTTGTTGGTCAATATTGCTCCACTCGTTTTTAAATCTATTAAAAATCGAAACATTTGGACCTGAGGATGAAGGCCAATAAGTTTCAAATGCAGATTTTAACACCAACTCAAGAATGTGGTGACGGCACGGTGAATAAGTCAATTCTCTCTCCAATGCTTGTTCCATTAGAACACATGTACCACTGTGTATTCCTAAAAAATCATGAATTAACAATAAATAACAAAATAAACCATTAGTGCGTAAACTTCAAAAGTGAAGAAGGGAAAAAACATTTTATTACTTGAATTGCACAGGAAAAATTGAATAAAATTTTTTAGATCAGTTTATTAAACATAATTTGTTAAAGTGTAATTTTTCGTAAATGGTGGTATACTGTAAATTGATAAATACCTGTATTTACAGCCGCAGTATCAAAGCATAATGCTTTAATACTGTCAGAGATAGACCATTCATCCATCACAGAAATAATTGCTGAAGCTTGACTTTTCCCAGTTCCAGAGTCAATTTTGGGAGCTCCAAGTAATACTTCCTGTCCTGAAGCTGATAATACAATCGGCAATCTATCCACGTTTTGGCGTTCTTCAATATCAGGCATTAACTTCCCATGCCAGTGTAAAACGCATTTATCAACTTCTAAATCGTGTTGCAAATTTACCACTGTACTTTTTCTGGCTAATTCACGTTTTCGGTGAACCGTTAAATGACTCAAATTGTATTGGTTTATGTCAAGTCCTGCGCTAGCTAAAGTAGCAGCTATGATGTAAGTAGCATTTCTGCTACTTACGTTTGCACGGTCTAATGTACCAGCAAGTTCAGGTGTTACTATGTCAATTTTTCTTTGCTATGGCGATAACTTAACATCATCTTCGGAATCAGATATTGTGTCTGAAGTTTGACTGAGACTTGAAATTGTTTTTTGGCTTAATAAGCCAGTATTATCTTCATTAGATTGGTTTTCGTCTACAAAATATTGAAAACTGAACAATTAAATTCTCAGAAATTCAAGGTTTATAAATGACTAATTCTGCATAAAATTTGTGCGTACAATTTATCCTAAGTTGCAATGATGAATAAAAACACTTACCAACTTTAATCGGATCATTAATATCACTACTATCAACTTCTATAGTATTTTGAGGATTGATGTTAAGAAAACCCCGTCGATTTGACTGTCTTTGGCCTCGCAAAAATAACTTTTGATTTTTATCAAGAAGGTTTATCACTTTGTGATTAGCAACGTCAAATAATTTTTCAATTTGTGAACGAAAAAGAGAAACTCTTTTTTTGTGCGCTGGCGAAAACTTTTTATTTTTATATTTTAGCAAATTTTTCCAAAGTGTATGATGGTGAATGAGTTTTCTTATTGCAGAACTTTTGGCACAAGTCGAAATTCCAGCTTCGGACCATAATTCAAAAACATTTTCAACCGTGATTAATGCACTTTGTTTAATAGTCAAGCTTTGAGAACGATGATAATAAAAAAAAGAGATATAACCTCTTTTAGGCTTGGCAGCTTGCTTCCTATAAATTTCGTTATTTGATGACCAATTAAATAAATCTTTGTCTCCATATGGAACTCAATAATATAAATCAATACACACAATCACTTATAAATGAATAAACTCATTGTAACTTTGAGTAATTTTGCGTATGAACAATGAATAGTAAGCTGATATTATTACAAAGTAATGTATGAAGGTGGGTTCAGATGGAGGCGGAGGCGCGAAGCGCGGAGGCGCGTAACCATAGAACTTATATTTTCTATGCGCGTAACCCAATCAGAGATACCGTGAAAATGCACGGAGCAGATTTGAGGTATGTTTATTGGGTACGCGCCACCGCACCCCCGCGCCTTCGCGTCCATCTGAACGATGTCCTATCATTTCTATCAAAATTGTACTATTAATTCTATCAAAACCGATTGTTCAATGAAAGTAGAGCAAACAAATTATGTTGTGCTAAGTTAAATAATATAAAACTTCTAATTTTCCAAAGAATTAATTAGTCATTCACATTATATAATAATTTAAAGTGAATTGAAAAATTATTCATGAATCACCAGGTGAGAAGCAAAAATTTTGAATGGTTATAACTCATTTTCAAAAGACTCAACGAATTTATGAAGAATTGAAATGAATTATTGATACATTGTAAATGAAATTTCATCATTTATTTGTGATATACCCGTATTTTTTATTATTGATCAATGAAATTAATCACTCATTGTTGGTTAATAAAATTGTTTGATCAACATTCAATTGCAAACTTATGGATATTGGCTTTAAAGTTGATGATAGTGGGTATTTGAGTTATATGAATCGATTTCGCCGGGTCTATGAGTAGAAATGATCATTATTTTGAACAGTTCAATGATTGAGGCTTGATAACTCCGAAACGGCTCGCCTCACGCAAATTTTCATTCAAACCTTTTTAATAGAACGTCAAATTTCCTACAAAAGTCCATCTTAGTTATTACTGTAAGGTAGTTCGCTTCTGAGTAATAAAATTCCAAAGCTCAGAAAAAATTTTTCCCATGTTATTTAAACGGAAAAAGAAAATTGACAAGCGCCACCTCTAAATATTAATATTAAGGGCTCCCATTTGGACAGGGTCGTTGTTCAGACATACTCTGCCGATTTTTCAATGTTCTTTGAAAAAAATAGAATAATCGCTTTTTTTGAAACAGTCTACTGTATATATCCGAACATATGTATATCATACATCATTGGCATATATATAACATACATCTCAATATATATATTTCATAGGCTGATAGCGGCGAAAATGGAAGAATATTATATATATATTAAATAGATGTGTGTATGCATATGTTTTATATGTTGCATATAAAAGACATACTTTTTTAGGATATATTTTAAATGTATTTATTTCCGCGCGGGAAATGTGGAGACCTTGCACATATTGCTCCTCGTTGTTCCAACCCGATGAAGAAAGATTATATATAATTATATATGAAAAATGGCCCTATATAAATAGGGGAGAGGCGGGCAATATGGGCACTGTCGGGCAAAATGGGCACCCCTGAAAATTTTTCTTAATTTAGTCAAAATTGTAAAATGTTCTGAATTTCATTATTTACTTACTATAGCAAACTTCAACCACCAAATCAACATATAAATAATAGTCGAGTTATTTTTTTTTTTGCAGTTTTAAAACACTATGTGTTCCGCGGCGAACTTCGAATTTCGGATTTAGAAAATTTCAAAATTGATTAATGTCCTAAGATTCTGATCGTCTTTTCTCTACAAACTTCTTGAACATAGCCAATTTCATGTTCAAGTATTCTCAAGTGAATACGAAAATGAATTTAAAACCTTTTTTCGATTTTGAAAAATTTCGACAAATATTTGGGGTGCCCATTTTGCCCGCAATTTTGGAACTTTTCAGGTGAGGGCGTTCAACACTCGGAATTGATCAGGTCATCGTTTTTCGGACAAAATTCGAAGATCCATCGATTCAAACCTGTATTTGAAGCCTTCAATTCTTAGGGGGCCGATTTTGCCCGGCTCTCCCCTATATATAAATAATATCTAATTATGTATAATTTATATATAATTTATAAATAATTATATATATTTGTATATATTCATATATAAAAAGTTCATATATGAATATATATAAATATATGTATGTCTAAAGTATCATTTCAGGTATTTTTCATACATTATTCGGCTATTTTGAGGACATCTGGCTACTTTGAGGACTGTCCTCAAAAAATAATCCCTGCAAAGTATACTTTGAGGACTGTCCTCAAAAAGTACACCATGCATCTTTTGATTAATTTGGGGTCACGGTCAAAATGGTGATACTTTGAGGACTGTCCTCAAAGTTGACCCTATATAACAATTGATTAGTTTGAGGACGATCTATGACTTTGAGGACTGTCCTCAAAATTGACACTTCACACCAATTGATTAGTTTGAGGACAATTTATTACTTTCAGGACTGTCCTCAAAATAACGAAAAGTAAAACTCGGAGCTGGTAGTACTATTGGAAGGACTGTATACTTCCAGGACATGATTTCAATGTTTCCTGCGAATATCATGAAAACAAAATTTTATCAGAATCGTATACTTCCAGGACGCTATTTCACGACTACAGTATACTTTGAGCACTATGATATCTCAAGTACACTACACGAAAGTCTGGGGCAGAATGCGGTACCGAAAAATTTGTGAAAAATAAACCATATCCAATAAACTGTTCTCAAATATGTGTCTACTTGAAATTACACTTCAATATGAGCATACATGATCTGGCGCGGCAGGAAAATATATATACTGCGTTCGACGATGGAATACTCGTGCTTTTCACAGTATACTTCCTTTATCTCGTAGAATGGTATTAAGTTAATCGCACCGCGAAACTCTTGACTTTTGAATTACAGGTATATTTATTTATTCATTCGTTGTTATTACTATGTTGTTCACTGTCTAGTATTCTACCATATAAAAGGCATTCACCTACCCTACTGAAAATCGCGGGATGAGATCTGATATCAGATCTCGGATAAGATGTGATGTGAGCTTATATGAGAACTGGTATCAGCTCACTTCAGATCTCACCTGCAGCTCACATGAGATTGTGGTAACGAAATCGAACTGGGTTTTCATTCCAGATCCCATATGAGTTTCATGTCAGATCTCTTGTCAGATCTTCTGTAAAACTGAAAAAGTTTGTAGGAAAAAAAAAATTCCCATGTAGCAAGACTTGAACTCAGGACCTTCGGTTACGTAGGCTTTTACCTTACCACTGCACTACAACACTGCTTACAAAATAATGAATTTGACGAAGTCGAAGGATCTGAGTTCAAGTCTTGCAGCATGGAAATTTTTTTTTTCTACAAACTTTTTCAGTTTTACAGGAGATCTGACATGAGACTCATGTGAGATCTGGAATGAAAACCCAGTTGTCCTCAAAATATACAGTACTTTAAAAACCATGTCCCTGATGCTTGTGTTTCTCTCAAAATGGTGTCCTCAAAATATACAGTACTTTAAAAACCATGTCCCTGATGCTTGTGTTTCTCTCAAAATGATGTCCTCAAAATATACAGTACTTTATAAACCATGTCCCTGATTTTTGTGATTCTCTTAAAATGGTGACCTCAAAATATACAGTACTTTGAAAGCCATGTCCCTGATGCTTGTGTTTCTCTCAAAATGTTGTCCTTAAAATATACAGTACTTCAAAAACCATGTCCCTGAACTTTGTGATTCTCTTAAAATGGTGACCTCAAAATATAGGGGAGACCGGGTATGGTTGTCACATTTTTTTTCTTTTGAATTTTTAATACCCATGTTTTAAGTTTAGCAATGACATGTATGTATCAATGGATAGTGTATTTATTCTAGCTTAAAAGGAAATAGAGACTTTTTCTCCAACATTATCTATTGAGGAAATATTACAATTTTTGTGAAAAACGAAAAGTGTGACTTTTAACCCCGTATCAGGGATGGTTGTCACAGTGTCTGGGGTCGGTAGTCACATCGTAAATTGAGGGGGGGATATAAAAAAAAAAAACGGCTAATAATATAAAATAAATATTTTTAATTAAGAAAGAATGTTGTACGTAACTATTTGTACCCAAGAAAAGAAATAAAAAATTAAAATTAAAAAATTAAAAGAATTGAAAAATTGAAAAAAAAAAAAGTTCATGTAGAAAAGCCCCAAAAAGTGAATAGAAAAAGGCAGCAGATGTGCATGATGTTGGTTGTCACATGTAACTACCCCTGTCAACCTGAGACGACCTGCCCCGAAACACATTTTAGTACATAAGTCAAAAAATAATTGAATTTCATGTATATTAAAAAACTATATAACGATATCATGAAGCACATATTGAACATTATGAATACACGAGAAGTTATATTATTATACAGAATTCAAGTATACCTACGAGACTCGACACAGATACATAAGAAATTACTTTTACTGTGTGAAAAAATCAAACGGTCATATCTGCGTCACGGCATTTCAGAGCGGACTTAAGTAAAGTAAGAAAAGTGGTATTGCTCTTGTGATCCTTCGACGCCGATCGAGAAATTTATTCGTTCGTTCAATTCTCTGTAGTGACCGCTGTGACAACCAACCCGTGAGACAACCATACTCGGTCTCCCCTACAGTACTTTGAAAACCATGTCCCTGATGCTTGTGTTTCTCTCAAAATAGTGTCCTCAAAATATACAGTACTTTGAAAACCATGTCCCTGATGTCTGTGATTCTCTTGAAATGGTGTCCTCAAAATATACAGTACTTTGAAAACCATGTCCCTGATGTTTGTGATTCTCTTGAAATGGTGTCCTCAAAATATACAGTACCTTCGAAAATGAGGATTACCGTTTCGAAACTATATAAATATATTCATCTGAAATTGAAACCAATGCTACTATTTTTTTTTTGTTTAATTATGGCGCATACAGTGTATGCCGCCTTTATAATGTGATTTCTATAAACATGACCCGGTTCTGAAAGTCGCTATCAAATTGGATCGTATTAAAGAGTATGAATAAGTTCCTTACTCATATGAAATCATACTTTACAAGCATATATGGAATATTCTATAGAGGTCAAAATAAAAGATGAAACACAATAACAGTTAGGACGACAGACAGCGCCGGATTAAGGGGGGGGCTAGCAGGGGCTATAGCCCCGGGCCCCAAGGCTCCAGGGGCCCCCAACACTCTTGTTCTCAAAAAAAAAAAAAAAAAATACTCTGCAATATGTTACGATAATTTTTATGAGATCGTAGAAAAAATATTTTTGAAGAGGGTGTTTTTTGAATCTTTTTAATTTCCGTTACGATTTGTTCTCCAAAAATCATGTCATCACTCATGATTGAAATCTGTTTTGAAGTATGTATAGTTCATTCCCGCAAAAAAGAATCAATTCAGGGAAAATGGTACTCGCAATATTCCAGAATGCGGCCCATACACGTAGGCTTTGCACACGCGTGCTATTCAGGCGCGTAACTAGAAGACATCTTTGGGGGGGGCTGAGATCCGAGCGGGGTGTTTAGAGAGATGAAAAAATACCGGACAATGTGTTTAAATACCTAACTTTATTAGAATTTCTTTCGGCTGGGGGGGGGCCCAGGCCCCCTGAGCCCCCCCCTGGTTACGCGCCTGGTGCTAATAGTAAATCCTTATCTGTATTCGTAATGAGATCAGGTATTTGTATAGTGATTGAGCTCATTTCAATTCTAATGGATTGTTTTTTCTTTTCTGATCCATAAGCATTGAAAAATGTTTTTTTTTTTTAATTTTAAGGATGACGCTTGATGAACAAAACCGAAAGAGAGAGTAACCGAATGAGTAATCAAATGGCAGGGTCAGATATAGATTCATGCGCACACTTTCGTATCACTCAGATGAACTGTTTAAACAACCGAATCTGTTAAAAACAACTTTGTACAAAAAAATTAATCTTTTAGTGAATAGACGAAACAGATTTATTCTGTTCCGATATTAACTTTGACATCATTTAATTCAAAATTTATTCTGACAGTGCTAAAATTTTTCATTCAGTTTCATGAAATGGTACTATTAATTTTTTCGAAGAAAAATATTCTAAAAGTAAAAATAAAATAAATTGCAAGTAGTACGTGTGTACCGAAAAAATATTCATGTACGGACACTTTGTTGTTCTCTCTATAACGTTATAGAGAGAACAACAAAGTGTCGCAAACAGCGGGAGCCGGTCGACGCATGTTTGAATTCGCAAAGAAAGCAGGAGGAATCGCGCGAGTTTCCCAACACTCCTTGCGTGTGAAGTTGCTATTCGGAAGCAGCCACTATTCCAAGCCCTACAAAGTTGTTTGTTTGTGCTTATCACATTTGTGCATCAGCGTTCTCCTAAAAGTAAGAGTTTATTATACTGTAATTTATTCGTGAAGTTTTATGGTTTTATCATGTCAACTCGAAAGTATCCCAGTGGACATGAAAAACGAAAAACGAAAAAAGAGAAAGAAGAAGCGATCAAGAAGCTTCCAAGTGTGACTAAATATTTTTCATCACCGTCTATCGAGCAGAATCAGCCAGGTATACTAATCGATTATGAATGTTGTAAAATGTGCAAATACAATCGAACTCAATCGTAATTTCGTTAGACTTCGAACATACTTAAAGCTTCAGTTGCAATTTTAATTATGGCTCTATTTATTGTTTCTTTGGTTTTTGTTCTATTCAAACAGAAATTTCGATATTATTTTACCCCTATAGAAATATCACCTGAGAATTCCGCTCATTATCCTTCAGATATAAACGTACAAAGTACGGTTGAAATTACGTCTGCAAGTTCAGATGAAACCGAGGGAAATTCGAACTATTTAGTCGACAACAATTCACTTGCTAACGACGATAAGTTTATGAGTCCAATATTAAGGACTGATAGTGATACAGGTAAATGCGGATCATTGTTGATTAAATATATAATAATAGCATTGTAATTGTGAATATGATTCTAAATTAATTCAAAAGTTGATATTATCATTTTTCTCACTGAATCTTTATAAATTGAGTTGAAACTTGTTGTAGATGTCCAGAGAGATCCTGCACTATGGCCTCTAAAATTAAGTGAAAACAGTCATGAACGTAATAAATATTTAAAAAAAGGTTATTCTTATTTCCAAAATAAGAATTCTACTTTCGAAACATCAAAAAGACAGTATGTTACGCAAAACAGATATTTTTCACCTAATTATTTTCAAAAGAATTTACAAAATGGTGAAAAATGCGAGAGAAAATGGCTCATGTTTTCTGAATCAACAGGATCAATTTTTTGCTATGTTTGCAAATTATTTTCAGTAGATCAGAATAAGCCTTTTGTAATAGAAGGATTCTCGAATTGGAAAAAAGGTGATGAAGTTATATGCTCTCACGAAAACAGTAAGGAGCATACTAAATGTATGATCGAACACATTGACTATTCCTCAAAAAATTCTCACGTAGACAGAAGTATAAGCAAGGCATATGAAAATGAGGTGCAATATTGGTTTAAGGTTTTGAAAAGAGTTGTGTCAGTTGTCCGGTTCCTAGCCGAAAGAGGACTTCCATTTCGGGGAAAGAATGAAGTAATAGGATCACCTAATAATGGTAATTATCTAGGTATTATTGAATTGATTGCTGAATTCGACCCGTTCTTGAACGAACATATCAAAGTGTATGGAAATAAAGGTCGTGGAAATGTGTCGTATTTGTCGAAAACCATATTCGAAGAATTCATAGAAGCAATGGCTAAAAAAGTTATGCTTCATATTATAGATGAAATAAACAGAGCGAAATATTGGGGGCTTGTTCTAGATTCAACTCCGGATATCTCTCACGTCGACCAACTATCTGTAGTTGTTCGGTATTCTCTCAATAATCACGTTTATGAACGCTTTCTTTGCTTTTTACAAATTAAGAGTCACAAGGGTAGGTCTATGTGCAATAATGTATTGGAGTTGCTAACGAAACATGATATCAACATCAAAAATTGTCGAGCACAGACATACGATAATGCGTCCAATATGTCTGGTAAATATTCTGGACTTCAAGCTTGTATAAGAGAAATGAACGAATTAGCATTTTACGTACCTTGCACTGGCCATTCATTAAATTTGGTCGGAGAGTGTAGTGTCGACGAGTGTATTGATGCAATCAATTTTTTTGGAATTTTGCAACGGTTATACGTATTTTTTAGTGGTTCGACCTATCGATGGAGTGTCCTAGAGCATGAAAATTCCAATTTGAAAAACTTATCAAAGACAAGATGGTCCCGTCGGGCAGATGCTTCTAAAACTCTAGTCAAGAATTTCGACGGTATTTATAAGGCTTTAGAAACGTTAGCTAACGATGACGATCAGAAATATGAAGCGCGTCAAGAAGCTGCAGTCTTAATGAGTCATATCATCAAACTTGAAAATGCTTTTATGGCTGTTTTCTGGGACTGTATATTGAATCGTTTTGACGTTACTAGTCAATATCTGCAAAAAGTTGATGTAGATTTAATTTCTGCGAGTCAAATGCTATTCTCATTAGTAGATTTTGTTAAGGATTTGCGAGAAAAATTTTCCTATTTCGAAAATAAAGCCAAACACCTGAGTACTTTAGTAAGTCAAGAATATTCTGATTCGAGAAAACGAAAAATTGTAAAAAAGCTTGCGAATAATGAAGTACAGGCTGGTACTTCATCCGGGGCTGACAAATTCCGGATTGAAACGTTTCATGTGATAATAGACAAACTAGTCACTGAGTTGAAAAAACGGAGTGAAGCTTATGACCGCATCAGTCGGCTATTCGGCTTCCTACTGCACTTGCTATCAATCGAGGAAAATGATTTGGAAATTAGAGTAAGTGAACTTGTTCAAGTC
The DNA here is from genome assembly GCA_963992785.1 of Tenthredo livida. Taxonomy (NCBI): domain Eukaryota; kingdom Metazoa; phylum Arthropoda; class Insecta; order Hymenoptera; family Tenthredinidae; genus Tenthredo; species Tenthredo livida. Next base: position 20,760,318 of record OZ023064.1, read on the forward strand.
TATTCAGATGATTTAAACGCTAATTTATTTTTTGAATTGAAACAGTTTATTACACTATTAAAATTGCAACCTCGAAATTTCTTCTCAAACCGTTCGAAAGAAATCGATAGAGAAATTAATGAAACGTTGAGTCCTTTGAAAGTTTTGAATTGGATAGTAGATTTAGAAATGATTCAAGTTTTCCCTAATACATATATTGCATATAGGCTACTTCTTACTATACCAATAGCGAACTGCGAGACTGAAAGATCATTTTCCGTATTAAAAAGAATTAAGAACATGTATCGATCCACAATGTTAGATGACAGACTTTCTTCTTTATCAAGATTAAACATCGAAACAGAGTTACTCAGATCGCTCGATTTCGATGATTTAATTAAGGATTTCGCTGAAGTCAAATCGAGGAAGAAGTATTTTTAAGTATAATAATACTCAATCATAATGAGTATAAAGTATTAACCGTATGTATTATAATAAAATATTTTCTTTGCCAGAATAAATGTTTTGCAACGTTGTGACTGAAGAGTTCTATTTTGTTCCTATCTCTTCTAAGAAATCGGCGTGATCTCTGCCCTTGAAAGGGCCCCTGCTCTTGATTCAGCCCTGGGCCCCGCGGAGTCTTAATCCGGCGCTGACGACAGATTGATATTCATTTACTCTGAAAACCTTATGTGCACATTGACTTGGAGCCAGGCATCGATTACAATGGGGATCATCAGATATATTAACGTATCCTCAAAGCATACGGTAGTTCTAAAATCATGAGCCGACAATGTACGACCCTCTGAAAATCGCGAATACTCGCACGTGACCGTCATCCATATATTTCGTTCCATTTATAAACTGATAAACAGAATGGGCTCGAATTGACGGTATACTTCGTTGCTATCGTAGAATAGCATAAAGTCAATCACAACGCGAAACTCCTAACTTCCATTTCATGAATTTATTTATTTGTTATTGCTATGTTTTTCACTGTATACTATTTTACGATATCAACGAAATATACTGCCAAAATTTGAGCCATTCTGTTCATCATTTTATACATGGAACAAAATATACGAATGACGGTAAAGTAGAGGTATTGCATCGTCTTAAAATATATATCGCGTGTCTAATGGCAAAAGGTCGTAAGCGCCAAAAAAAAAAAATTCGTTTCTTTGGTGGCAAAATCTTTTTCATGCAATATTACATCTTTTGGGCATATCCGCAAAAAAAATTTTTTTTGGCGCTTACGACCTTATGGCATTAGTCACGCGATATATGAGGCTCAAAATCATATCTTCAAAGTCTACTCACCCGGAAATACTACATATAACTATAAAGAACGCGATGCCATTTGTTGCCAAATTCGTTTGTATATTAAAATTATTAATTGGTTACCACAATGGAAAAGGAATCAAAATCTTTCCATTACAATCTCATGGCTGCATCTTGTTTATGGGTTATAAAGTTATGAATGTGATCGATAATTCTTAACATTGATATTTAGTAAGTGGCATGAAATACAGTCACGTGATGAATGACATATTTCAATTTATAATAAATGCATACGCGGTGAAGCACGTAATAAAGTACATAATAATAAGTTATTAGATAAACTATATGCCAAACCATTCATCATATTCTACAATTTAGCATATGGTGTTGTACGTGCTTTTTCACGTCAATAAACACATGATCATCTCCAGTAAAATGCATTTTTAATAAGGGTGATATAGTGAGTGCAAGTGAAATTCAGCACATGGATAAATCTTATTAATTTTTCACGAATTTTCTCATGGTTCGTGTTTGAATGAACATTTTTTTTTTATTTTTTGACAAAAAGGCTTAAAGAATTGTAGAATCATTGGGGAAGCCGATAGTATGATATTATCCTCGAATAAAACAATCGATCTAAAATTGTGTCCCCATACAAGCCAGTTGATATGAAATTATTTTTCTTCATAAGTCAAATAATATAAAATTATAACGGCAGTATGGAAGAACGTTCTACCTCAAATTATATGCCCGAAAAACGTACTATCTCAAATTGTGCCAGAAGAACGTGCTATCTCAAATTGTGCTAGAAGAACGTGCTATCTCGAATTGTGTAATTCAAGCACAATTTGAAATAGCACGTTCTTCGAGCACAATTCGAGATAGCACATTGTTCTAGCACAATTTGAGATAGCACATTCTTCTAGCTCAATTTGAGATAGCACGTTTTTCGGGCATAATTTGACATAGCACGTTCTTCTATACTGCCGTTGAATTATGGCCCTGTATTGGCCAATTCGTGAAAATATCATGTCCCCGTATAAACCAGTTGGTATAAAATTATGTCCCTGTATAGTTCGATTCGTGTAAAATAATGTCCTTGTATAAGTCAGTACATGAAAGATATTGTCTTCATATAAGCCAGTTTGTGAGAGACCTCAAAACAGCCACTTATAGCATTATACATCGAATAAAATTTGAACCAATGACTTTTTTTTCATGAAAATGATTATACACGATATACATCACTACTCTAGGTGAAATTCCGTGATAAAATGAATACATTAAAAAAAGTCCTCAAACCATACTTTGGGCATACATATATATTTATATAATATATAAATTCTATATAAATTCTATATAAATCATATATATTTATATAGGGCCATTTTTCATATATAATCTATATACAGGGTGTTGCGGAAATGGCGACGAATATTTCACAGGGTGAATCTTGATCAGAAACGGGATCGAAATTTCCTCAGCCGATTTTTTTTTAAAGGCATATCTTTTCCGTTATAATTATTTCAATTTCAGCTAATGAGGCGCGACTTATGAACGGCCGTTTGTCAGTGTGATCAACGCTCGGTTGTGTGCGCGTCTCTCACCCAATTGTGAACACGAAGAAAAGTGCACACAACCGAGCGGTAAGCACAGCGACGCGCGGCCGTTCGTAAGCCGCGTGTCATTGACTGAAATTGAAATAATTATAACGGAAAAGATATGCCTTTGAGAAAAAATCGGCTGAGGAAATTTCGATCCCATTTTTAACCAAGATTCACCCTGTGAAATATTCGTCGCCATTTCTGCAACAACCTGTATAATCATGTATAATAAATATATAATCAATATATAATCATATAAAATTATATATAATTATTAGGGTGTGTCAGAAAAAAAATATTTTTTTTGCTACCTTCTGAACGGATAGTTCTCGTCAAGACAAAGATATTCCCCGCTGGAAAATGTCCTATGTCAAGGCTAAGTGGTTCCGAAATTTTTTTTAGTTTTCCATTTTCCTATGGAAGATTCCAATTCCTATGGAAAATGGAAAACTAAAAAAAAGTTTCGGAACCACTTAGCCTTGACATAGGACATTTTCCAGCGGGGAATCTCTCTATCTTGACGAGAACTATCCGTTCAGAAAGTAGCAAAAAAAATTTTTTTTTTCTGACACACCCTAATAATTATATATAATCTTTTTTAATCGGGAAGATGACTCAAATTACAAATACCACGCATAAGGGACGTCGAGTTGATACATGCTCTACAGCACCTATTCACAGACAACCGGTTCACTCCGGTGAGTCGTTTTCATTTTGTTGTGGTTGAGAATCATGAAAGGAATTGAGCCAAGTTAAATGCGTAATTTGAAGGTCCCTTTTGAAATTGTAGAAGTATTAGAAAATGATTGTGATTTATTGAAGGTTTTGAATTCAAGTCGTATTTTGGAATATGCTCATGATAGTTTTCATCAGATGCCTGAATGTCCTAATCCAGCAGAATTAGATGTTTTTGAGACTGTAGAATAGTCAGGTTATGCCAGTGTCGGCGAGTTGTAATTGAATGTCGAAATTCGAAGTAGCATTTGATTTGAGTTGATTTGGCAGAACTGGGTATCGAAGAGTTTACTGTGATGTAGCTCTGAGATAATGAAGTTGAGCTTACTGTGATGTAGCTCTGAGTTGAGAGATGAAATTACTATCTTGTAATTCTCATTTGGAACACACACTCATTGTGCTTACCAGTTGTAGGTCAGGAAAATCCTAAATCTCTTTGAGGACGGTGATTCCGCAATGTAACAGCGAATGGTGTGGTGTTGTGTTGATATGGTCTCGGGCTGGTTGACATGGTTGACAGCTATGTGATAGTTGGTTGACATGGTTGACAGTCGATTCGCATGGAGAACACGGAGTTGCTTTGATAGCAAATGATATTTGGAGTGATCTTGTAGTTCTGTCAAGGAGACTCATTTGTGCTTTAAATTTATTGTTACAGTGTTCTTTGAGAAATATTCATAAAAAAATGATTTTGGGATAGAGCATTCCAGCATTCTTTTGATAGACTCTGATATGGTCAGGTAGGCCGAACGATTGAAAATACTTGAGAAAAAGAATATATGTTACAGAATTGAACGAAGAATCACACGAGGACGTGTGCGATGTCAGTATGGCCGTGTCGGAGTGTATTATTTGGACACTCGATGAGAAAGACGGAGCACGATCTCTGACGTCATGAGATCTGCTCGCACAGAGCCGTCAAAGCATCGATAGCCGCTTCGTTATCAAAAGGACTATCGGTTGCTGGGCTTTTATATAGAAGATCTGAGATTCCATGATTATTACAGAATTGATCGGAAGCCCGCGGAACTGTGATACGTCTCTCTCGAAATCATACATTTATAAATCGTGTGGATTCGTTTATAATCTTGTTGAATTACGATTATCCTTTGATTTGATGATGAAATGCCTGCTGAATCATATCGGAGAACTCCTCATTCTTCTTCGTCTGATACAAGACGGGAGGATCCGACTTATATACATATAAAGCCGTGATATGGATATAGTCAGGAAACGGATAATTTAGTGTAGTAATGTTGAAAAAGACGAATAATTAGTATAAAATATAACAGGTAGTTCTCTATCAACCTCGAGATATATAAACTGCTTAATTTATCTTGTATATTGAATAACTGATGCGTCGCCGACGACGGCTCAAGGCGAAGAGAGCTATATTTCTTATTCTCCGAACATCGACAGGTGTCGGACACATTCGTTGATTTTCGGTGATTTTCGATAATTGCGGGGTTGGCATAGAAGTTTTGAAATTGAGTCTCGTTCGATCTTACAAGTTAAACTCTTTTAGTTAATATGACTATCGACTTTTCTCTGAGTGTAACTCACATAATTTAGTGCGTCACCGAATATTAACCCGGGATTACGATGAACCTAACATAACGTATAACTTACACAATACTTTCGAAAGTTAGCGAGCGCGCGGGCGTTCTGAAAAAACGGTGGTCGCGATAGATGTTTTAGAACTATATATAGGTACGTTCCGTTGTGTAAGTTACGTTACGTTAAGTTCATCGTAATTACGTCTTCAAACTTATGTCAGTTACGTATCGACCGAAAAACAAACAAAAATAGACGGTTATACACACGATATTCCTTCAAATTCTTGAGAACAAAACCAGATTTACAAGTTATCAACCGCATGATTGGCTGCCCGCAGGACAAATTGCTCAGACTCGACAAGACCAAGTTTGTATCAACCGAACTGCTAAAATATATGGGGAATTCCACGTGAACTCGGTAAATGTTTGACCCTGACACCTGCCGATTGGGGCCATGATTTTTTATGTTATCGTACCTGATCGAAGAGACGCTCCGAATTTTTTTCAGATTTTTTCGAAGAGCCGCCATTTTTTTGAAAATTCACAAAACGCCAACATGAGAGCCCCAATTTGAAAATCTGAAAAAATTCTTAAAGATCCTTTGCCAAATATCAACATTTTTCAGCCTTGAGCCAAAGTGGGCAAACGTTTGCTTCCATTCTTTTTCGTACGTTTTTCGAAAAAAAATTATGAAAAAGAACAGCAGCAGTTGCCAGTCCACTGTGAACTGTTGCTTGAACGTTTTTATACGTCACGCACGATTTTTGGAAATTTTATCAGATTTTTCCAATGCGATTTTTTTTCATCCGATCTGAATCCAAAAATATGAGAAGAAATATAATCGCTTCGGAAAAATCAGCAAAAATTCCCAAAAATCGTGCGTGACGTATAAAAACGTTCAAGCAATACTTCTCAGTGGACTGGCATCTGCTGCTATTCTTTTTCATAATTTTTTTCGAAAAAGTCACGGAATAGAATGGAAGCAAACGTTTGCCCACTCTGACTCAAGGCTGGAAAATTTTGATATCTGACAGAGGATTTTTGAGAATTTTTTCGGATTTTTAAATTGGGGCTCTTATGTTGGAGTTTTGTGCATTTTTACAAAAATGGCGGCGTTTCGAAAAAATCTGAAAAAAATTCGATGCGTCTCTTCGGTCAAGTATAATAACATAAAAAATCATGGCCCGAATCGGAAGGTGTCAGGGTCAAACATTTACCAAGTTCACGTGGAATTCCCCATATATATATGTTGAATTTTCTTCAAGTTGCTATAACTTATATCTTGAATTTCTTTAACTTTGTGAATAATTAAAAACAAAAAAAAATCAAAGCGATTTATCTCTGAACTAGGTTTCTGGCAGTTGAAAAAGTCCAATGAGTCTGAGTTTTTGTCGAAGGCGCTTCAAATTTTCATGGTACGTTTCTGAACACACTAGCTACAAACCCACGTCAGATTTTGTAAATCGAGACAAAATTACGGATTTGAGAAAAAATAATTGAAAATATATCGTGTTTTTTCATCAAAAAAAATGTCAAAGTCGAAGTATCGTAGCTATTTCTGAAAACCGATGTGGGTTTGTGTCTCACGCATCTTAAAATATGTGTGTGCAAGCCCAGCAAGATTCAAGAATAACTCAGACGCATGGGAGGTTTTCGAATAAAGCCTATTTCAGAAGCATTACGAGGAGTAACTCTGTACTTCGTGGAATACCTTTTACACAATAATTATTGATAAAGCGCAAAGAGCTGCAATATCATAGCTCAGGGAAAGATAGCTTCGAATTGTATAAAACTCATGAATGAACTTCTAGCACAATAACCCTGAATGAATAACCTTTCAAATCACTACACTCATTCAAGCTAGTTCTACTCCAAAAGATAAGCAAGAAACTGTTCAGACTTACAGAACTTGTTGAAAATAGTGTCACGAAGGAAGCAACAAAGTGAAATTCGAAGAGCAATTCCTCTTCTAATCATTCCGTCATTTGATTAATTACAATATTACAAATAATCTAGGGAATACTATCAGAATTTTGCTGCGTTACTTATTTCGTAACACAAGTTCAGAGTTCTCTAAGTTTGAGGCTCTTCGGGTAACCTTTAGACCACAGCAAACCTTTCGAAGTCGCAATCATAGGCTCCGGGGGACTTCATCGTAGAGACTGCAGCATCATCGGAGGTTCAATAGTTCATCGGGCCAGCTCGAACACGTATAATGATTACAACTGTGAAGAAAGTGGTCGTACCAACGTTAGAATTGTGACAGTTAAATCGAAAATTTTTACTGCATAAAATTTCAAAATAGATTTTTCTCTACCTAGGTTTTCAGTTAGTTTGCGTAGGATTCTAAGAGTATCGGTACACCGAGTCAATCGAGTTGGTTCTTTGCTTTGGACAATACTCTTACGGTTAACTCTGCGAATGTTTTATAAAACAGTGCCGTCGCAGGATAATCGACGACATCTGGCTCGATTAGCATTCCAATTTCTCGACTTTCGGTATTCCTGATCCAACGAAGCTGAAAGATCCAATCTGTCCGAAGCACCGCCGTCTGAAATGCACTCGAATTTGATAAAACTGTTTCTACGAAGCGCGCAAACACGATTTAGATTTCACATTGGCAAAAATGAAAACACAATCAAATAGTGTGACTTCAGCGCTATGTAAGTTGACAAATTCCAATGTTACACGAGCCGAACGAACTTGATTGTTGCACCCAGCATATTCTTCCTTTCTGACTTCGGCAATGACTGAGCTGTCGTGTGAGAAGAAAAGCTTTACAAGTAGACCAGTACTACAGTGATGAAAGACGAGGAGTCTTCGAGGAGGCGTACGGATACCTGAAGTCAGTCGGCCGGTGGCAGCATTTCAGCGCTGAGTACGAGGTGCTCTGTCAGCTTCTGAACTGCTCAGCCAGGCGGTGCTGCGAACTTCGTCATCTATGAAACCTTGCCCAGGATCACTCTTGGCATAGCGATGCGCATCAATGTCCAGTTTCTGTGAGTAAATAATATTTTCTCATTGCAACGCCAACTGTAAAATGTAAATTTAGATAGAACCCACAGCATGGCACCCGAATTCGAGCGACTATTTATTCGTCACTACTATTTCCGCATGCCCTTCAATCACATCTATTCGATGACTCTATGATTATATTGACCTATTCTGGCATTTTATCGTTATTTACATTTTCAAGAACAAATTATCACGTGCGATAATTGTGATTCACTTACCTCGGGGTAAAATCGGCCTTCCTTCGAGCTTAGTTTATCAGGAAAGCAGTTTACCTCGTTGATGTTCGGTTGTGGTCCAACGCTTTATTGGCACCAATGCCAGGCGCTCGCCGAGAAAAACTTTTATATATATAATATATTATAATATAATTTCATAAATCAAAGACGACGAAAAATATTTTTATTATGAAGTTACGCTTATCTCGGGCAAGACCGAGATGCGGTAATTTCATCGCTATACACTTTGGTGTACCGGGACCTCGCGAATGTGAACGGTTCGGGGCCTAATCCAGCCTAATCTCGCAGACAGGGTCGTCGCATCGGATTTTCGTGAGCGCGGTTCTACGGTCAGCGAGAGCCACTCTCCCCGACACGCGACGTCAATGGTGAACTGAGGCGCCGGGCCAGTGTTTCCATGCGCGCGCAGGCTCAAGGTTCCGCTATAGGCCGCGAAATTTGTTTTCTGGTTGGCGTGTATTCGTAGATTGTCCATTGTTGTTCGAGAACCGTTAACGACAAGGCGCGAAGAAAAAAAATAAGAAAAAAGAAGACGAGGAAAGGAATTAAATCGCAGTAAGTACAATACATTTTTGCTAAATTGTACCTCAAGGTGATCCGTTTTTCATCTTCAATGTTCAATACCATTCGTACTTCAAAAAATTTGCGAAAGTGAAGCAAAACAACTCGTAGAACTCGAATAAGCTCCATTATTATTTTTCGTCACAAGACCGTAAAAAAAATATTATATCGCTTCCAGAGCTTTCCTTTATCATTTTTCACAAATTTTTTCATCGTTACTGTATTACTTCATAATCGGTATTGGAAGTACGAAGACATCAGTCAAGTACGAATAGGAGCACAGTCCTAGGAGTAACTGCTCATTATTGTACTATCCCTATTCCTCGTCTCTCGGCGTCGCTGAATCGTCTATACTTTGTACATGAGCAAGTCTGTCTGCCAATTCTAGACATCGGATCCGGCCTCACCCCCTCAGATATTCTCGCAAATTTTTGGAGCTGGAAGTTCTCATCGAAGAACAGCGTCCCTAATCTTGTCAAATTTTTATCTCTTTCATTTTCCAAGTTATTGTATGGCGTAATCCATATAGTTTTATGATTCTTGTTTCATTTTTTTTTTTTTTTTTGCCATTATCAATTTTCTTTTAAAAAAATTGTTTTCAAAGAAAAAAATTGCAGCTCTCCAAAAAAATTATTTGTTGTTCGTTTATGCTGGTTGAAAGCTCTAATTGAGCTATTCAAACTTTTTTTTTACGTTGCCCAAATTTAAAAAAAAATTCAATATTCTCTATATACTTGCACTGATTTCTATAGAAATATTACAGATATCGTATTATAATATAAAGATTCCTTTGGATTGTCACAAACAAGTTTCCGGAGTCAACAATCGTAAACCGTGGAACTTAATGATTCTACAGCTCGCGGACGCCGAAGATATGTAAAAACTTCGCACTGCAAAACTGTCCTTGACAAGGTCAACATTTTTTTATTGTCTGTGAAAATTCCACTAATTTAGACAAACAAAAGTCTCTCAGCAACCACGGGTCGCAATCGAACCCGTCTCATCAGAAAATGCTTGCGAAGTTTTGAGTTTTCTCTAAGAATTTGAGGCATTTTACAAACTTTGGACTCATTTTCCGATAAGATGTGCTCGATTGCGATTCATGGTTCCTCAGAGATTTTTGTTTTACGGAAATAGTAGGATTTTTACAGACAATAAAAAAAATTCACTTTGCCAAGGAGAGTTCTGTGGTGCGAAGTTTTTACATATCTTCGCCGATCTAGAGCTGTAGAATCACCTGGTCAAGCGGCGACACAACATCAAGTTGCACCCGGTATATCAGGCTTGAATACTTGATCCAATCGCTATTTCCAACAATATAATATACAATATGTTATATATTATATTGCTCGTACTTTTTACATTATAACATAAAATCCGGAATTTTATTCACTTTTCTTCATTTTTCGTGTGTTTATCGAGATACCACCTTGAAAATTACGTGTATTATGGAAAATTCTCTCAACTTTTCCAAAAAATATTGAAGAAATTCTTCAAATTTGGGCAACGGCATATAAACAGCTTAATTTCAAGAGCTCAATTTTCAAAGATTTTCACGAGTATGAACGAGGAACAAATATTTTTTTGGGAAAGCTGATGACGCTTTCGGTTCGCTACACCGGGCTACACTCGGTGTAGCCGAACATTCCCGATCAGCTCCGAAATTTTAAGATCATTGCCGAAGCTGCGAATTTCATTATGCTGCGGTGTTAATTATAAGCAGAGAACAACACGCGCGCTATTTGCTTTTTGAAATTCGGAGCTTCGGCAATAATCTGAAGATTTCGGAGCTGATCGGGAATGTTTGGCTACACCGAGTGTAGCCCGGTGTAGCGAACAGAAAACGTCATTGGATGTTTTCCGACAAAAAAAACCTATTCTTCTTTTAAAAAATTGTACCTATAGTGCCAAACAATAACACAGAAATAAAAAAGAATAGAACAAGCATTATCAAACTATATGGAATATCTCATACGATAACTTCGAGAATAAGAGGGATGGAAGTCCGAAAACAAATTGAATCCTGTTTGGATGAGGCCGGATCAGGCGTCTACACTTAGTGGACTTGCTCATATGTCAACCATATACCGACAAAAGCAAAAATACGCGTAAACCAATGCTATGTTATTTAAATATTCTTTGGGGCATCAGGAAAGTTTCCGGAGCATTGCTTTTTTTCTTTACTTCTCAGTTATTCGAAGTGCCTCCGAACAGTTGCGAAGTAATAATGCATGAAAAGATTCCGGAGTAGCGGAATAAAATACTGTCGAACTCTGGTAACGACCTCCCATAGTATATGTATATTGTGATACAAGTGCGAAAGGTAGACAATATCCGACATCTGCCGTAATGACACGATACAGATATTGCCTGTATCCGCACGTGTATCAATAGCGATGTTTTTCGTAACTCCCTGCGAAGAAATTTTGATTTGAGAGAAAGATTATTTGATCAACATCTCACATTGCTACTGCCCGATTCCGCAACACTAGTGCGTAAAATAGAGTATTTGCGACGTGCGCGTCCATGATAGCTATTTTTTTCTCCACTCTTACGAAATAAGATACTTGACGCAGTCTACACAGGTCTCGAAAATCAAACTTCCGTAGCAAGTGTTGCAAAAATATCTTTCAGCTCGTTGGGATTCTACGAATATCTTTTTTGCTTTATTTCGTACACTTTTTCGGGTGCCAATTGAGGTAAAAAATTCACGATCAAAAGTAAATGACCCTTATATGATACTCTTCTGGTCGATCGCATAATCGAGTACTATAGAAGTTGTGCCCCAATCAGAAAATGCCCAATGACGAGATGGTGGTGGCGGAGCTGGCGAGGATGGCGGAGGTACGGGAGCAGTCCGAGGCAGCGCTCGCTGAACTCCTGAGGACGGTGAGGAAGGTGAGAGAGGAGAGGGAGGCGCTGGAGCGCACGAGAAAAGAGCTAATAGAGCGGGAGAGAAAGAAGCGGAAAGAAGAAGAGCTGGCAAGAGAAGATGGGGAGATAGAGGGACCGGAGAAGGAGGAGCGGGAAAGAAAGGAGCGAGAGGCTGCAGAGGAGCTGGCTGACCTGCGCAGGATGAGGAAAGAGGTGAGGGAGGAGAAGGAGGCGCAGAAGCGAGAGAAAGAGGTAAGAGTCGAGCGGGAAAGAAAGAAACGGGAAGAAGAGGAGCTGGCGAGAGAGCGAAACAAAAAAGAAAAGGCCCGCGAGGAGCGGGCGATAAAGGAGGGAGAAAAAAAGAAGCGGGGGGGAGAGAAACTGGCGGCAGAAACGCGAGATAGAGAGGAGCGGGAGAGGCGGCAGCGCGATCGAAATGCGGTACATGTTATGTTATTTCAACTTAATTTTTGAGACCAAAATTGAAAAGGCCAAGACAATATGACAACTCAAAGAATCCCATATTATACAAACAGACATCCATGCTTGTAGTCGTTCTTGTGTTGCCAGTTAATTTGCTTGTGGCAAGAGTAGAGCACGCTCTACACCATTATATTAATATGCAACGCTTAATATTTTTTACGGATCAAATGAACTCGACCTGTCTCTGACTCTCAGCACTTTTACATTTCTTGTTTCTAAATTTTTTGTTTCGTGTCAGTGGTTACGAATACCGTATTTTCATCACATATTTGTATAATTATGAATCTTCTTGGCGGTGCAGTTTGCTGGCAATACTACGAGATAGGAATAATCAAAATAATACATTTCTGGTTCCAAGTATTCTAAAACCAGAATTTCAACATCCTCAGCCATTTTTGATTCGATTAAAAGATATAACTTTCAGAGTCAATATATTATTGAAGTTCTAATGGAAAACCTATTTATTCTCTGCAGTCGCTAGTCACATTGTTGATCATTAGTAATTACAGTTTCATCCAGTACAACTGGTATATTTGTTTCACAACACAAAGCTCTCAAGGTCCGTCATAATTTGAGCAGTGTACGTGGTTATTGCAATTATTTACTAAATGTTCCGATTTAAAATTGTTAAGGTAGTGTGAGCCCAAGCATTGAGTGTGTATGCGTGAGTCCTCGCATTTTGATATGCCGCGCTCTCCGTCGCCTGTCAACCGACAACCGATCGGAAGCGTTCGGACATAGTCGCGAGCTAGTCGTAAGTCAGTCTTAGTCTCCTTCGTCTAGCGAACGGTTCATGAATGTAAACACTAACGTCTATTCTTAATAAAGTAAAAAGTATTCGAGCTAAATCTTATTTCTCATTTCTTCCTCTCCCTAAATCCACAATCTCAACTACAGATTACAATAACAGGTTATGGGCCCAGTTTACCTATCCTGCACAAAATTGTGGACAGTGAGAGATCGCGAAAGTAACGGTCGCGAAAAGACACGAGGCACGCGGTAGCCATTGTGAACAAGTGTGAAAGTGAGAAAAGAAAGTCGAGACCGATTGTTTCAAATCCGAAATGACCGACGACATCTCAGCTCGGAACGTGAAGAAATTCGATGGAACTAACTTTCAAGGATGGAAGTTTCAGATAAATGTATTATTTATCACCCATGGAATCAAAGACGTAGTCGACGGCACAAGGGTGTTGCCGGCTAACCGAGACTCGCAAGAAGGAAAAACGTGGGTGCGAGATAACGCCAAGGCAATGTTTAACATATCATCAGCTATAGAATATTCGAAATTGGAACCATTGTTGATATGCACGACTGCTAAAGATATGTGGACCAAACTGACGGTGATTCACGAGCAGAAATCTGCAGCAAACAAGTTGATGCTAACGCAAAAATTCCACGAGTATAGGATGGCACCGGGAGACTCAGTTGTGCAGCACATGGCCAAGGTGCAAAACATGGCCGCACAGTTAACAGATCTAGGAGAAGCAGTTACAGATGTAACGATAATGGCCAAGGTCTTGGCAAGTCTTTCCTCAAAATACAGCACTTTACAGACAGCATGGGACAGTGTAGATCCAGAACGACAGACGCTAGAAAACCTTCAGGAACGGTTAATCCGAGAAGAAGCTCGCCTTAGCGAAGATAACGCCGAGGGGACGAGTGCACTAGCTGTGTCGAAAATTGGGAACACGAAACCTGGTCAGAAAAACAAAGTGAAGAAAAAGATGCCAAAGAGAAGAGACGACATAGAATGTTTCAAGTGTCACGAAAGAGGACATTTCGCAAGTCAGTGTACAAACAGAAAATACGGACCCAGTGTAAACAAAAGTGAACAGTCAAGCAATTGCGCATTCGTAGTGATCGATAAAGAAGAACACAGTGCGAAGCGGGCATCGGGTGAGTGGGTATTACCGACAGACACCCAAGTCAGAGAACTATTGGAAACAGATCAAAGCGAGATCTGGATAACCGACAGTGGGGCGTCGAGACACCTCACCTACCGACGTGAGTGGCTCACTGAGTACCGTGCGAACACTAGAGGCGACACAGTAGCTCTCGGTGATAACAAAGAGTGCGACATCGCGGGTGAAGGAACAGTGTTAGTGAAGAAATTGGTGGACGGTGAGTGGAAAGACTCTCGAATCGAATGTTTTTCAGAACAATCAACCCCAGCAAAGTCGAGGAAGCCAACGCAACAACAGCTAACCTGCGAGTCTGGCACGAACGACTGGGACATGTAGGAAAACGAGCGATACAAGAAATGGTTAAGAAGGGACTGGTAACGGGAGTATTCTTAAAAGACGTAGAAGATTTCTTCTGCGAGGCATGCCAGCTCGGAAAAGCCCACAGATTGCCATTCAAACAAAAGTCTGGTATAGTATCAATAATGCCAGGTGAGCTTATACACACAGACGTATGTGGTCCTTTCTCTGTCGAATCGCTAGGTGGAGCGAATTATTTCCTAACTTTCAAAGACGACGCCACCGGCTATCGGTTCGTTTACTTCTTAAAACACAAAGCTGATGTGTTTGATAATTTCAAGGTGTTCGAGAAGAGAGCACGCAACAAATTCGGGCAGTCGATAAAAGTCTTGAGATCAGACAACGGCCTGGAATTCTGCAACCGGAAAATGAACGAGTATTTGGCAGCACATGGTATCAAGAAGGAGAATACAGCACCGTACACTCCAGAACAGAATGGCAAGGCGGAACGTGACAACCGAACAATCGTCGAAAGCGCCCGCACGATGCTCCAAGCGAAACAACTTCCGCTGAATCTGTGGGCCGAAGCGGTAAATACTGCGGTCTATGTTCTAAATCGTTCGGTACAACCAGGTGGCGAGGCCACTCCCTATGAAAAATGGACAGGCAAGAAACCAAGTGTAAGTCACCTGCGCATCTTCGGATCAACAGCTGTTGCACACATACCAAAACAATTCACGAAGAAGCTAGACGCACGAGCGAAGAAAATGATCCTCGTCGGCTATCAGGGAGACTCAGAAAACTACCGAGTCTACGATCCTGACTCCAGGCAAGTGAAGGTAGTGCGAAACGTCACATTCCACGAAGTAACAGGAAATGTCACGAGTAAAGCAGGAGAAGAGCATGATGAGAACATCATTTTGCCAGGATCCATAACGGGGGACGAAAACAATGAACAGCAGCAAGAAGAAAATCGAAACGCTGAGAATCAACAGCAAGTTGGAGTCGAGCAAGGAGAAAGGCAAGCAGCTGTTCGGCCAGTACCAATTGTACCACCAGCAGAACAACGAAATCTAAGAGATCGAGGATCGATCAGAGCACCAGTAAGATACGAAGTAGATGTGGCGGAGTACGTTGCTCCGAACACATATACCGAAGCACTAAATAGCGAGCATGCCACGCAGTGGGCGGACGCTATAAGAAAAGAACTTCTAGCCAGCGCCGGATTAAGACTCCGCGGGGCCCAGGGCTGAATCAAGAGCAGGGGCCCTTTCAAGGGCAGAGATCACGCCGATTTCTTAGAAGAGATAGGAACAAAATAGAACTCTTCAGTCACAACGTTGCAAAACATTTATTCTGGCAAAGAAAATATTTTATTATAATACATACGGTTAATACTTTATACTCATTATGATTGAGTATTATTATAAGCTAGAAGACTTAAAATTTTTGACGAGAAAAATTTATCCGGTGTCTCGGGAATCGAACCCGAGCCTACTGGCTGCCAATCCGGGGGCTTACACCCACTAGACCACCTGGCCACCTTCAAATTTCACTCGTCAATTTTCAAGTCTAGTTCGTGTGCTCGGTTTTGTACGTTATGAATTTCGTCGAATGAGCACATATTGACTTTGAATGAGTGAGTGAGCACACGGGCTCACTAACACTTGTAAGGTAAGACTTACGTCTTTTCACCTATAATTTTATTAGTTATATTTAATTAAATATAACCAATGCCACAGAACGTGGTGTAATTCGTCGAAGAATGATTTTAAGCTAGAAGACTTAAAATTTTTGACGAGAAAAATTTATCCGGTGTCTCGGGAATCGAACCCGAGCCTACTGGCTGCCAATCCGGGGGCTTACACCCACTAGACCACCTGGCCACCTTCAAATTTCACTCGTCAATTTTCAAGTCTAGTTCGTGTGCTCGGTTTTGTACGTTATGAATTTCGTCGAATGAGCACATATTGACTTTGAATGAGTGAGTGAGCACACGGGCTCACTAACACTTGTAAGGTAAGACTTACGTCTTTTCACCTATAATTTTATTAGTTATATTTAATTAAATATAACCAATGCCACAGAACGTGGTGTAATTCGTCGAAGAATGATTTTAAGCTAGAAGACTTAAAATTTTTGACGAGAAAAATTTATCCGGTGTCTCGGGAATCGAACCCGAGCCTACTGGCTGCCAATCCGGGGGCTTACACCCACTAGACCACCTGGCCACCTTCAAATTTCACTCGTCAATTTTCAAGTCTAGTTCGTGTGCTCGGTTTTGTACGTTATGAATTTCGTCGAATGAGCACATATTGACTTTGAATGAGTGAGTGAGCACACGGGCTCACTAACACTTGTAAGGTAAGACTTACGTCTTTTCACCTATAATTTTATTAGTTATATTTAATTAAATATAACCAATGCCACAGAACGTGGTGTAATTCGTCGAAGAATGATTTTAAGCTAGAAGACTTAAAATTTTTGACGAGAAAAATTTATCCGGTGTCTCGGGAATCGAACCCGAGCCTACTGGCTGCCAATCCGGGGGCTTACACCCACTAGACCACCTGGCCACCTTCAAATTTCACTCGTCAATTTTCAAGTCTAGTTCGTGTGCTCGGTTTTGTACGTTATGAATTTCGTCGAATGAGCACATATTGACTTTGAATGAGTGAGTGAGCACACGGGCTCACTAACACTTGTAAGGTAAGACTTACGTCTTTTCACCTATAATTTTATTAGTTATATTTAATTAAATATAACCAATGCCACAGAACGTGGTGTAATTCGTCGAAGAATGATTTTAAGCTAGAAGACTTAAAATTTTTGACGAGAAAAATTTATCCGGTGTCTCGGGAATCGAACCCGAGCCTACTGGCTGCCAATCCGGGGGCTTACACCCACTAGACCACCTGGCCACCTTCAAATTTCACTCGTCAATTTTCAAGTCTAGTTCGTGTGCTCGGTTTTGTACGTTATGAATTTCGTCGAATGAGCACATATTGACTTTGAATGAGTGAGTGAGCACACGGGCTCACTAACACTTGTAAGGTAAGACTTACGTCTTTTCACCTATAATTTTATTAGTTATATTTAATTAAATATAACCAATGCCACAGAACGTGGTGTAATTCGTCGAAGAATGATTTTAAGCTAGAAGACTTAAAATTTTTGACGAGAAAAATTTATCCGGTGTCTCGGGAATCGAACCCGAGCCTACTGGCTGCCAATCCGGGGGCTTACACCCACTAGACCACCTGGCCACCTTCAAATTTCACTCGTCAATTTTCAAGTCTAGTTCGTGTGCTCGGTTTTGTACGTTATGAATTTCGTCGAATGAGCACATATTGACTTTGAATGAGTGAGTGAGCACACGGGCTCACTAACACTTGTAAGGTAAGACTTACGTCTTTTCACCTATAATTTTATTAGTTATATTTAATTAAATATAACCAATGCCACAGAACGTGGTGTAATTCGTCGAAGAATGATTTTAAGCTAGAAGACTTAAAATTTTTGACGAGAAAAATTTATCCGGTGTCTCGGGAATCGAACCCGAGCCTACTGGCTGCCAATCCGGGGGCTTACACCCACTAGACCACCTGGCCACCTTCAAATTTCACTCGTCAATTTTCAAGTCTAGTTCGTGTGCTCGGTTTTGTACGTTATGAATTTCGTCGAATGAGCACATATTGACTTTGAATGAGTGAGTGAGCACACGGGCTCACTAACACTTGTAAGGTAAGACTTACGTCTTATCACCTATAATTTTATTAGTTATATTTAATTAAATATAACCAATGCCACAGAACGTGGTGTAATTCGTCGAAGAATGATTTTAAGCTAGAAGACTTAAAATTTTTGACGAGAAAAATTTATCCGGTGTCTCGGGAATCGAACCCGAGCCTACTGGCTGCCAATCCGGGGGCTTACACCCACTAGACCACCTGGCCACCTTCAAATTTCACTCGTCAATTTTCAAGTCTAGTTCGTGTGCTCGGTTTTGTACGTTATGAATTTCGTCGAATGAGCACATATTGACTTTGAATGAGTGAGTGAGCACACGGGCTCACTAACACTTGTAAGGTAAGACTTACGTCTTTTCACCTATAATTTTATTAGTTATATTTAATTAAATATAACCAATGCCACAGAACGTGGTGTAATTCGTCGAAGAATGATTTTAAGCTAGAAGACTTAAAATTTTTGACGAGAAAAATTTATCCGGTGTCTCGGGAATCGAACCCGAGCCTACTGGCTGCCAATCCGGGGGCTTACACCCACTAGACCACCTGGCCACCTTCAAATTTCACTCGTCAATTTTCAAGTCTAGTTCGTGTGCTCGGTTTTGTACGTTATGAATTTCGTCGAATGAGCACATATTGACTTTGAATGAGTGAGTGAGCACACGGGCTCACTAACACTTGTAAGGTAAGACTTACGTCTTTTCACCTATAATTTTATTAGTTATATTTAATTAAATATAACCAATGCCACAGAACGTGGTGTAATTCGTCGAAGAATGATTTTAAGCTAGAAGACTTAAAATTTTTGACGAGAAAAATTTATCCGGTGTCTCGGGAATCGAACCCGAGCCTACTGGCTGCCAATCCGGGGGCTTACACCCACTAGACCACCTGGCCACCTTCAAATTTCACTCGTCAATTTTCAAGTCTAGTTCGTGTGCTCGGTTTTGTACGTTATGAATTTCGTCGAATGAGCACATATTGACTTTGAATGAGTGAGTGAGCACACGGGCTCACTAACACTTGTAAGGTAAGACTTACGTCTTTTCACCTATAATTTTATTAGTTATATTTAATTAAATATAACCAATGCCACAGAACGTGGTGTAATTCGTCGAAGAATGATTTTAAGCTAGAAGACTTAAAATTTTTGACGAGAAAAATTTATCCGGTGTCTCGGGAATCGAACCCGAGCCTACTGGCTGCCAATCCGGGGGCTTACACCCACTAGACCACCTGGCCACCTTCAAATTTCACTCGTCAATTTTCAAGTCTAGTTCGTGTGCTCGGTTTTGTACGTTATGAATTTCGTCGAATGAGCACATATTGACTTTGAATGAGTGAGTGAGCACACGGGCTCACTAACACTTGTAAGGTAAGACTTACGTCTTTTCACCTATAATTTTATTAGTTATATTTAATTAAATATAACCAATGCCACAGAACGTGGTGTAATTCGTCGAAGAATGATTTTAAGCTAGAAGACTTAAAATTTTTGACGAGAAAAATTTATCCGGTGTCTCGGGAATCGAACCCGAGCCTACTGGCTGCCAATCCGGGGGCTTACACCCACTAGACCACCTGGCCACCTTCAAATTTCACTCGTCAATTTTCAAGTCTAGTTCGTGTGCTCGGTTTTGTACGTTATGAATTTCGTCGAATGAGCACATATTGACTTTGAATGAGTGAGTGAGCACACGGGCTCACTAACACTTGTAAGGTAAGACTTACGTCTTATCACCTATAATTTTATTAGTTATATTTAATTAAATATAACCAATGCCACAGAACGTGGTGTAATTCGTCGAAGAATGATTTTAAGCTAGAAGACTTAAAATTTTTGACGAGAAAAATTTATCCGGTGTCTCGGGAATCGAACCCGAGCCTACTGGCTGCCAATCCGGGGGCTTACACCCACTAGACCACCTGGCCACCTTCAAATTTCACTCGTCAATTTTCAAGTCTAGTTCGTGTGCTCGGTTTTGTACGTTATGAATTTCGTCGAATGAGCACATATTGACTTTGAATGAGTGAGTGAGCACACGGGCTCACTAACACTTGTAAGGTAAGACTTACGTCTTTTCACCTATAATTTTATTAGTTATATTTAATTAAATATAACCAATGCCACAGAACGTGGTGTAATTCGTCGAAGAATGATTTTAAGCTAGAAGACTTAAAATTTTTGACGAGAAAAATTTATCCGGTGTCTCGGGAATCGAACCCGAGCCTACTGGCTGCCAATCCGGGGGCTTACACCCACTAGACCACCTGGCCACCTTCAAATTTCACTCGTCAATTTTCAAGTCTAGTTCGTGTGCTCGGTTTTGTACGTTATGAATTTCGTCGAATGAGCACATATTGACTTTGAATGAGTGAGTGAGCACACGGGCTCACTAACACTTGTAAGGTAAGACTTACGTCTTTTCACCTATAATTTTATTAGTTATATTTAATTAAATATAACCAATGCCACAGAACGTGGTGTAATTCGTCGAAGAATGATTTTAAGCTAGAAGACTTAAAATTTTTGACGAGAAAAATTTATCCGGTGTCTCGGGAATCGAACCCGAGCCTACTGGCTGCCAATCCGGGGGCTTACACCCACTAGACCACCTGGCCACCTTCAAATTTCACTCGTCAATTTTCAAGTCTAGTTCGTGTGCTCGGTTTTGTACGTTATGAATTTCGTCGAATGAGCACATATTGACTTTGAATGAGTGAGTGAGCACACGGGCTCACTAACACTTGTAAGGTAAGACTTACGTCTTTTCACCTATAATTTTATTAGTTATATTTAATTAAATATAACCAATGCCACAGAACGTGGTGTAATTCGTCGAAGAATGATTTTAAGCTAGAAGACTTAAAATTTTTGACGAGAAAAATTTATCCGGTGTCTCGGGAATCGAACCCGAGCCTACTGGCTGCCAATCCGGGGGCTTACACCCACTAGACCACCTGGCCACCTTCAAATTTCACTCGTCAATTTTCAAGTCTAGTTCGTGTGCTCGGTTTTGTACGTTATGAATTTCGTCGAATGAGCACATATTGACTTTGAATGAGTGAGTGAGCACACGGGCTCACTAACACTTGTAAGGTAAGACTTACGTCTTTTCACCTATAATTTTATTAGTTATATTTAATTAAATATAACCAATGCCACAGAACGTGGTGTAATTCGTCGAAGAATGATTTTAAGCTAGAAGACTTAAAATTTTTGACGAGAAAAATTTATCCGGTGTCTCGGGAATCGAACCCGAGCCTACTGGCTGCCAATCCGGGGGCTTACACCCACTAGACCACCTGGCCACCTTCAAATTTCACTCGTCAATTTTCAAGTCTAGTTCGTGTGCTCGGTTTTGTACGTTATGAATTTCGTCGAATGAGCACATATTGACTTTGAATGAGTGAGTGAGCACACGGGCTCACTAACACTTGTAAGGTAAGACTTACGTCTTTTCACCTATAATTTTATTAGTTATATTTAATTAAATATAACCAATGCCACAGAACGTGGTGTAATTCGTCGAAGAATGATTTTAAGCTAGAAGACTTAAAATTTTTGACGAGAAAAATTTATCCGGTGTCTCGGGAATCGAACCCGAGCCTACTGGCTGCCAATCCGGGGGCTTACACCCACTAGACCACCTGGCCACCTTCAAATTTCACTCGTCAATTTTCAAGTCTAGTTCGTGTGCTCGGTTTTGTACGTTATGAATTTCGTCGAATGAGCACATATTGACTTTGAATGAGTGAGTGAGCACACGGGCTCACTAACACTTGTAAGGTAAGACTTACGTCTTTTCACCTATAATTTTATTAGTTATATTTAATTAAATATAACCAATGCCACAGAACGTGGTGTAATTCGTCGAAGAATGATTTTAAGCTAGAAGACTTAAAATTTTTGACGAGAAAAATTTATCCGGTGTCTCGGGAATCGAACCCGAGCCTACTGGCTGCCAATCCGGGGGCTTACACCCACTAGACCACCTGGCCACCTTCAAATTTCACTCGTCAATTTTCAAGTCTAGTTCGTGTGCTCGGTTTTGTACGTTATGAATTTCGTCGAATGAGCACATATTGACTTTGAATGAGTGAGTGAGCACACGGGCTCACTAACACTTGTAAGGTAAGACTTACGTCTTTTCACCTATAATTTTATTAGTTATATTTAATTAAATATAACCAATGCCACAGAACGTGGTGTAATTCGTCGAAGAATGATTTTAAGCTAGAAGACTTAAAATTTTTGACGAGAAAAATTTATCCGGTGTCTCGGGAATCGAACCCGAGCCTACTGGCTGCCAATCCGGGGGCTTACACCCACTAGACCACCTGGCCACCTTCAAATTTCACTCGTCAATTTTCAAGTCTAGTTCGTGTGCTCGGTTTTGTACGTTATGAATTTCGTCGAATGAGCACATATTGACTTTGAATGAGTGAGTGAGCACACGGGCTCACTAACACTTGTAAGGTAAGACTTACGTCTTTTCACCTATAATTTTATTAGTTATATTTAATTAAATATAACCAATGCCACAGAACGTGGTGTAATTCGTCGAAGAATGATTTTAAGCTAGAAGACTTAAAATTTTTGACGAGAAAAATTTATCCGGTGTCTCGGGAATCGAACCCGAGCCTACTGGCTGCCAATCCGGGGGCTTACACCCACTAGACCACCTGGCCACCTTCAAATTTCACTCGTCAATTTTCAAGTCTAGTTCGTGTGCTCGGTTTTGTACGTTATGAATTTCGTCGAATGAGCACATATTGACTTTGAATGAGTGAGTGAGCACACGGGCTCACTAACACTTGTAAGGTAAGACTTACGTCTTATCACCTATAATTTTATTAGTTATATTTAATTAAATATAACCAATGCCACAGAACGTGGTGTAATTCGTCGAAGAATGATTTTAAGCTAGAAGACTTAAAATTTTTGACGAGAAAAATTTATCCGGTGTCTCGGGAATCGAACCCGAGCCTACTGGCTGCCAATCCGGGGGCTTACACCCACTAGACCACCTGGCCACCTTCAAATTTCACTCGTCAATTTTCAAGTCTAGTTCGTGTGCTCGGTTTTGTACGTTATGAATTTCGTCGAATGAGCACATATTGACTTTGAATGAGTGAGTGAGCACACGGGCTCACTAACACTTGTAAGGTAAGACTTACGTCTTTTCACCTATAATTTTATTAGTTATATTTAATTAAATATAACCAATGCCACAGAACGTGGTGTAATTCGTCGAATTCGACGACGAATTACACCACGTTCTGTGGCATTGGTTATATTTAATTAAATATAACTAATAAAATTATAGGTGAAAAGACGTAAGTCTTACCTTACAAGTGTTAGTGAGCCCGTGTGCTCACTCACTCATTCAAAGTCAATATGTGCTCATTCGACGAAATTCATAACGTACAAAACCGAGCACACGAACTAGACTTGAAAATTGACGAGTGAAATTTGAAGGTGGCCAGGTGGTCTAGTGGGTGTAAGCCCCCGGATTGGCAGCCAGTAGGCTCGGGTTCGATTCCCGAGACACCGGATAAATTTTTCTCGTCAAAAATTTTAAGTCTTCTAGCTTAAAATCATTCTTCGACGAATTACACCACGTTCTGTGGCATTGGTTATATTTAATTAAATATAACTAATAAAATTATAGGTGAAAAGACGTAAGTCTTACCTTACAAGTGTTAGTGAGCCCGTGTGCTCACTCACTCATTCAAAGTCAATATGTGCTCATTCGACGAAATTCATAACGTACAAAACCGAGCACACGAACTAGACTTGAAAATTGACGAGTGAAATTTGAAGGTGGCCAGGTGGTCTAGTGGGTGTAAGCCCCCGGATTGGCAGCCAGTAGGCTCGGGTTCGATTCCCGAGACACCGGATAAATTTTTCTCGTCAAAAATTTTAAGTCTTCTAGCTTAAAATCATTCTTCGACGAATTACACCACGTTCTGTGGCATTGGTTATATTTAATTAAATATAACTAATAAAATTATAGGTGAAAAGACGTAAGTCTTACCTTACAAGTGTTAGTGAGCCCGTGTGCTCACTCACTCATTCAAAGTCAATATGTGCTCATTCGACGAAATTCATAACGTACAAAACCGAGCACACGAACTAGACTTGAAAATTGACGAGTGAAATTTGAAGGTGGCCAGGTGGTCTAGTGGGTGTAAGCCCCCGGATTGGCAGCCAGTAGGCTCGGGTTCGATTCCCGAGACACCGGATAAATTTTTCTCGTCAAAAATTTTAAGTCTTCTAGCTTAAAATCATTCTTCGACGAATTACACCACGTTCTGTGGCATTGGTTATATTTAATTAAATATAACTAATAAAATTATAGGTGAAAAGACGTAAGTCTTACCTTACAAGTGTTAGTGAGCCCGTGTGCTCACTCACTCATTCAAAGTCAATATGTGCTCATTCGACGAAATTCATAACGTACAAAACCGAGCACACGAACTAGACTTGAAAATTGACGAGTGAAATTTGAAGGTGGCCAGGTGGTCTAGTGGGTGTAAGCCCCCGGATTGGCAGCCAGTAGGCTCGGGTTCGATTCCCGAGACACCGGATAAATTTTTCTCGTCAAAAATTTTAAGTCTTCTAGCTTAAAATCATTCTTCGACGAATTACACCACGTTCTGTGGCATTGGTTATATTTAATTAAATATAACTAATAAAATTATAGGTGAAAAGACGTAAGTCTTACCTTACAAGTGTTAGTGAGCCCGTGTGCTCACTCACTCATTCAAAGTCAATATGTGCTCATTCGACGAAATTCATAACGTACAAAACCGAGCACACGAACTAGACTTGAAAATTGACGAGTGAAATTTGAAGGTGGCCAGGTGGTCTAGTGGGTGTAAGCCCCCGGATTGGCAGCCAGTAGGCTCGGGTTCGATTCCCGAGACACCGGATAAATTTTTCTCGTCAAAAATTTTAAGTCTTCTAGCTTAAAATCATTCTTCGACGAATTACACCACGTTCTGTGGCATTGGTTATATTTAATTAAATATAACTAATAAAATTATAGGTGAAAAGACGTAAGTCTTACCTTACAAGTGTTAGTGAGCCCGTGTGCTCACTCACTCATTCAAAGTCAATATGTGCTCATTCGACGAAATTCATAAAGTATTATTATACTTAAAAATACTTCTTCCTCGATTTGACTTCAGCGAAATCCTTAATTAAATCATCGAAATCGAGCGATCTGAGTAACTCTGTTTCGATGTTTAATCTTGATAAAGAAGAAAGTCTGTCATCTAACATTGTGGATCGATACATGTTCTTAATTCTTTTTAATACGGAAAATGATCTTTCAGTCTCGCAGTTCGCTATTGGTATAGTAAGAAGTAGCCTATATGCAATATATGTATTAGGGAAAACTTGAATCATTTCTAAATCTACTATCCAATTCAAAACTTTCAAAGGACTCAACGTTTCATTAATTTCTCTATCGATTTCTTTCGAACGGTTTGAGAAGAAATTTCGAGGTTGCAATTTTAATAGTGTAATAAACTGTTTCAATTCAAAAAATAAATTAGCGTTTAAATCATCTGAATAGACTTGAACAAGTTCACTTACTCTAATTTCCAAATCATTTTCCTCGATTGATAGCAAGTGCAGTAGGAAGCCGAATAGCCGACTGATGCGGTCATAAGCTTCACTCCGTTTTTTCAACTCAGTGACTAGTTTGTCTATTATCACATGAAACGTTTCAATCCGGAATTTGTCAGCCCCGGATGAAGTACCAGCCTGTACTTCATTATTCGCAAGCTTTTTTACAATTTTTCGTTTTCTCGAATCAGAATATTCTTGACTTACTAAAGTACTCAGGTGTTTGGCTTTATTTTCGAAATAGGAAAATTTTTCTCGCAAATCCTTAACAAAATCTACTAATGAGAATAGCATTTGACTCGCAGAAATTAAATCTACATCAACTTTTTGCAGATATTGACTAGTAACGTCAAAACGATTCAATATACAGTCCCAGAAAACAGCCATAAAAGCATTTTCAAGTTTGATGATATGACTCATTAAGACTGCAGCTTCTTGACGCGCTTCATATTTCTGATCGTCATCGTTAGCTAACGTTTCTAAAGCCTTATAAATACCGTCGAAATTCTTGACTAGAGTTTTAGAAGCATCTGCCCGACGGGACCATCTTGTCTTTGATAAGTTTTTCAAATTGGAATTTTCATGCTCTAGGACACTCCATCGATAGGTCGAACCACTAAAAAATACGTATAACCGTTGCAAAATTCCAAAAAAATTGATTGCATCAATACACTCGTCGACACTACACTCTCCGACCAAATTTAATGAATGGCCAGTGCAAGGTACGTAAAATGCTAATTCGTTCATTTCTCTTATACAAGCTTGAAGTCCAGAATATTTACCAGACATATTGGACGCATTATCGTATGTCTGTGCTCGACAATTTTTGATGTTGATATCATGTTTCGTTAGCAACTCCAATACATTATTGCACATAGACCTACCCTTGTGACTCTTAATTTGTAAAAAGCAAAGAAAGCGTTCATAAACGTGATTATTGAGAGAATACCGAACAACTACAGATAGTTGGTCGACGTGAGAGATATCCGGAGTTGAATCTAGAACAAGCCCCCAATATTTCGCTCTGTTTATTTCATCTATAATATGAAGCATAACTTTTTTAGCCATTGCTTCTATGAATTCTTCGAATATGGTTTTCGACAAATACGACACATTTCCACGACCTTTATTTCCATACACTTTGATATGTTCGTTCAAGAACGGGTCGAATTCAGCAATCAATTCAATAATACCTAGATAATTACCATTATTAGGTGATCCTATTACTTCATTCTTTCCCCGAAATGGAAGTCCTCTTTCGGCTAGGAACCGGACAACTGACACAACTCTTTTCAAAACCTTAAACCAATATTGCACCTCATTTTCATATGCCTTGCTTATACTTCTGTCTACGTGAGAATTTTTTGAGGAATAGTCAATGTGTTCGATCATACATTTAGTATGCTCCTTACTGTTTTCGTGAGAGCATATAACTTCATCACCTTTTTTCCAATTCGAGAATCCTTCTATTACAAAAGGCTTATTCTGATCTACTGAAAATAATTTGCAAACATAGCAAAAAATTGATCCTGTTGATTCAGAAAACATGAGCCATTTTCTCTCGCATTTTTCACCATTTTGTAAATTCTTTTGAAAATAATTAGGTGAAAAATATCTGTTTTGCGTAACATACTGTCTTTTTGATGTTTCGAAAGTAGAATTCTTATTTTGGAAATAAGAATAACCTTTTTTTAAATATTTATTACGTTCATGACTGTTTTCACTTAATTTTAGAGGCCATAGTGCAGGATCTCTCTGGACATCTACAACAAGTTTCAACTCAATTTATAAAGATTCAGTGAGAAAAATGATAATATCAACTTTTGAATTAATTTAGAATCATATTCACAATTACAATGCTATTATTATATATTTAATCAACAATGATCCGCATTTACCTGTATCACTATCAGTCCTTAATATTGGACTCATAAACTTATCGTCGTTAGCAAGTGAATTGTTGTCGACTAAATAGTTCGAATTTCCCTCGGTTTCATCTGAACTTGCAGACGTAATTTCAACCGTACTTTGTACGTTTATATCTGAAGGATAATGAGCGGAATTCTCAGGTGATATTTCTATAGGGGTAAAATAATATCGAAATTTCTGTTTGAATAGAACAAAAACCAAAGAAACAATAAATAGAGCCATAATTAAAATTGCAACTGAAGCTTTAAGTATGTTCGAAGTCTAACGAAATTACGATTGAGTTCGATTGTATTTGCACATTTTACAACATTCATAATCGATTAGTATACCTGGCTGATTCTGCTCGATAGACGGTGATGAAAAATATTTAGTCACACTTGGAAGCTTCTTGATCGCTTCTTCTTTCTCTTTTTTCGTTTTTCGTTTTTCATGTCCACTGGGATACTTTCGAGTTGACATGATAAAACCATAAAACTTCACGAATAAATTACAGTATAATAAACTCTTACTTTTAGGAGAACGCTGATGCACAAATGTGATAAGCACAAACAAACAACTTTGTAGGGCTTGGAATAGTGGCTGCTTCCGAATAGCAACTTCACACGCAAGGAGTGTTGGGAAACTCGCGCGATTCCTCCTGCTTTCTTTGCGAATTCAAACATGCGTCGACCGGCTCCCGCTGTTTGCGACACTTTGTTGTTCTCTCTATAACGTTATAGAGAGAACAACAAAGTGTCCGTACATGAATATTTTTTCGGTACACACGTACTACTTGCAATTTATTTTATTTTTACTTTTAGAATATTTTTCTTCGAAAAAATTAATAGTACCATTTTATGAAACTGAATGAAAAATTTTAGCACTGTCAGAATAAATTTTGAATTAAATGATGTCAAAGTTAATATCGGAACAGAATAAATCTGTTTCGTCTATTCACTAAAAGATTAATTTTTTTGTACAAAGTTGTTTTTAACAGATTCGGTTGTTTAAACAGTTCATCTGAGTGATACGAAAGTGTGCGCATGAATCTATATCTGACCCTGCCATTTGATTACTCATTCGGTTACTCTCTCTTTCGGTTTTGTTCATCAAGCGTCATCCTTAAAATTAAAAAAAAAAAACATTTTTCAATGCTTATGGATCAGAAAAAAAAAAACAATCCATTAGAATTGAAATGAGCTCAATCGCTATACAAATACCTGATCTCATTACGAATACAGATAAGGATTTAC
The DNA here is from genome assembly GCA_963992785.1 of Tenthredo livida. Classification (NCBI taxonomy): domain Eukaryota; kingdom Metazoa; phylum Arthropoda; class Insecta; order Hymenoptera; family Tenthredinidae; genus Tenthredo; species Tenthredo livida. The sequence goes on from OZ023064.1 coordinate 20,789,395, forward strand.
TATTAGCACCAGGCGCGTAACCAGGGGGGGGCTCAGGGGGCCTGGGCCCCCCCCAGCCGAAAGAAATTCTAATAAAGTTAGGTATTTAAACACATTGTCCGGTATTTTTTCATCTCTCTAAACACCCCGCTCGGATCTCAGCCCCCCCCAAAGATGTCTTCTAGTTACGCGCCTGAATAGCACGCGTGTGCAAAGCCTACGTGTATGGGCCGCATTCTGGAATATTGCGAGTACCATTTTCCCTGAATTGATTCTTTTTTGCGGGAATGAACTATACATACTTCAAAACAGATTTCAATCATGAGTGATGACATGATTTTTGGAGAACAAATCGTAACGGAAATTAAAAAGATTCAAAAAACACCCTCTTCAAAAATATTTTTTCTACGATCTCATAAAAATTATCGTAACATATTGCAGAGTATTTTTTTTTTTTTTTTTTGAGAACAAGAGTGTTGGGGGCCCCTGGAGCCTTGGGGCCCGGGGCTATAGCCCCTGCTAGCCCCCCCCTTAATCCGGCGCTGCATGCCAGCTGATCCACATGCAATTCTGCATCCGGCAGAAGAAGATAGCATGATAGTAGATAACGTACCGTACCGTGAGGCTGTTGGATCATTAGTATTCCTAGCAACAGTATCACGACCGGACATTGCATTCGCAGTAAATCTAGTCAGTAAGTTTATCAATAATCACACACGTGAGCACTGGTGTGCAGTGAAACGAATTTTCGCTTATCTTAACGGAACAGTTGATTTTGGAATAGAATATCTCGGCGGCGGTAGCAATTCAGAATTAATTGGATATTCCGATGCGGACTACGCCAGCGATGTCGAGACACGGAGATCTACAACCGGGTACCTCTTTTGCTTATCAAATGGTCCCGTTACTTGGTCCTCCCAGAGGCAGAAGATAGTTACATTAAGCACGACGGAGTCAGAATACGTAGCAGCAGCTACAGCGGCAAAAGAAGCCATCTGGCTTCGCAAATTATTGTCAGATATCGGATGTCCATGTGTAGAAGGAACAAAATTACTAGTAGACAATCAAAGTGCCATAAAACTAGTCAAAAACCCAGAATATCATAAACGTGCCAAACATATAGACATCCGCTATCATTATATAAGAGAAAAGGCTGAAGCGAAAGAAATCAGAGTAGAATATATTCCTACTGAAACTCAAAAGGCCGACATTTTCACGAAGGCACTGCCAAGAGATCGTTTTAGGAAACTCTGCGATATAATAAACGTAGGATCAGTTTAAAAACAAAACGCTCAAACGGCGGTAGTGTTAAGGTAGTGTGAGCCCAAGTATTGAGTGTGTATGCGTGAGTCCTCGCATTTTGATATGCCGCGCTCTCCGTCGCCTGTCAACCGACAACCGATCGGAAGCGTTCGGACATAGTCGCGAGCTAGTCGTAAGTCAGTCTTAGTCTCCTTCGTCTAGCGAACGGTTCATGAATGTAAACACTAACGTCTATTCTTAATAAAGTAAAAAGTATTCGAGCTAAATCTTATTTCTCATTTCTTCCTCTCCCTAAATCCACAATCTCAACTACAGATTACAATAACAAAAATATTTCATGATAATTTTTCACCCACTCACAGTCAAGCGATAGAAGCAGATCCACCCCGAGGCAGCAACGGCGGCAGGAGCGGGATCAGCTGTGAGTATGCGACTAACTGTGCGACAAATTTTCTTCTCGCGTACACGGCAGTGCACCAATCCGACAGAATTTTATAGGAGCACATTTATCGACTAAAATGCGATTCTGCTCGGCTCCTCCCTTATACGATATAAAGCCCTATGTGCAAAAACGATGCGATTGGACTCGGGTTTCAGCCGTAAAATGAGCTCTACTAAAACTCTGTCGACTCAAGGACCCCTTCAACTTTTGAAATTTTTTGTCGGCGGTTGAGGTTGTGAATCTCGGGAAGGGACGTACACTGAAGATTCATTATTTCAATAAATGATCGTACTGCAAAATTCCATTACATACCTACTGTAAAGATTACAGTTTTTTATAGAAATATCCTCAACTTCCATGTATGATGATTAAACAATAATTCGAAAGAATGGAGCGCCGCGGAAAAAATCAGATCGCTCGTTTGAAAATTGTTGTTAAGAAGTTTTTTGGTTGATTGGTTTTCGGTTTCCGCGGTTGTTCTACTATAATTGAAAATAATATCTCTTACAGCTGGAACTGGCGCGCCCGGAAGTTTGCGACTGGTCCGCCCGGCTCCAACACCGCGAGGGGTCGAGCCGGGAAGAGGGTCGAGGGAAAGGAAGAGGGAAAGAAGGACAAGGGAAAGGACGAGGGAAAGAAGGACGAGGGAAAGAAGGACAAGGGGAAGAAGGGGGGCGGGAAGGGTAGCTGGGGTGGTAGCTGGGGTGGCAGGGGAGGCAAGGGTGGATGCCACCTTGTGATCAATTTTTAATTTAATAAAAGAAATTTAACGATATACACGTTTTATTTCGTTTTATTTGCCGTGTCTCAATTGTAAAGGTACAGTAATGTTCATTATTGGGTTCCCAGTGGCTAACTGTTTTTTTCTGAATTTTTCGGAAACGAGACTCCATTCTAGTCGTATTTGATGTGCCGATAGCCGAAATTATAATAATAATAATTCTGACCCCTTATAAAAGTAATATAATATTATTTTATTGATGGTATACGAAAAAGTCCGAAAAAACAGTTAGCCACTGGGAACTCATCAATGAACATTACTGTAACACTAGGGTGCTTCATAAAAATTTTTTAATTTTTATTTTCAACTCTTACCCTTCCAAATGCTTAAGATGGATGAGAGAAAAGTCCTCCGGAACGTCAGCCGCTGTAGCTCAACTCTGAGAGGTCGCTATTTTCATTTTAGTTTCCCATTCATTTAACATGAGAATTTTCGTTTTTTTATTCAAACTGAAATTACACCTATTCATTCTAATTTTTTTGAAATTACCATTGTATATCCAGAAAGCTGGTTTTTTAAGCTTTCCAGACCTATATAATAAAAGTCGAATACCCCAATCAGAAGATTAAACTGAGTCATTTGAAATCTAGAAATTTTAAAATCTAGAGAACTAAAATGAAAATAGCGACCTTTTAGAGTTGAGCCACAGCGACCGACTTTCGGGGGGACTTTTTTCTTATCCACCTAAAGCATTTGGGAGGGTAAGAGTTGTAAAAAAAATTGAATTTCTTTTCTGAAGCACCCTACTGTACACCCTCGTACGCCTGCCTGATCACAGCAGAGGTATATTGGCTATTCTCCCAAATCCTGTACGCAAATCCAGCCTCCAAATTTTTTTTTTTTTTTAATTATTTCTTTGTATTATTTAGGTGTCAACGAAGAGATTCACAAAGTATGAAAGATCGCTGACTTCAGTTAATGGGGGTTTCCGTAATTACTAGATTTTGCTGCGAAATTTTCCAATATAATTGAATGATTCATAAAATGCCTTAAAACGAGATTAAAAATACGGTAGTCGATCGGAAAGTTTCGAAAATGATCATTTTCGTCTCACTTGACATTTTGAGCGCGAACTTCAAAAAATAAAACTTAAAATGTTAATTCCACGATGTTGCCCATCGATTTTTGTAAATCGGAGTTTTTTTTCGGAAGATTCTGAAAATTTGCGATGAAAATCGTGTCTGAAAACTTTCCGCTTGTTCACCTCCAAGTCAGAATTACGGTTTAAATGAAATTTGAGTGTACTCTGTCATTATTTGTGCACTTCCCCATTGTTACTCCATGTTATTTTTTACAACAAATACGGCACTGGGGCCCCCCCAAAAAAATAACAGAATTGATTATTTTTAAAAATTCTGCAAAAATAGGAAGAATAGTTTTCCAACGAGAGTGTAAATAGTTCAAAGAACAGAGACAGTGTAAGAGAAAAGGCGAAAGAAGAAGTGCAGAGAGTGCGTGAAAGGCAAGTGCATAAGCACAAAAAGCGAGTAGGTGGCAAAAGTGAGAGAAACTGAGGCAATAGAGAAAAATAAGTGAACGTAAACAAACGGTGACCACGTGACCGGTTCACCAGAGAGGAAGAGAACACGCAAGTAAGCAGAAGAAAGGTAGGCAAGAGAAGGGAGGACACGCAAGGAAGAAATACAGAGGCCAGGCACAGGCAGACGACGTACGACGACGGCCGGCGAAAACAAGTTAGATGCTAGAGGTAGAAGGCAGAAGTTAGACACTAGAGAGACACAAGTTTACCTTTGTTTTCATAATCCTTTACTTGATGAAGAAGTATCGCAGTAAATATCGCCAGCGGCCTATTACTAATTTTTCGTCAACTCGCAACCTACAGAACAAAAATCACTTGTAATATATGTACCGGGAAGCAATCTTGATAGTATACAGTCGATTGCGCATGCGCCAAATAATTTATTTTCATTGGTCGGTAAGATCGTCCCGCGGCCGACTACGTCATAATACTGCTGCGGGACGACCTTACCGACCAATGAAAATAAATTATTTGGCGCATGCGCAATCGACGGCAGTCGACTGTATACTATCAAGATTTCTTCCCGGTATAGTAGGGTAGTCGTTAATTTCTAACATATATTTGCCACCCCCTCAATCGACAGATAGTGACCCAAAAACACTGTGTAATTTTTTTTCAGATTTTTAGTTTGATGGGAAAGCGTGCCGAAATCAATTTTAAGTTGAAAAAATCAAAAAAATGAATACTTTTTTTTTTCCACCAATTTTCGAATAAAAAAGTGGTAATTAAATGTAGAATGACAAAAAACTTTTCCACACAAAATGTCTTTTATTGTAAATTTATCATATTTGTAATATCACGTTAGACTGTATTTATTTATTTATTTATTGTTTTTTTTTTCTTATCTTTCATTTTTTTTTTTGTTCGAATTTATTTATTTATTTATTTATTCATTTTCATTAATTCATTTTTTTTAATATAGTCTTTATAACGTTGTAATATTATAAGATTACCATAAATAAATTGTTTCGTCATTCTACATTTACAGTCCGACCTCCAAATAAGAAACCAAAAGCCCCCAAGGGGAAGAGGTTTTGCAAGAATTCGAGTACCCCCACCATGCGTGCGCTCTTCACAAACTCACTCTCTCTGTCTCTCTCTCTCATTCGCACGTAAGTGCAATCCGAGCTTCGAGTGGGGGAAGCGCTCGAGTGAGAAACTGGGGGAGGTTTCTTATTGCCGGGTTTCTTATTTGGAGGTCGGACTGTATTTCCTGCTTTTATACTAAAAATTACAAAACAAAAAACAAAAAATTTCAAATTTTCAAACTTCAAATTGATTTCGGCACGCTTTCCCATCAAGATAAAAATCTTAAAAAAATTACGCGGTGACTTTGGGTCATTATCTATCGATTCAGGGGCTGGCAAGTATATGTTAGAAATTAACGACCACCCGAATGTATAGCTATGTGAAGGGGTTACGTGCAGTCAGAGGTGTGAAAAATAGACATTTTCAATAATTTGTCATGAACTTTTGTATAGTGTGTTTTATTTAATACATAATACGAAATTTTAAAACTATATCTTTGAGTAAGGTTCACAAAAATGTCAACAAAAAAAAAATTACATCTGGACTAAGTTGTCAACTCGATTGTGATCCTTTATCTTATAAAAGTGCTTCGCGGTGGCCATCCGTACTTCTTGTGGTTCATCTAAAATAAAAATAAGAAAACAACAGTGAGTTTGATAGTTTATCTTGGGCCTGATCGCAGGTTTTTTTTTAAATTTCGCAAAATGGCGGCCAATGACGGATCAATTTTTCAGTTTCAATTAATTCCTATTAACCTTTTCAATCTAATTTGGTTCTTGTAATTAAATTGTGCTCTAATTTTTGGGTAATTCAGTCTACGTTTTAAGTCTAATTTTGTTAACTTCATCAAAAAATTTTCAATTGTTCTCAATTCGAATGAATTTATCCAATGCGAATTAATTGGTGTCAATTCAGAATAGATCTTTGATTCGCATTAATTTCGATTATTTCAATTTACGGACCATTGCAGGTCAATTCAATGGGTTATTTCCACCTCGTAAAAAATCGCTCGTTAATTATTAATAAAAAATAGAATTTTTAGTGAGAAGAAAAAATCCTTCGATCAGGCCTAAGTTTTTAATGCCTAGAATATGCTGTATAAATTTCATCTGAATCCATCGAGTAGTTTTTGCAATATAGTGGACAGCGCATCCGAAACCATAGTTTTGAGAAAAACGCGTTTAAAGTTAAACCCTTATATTGAATACAAATGCATAAGCTATTAAATTACTTACATAGAGTCATCTGCTCCTGGGCCATATAATAGACCTTCTGCCGATGCGCGAGCTTCCAAAACGTCGATTTGTTGCTGTCTACGTACCATTCTACCTTCTGAGATCAGCTGCCTATGAATAATAAAAGGGCCCTACAGTTGCTGTAGGGTATCAATTGAACTTTTCATCGGATCCATTTGAAATTTTGACATAATATACTCTTGAACAAATTGATCGTGAAAACTTAGAAGAAAGGATTTGACTTCTTAGAAACAAGAAGGTCGCAACCAACAGATTATAAGTGTGAGAATGAAATGTGAAAATGCCGGATAAGAATAGTATACTACGTACCTAGGCCGACAATTACATGTGATCTGAGGATTTCTTTTTTACTGGCAAAGTAGTGTATACTATTTTTCTGTTCGACGGAGCCGGAAAGCGGCAACTTCGTTTAGCGCAGCGGCCCGAAAGTTGACGCTTTCCGGCCGGATGAGAAAAAATATAATATTCATTAACACTTTTTCATGCTATCAGCGCTGAAATTGAATTATATTGAAAATATATCTCTGTTATACCAATAGGTTATTATCTGTTGATAGTAATAAAAATAAAGGCGCAGTATTTTGTCAATTCGGAAACATAATATAAAGGTTTATGAAGCTATATTTTTGGCTCTATGGCTGGTATTCATAGTCAGGTCTTGAGACCGGCGTGGTTCTAGACGGTCTCAAGACCGGCTCTCCGCCAATCAATTCGTGTATGAGGCCGACTTAAACCATCTTGACGAATTCCGGTCACAAGACCTGACTATGAATACCGGCCGATATCTATACCAAAAGTTGTATTAGACGAAGACTGTACTCCGATGATCATTTTCACAATGTGTGCAGTGTGAACGTCAATTATTTGCTACTCAGGTATTCGCGAGTATTTCCAGGAGACGCCACGAGGAGGCTAATTGACAATGTCTCCCACGAGGTTTCCCCTGCATCGACCTGCTCAGTCACCTCGTGAAGGAGATGTGAATCTGCGACGAGTCGACTTGCTCAGTCACCTCGTGAAGGAGATGTGAATCTGCGACGAGTCGACTTGCTCAGTCACCTCGTGAAGGAGATGTGAATCTGCGACGAGTCGACTTGCTCAGTCACCTCGTGAAGGAGATGTGAATCTGCGACGAGTCGACTTGCTCAGTCACCTCGTGAAGGAGATGTGAATCTGCAACGAGTCGACTTGCTCAGTCACCTCGTGAAGGAGATGTGAATCTGCGACGAGTCGACTTGATCAGTCACCTCGTGAAGGAGATGTGAATCTGCGACGAGTCGACTTGCTCAGTCACCGCGTGAAGGAGATGTGAATCTGCGACGAGTCGACTTGCTCAGTCACCTCGTGAAGGAGATGTGAATCTGCGACGAGTCGACTTGCTCAGTCACCTCGTGAAGGAGATGTGAATCTGCGACGAGTCGACTTGCTCAGTCACCTCGTGAAGGAGATGTGAATCTGCGACGAGTTGACTTGCTCAGTCACCTCGTGAAAGAGATGTGGAACTGCGACGAGTCGTTTGATCAGATTCGAAAAGTTGCGAACGAAGCAAAAAAAAAATTAATAATCTCACACGGAACTGTTATTCATATAATAAGAAGAGATGAGAATGAGAGAAAAGACGGGAAAATCGGGAGTAGTTTGAAAAAAGGTCATCTCCCTCGCGTGACCGTGACTTTGATCCTGGGACCGTAGGAACTTTGATAATATTAAAGAATTAGAAGACTAAATGAGAATAACATAGAAGATGGGAAAATCGGGAGTAGTTTGAAAACAGGTCATCTCCCTCGCGTGACCGTGACTTGAATCCTGGGAGCGTAGGAACTGTGATTCATATAATGAGAAGAGATGAGAATGAGAGAAAAGACGGGAAAATCGGGAGTAGTTGGAAAAAAGGTCATCTCCCTCGCGTGACCGTGACTTTGATCCTGGGAACGTAGGAACTTTGATAATATTGAAGAATTAGAAGACTAAATGAGAATAACATAGAAGATGGCAAAATCGGGAGTAGTTTGAAAACAGGTCATCTCCCTCGCGTGACCGTGACTTGAATCCTGGGAGCGTGGGAACTGTGATTCATATAATGAGAAGAGATGAGAATGAGAGGAAAGACGGGAAAATCGGGAGTAGTTTGAAAAAAGGTCATCTCCCTCGCGTGACCGTGACTTTGATCCTGGGAACGTAGGAACTTTGATAATATTGAAGAATTAGAAGACTAAATGAGAATAACATAGAAGATGGGAAAATCGGGAGTAGTTTGAAAACAGGTCATCTCCCTCGCGTGACCGTGACTTGAATCCTGGGAGCGTGGGAACTGTGATTCATATAATGAGAAGAGATGAGAATGAGAGAAAAGACGGGAAAATCGGGAGTAGTTGGAAAAAAGGTCATCTCCCTCGCGTGACCGTGACTTTGATCCTGGGAACGTAGGAACTTTGATAATATTAAAGAATTAGAAGACTAAATGAGAATAACATAGAAGATGGGAAAATCGGGAGTAGTTTGAAAACAGGTCATCTCCCTCGCGTGACCGTGACTTGAATCCTGGTAGCGTAGGAACTGTGATTCATATGATGAGAAGAGATGAGAATGAGAGAAAAGACGGGAAAATCGGGAGTAGTTGGAAAAAAGGTCATCTCCCTCGCGTGACCGTGACTTTGATCCTGGGAACGTAGGAACTTTGATAATATTAAAGAATTAGAAGACTAAATGAGAATAACATAGAAGATGGGAAAATCGGGAGTAGTTTGAAAACAGGTCATCTCCCTCGCGTGACCGTGACTTGAATCCTGGGAGCGTAGGAACTGTGATTCATATAATGAGAAGAGATGAGAATGAGAGAAAAGACGGGAAAATCGGGAGTAGTTTGAAAAAAGGTCATCTCCCTCGCGTGACCGTGACTTTGATCCTGGGAACGTAGGAACTTTGATAATATTAAAGAATTAGAAGACTAAATGAGAATAACATAGATGGGAAAATCGGGAGTAGTTTGAAAACAGGTCATCTCCCTCGCGTGACCGTAACAGTTTTTTTTACGTGTAACTATCTTGCTGGTAATTTGTGGAAAACTCGTCGTTGAGGGGAAAAACTGTCATTCATCTTCATCAGAATCCACTTCTATATTCTCATTCTCGCGTCCCATGTCTTTGTTGTAGTTAATTACAATATGCTGACACAGTGATTGGAATGTCATACTTTGCCTATTCGTTCTATAGTACGCTTTATATATGCTAAACGATCTTTCCACATCTGCGCAAGTAAACGGTGCATATTTCATACTGAGGGCGTCATCATCAATCCAATTATCCGGCAAATTTTGCATTCTGCCATTGATTATACAGTTGTTTATGTTAATCATCGCCGTGAATCCATCGTTGTCGCCGAAAACCTGAACAATTTTATCCCGGATTTCGTGATGAATCTCCAGATCTTCTTGGAATTCTTGTTTCAATTCAGCAATCCTTTCGCACGTTTGAGCTAGACTACATCCTCTTTTTTGTAGTTGCTTGATACTTGAAACTAGACACGAAAATTTGGCAGCAATGTCTTCCAACTCTCCGAGGTTTTCATCTCTTCCCAAACATGCTTTCAAATTTCTCACAGCTTCACTGTTCTCCGAGGCCCATAAAAACTGCTTTCACCTCGTTGTAGTGTAAACAATAATACTGGCAAGCTTGGATCCACGTGCCCCATCGTGTCGTCACCGGTCTTGGTGGTAGAGGTACATTTGGAAGCGCAGCTTTGAAGATTTCAGCACGCGTTTTAGATTTAGAGAAAATTTCTTTGGCGCTAGCGACGACATCATTAATCTCCTCATAACACTCTCTTACTTTTTCAGCCACATTGTGACATGCGTGTGCTAAACATGTCACGTTTACGAGTTTCGGGTATGTTTGTGCGAGAATTCCTGCAGACGCCTTCATGTACGGAGCAGCATCCGTCAAGTATAGCAGAACTCTGTTTGGCTCAAATCCTGCCGGCTCAAACTTATTCAAGCTGTCAATCACATACGCAGCCATGTTTACAGCGTTTGCTCTCACAACTTCTCCACATCTAATCTGCCGTCCAGTGGAAGCTCGGTCTTGATATAATGCACCGATAATAACGTTGGTGACGCAGCGACGCTTAGAGTCTATTGTTTCGTCCACTGAAACCCAAATAGGACAATCTCCTATTTCTTCTCGTATAGCCGTTAAAGTTTCGTTATATATAATGGGCACATAAGTTCTGCTCATTGTTGTTGCATCTGGGATTGTGTGTTGTGTATGAGTTTGGAGAAAGGTGGCAAAAGCAGGTTGACAAACTTTGTCGAAACAAATATCTGATTTTATGCATGCGCTTGTGAAGTCTTTAAAAAACGCAGAGTGTCGACTGTTCAAGTTTGTCAGATGTTGTGGATTCGGGAAAACTGGTTGATTCCGTATCTGAACAGCCGCTTGGTGTTTAGCGGATCCTAGGTGACGCTGGAATGTGTATCTCTTCAATACGACCAATGCCGTTGTACATAACAAACAACGAACACAGTTTTCTTCAAGCCGAAAATGGTCGTTTGGCAGTTGTAATTCCCTCTGGATTCGTCGGTAAACAACAACACGGCCATCCTCAGCCGCCATATCTTAAATTGTTGAAACAATTTACGGTAATACGTAGTTAAAAAATCCAATGTACTCTCTAGGTATGAAACAGTTAAAATTTTACTAATTCAATCAGTGATTCAGTTTATTTGTTCAAATCATCGAATTACGACTGACAAGCCAGTACCTTCATGTAGTACTGTTTGGCCAGTGATTCAGATAGATAGGCTGTGAATAGAAGTGGATACGAAATTAGGGATACAAACGGATTGGCGGGACTTTGAATTCGAACAGACTATCAGAGGGATTCAGATAGATAGACTGTGTATAGAGGTAAATGCGATGTTAGGGATACAAACGGATTGGCGGGACAGTTAACTACAGATTTTTCGAATGGGGTCGTCCAAAAAAAAAATTTGTTTTACTTTTTGGGGCGCATGAAGTGAAAAATAACTCAAAATAGTGAGAACATTTTTTTTTTCAATTAAAATTGCGAATGTTATAGGCAATTGAATTTCTCTGATTTTGAAATATATATGTATAGGAGGTATTCTGCCCCAAGTGAGACCGGTACGGTTGCTCACCCTAATCAATATTTTTAATAATTTATTTTTGTTATCAGCAATCCAAAAGAAACCTAGGTGAATTATTGCAAATTTTTTTTTGGAATACGAACCGAGTTGGAAATTGTGAATTTTTCTAGTAAAGTAATCTTCAATTAATTATAACTCAGCCCGGGTTGTTCGAATCAGAAAAAACAAACACATTAAAATGATTGTCAGAACTTGTAGTTTTCTAAAAAAATATCATTGTTAATCATTATTTCTAGGTTTAATTCGAAATTATTTTATTAGAAAAATTCACAATTTCCAACTCGGAAAGTATTCCGAAAAAAAAATTGAAAAAATTCACCTATAGGTTCCTTTTGGGTTGCTGATAACAAGAATAAATTATGAAAAATATTGATAAGGGTGAGGAACCGGACCGGTCTTACTTGGGGCAGAATACCTCATAGATAAAGCTTACATGGGTGACGTCATAAACTAGTAGTTTTCAATTCGTTGTACATACTGCCATTTTTGTTTAAACGAAAAATGAAAAAATACGTCTAAATTATTTTTCCCCAAACTAGTGGAATGTAGAATAAAAAAAAAATCGTGGACGACCTTACATTGTGACGGCGAAATGATGAGCGTGGACGAAGATATTGAGAGAATAATCGTTGAGAAAGTAATCAGAGTCATCCGTCTCTGTACTGGAGTTTGACATTATTTTATTTCGATACTCCGGAATCTTGTCATGCATAATACTTCGCAATTGTTCGAAGGCACCTCGGATAGGTAATGTAAAAGTGAAGAAGAAAGAAATGCCCCTGAAACTTCCCTGATGCCCAAAAGCATATTCATATAACGTCGCATGGCTACGCGTCTATTGGCTTGTTTTCCATGTTCATACACAGAGTAACTGATTCCGCGACGGCGAGAGGCACCGATGAGTGGGGATAGTACAATAATGAGCAGTTAATCCGAGGACCTAAAAGTGCCCATATTCGTTACCAGAAAAGTTTTGGAAAAATGACAAACAACAATATTTTTAGAGCTTATTTGGGTTCCACGAGTTGTTTTACTTCACCATTATATACGGGATAAAAATTTGACAAGATTAGGGACGCTGTTTTTCGATGAGAACTTCCAGCTCCAAAAATTTGCGAGAATATCTGAGGGGGTGAGGCCGGATCCGATGTCTAGAATTGGCAGACAGACTTGCTCATGTACAAAGTATAGACGATTCAGCGACGCCGAGAGACGAGGAACAGGGATAGTACAATAATGAGCAGTTACTCCTAGGACTGTGCTCCTATTCGTACTTGACTGATGTCTTCGTACTTCCAATACCGATTATGAAGTAATACAGTAACGATAAAAAAATTTGTGAAAAATGATAAAGGAAAGCTCTGGAAGCGATATAATATTTTTTTTACGGTCTTGTGACGAAAAATAATAATGGAGCTTATTCGGGTTCTACGAGTTGTTTTGCTTCACTTTCGCAAATTTTTTGGAGTACGAATGGTATTGAACATTGAAGATGAAAAACGGATCACCTTGAGGTACAATTTAGCAAAAATGTATTGTACTTACTGCGATTTAATTCCTTTCCTCGTCTTCTTTTTTCTTATTTTTTTTCTTCGCGCCTTGTCGTTAACGGTTCTCGAACAACAATGGACAATCTACGAATACACGCCAACCAGAAAACAAATTTCGCGGCCTATAGCGGAACCTTGAGCCTGCGCGCGCATGGAAACACTGGCCCGGCGCCTCAGTTTACCATTGACGTCGGGTGTCGGGGAGAGTGGCTCTCGCTGACCGTAGAACCGCGCTCACGAAAATCCGATGCGACGACCCTGTCTGCGAGATTAGGCTGGATTAGGCCCTGAACCGTTCACATTCGCGAGGTCCCGGTACACCAAAGTGTATAGCGATGAAATTACCGCATCTCGGTCTTGCCCGAGATAAGCGTAACTTCATAATAAAAATATTTTTCGTCGTCTTTGATTTATGAAATTATATTATAATATATTATATATTTATATGACCAAAAGTTTTTCTCGGCGAGCGCCTGGCATTGGTGCCAATAAAGCGTTGGACCACAACCGAACATCAACGAGGTAAACTGCTTTCCTGATAAACTAAGCTCGAAGGAAGGCCGATTTTACCCCGAGGTAAGTGAATCACAATTATCGCACGTGATAATTTGTTCTTGAAAATGTAAATAACGATAAAATGCCAGAATAGGTCAATATAATCATAGAGTCATCGAATAGATGTGATTGAAGGGCATGCGGAAATAGTAGTGACGAATAAATAGTCGCTCGAATTCGGGTGCCATGCTGTGGGTTCTATCTAAATTTACATTTTACAGTTGGCGTTGCAATGAGAAAATATTATTTACTCACAGAAACTGGACATTGATGCGCATCGCTATGCCAAGAGTGATCCTGGGCAAGGTTTCATAGATGACGAAGTTCGCAGCACCGCCTGGCTGAGCAGTTCAGAAGCTGACAGAGCACCTCGTACTCAGCGCTGAAATGCTGCCACCGGCCGACTGACTTCAGGTATCCGTACGCCTCCTCGAAGACTCCTCGTCTTTCATCACTGTAGTACTGGTCTACTTGTAAAGCTTTTCTTCTCACACGACAGCTCAGTCATTGCCGAAGTCAGAAAGGAAGAATATGCTGGGTGCAACAATCAAGTTCGTTCGGCTCGTGTAACATTGGAATTTGTCAACTTACATAGCGCTGAAGTCACACTATTTGATTGTGTTTTCATTTTTGCCAATGTGAAATCTAAATCGTGTTTGCGCGCTTCGTAGAAACAGTTTTATCAAATTCGAGTGCATTTCAGACGGCGGTGCTTCGGACAGATTGGATCTTTCAGCTTCGTTGGATCAGGAATACCGAAAGTCGAGAAATTGGAATGCTAATCGAGCCAGATGTCGTCGATTATCCTGCGACGGCACTGTTTTATAAAACATTCGCAGAGTTAACCGTAAGAGTATTGTCCAAAGCAAAGAACCAACTCGATTGACTCGGTGTACCGATACTCTTAGAATCCTACGCAAACTAACTGAAAACCTAGGTAGAGAAAAATCTATTTTGAAATTTTATGCAGTAAAAATTTTCGATTTAACTGTCACAATTCTGACGTTGGTACGACCACTTTCTTCACAGTTGTAATCATTATACGCGTTCGAGCTGGCCCGATGAACTATTGAACCTCCGATGATGCTGCAGTCTCTACGATGAAGTCCCCCGGAGCCTATGATTGCGACTTCGAAAGGTTTGCTGTGGTCTAAAGGTTACCCGAAGAGCCTCAAACTTAGAGAACTCTGAACTTGTGTTACGAAATAAGTAACGCAGCAAAATTCTGATAGTATTCCCTAGATTATTTGTAATATTGTAATTAATCAAATGACGGAATGATTAGAAGAGGAATTGCTCTTCGAATTTCACTTTGTTGATTCCTTTGTGACACTATTTTCAACAAGTTCTGTAAGTCTGAACAGTTTCTTGCTCATCTTTTGGAGTAGAACTAGCTTGAATGAGTGTAGTGATTTGAGAGGTTATTCATTTAGGGTTATTGTGCTAGAAGTTCATTCATGAGTTTTATACAATTCGAAGCTATCTTTCCCTGAGCTATGATATTGCAGGTCTTTACGCTTTATCAATAATTATTGTGTAAAAGGTATTCCACGAACCCTACTGAAAATTTCCCGGTGGAAATCTATGGACGAATCCACCTAGAATTCCACCTGGAAATCTATATGGAGAATCCATGTGAATCCGTAGGTTTTCTACTGGGATTTGCAACTGGGAATCTATGGAATTCCATGTGGTTGTAGCCATGTGCAGAAACATGTAATCCTATGTGTAATGATATATGGAATCCTATGTGTAACATTATATTAAGTCCTATGGATTGTCGGTAGTAGTTGTTAAAGAAATCGCCATGAACCAGGGACTTTCAACAATGACTCGTCTGGTCGTTCTTGCATCCAGATGTTCTTTTTTTGCCGAAATTCGCCCGAAATCTGGTAGATTTTGTGTATATTTTTTCATGGATGACGAATGGGATCACAGTCGAATACCCATAATATCGTATGGATTTCTAGGGAATTTCCACATTGTATCGTCTGGTCATTCCCGGATTCAGATGTTCTTCCTTCACCGAATTTCAGCCAAAATCCAATGGATTTTGTATATCTTTTTCCATGGATGACGAAATGATGTCACAGTGGAATTTGCATGAGATCGTATGATTTCCTGGGGACTTTCTACAATAATCTGTGAGATTATACACAGATTAGTATGTTTATTTTCTCATGATTCGATGCAGGATCTGATGGATTCGATACAATGTTTCATGTCAACAACGAGATTGCATTATAACCATATTCACATGGGAATAGAGATATTTTTCTCTGGACTGTCCTAGAAGTGTATACCATTACACATGGATTCACATGTTGAAGTTTCCGAGATTTCAGGTAACAGCCGGTAGATTATTCATGATATTTCCCATGGATTAGGTCAGGACATTACTGTTATCTTTCTATAAAAATCTAGATATTCTGTAGGGTTTTACCATAAAAAACCATAATATATCTGAATGGAAATCTATATACCCATCCACATGGATTTCTCCTATTGCATGAAATTAAACAACCATGGAATATTCATATGAATATTACTGGATCAACTATAGGAGAACCATAGATCAGCATCATGGATATTCCATGTTTCTGAATTTCTGGTGGATTATTATAGAATTTCGTGGAATCCCATTCGCATCCATACTTTTCCACATGGATTTCCACCTGGAAATTTTCAGTATGGAAGTACAGAGTTACTCCTCGTAATGCTTCTGAAATAGGCTTTATTCGAAAACCTCCCATGCGTCTGAGTTATTCTTGAATCTTGCTGGGCTTGCACACACATATTTTAAGATGCGTGAGACACAAACCCACATCGGTTTTCAGAAATAGCTACGATACTTCGACTTTGACATTTTTTTTGATGAAAAAACACGATATATTTTCAATTATTTTTTCTCAAATCCGTAATTTTGTCTCGATTTACAAAATCTGACGTGGGTTTGTAGCTAGTGTGTTCAGAAACGTACCATGAAAATTTGAAGCGCCTTCGACAAAAACTCAGACTCATTGGACTCTTTCAACTGCCAGAAACCTAGTTCAGAGATAAATCGCTTTGATTTTTTTTTGTTTTTAATTATTCACAAAGTTAAAGAAATTCAAGATATAAGTTATAGCAACTTGAAGAAAATTCAACATATATATATGGGGAATTCCACGTGAACTTGGTAAATGTTTGACCCTGACACCTTCCGATTCGGGCCATGATTTTTTATGTTATTATACTTGACCGAAGAGACGCATCGAATTTTTTTCAGATTGTTTCGAAACGCCGCCATTTTTGTAAAAATGCACAAAACTCCAACATAAGAGCCCCAATTTAAAAATCCGAAAAAATTCTCAAAAATCCTCTGTCAGATATCAAAATTTTCCAGCCTTGAGTCAGAGTGGGCAAACGTTTGCTTCCATTCTATTCCGTGATTTTTTCGAAAAACATTATGAAGAAGAATAGCAGCAGATGCCAGTCCACTGTGAACTATTGCTTGAACGTTTTTATACGTCACGCACGATTTTTGGGAATTTTTGCTGATTTTTCCGAAGCGATTATATTTCTTCTCATATTTTTGGATTCAGATCGGATGAAAAAAAATCGCATTGGAAAAATCTGATAAAATTTCCAAAAATCGTGCGTGACGTATAAAAACGTTCAAGCAACAGTTCACAGTGGACTGGCAACTGCTGCTGTTCTTTTTCATAATTTTTTTTCGAAAAACGTACGAAAAAGAATGGAAGCAAACGTTTGCCCACTTTGGCTCAAGGCTGAAAAATTTCGATATCTGGCGAAGGATTTTTGAGAATTTTTTCAGATTTTCAAATTTGGGCTTTCATGTTGGCGTTTTGTGAATTTTTAAAAAAATGGCGGCTCTTCGAAAAAATCTGAAAAAAATTCGGAGCGTCTCTTCGATCAGGTACGATAACATGAAAAATCATGGCCCCAATCGGAAGGTGTCAGGGTCAAACATTTACCGAGTTCACGTGGAATTCCCCATATATTTTAGCAGTTCGGTTGATACAAACTTGGTCTTGTCGAGTCTGAGCAATTTGTCCTGCGGGCAGCGAATCATGCGGTTGATAACTTGTAAATCTGGTTATGTAAAATGAATACAAACATTTGGAAGAATATTGATTCGCTATATTAATTTGAATGCTCATCTCTGGTGAAGTGTGTGACCAAAAACTTCAATATGATTTCCAACCGTAGAAAAACACATTTTGGAGTTGTTGTCTTATGGGGGTATACACACCTTGAAAAGGATTTTTTCCAAATCACTGCTACGCTCTGTGAAAACATTCTAGTGACTTAGTTCTTTTACGGTTGATTAGTTTCATAGTTTTTTCTAAATCTGGAAAAATCATGTACCATGTATCAAAATAGCACTAATTAACTGTAAAAAAACTGAGTCACTAGAATGTTTTCTCAGAGTGTAGCAGTGATTTGAAAATAATTATTTTTTATTATTATAATTTTTTTACCTCACGTAAATCACTTGAGTGTTGTAGCTTGATGGAAAACTGCATCTGAAGTCACTTTTTTTCACAGATTAAAAAAGCAATAACCGAAATATAGGGAAATTGAAAACTTCTGCTGGAACGCTGATACGCATTATACGCTTTATTGAGCTTAATAAATTTTTTTTCGGTTCAAGGATTTGTGTACGTGAAGATAAGGGTTCAAAGAACACTTTTCCGTAAAAATAAAAACAAAAATCGATTTTTTTGATATTTTATCCTCAAATTTCAGTACTTCCTACCCTTGAGCCCCTTATTATGCCACGCATTGCCGCGTCCAATGCTGTACTCCACAGCATTAGTATTATATTGGCACTCACAAAATTAGTCATCCCATCTGTTTTCATCGACAGAATATTAAAACTTGCAGTAGGGTGAGTGCACCAGTGAATGAACGATTAAGCGTACGGTCAGTTTTAAGGAAGGTTTTCTTTATACTAGATGGTTGTTGCCTTACAAAACCAGTTCTATTCGACACATCGTATCCTAAATATTTGGGATCGCTTGTTGAAACGTGTTATCCAAACAGAAATCCATATGAAAGAACCTATCCGAAACTGAAATGGCAATTTCACCAGTAATTGAACACTTGGACCCAGTCAATAAACAGCCTTCGATCCAGTAAATGAGCTGACCAATCCGAATAAACAGTAGGTATCAAATAAATCGGTAGGTAGTTATAGTTAGTATTATAAAGAAACATTTTAATTGAAATAACATCTCATTTTCATATCGTTCATTCACTGGATTTACGTATAGCAGTGCTGTTCATTAAAGAAGAAGAGAAGACACCCTGTTCTGAGTAGCAATGTATTATTATCAGCGTAGTAGAAGGAATAATCACCCGAATGAATAAATTTAAAATAAAATTGAAATTACAATAAAATACTGTATAACACTGTTATATATGAAGTAGTCTCTGTCAACTCAGACACCCATTTCACTTGCAGTCTCCGAACATTCTGTAATAATTTGCACACGTGGTTGGGGATGTATTTTTTTTTTTGGAAATGTATTACCGGTCATTGCATTCCAGACATGGTTTTAATCAATCGTTATCATGAGAAGAAAAAAATTGTATAAAAAATGGGGGTTGAAATATATTAATTGTCCCACGGAGAAAATATATCATCATTATGAAAGAAATAAAAATAAAAATTTGTAAAAAGTTGAGACTAAGGATATGAAAGCTGATGTCCGAACACAATATCTATGAATATTTATACATATATTATTTATATTTATTTATATTTAAACACGTGTTGCAGGGTTCGGCCGCGCCGGTGTTGGCGCGCAGCCACGCGAGTAACGAACGGCAACGTCGCAACCCGTGTAGAAATTTGCTGTGGCATGCCCTAATATTAACGTAGGCCATATCGGGGCCATTTGTGGCTCGCCAGACTTGTACCACAGTCCGGGTTCTGGAGTGGCGCCACAGTGGCACCACGATAAATGTAAGGGCAGCGTGATATCTAAATTTGTGTGCCAGCGTAAACGAGTTCGAAGACGTATATGGCTAGTATTGTTCGTAAAAGTGAAAGAAGGAAAACCGTGCGTTAGTTGCACCAAAAAATAACTATTTTTAGGTTATATCGTTTTGTACGATTATTGCGAAAAGTTTGTGATTTGACTGATTTCTGTTGTGGCGTTTAAATTATTCAATTTTCCACTAAAGCTATTGAATTCTTGCCCGTAAATCCGCAGACCTATTGCGCCGTTACTTCGCTCCGATCCCGCGACCTCCTGAAAAGTAAAGCTGAAATAATACTTACCTGCTGGAACATTGAGTAAGGGGAACGACTAACATTAACACGCGTGTATACAGGAAACTTCTGGGGTATATTTTCATACTTGTTACCCGCACGTGCAACGTGATTCAGTGAAAATGTGTGATAAACGAACCTTGGTGAGAGAAAAAATTAATAAACAGAGGCGAAATCAACGAGAAATTGCGAAAGCGATGGCACGCGAAATTCAAGTGTACGAGCAGCCAGCAGATGTAACTTCCACGGACTCGTCCGGTAAGGAACAATTAAACATATGTCTGTGTGTATTTTTGTGTCGTTAATTACAACCTATCATCATGGGAGACCCTATGTTAGTAATATAGTGATGAAAATCGAAAGAATTTTTTTTTCTTTTAGAAAGTAAGTAGGAGAGATTTGGTATTGGTCAGTATCAATCAGCTTTCATCGTCAGTCAATTGATAAATATTCATCGATCAAATATTTTCGTATTGCAGATGCATATCAAGAAATTCACTCTGAAGCATCAGCTGCAGAAGAAGTACAACAGAGCGATTGTCGTTTTGAAGACCAACAAGAAAGAAGTGACACCGTAGTGCTAGCACAGGAGCAAGATGAAGATATAAGAGAGCATGAGCACGTAGAGAGAAGAAGTGATGAAACAGAGTCTGTAGATGAATCAGAAGAAACAAGAAGTGACGGATCAGACTCCGTAGCAGAAGGAGCAGAAAGAGCTGAGTATGAAGAACTAAGAGAGTGGGCCATTCAATGCAATATTCCGCACAAGAATCTGGATAAATTGTTGGATATTCTTCGGAGAAGATTATTACCCAATTTACCAAAATCATCAAAAACATTTTTGAAAACGAACTCTTGCCCTTATGTAATAAATGAGACAGCTACTGGTCAGTTTGTCTACTTTGGCATCGAAGATGGACTCCAAGCTTGTGTCGTCGAAGAATTGCATCCGGAAAGAGACATTTTTTTACAATTCAATGTCGATGGAATGCCAATTTTAAAATCTAGCACGAAACAATTTTGGCCTTTACTTTGTAGAGTACATTGCCCACAACGTGATATTTATATTCCATTTATTGTAGCGTGCTATTGCGGCGATGCAAAACCTACTGACTTGGTACATTACTTTCGTGATTTTACAGAGGAAATTAATTCACTTCAAAAAGATGGGATTATAATAAAAAGGAAACTCTATAAAGTCAATGTGAAATGTTTCATCTGCGATAGCCCAGCCCGAGCACTTTTGAAGAATGTTAAAGGTCACGGAGGCTTCAGTGCGTGCGAAAGATGTACTGTGTATGGCCAGCGCGTTAAAAAAAATAGAGGATTTTGTACAGTGTATCCCGAATTAGACAAACCAATAAGGACAAATGAATCATTTAGAAACTTGGATGATCCGAACCACCATAATGGTATCAGCCCATTACTGGACATAGTTCCACCCGTTGACATGGTGGACATGTTTCTTCTCGACAAGATGCATTTACTTGACGGTGGAGCGATGAAGAAAGTACTAGAGTGTTGGGTCGCTGGAGATTTGAAAACTCGATTGAGTCGACGAAGTAAAGCAGAACTCGACAGGAGAATTACTAGTTTGAGGAGTCAAATACCTTGCGAGTTCCAAAGAAAGCCAAGACCTTCCACCTATCTAGCTAAATGGAAGTGCACGGAATTCAGACTTTTTCTTTTATACATCGGCCCTATTGTCTTGAGGAACGTTCTACCACGTGAGCTTTACAAACATTTCCTTCTACTTCACGTAGCTGCACGCATTCTCTGCTCAGAAGATTTGGCACTGCGTTACAATAATCATGCCAAGATCTATTTAACAAAATTTGTTCTCGCTTCGAGGAGGTTATATGGTGCTCATTTTCAATCATTGAACACTCATAACTTAGTGCACATTCCTGACGATGTAAAAAACATGGGATGCTCGTTGAGTTGCATTAGCGCTTACCCTTTTGAAAGTGTACTGGGTAAATTGAAGAAATTGATACGCACAGGTAACCTTCCTCTACCTCAGGTATGTCGACGCATATACGAAGCGCAATCGATAAAAATCAATAGACTGATTATTCCAAATGAAGTTGAGATACTGAAAACTAAAATCGATGTAAATGGAATTGAACAGGCGATCAAAGTTAGATACAAGTCAAGTATTTTGACAGCTAAGGCACCAGACAACATTATTCTCCTTAGGGATTCAACAATTATACAAATAGATGAAATTATCATTCTACAGAACAACCCTGATATGGTGAGAATACAAGGCAGAGAGTGGAAAAAACATAAGCCTGTGTACAATTATCCCAGCGATTCCAAACATGTACAGGCGTGGGAGCTTCGCCGTACGATATCGCCAATAATAGGAACTTGTGAGCTCAATTCCATAGTAGCAAAAATGATGAAACTATCTGTATCTCTCCGCCCAGATGGTGTGAAAAAAGTGTATGCTCTTTCTCTTCTACATAAATAGGAATTTTACCGATACTGCTTCATCGAGAATGGTATAGTATAACCACAGTGAAAAAACAAAACAAAAAATAAATTAATAATTTTAATCTCCTTCGACATGCTTTCGACTGATGTGCGGTTATAAGACATTTCATGAGCTCAAAAAGTGCCACTGTAAACCAGGAAAATTGGATCATAATTTATTTTGATATTCGTATAATATAATCCGAATTCAAATGTGACGAATTTTCATGCGCAGTAGTCACTCATTCCGATTCGGTTCCGCCCAGATTAGGTTATGTTAGTTTATTGAAAAGCGCGGCAAACGTGGTGTTGTTAGCACTTTAGCAGTTCCATGAGGTTGAGTGCAGTTGCAAGCTACTTCTCGGGCTACTTCTTCACCGCCGGCAGTCGGAGAACTTCGATTTCTGTGAAAGTAAGTAGACTTCAATAATACTATTTGGAAAATAAGTAAAAGAATTGCGCCGTGAATATTAAATTTGCTCCCGATAACCTGAAGTCTTGCAACTTTTTTGTGAGGTTATGATATACACGCGTCCGAAAAATGTGTGGTCCAAATATTGAGTCACGTGTATATCATAATTCCGAAAAAAAGTTTCATACGCGACAATAAAAGTTATTACGTGTAATATACAATAATCGCTGCTTCCATTTGCACCGAAGACTGTTTAATGGGGTCATGAAAGATTCACGCAGGATTTCCGCGATCATTTTGTGTGCGTGTCACATGGAAAGCCTAACTTCTTTTATTGAAAATAACCGCAAATAAAAATATTATATCCGGGTAGCCGACCGCTTCGTGCTTTGCGCTCCATGTTTGGAGGAAAAAATAATCTCTTCGCCGAGGTTATCCACCACCTAGTTGTGGTATTGCACAAAATAAAAATGTTGACTCGGGCTACAAGCATTTTTGTGTGAACCATGCGTGAATTCTGTGCAACTCTTGCGTGACTATTCGAGACACTCTCCGGTGCAAATAGTCACGTTGTAAACTAATGCTTAGATGGCAGCAGCCGCGACGACCATGACGACCAGGAAACTGAAGAAGTATCAGTTGATAAA
The DNA here is from genome assembly GCA_963992785.1 of Tenthredo livida. Classification (NCBI taxonomy): domain Eukaryota; kingdom Metazoa; phylum Arthropoda; class Insecta; order Hymenoptera; family Tenthredinidae; genus Tenthredo; species Tenthredo livida. The sequence continues at coordinate 20,812,774 of OZ023064.1, forward strand.
ATTCATAGGCGTCCAAGTAGACGAAACTTCTCTCCTCGATATTGATCGTGTCCCATTGAGTTGGGTGCGATATGATATTGACGAAGGACAAGCAATGACAAAATTTCCAGCACCGCCATACACAATCCAAAAGCAAAAGCTCTTGGAAAAGCTTATTAAAAGTCAAAGCTCTCCGCTACCAAGTTGGCCAGAATATGCTGTGGAGCTGGTTGGTCACGCTGGTATGCATCAAATCATTCCCCGGATTGAATCTTTGAAAAAATGTTATGCTTGGTTCTAACTGTACGAATATTTGAAACTAGATACATACAAACAAGCTGAGGGTAGGCTGAAAATCCTCGAAACACAATCATTTGCTTTCACGTCTGGATCTGACACAGCGCCCCGCGTAATAGTTTCTGAAGTATTGCAACAATTAAAGCAGCAAAGTATCGATGAACTATTGAAAGTACCCAGAATGGAGAGTGAGGATGAAGCTGCCTCTTGTGAATACTTTTCTCTATGTTATTTTATGTCAATCTCAGTTTGATATGTTATCTTTCAACGAGTTGGTTTTATGTTTGTAGCTAATTCTTCAAGTAGTCATGTAGACAGTGAGTCGAGCAGCGAGAGAAGACAAGCTGCTGTTCGACGTAGCAGGAGCAAAAAAGGCCAGGGCAAACGAACGGAGCAAACGCTAAAGAACAAAGTTCCAAAGTCTCAAATTGGGACTAGCAGGCCTTCGAATTCTGTGAAAAAAAGCGGAGGTCATTCAAGCCGTAGTAAGAGCGTTTCAGTTATAAAAACAGTGTTCGAATTGTATTGGTTACTTCAGCGATCTTTGAATAGTATTTATTGTTGAGTATTTTTTTTCTTTTTTAAGCTTCCAAATCCTTGAAGCCAACGCCGTCAAAAGCCACACCAAAACCTGTCTTGCAATTAGAAGTTACTCCGAAAATCGTCTCAGACACTTCCAAAGACTATCTCCTCTCCGAAGTAGGTAGTGACGAAAATCTTCAACAAGGTACCTATGTTGTGAAAGGTATGCAAGCAGTTTAAATTGGTCTCGTTGTGTGCTACCTGAAATTTGACTATCGGTTCTTATTTAGTTCGTTCTATTATTGTTATAGATTCAGGAGAACTCGAGTTTGATGACCTTTCGCTTGAACGCCCAAGCGTATCAAGAAAAGATACAGATTCAATTTTTGGGACGGAGAGTATGTACCTATAAATCTAATTTTGTATGAAAAATCATGAATTATTAGAATTTCTGGTTTTGACAACAGAACTGGTATCGAGAATATTTTTCGTCAAATGGTAAATGTATTCATAAAAATTGTGGCAGCATTTTCGACCAAGAAACAAGAATCGAAAGGGTCTCGTCTACTCAAGTCTTCAGAATTCGATCAAAGTCTATCAAAAGCCTCAGATATACTGCGGAGGGCAGAAAATACATACACCGAAGGTACTTGTGAATCATGAAATCTTGATTGAATTGTAAAGCAATCCCGCCTTCATGTTTGAATAAATGATTAAATGAATAGATAAATAATTATACATATAAGTAACTGAATAAATACGGAATTAAAAAACTGTACACTTTCAGATACTCTGCTGATATTACAGACTCTGAAAGGACTCAGCGTCGACCTTAGAGAAAATACTAATGCTATTAATAATCTATGCGCTACCATTAACGTTATGGATAAAGCTTCTGGTCGAGCAACCGCTGAACCAAGAGCCCTTAGTTTAGAGACTGATATCGAACTACCGTTTAAGACCCTCGAGGAATTCAAAAAATTTGATAGTCGACTGCGCGACCTCAAGTATCGACAGCAATGTGTAAGTTGTATTGAAAACTGAATGTGGAAAAAATCTGATTTTATATCTTTCAGCTTTGTATATATCATTCAAATTAGTAGAATTAGTAGGTACCCTCCATGATTCTGAAAATATCTGTTTTTCTATTAGTACCTATAAATTTGTTTAAACTGAAAATTGGAACAATATCCAGGTTCCGATATACTCCCAATTTTCATCTCAATATATATCACTTTATCTTGGATTTTTTTTTCAGGCTGATTCACTTTTGTTTTACATAGATCGAAATAATCATGTAGCAAAGAGCGTTACGAACATTCTCAAGAAGTTCGTTGGCCGAGAAGTATGTATGGATTTTACAGCCGTCAAACAAGTAGCTGAAAAAGCAGTGTTCAGAACTACAAGATTTTGTAGAATAATGTTCGGTAATTTCCCAAGATACTATTATAAATTAGTTCTGATGTACAATTCATACTTGAATGAAGAATTTTTTCCCAGACGTTGTTACGACCCACCACACTGATAACCAAGGACAGCCAATAACAGAAAAATACTTTTTTCACTGCCTTAGCCAGGCAATAGCTAATTCTAAGGACTGGGATGGCTGTCGTGTAGAAAGGGCAGAAAAAGCAAAGGCCAAAAAAGAAAAGGAAGAAATAGAAAAGGCAGCAAGAAAAGAAGCCAACGACCAAACCGAGCTAGGTCAAATTTAGAAAATAGTAAAAAAAAGTTGAATAAAAGAATCCTCAGACCAATTCTTAGATGATGGTTGTATGTGACTGAAAACAATTTTCAACTCTCTCTGATGCAATTGTATGCGCCCAGAGTCTTTTACAGTGGTTCGCACGATCTTCTGCGAGGAGCTTATGATACACTTTCATCGTAAAGGGTAAAAAAAAATTTCAATGTATATACTACATACCGATCGCTCCTATCGAAAAGAGCGTAACTCAGCAGTGCAGGAAAGAAAAGCGTAACTCGGCGAAACAGTTAAGAAAGGCATTTGTCATAGGGTGTCACAGGGGACATACGCCTTTCTTCACTGCTTCGCCGAGATACGCTTTTCTTTCCTGCACTGCTGAGTTACGCTCTTTTCGATAGGAGCCATCGATACCATAATCTAAAACTTTGTGGAAGGATTTTTGTATTCACCTGTTTTTAGCCTTAAAAAAAAAACTTTATTCTTGTCAAAAATGTAACCAAAGAACGTTTTTCTTAAGAACGTTAGTATTTCATAGTTTAAAAAGAGTTGAAAATGTATAGCTGGTACTAATTTTTATTATATTTATGGTAATCTAATGTGATTCATTAATATGCCAAGGCTCATAGTGTTCAAGAAAGCTTTGTCGAATGCTCATTGTACCTTGTTATTTTCAGTTAAAAACTGTCTTAAACATATCTCTCAGTATTACCTATCTAACGTGACTTTAATAAGCAAGTATTGTAGAATGCTCAACGTATGTACCTTATTATTTTTTATTTTCAAATGTTGATAAACATATATATATGGGGCTGTCCACGTCAATTCACCTAGCCTCCAGACCGCACCATCTCGGATTTGCCCCGTGATTTTTTATGTTGTTGTCCTTGCTCTAAAACATTTTTCTGAATTTTTTCAAATTTTTTGGACCAAGCCTTTTTAAGTTATAATTGTTTTCAACCTAAAAAGAAGGACCATTTTTAAAAATCTGAAAAAATTCACAAAAATCATGCGACTGACGTAGAATAGTTTCCCGCTAATGAGAATGTGGAACACATTTTTCTTCTATTTTTTTTTACTCAATCAAAAATTTTTTTGTGAAGAAAAGGACAAAAAAAATTTTGATTGAGTGAAAAAAAAATAGAAGAAAAATGTGTTCCACATTCTCATGAGCGGGAAACTATTCTACGTCAGTCGTATGATTTTTGTGAATTTTTTCAGATTTTTAAAAATGGTCCTTTTTTTTAGGTTGAAAACAATTATAACTCAAAAAGGCTTGGTCCAAAAAATTTCAAAAAATTCAGAAAAATGTTTTAGAGCAAGGACAACAACATAAAAAATCACGGGGCAAATCCGAGATGGTGCGGTCTGGAGGCTAGGTGAATTGACGTGGACAGCCCCATATATATATATATATATATATCTAGTTACATTATCTAACATGATTCGAAAAGAGTTGTGAGGTACTCACCGTACCTTAGTTATTATTTTTAGTTGAAAATGATTTTGAACATCCCTTAGTATTATCCAACGTGATTATAAACAATCATTGTAGAATATTCACCACACCTTATTATTTTTGGTTAACTCTTTACTTTGATTCTTAGTCTTAATCTTTGTTTTTAGAGAATTACAAATCAAACCGATTTTCTAATACAATCATAAGGCATAACTTAAGGATCCAATGTAATAATATTCATCATTCGCAATAATGGCAAAAGGCAATAAATAAACGAACTTTCTGAAAACGGAATTTTTTAATTATGAATAACCAAGCTCGTATGAAATATGTACAGTAGGGTTACGATATGGCCGAAATTGTGGCGCAGATCGGGTGCCATCATTGGAACCCCGATTAGCCCCCGGGCTGGCGCAGTATCTAAAAGAGTAACATTTTAACCAAGCCCCTAACGGGCTGCCATCGCTCAGCCAGATCTGGGCCCCACTTGTATTGTGGCAAACTGATCAGAGCCCGGCCAGCACCACGCTTCAATTTCTACACGGGAACTCCGTCTTCCTTGCGGACGTGCACCGTAATAGTCGTAGCCCGTCGTAGATAGAAGTGGATACGAAATTAGGGATACAAACGGATTGGCGGGAGATTGAATTTGAACAGACCGTCAGAGGGATTTAGATAGATAGGTTGTGGATAAAAGTGAATGCGAAATTAAGGATACAAACGGATTGTCGGGACTTCGAATTCAAATAGGCATTGAATGGGAATGAGATGGAAAGGCTGTGGATAGTAGTGAATACGAAATTGAGGGTAAAAAATGATAGACGGGACTTTGCATTTGAACAGATTATCAGAGAGATTTAGATAGATGGACTGTGGATAGAAGTGGAACCGAAAATAGGGATACAAACGGATAGGCGGGACTTTGAATTTAAATAGGCATCGAATGAGATTCAGATAGTTGGGAGTGGATAAGAAATTGGGAATATGCAAAGATAGGCACGATTCTTATTTTGAGCGGACCATCAGAGGGATTCAGATAGATAAGCTGTGGATAGAATTAGATAAGAAATCAGAGATTAAAAAGGATGGGCTCTAGTTTGGATCTAAATCAGATAGAGGAAGATTCACGTAGATTGGCGGTGGAAAGGATTAGAAAGGAAATTAGAGATTGAAAAGGATCGGCCCTAGTTTTGATTCAAATCAGATGGAAGAAGATTCACGTGGATTGGCGATGGATATTATTAGATAGGAAATTAGGGATTGGAAAGAATAGGCCCTAGTTTGGACTCAAAAGAAGATAGCAAGAGATTCGCAAAGATAGACCGTTGATAGGGTTAGATTAATTATCTTAATCCCTTTCTATCCAAAGGATCCAAAGTGATTCAAGTGGATAAAGATTCTATCCGTTGACTTCCAGCAGGGGAGTTATCGAGCGAAAACCGTTATTGGGATATAATAAAAAGAAATAAAACAAATAATTATAATAAAATTTTTTAAAAAGTTGAGACTAAGGATATGAAAGCTGATGTCCCAACACAATATCTATGAATATTTATACATATTGCTTACGTGTGCATGTAGTACGTACCTCGTAGTCTTGCTGGTACGGAATTATCGTCGGATTACACTTTTTCACACACAATTATTAATAAATTATTTTACTCGTCAATATGCTGGCTCAGAACCGGCGAGTTTGTCTGAAACACGTGTTGCAGGATTCGGCCGCGCCGGTGTTGGCGCGCAGCCACGCGAGTAACGAAGGGCAACGTCGCAACGTCCGTCTTCCTTGCGGACGCGCACCGCAATAGTCGTAGCCCGTTAACCACGCGCAACCATTGTCAGATTGTTTGCTTGTATGATAATTTTGAATATCATATTAATTTACAACCGTTGTCAGTAAATGTATAACGAGACTATTTCTGTGACTGTAATACTTAATAGATTACAACCTTACGCTAAACCTTACCTATCAATCTTGGCATGGTACTATTTCGGCGAGGATCTTACTTTGACTACGGAACTCATCGAACGATGCGCACCATCTCCCAAAAGTTGGCCACAATATCCCATAGAGTTCAAAGGTGATTAAAAAAATGATTCGGTTATCTGAAGCGCGATAATTTGGGTGGTTCAAAATAATCCGACCCCCCCTTTTTTCAGGTGCATCATCTGAAGAGAATGAGTACGAGTAAAAAAGATATTTCCCACTTGGCGAGTGATTTTCACCTAATTTCCAAAAAAATTACAGCGCGCATGATTTTCAATGTATTCATCTTAGTTTATCAAGATCTATACTTTTTCACCCTTATTTCGGATTTCAATGCTCCCATGAGCCAGAACGGAAAATATCTGTTTTCATCGTACTGAAACTTTTCAGGGGGTACCCTTGAAAAAATTCGGGGGTACATATATACATGATGCATTGTTTTGTTGTGCGTGAGACATTTGTGACTTTTTTTTATTCTTTTTCATATCAACATACAAAGAAGATACGAACAAATTACGTGTACTTGAAAGTCGGGCTTTCACCACTGACTGAGAATCTCGAGGAAGGGCAAAATCTGAAAAGAATGAGGAAACGTATAAATCACGATTGGATATCAGCACAATGTTGTCCAATACTAACAGTCAATCATTATCCAACGGATTAACGACCGTCCAAATCATGTGATCGCACCAGGACCGTGGGTAATAAAATTAAAAATGTTGCAACAGACTCTGACGAAATGTATAGCTCGGATAGGTCAGTTGAAAGAAACGTAATAGATCTGTGACAAAAAACACAGATAAAAGGATTGGAAAAAAGCTGAGTGAGCCTGCAACGAGACGATCTGAATAACAATTACGTTATTGCCCCTGCCGGATCATCAAATGCATCATCTAAATCTGCTGTGAAAATAATGAACGATTCGATCATTAGAAGTAAATCTGGGGATATTTCTATTAGAAATGGAAAACAAGGTGAATAATTATCATTTATTTTTACTGTAATCATGAAAAATTCGGATGAACATTTTTGTCTTTGGGATGTATAACTGTTCAAAATTGATTTATAGCAATCCTTTTTATCTTTTTTATATAAGAAAACTCTAAAGTCAGAAACGAAGCAGCGGCTCCAATACTCAAGGTAGTGGAAAATATTGTACGCGCCGGCTAATCACTGACAGCTCTGTCGGCACATGTATCTGCACTGAGAAAAACTTACACGAGAAAATAGCGTGACGCGCCCCACCTTCCAAACCTCTGTCCTACTCACAGCAATATGAGAGTCAAGAGTCGCCTATTCGGGTGGGGGCGCACTGCTAATCACGCGTGACGACGTTCTTCATTTTACGCTGTTCATGGCACAAGGTTTTTCGGTGCGTGCACGATGTTTTCCTCTGCACTCACGCTGATACTCACACACGACGCGACGAAAATCAGCTGCGCGCAGACGAAACCGGCGCGCATGCACAGACAATCCTCGTGCTATAGACAGCGTGAAATAGAGAATACGCGTCACCGTGATTCGTTGTGCTGCCACCTAACAGCATGAGTGCGCAATGCCGACACGCGGCGCAACTGTAGCAGCCAGCGTGTTATTTCGTGTAAGTTTTTCTCAGTGTGAAGGTATTGAATTGCTCGTCCTACTTTATTATAAAATTAAAGAATATATCTGATTGTCACGATTCAGATTTTCGTTTTTATACTCAGATTCATTGACTACGATAGATCAACACGACAAAGAATCATAGTTCTACTGTTCATCAAGTGATGTATCACGCCAGAATGATTCACAAAGTCCGGAGCATAATCCTTAGTCTAAAAGCACAGGCTGCAGACGACTCGAGAATAATGTTATCCGAAAAAATCAACACAGCTAGGCCTATACAGTCCACGTCAACTGTGGGTGGAGGTGAGTGTTCTTTGCGATGGCACATAAATAACATTGATATCAAAATACCACAATTCAAAGATGGAATCCTCCAGTATTTTTATCAGGCACCGACATAAAAATATTGATATTAAAAATGTACCTGAAATTGCGAAACTGGTTTGGACTTAAACTGCTATGAAAGGTAGAGCTAAGCTTTGGTATGACGCTGGTAAAACTTAAATCAATTCTTATGTTCAATTTCGTCAAGCAATCTATAATGAATTTTTTATTCAAGAATACTCACAGCATTGCCAGATGAGATTAGATTAGATTTATTCCTTGATTGCCTAATTACATAGAGAGCCCTGCACTAATCTTATGGGAATTGGCTTCCGGTGGATTTGAAAAATGTCGAAACACTTTCGAAATACGGTCGTTCTGATCAAAAGTCTCAATGGGCGAAATACTTTATACTTTATCACTCTTTCGTGATACACATTTTAAAAATTACATGTTAAGATTTTGTATTTATCGCATTCTTCGTCGAATCATTTTTGGGCTCGTGGCTACAACTTTGATTGAATTTACTATGTTGAAGGCCATGCCATCTGTACCTTAGGCTTGTCGTTAGGAACAAAATTTACGGGCCGTCCCCCAAATCGACTCCAAATAAATCTCAACTCATGAAATTGGGAAAAAAATAACCATCACATTGGCATGGGATGACGCATAAACAATCTTGAGGGCAGGGGGGTGGCTACTTTTTTTCCACATAGCAGCATTTCCGTAGACCAATCTGTGAGAATTTCAGATCTTTACGTCCATAATTAGACCCACAGTGAAATAATAACTGAAAAGACCCCGTGTATTTCAAATGGAGAAGTTTATCCTCTGTGGCCAAGAGTCAAGCGTTAAAATAAAAATCTTAAAAAATTACAGGATGAGTCTTGATTCATTTGGAGTCGATTTGGGGGGCGGCACGGGAAATTCATGTTTTTTCACGTTCTAACGGCCACCCTACTGTACCTAGGTTTACCTCGATTACCGCTTCTAAGTTTTACATGTTGTACATTTAATAGACTTAACCGGCATGCTGTTATTGTACTCCAAAATCAACTTCGAACTGACTTTCACCGGCAGATGGTTAGATAATAACAATGAGCTTAGTACCTTAATGTTAACTCTATGAGGTCTCGTCCTCTCGCGTTGAATATCTGGTTTTTATTGTGAATAATTCATGGTAATTGCTCAGGGTCTATGTGCCTGTTATTATTAGTGTTTTGTTTATTTATTTGGTTTAGATACGAAGATTATTTTCCTGTTCCTATGCTCAGTTATGACAGAGATGCACTCGTCGGTCTTGTATATGTCCTCCGTATATTTTTATAGTATTTTTTGTTTCTTGCAATAATCAATCCTCCGCTGGCGCAACCTCTGGCTGCTGATTTTATAGCTAGGCTGTCGAACACCTGGTGGTCTTTTGATAATAATAGGGTTGGGCTTGTAGTATGCCACGATTCGCTTACTATGTCCTGCTCCGTTAGCTCGATTGTCATCTGGTGTAAGTTATTCAGTTCTTTAGGCATGGTCGGATTCAAATTTCGTTGCTATTGGGTGCTTTGCTGCTCTAGTGCAGGGGTCTCTCGTCGGGTCCTGGTCTTACCGTGATATTTTGATTACGTAGTCATGAAATGCTTGTACAAAATTTGCAGAGATGCTTGCGAATCAGATTTGCTGTTGAGATTTCGTCAAAGTAGGCAGTAGAGTATACAGTTGAACTATTCTCCTAGAGATATTCGACATTGCCGATTGTGAGGTGTATCACATAATCGAAAAGCGTTACAGATTTCAGAGTCGGTGAATAGCGTGCCAACGTTTGGAAGGATGCGACCACGTCAGAATGTTCAAGATTCCATTCCACTAGATTTTTCATATTCATTGGATAGTAATCTGTTTTTAATTTACGTAAACAATTAGTCAATTCTGTAGTTTTATGTACAGTTGCGTATATAATACAGGCCAAAAAGTTGTTTAGCATTCGTGTTTTTTTTTATTCCAAATCTAAATAGCCGAAAAGCACTCGCATTACCCAGGAATATCGTTCGATTTGTGTTGCCCAAATTTTAGATGGATTTTTGGAAACTTGTACTATCAGGGAGTACAGGCTTATTACTTTTTCTTTCCTTTTGTCGACCCCGTTTATCATGCTACGAAACGTGTAGAATATGAATATGAATTCACTCTCCAAGTTAGACAGCAGTTCGTCAAAGTATCTCTTTTTTTTCACATATTTCAGTAAGTCTTACAGTATCGATGTCACAACGACAAATTTGCAAAAAAACACAAAAAATTAAAATAACAAAAAAATCAACAAAAAAGTGTTTATTATAAATTTAAATTCAAAACAGTTCAATGAAGTATTCCCCATGGAATATAGTCGTAGATTTTTTTTTGGCTTAATTCGGTTTTAGAATCTACGATATTCACCATAGTCATTATCATCGTCGGCCGAAATAAAATAAGAAAATACAAATAAGGTGCGGAATAGAACACTAGCCCTGACCTTGGGTTTAATAAATCGTTTATAACTTTATTCGTTGGTGTCTCTTCACACGCTATGACCTAGGTGACTCGTATATCTGACTTCCCGAGCAGAAATCCTAGCACGGCGGCGGTTCTTATAGAACGGGCCAACGTGAAAACGATATCGGCATCCCGATGTGACGGCCTAATATCGAAAGTTTTTAGCGGCCCGACCCTGTCCCAATATCGAAAATTAATTTAATGGTTACACCCTGGCCCACTACCTCAGCCCAATATTGGTATCAGATTGGCACCGAATACAGCGGGTGTACCTCGGCATGAGATATCCATCCGACATTCGTTCCGATTGAACCCCCGGGACAGCGGTTGAACATCGGCGTCCGATATCTGTCCAATATCGGATCCAGAATGACCCCCGATACGACGGCCGTGGCTCGACACGAGAGACCCACCCAACGTTGGTCATGGATCAATCGCCATGCCCCCGGTCGAACATAGGCGTCCGATATCTGTCCAATATCGGATCCAGAATGACCCCTGATACGACGGCCGTGGCTCGGCACGAGAGACCCACCCAACGTTGGTTGCGAATCAATCGCCATTCCGTGCAGAAATTGATGAACCACGGTTGTTCTTATTGAACGTACCAACGTCGAACCAATATTGGCATTCTAATGTTCTAATGTAACGGCTTTGCATTGTTAATTCCAGCTGGCCCGAGTTTGGCACAATATCATGAACCGCGACAACGGCTACATGTTATTGCACTAGATTGGGCCAGTGCTGGCTCCATATTGGTTGCCAATAGATCGTTCAAATATATCCACGTAGTATGTTCACCCAATATTGGCCATCGCGGCGCAACCGTTGGAGTGGTCAGTCGTCAACGTCGGATGTACACCCAATATTGGCCATTGGCTGGCAATCATTGCGGCGGTTAGTCGCCAACGTCGGATAAGCACCCAACATTGGCCTCTGGCTGGCAACCGCTGCAGAAGTTATACCGTGGTTGACAATCTCGGTCCGAGGTCGAACTTGAGCTGGCAGCCGTTGCGGAAGTTATACCGTGGTTGACAATCTCGGTCCGAAGTCGAACTTGAACCAGCAGCCTATGCAACGGTCATACTGTAGTTCACAATCTCGGTCCGAGATCGAACCTGAGCTAGCAGCCGTTGCAGAAGTTATACCGTGGTTGACAATCTTGGTCTGAGGTCGAACTTGAACCAGCAGCCCATGCAACGGTCATACCACGGCCCGGAATCTCGGAACAAAACTGGCCTCAAAACACCTATTTCAAATGCGCGGTATGTCACAACTAACAAAGAGTAGTATTGATACTCATGCGACGAATTGGCGTAGTGGCTAGAGCGAGCGATCCGTAATATGAGAGACCGTGCGTTCTTAGGTTCAAATCCCCTCGCAGTTAGAAAAAAACTCGAAGTTTTTTCAGAAAAGGGTCATGCGTAACGAATAATGTAGGCGGGTTAGTTGATAATCAGTTGGGGTACACACGGTGTACAAACCGAATGCGAGACAAACATAATCGGTTAATGTAAATTCCAGTAGGGAAACATAGTCTCGGTGTATACAATACCGAGCGAACCGAAACTGAGATTTTCAAAGTTCTAATTTTTCTGATTATAAATAGTAATATTATTACCATTTTTTGTTACTACTGGCAGTGCTCGCACGGCGTACCGTCAATTCTATAAAATAAATACGGGGCATGATATACTGGCCCAATAACGCAAGACTATATAGGGCCGTGGATGGATGCCAATATCTGCCCAAATCAGAAACGCACCATTTACCCAAGCACGTCTGGCAATATTGGGCCACCGTAACATCGAATCTTGGTCCGGTGCCGGCACCCAAGCTTGGTCCGACTTTCTTTCGGTGTTATCGGGCCAATACGGAACAGCGTTACATTTCAATCACGGACCAATATTGAATAGCAATCGCGGGCCAAGATTTTTCGAGCGGCTGCAGCGTTGGACCAATATCGCGCCGTCATGAAATTTCTGCTCGGGTTATGTCTAATGGCGTATATCTCGCAGCGCTGCGACGCCTGCGCATCCTCGTTCTCTTACCGGCGGTCGGATTTGAATGTGTCTTTACGCCGTATATATAGCAGGCATATCTCTGTCTCTCGTTGGAATAGTGTATAACCCTACGTGTATTGCAGCCAGGGTTGCCACCACTCCGGGTTTCACCCGGAGACTCCGGGTTTTGGTTACTTTACTCCAGGTTCCGGGTTAAAAACCAAATCTCCGGGTGAAACGTATGACCCATTATTTGTCATCCAGACCAGACTCCTTTGTTGAAAAGTGTATCAGCAAATTCGGAATATATTTTCAAATTCAAAGCTAATAACCAAAATTGATCATAATTTTCGTTCGCTTCGTGGAGTTACTTGTAATTTACTTGTAGTGAAAATCTTGCGTATTTATAACTAGTCGATCAACCGTACAAACGTTTCTAAGTAGTTTTATTGTGATTTCTAATAAAAGGCGTTGACATTTTCATTTTTACCCCCCCCCCCCCCCCCCCCCCCCCCCCTTTCGCCTGCCAATCTCCGGCTCAGTTCGGCCTGAGGTGGCGACCGTGATTGCAGCCGTGCAGGTTCCCTGCGATTCCTCAGCGATCTGCGCAAGTTCAAGGGATCTGATTTTATTCCTTCATTGTTCTTTACCAGCCCGCTTTTGGCTTTAATTTTATTTTTCAATTTTTTTTCTGTTGTGCAGGGGGCTTCGGGCGCTAGACTCCGATCAGCTCTCTCTCCGTTCCCTGTACAAATAGTTTGCGTCTATAGTTCTCTGTTGGTTCCAGTGGCCCGACTGTCCTGATTTCCTAGCGAGGATATGGTTTTACTCGTGTTTATTCGTATCTTACGTCGTAGGGTTGTTCGAGGCTTCTTGTCGAAGGCGTGTTACTGGCCGATTGCGCGTATTTGGTTCATGTGCTGTTTCCATACCCGATCATCGTCCATCTCCACCTCGTATATCAGATTTCCTAGTTTTTCTCTGTCACGTCCGTGATCAATGGTAAATTTTTTTTTCGATGGGTCACTTTAGATGAGTCAAGTTTATGCACAAATTACATAAATTTATACAATACATTAATCAATCATCCGCTTTACTAGAACAGGTGGTTAAGAAAGAAGTTAGATATAATTATTCACAGACAACAGAATATAATTGAGAGAGAAATACTATATGTACGTTGTAAGCCGATTTTCGGTTACTGATGAAAAGACGTTTATATTAATATATATTTTAGAAATTGAAATTCGCACATTGAATCATGAAAAATAGTATACGACACACGTGCGCGTACGTGATCCTCGCACTCGTGTTAAACTACACTCGTTCGAGAATCACTTACTTCGCGCAATTGTATCGTAATCTACTATAAACCTTTTTACGACTTTTACTTCCTCTGAATGATCAAGTCTGGTCATCTCATTGCACATACTCACACAGTCGGCAAACACATGCAAAAATACTCACAGCTTCTGTATCCTTCTTCTTCATTTGCTCACTCTATATCTGGCATTGCTCGATTACTAAGTCAAAAATCTATTTCGCAATCAACGTTTCAGTGCACGTGTTATTAAAAATACCTTACCCGCCATATGCCATCTTTGAAATTATGCACACATTATTACATTCATGCAATGGGCCTTGCAGCATTATCCGAATTTTCAATAACAATGGCTACGTATCATCTGACAAGGATGATATAGACCACATTGAGTGGACCTACAACCAGTCAATTTTAAGAAAATATGTGCCATCCCAATGATACTCATGTTCACCTATAAGTTATTTATAAATTTGCTATATTTTATTATATATAAAAGGTTATACACATTCGGGTTGGTGGAGAAAAACCGAATGACCAACATTAATAATTAGCGAAATTCCGAAATGTTAAAGTTGAGAAAACTTTCAATACAAATGAGCCTCATACAAAAGCTTCATAATTTGGTCTCTTGGAATATTTAAATTAGGATTGATGACTGTTCGGCAGTAACGGTATTCCGGTATAAGATTTTCGGGATTTCTGTCATTACGAATTCCGGTCTTTCGGTTTTTCGACCCACACCCATATAATCTGTTTGAGCAGTTGTCGGGTACAGATTGTACGTATAGAATTATGTAGCAATTATTAGCGTTCCTATAAATTTATATGCGAGATTTTTAAGTAAATATTGTTAATATTGATGATTTCAACGATTATACGTACCTCATTCCCTCCTGCACGAGCCTAAAGCACGCGGTGCGCGCCTGTGTTGGTTTTGTCGTAGGAAGCTGACTGGCTACGTTCACCGAATATTCTCGATATGTGAATAAATATATTGAAAAAAGAAAAAATGGTTTCAAATGAATTCAAATGTATTCATGTTTATATTTATTTCACCGAACTGACCTATTCCGGATTGGTACTATAATGTCGGATTTATTTGTATGATTAACTCATTTCGTGACAATATTCGTTATTATGCTCAAATTCTGGCCGTTGTGGACTTCTACGAGCAATGCACCGTGGCCTTAGATAATCCGACTTATTGAGCCGCTCTCGACGCTGTTTTTTTCCCGTTTTCTTCGAGTACTCGTAGAACTTTGACGCCGATCACTCACTCCAGTTTCCTTCTACGACAATATGATATTCCGCACGGCTTCTATCGGACGTTCCGGAGTCTCAGCTGAGAAATCATCTGCGATGGTCCGAAAGCTAGGACCCGCCATTGAGTTGCAGTGCAACCTCTCAATAAAGCCTCTCACGGGCTGTGAGGGGAATACATTTCTTATTTCTTGTCTTATTCTCTGTCTTGATTTTCGTCTTATTTTTTGTCTTGATTTTTGTCTTGATTTTTGTTTCATTTTTTGTCTTGATTTTTATCTTATTTTTTGTCTTGTCTTATTTTATATCTTGATTTGTATCTTGATTCTTATCTTATTTCTTGTCTTATTCCTTGTCTTATTTTCTGTCTTGATTTTTGTCTTATTTGTTGTCTTATTTTCTGTTTTGATTTGGCGGTGTTGGCGCGCAGCGACGCGAGAACGAACGGTAATGTCGCAACGTCCGTCTTCCTTGCAGACGCGCACCGCCATGGTCGTAGTCCGTCCTAACCCATAATGTTAACCCCGAGCAACCATTGTCAGATTGTTTGCTTGTATGATAATTTTCAATAGCATATTAATTTACAACCGTTGTCAGAAAATGTATAACGAAACTATTTCTCTGACTGTGATACATGATAGATGATAACTTTACGCTAACCCTAACCTATCAATCTTCGTATGGTACTACTTAGGCGATGGGTATATCGCTGATACGTTCGAATCTTAAACAGGATTGTTTGAGTTTCGCAATGGGGTAATTTTAATGGGAAACGAAAATAAGTGTGTGTGTGTATGTGTGGTGTACTTAATTAAATAAGCAAGTGCATCAAATCATACAGTTTCGGCGTCCTGCACCGTCAGGCAGTTGTCCGCTACAATGCTATAAGTTTACGTAAAATGAATGAAAAGGAACGAAAATAAAGATCGAAGTAAAAAAAATATATAAATCAGAAAATCAGAAAAAGTCCGGAATTAGTCAGGAGTTATATGGCTGTTGAATATAGGAGATGCCTGAAGATTCAATTGATGAATTAATCGGGCCAACAATCAGCCAACACGTGCTGATAATGGACATGGCTGAATCCGCATGGGAAGGAGTCTGCCTGTAATTCTTGGCACGAGGCGAGAAGAGAATCCCGGCTTTTTTTTCACATTTTATCAAAGGGAAAATAAAGATCATAAGGCTGAAATCAGGAACATATATAACTAATAATGATATTTTAAATAACACTGTGCCTATTCGCACGACAGATTGACTCCAAGAGAGACACTTCAGACAGGTGAAGTGACTCTAACAAAGTCACGCAAGAGTCACGCAAAAATGTTGTACTGCTTTTTTTGAACTGCTGAACCAACGGGTGAGTGGCTTCGCGTCGTGACCCAGGCTCACAATTAAGGGAGATCATCCCTCTCGCACTCATACCACCTAGTGGGCGGATTCTCAGACGGAATTAATAATTTTTTTTGTAAGTGCCCCAGTCTCGTTTCATATTATGAAAAAAAATTAATAATTCAATCACTCCAATTCTCCTAAAATTTTAGTGTGACTCTTGCGTGACTCTATTAGAGTGTCTCTGGAGTGTCTGGAGTGTCTGTCTTGGAGTCAATCTGTCGTGCGAATAGGCACATCGTTTAAATAAATACAGATATTACGCAGGATCTTACTTTGACCGAACGATACGCACCAGCTAATCACTGACAGCACTGTCGGCACATGTATATGAAGGTATTGAATTGCTCGTCCTACTTTACATAAAATCTGTGAAAATCATGAACTATGTATCAAAATGGCACTAATCAACTGTGAAAGAACTAGGTCACTAGAATGTTTTCACAGAGCGTAGCAGTGATTTGGAAAAAATCCTTTTCAAGGTGTGTATACCCCCATAAGACAACAACTCCAAATGTGTTTTTCTACGGTTGGAAATCATATTGAAGTTTTTGGTCACACACTACACCAGAGATGAGCATTCAAATTTATATAGCGAATCAATATTCTTCCAAATGTTTGTATTCATTTTACAGAACCAGATTTACAAGTTATCAACCGCATGATTCGCTGCCCGCAGGACAAATTGCTTAGACTCGACAAGACCATGTTCATATCAACAGAACTGCTAAAATATATATGTTGGATTTTCTTCAAGTTGTAATAATTTATATCTTGAATTTCTTGAATTTTGTGAATCATTTGAAAAAAAAAAACTTCAAAGCGATTTATTTCAGAACTAGGTTTTTGGCAATTGAAAAAGTCCCATGCGTCTCAGTTTTTGTCGAAGACTCTTCAAATTTTCAGGGTACGTTCCTACACACACTAGCTACAAACCCACGTCAGATTTTGGAAATCGAGTCAAAAAAAAAATTTGATGAAAAATAATTGAAAATATATTTTTTTTTTCATAAAAAAAATGTCAAAATCAAAGTATCGTAGCTATCTATAAAAACCGACGTGGGTTTGTGGCTTACGAATCCTAAAATATGTGTGTGCAAGCCCAGCAAGATTCAAGAATAACTCAGACGCATGGGAGGTTTTCGAATAAAGCCTATTTCAGAAGCATTATGAGGAGTAACTCTGTACTTATTGTTTCAATTGACTCGAAATTTGCACAATGTCTATGTTTTGAGATGGCCACCATGTGTGTTAAATTACATTTGAAATTATCTATTGGTTTATGTGATTTGAAAATAGCAATGAATTGGCAGTTTTCAGTATTTCCTACCCTTAAGAGGAAAACGAGCTCAACAACCTTTCACAGACGAGACCAAGAACCCAGCAACTATCCTTAAACTATCCTGATTCTCCGTCCAATCAGATAAGATCATTCAGACTTTCTATAATTATTTGATTCGTCATTTTTCATTATTTTGATCAAATATCTTAAAAAAAACATTCTATCGAGTTAACATCTGATACTTTGATTTACGACTTTATTATTATTTCAAGAAGCTAATATTTGTCCTCCAATCTAGGTCGTTTTATCAAGTTTTCGAAGAGGTTTGCAGCTCGGCCTACTAGTCCTTGGTCCCTTCATCCCTCCAACCGCTTCCTGTTGCAGTACGCAGGATTTAACCAACACCATCCTGATTCTTCATTCCTAATTCCTGATTCCTACACTTGTTACTGGTTCCTGCCCCCGGAGGATTTTTGTGAAAACCTATGTTGTGACATTTGATTGAGCTCGACTATCTTCTTGTGGCTTTCTGTGGTTTACCCATGAGACGAAAGGTTAGACCGGATAATGTTAGGAAAATCAAACTATTTAATTTTCCAGCCACAGCTCAAACTTTCCCTATGAGAGCAAATACACCTGTTAAACTTTCGTCAATTCTATATTTACTTGAGAGTCGGGACGACTCTTCTACTAATAACTACTCTTGTTGAAAACAAATCAGTCTTGCTCCAGATATTAACTCGAGCACTTGTATTTCCAAATATAACTAATTCGTTGAGACTAATTTAGTAGTGTCATAAAAGTCTCCTTATTTTGCTCGAGGAATCACGATTTCATTTTTTCGTTAATAATCCGTAACATAGGCCCCTACAGCATTATCCGAATTTTCAGTAACAATGCCTACGTATTATTTGACAAAGATGATCTAAACCACATCAAGGGAACCTATAACCAGTTAATTTTAAGAAAATATATGCCATTCCAATGAGACTCATGTTCACCTATGAGTTATTTATGCATGTGCCATATTTTATTATACACATTCAGACGTGCTTAGATTTTAGTGCTGTTCTACAATGATACCTGTTCAGGGTGTCCAGCGACAGGGTAAACCTAGAAAACCTGGAATTCTCAGGGAATTTCGTTGGACAGGGAATTCTCAGGGAATTTTGCTAAAGTTCTGGGAATTCAAAGTTTTGTGTTTAAATTCGAAAATCAAAAATCAATTTCTCGCACGCGCTGATCTAACACTGAGAATGGTTATACAGCGCGATTATGTGGACAATCACGCGCCCGAAAGGTAAGCAAACGGAAAACGCCTGAATTGAGCAGATTATTACGTAATAAATAAAATCCAATCGTCGATGTTTGATCTGCTCAATGCAGGCATTTCCCGTTTGCCTACTTTTTAGGCACGTCACTTTCCACAGAATCGCTCTGTATATATTAGGCTTTTTACCCTGGAAAAACGACGAATATTGTCCTGGAAAACCTGGAATTCTCAGGGAATTTCGAAATGCTCAGTTGCTGAAAACCCTGCTGTTATTTTTATTGTTAAAAAAATGCAATGACTATTTCGAGCAATGCTAAAGCTACAGCTGATGTACGCCAGTGACTCAAGCGAACAAAAATTGCTCCAACAGATAAAGAAAGGATCCTGTCCATATGAATTCAAAAGCAGCAGGGCCTCAGAACTCGACGGTACTTTGGCCGGCTACGGAGTTGAAGATACAAAGGAAGATCAGTTAGCGTCCTGAAAACCTACCCACCTCGTCAACGAGCGAAAGTAGTGGTGAAATGCCAATAGTCGAGGATAACCAGCTTCTACCAGGGCACAAGACAGCAATCTTCACTGACCACGCATAACAATATTGCAGATTCGGCCCTGCTTGGGCACTTCATAGACCTGAAGAAAGTGTTAGATACCCTAAGTATACCACTGCTGACAGAGAAGCTGAAGAAGGAATGATTCAGAGGAACAGCGCATGACTTGCGGTCCAGCTACTTGGTCGACAAGCGACATCGAGTGAGAATAGGAGCCACTGTCTTCAAGAGTGAGGTCATCGATTATGGGGTCTCATCATCTTACTGTCATACTGGATATTATTTCCGAAATCTAGACAAATTGCGAGATTCTGGCGTATGTAGATGATACTTGCGCCCTCTTCCTCGTGGTGGAAGAATGGGAACTATGGAATACTTGCGTGGGGAGCTGTATGAAACACAGCAATGAGACAGCTCGAAAGCAACCAACCTAGAGAGGGACGATAGAGCAAGGATGCAAATTAACATGTTGTCCTGCAAACTGAGCAAACTGACAGAAGAAGTTATCACGACGTGGCAGCGAAGGTCTTTTAGGAGTTGCCAATAGACATGAAGCTGGACATCTGCGCCGAAGCAGACTCTGAAGACAAAAACAAATAGATGGGCAGATCACAGAATAGTTAAAACGAAAAACTGAGCATGTATTAACCGAGCTGACCCTTTCTACTTGAAGACATGTATAGATTTAAGAAAAACCACAGGTATAATCGTAGAACAGTACTAATTCATCTGATAGTGTTGAATTTTTTCTTATTATATTACAGTTGACATAAATTTATACTCATGTATGACTGCCTACGGACTCACTAGGAGCCCATTGTAAAAGCACAGTGAAAGCATACCTCACTGAATAAGAAAGATTATAACATTACCCAGGCAGCAAACTTAGCATATTTACGTTACCGCGATATCACACTGTAAAATTGCTGGTACATAACAAAGTTTATGTAAGTTTTATATAACATTCATGTATCAGTGAGCTTTTAATATATCAGAGATGCGCTTGATATGTAACACTGCAGTATGGCAAAGACAGACCATTGTTATGTAGCGTTGACATCACACAGTTCTCTCTTTGAGCAGTGCCCAAGTTTGATGTAGCTGTAATATAACAATGATGTCACCGTGTTATATTACCCAAAAAGCACAACCGACATGTAACGTTGACATCACGAAGTACTATCTTTGAACACTGCTCAAGTGTGATGTAGCCGTGATATAATTGGGATGTTGCAGTGTTATATCACCTAGAAAGCTCGACTGATATGTAACGTTGATATCACCTAGTTCTATCGTCAAGCATGACTCAAGTTTGATGTAGCTGTACTGAAACAAGGACGTTCCAGTGTTTTATCACCAGGAATGACCCCCAAGATTTCTGCATGTGCAAAAATGAACTTTAGCAATCCGTAACTTGTCAAGGTTTACTTTGAGCGAAAAATTCTATCGGACTTTTTTCTTCCTCTTTCGATTATCTAATGGCGATATTTTTTGTTTTTTCTTTTTTCATACCGTGCAATCCCTGTTTCCACGTGAAAACAGGATTAAAAAATACACAAACAGAATAAAAAAAAATACACAACAAGTTATATTAAGTTCAACCCCGTATTTTCAGAAATAAGGGCATTATAAACCGTTGTAAGGATTCGGGATTGACACATGTGCAGAACATTAGGGAAGTGAATCAGTGAGTGCAAGCGGTGCAGACACGTAGCTTTGTCTCTCTCCTCCAGGTTAAAGTAGCTGTCGTGCGTATCGACTTTTCTCAAGGAATTGATGAAACTTATATGAGCCATATGTTGACGCATTATTATACGTATCCTGTTAAAATGTTTCGGCCTTTGACCGTTCCATTTTTGAGAAAAAAAGCATTTGAAGCTCGTTCTTATGTACACAGGCTGATATGGAAAGTGTGAAAAAATATGTTTAAAAATTACCCCTCGACGAAAACAAATCTTAGCATTTCGACAAAAAAAATATCATATGGTAAATTGTAATTTTCTGAATCGTTTAATCCATCATACAGCGTTCTCGACCGTCTCGTTTGGGTTTTATAGTTAAAACTAAAACATAAAGCGGCGCGTATCTCTCTTGCTCTCGAGTGGATATCTCGTGGCTGTGACTCTCACAGAGCCATACATTGTCGCTGACTAGTACGAATATATATAGGTATGGGTTTTATGTTTTGGGTCGGACTGTAGCACTGTAGCACGCTTTACATCGGTTTAACTCTCAATTGTAGAAATACGGGGTTGAACTTATATCATCTAGGTTCTAGACTGTTCAAAGCATATGTACAGTAATTTTTTGAACCAATTCGGACGGATAGTTCGGTCACAATCGTTTTTTGAAAACTGACGGGGTAGAATCGACTCAGTGTGACTGTCTCGAAATTTTTTTGGAGTGTGAGTTGCATTATTATTTTGAGCCACTGATTTTCGATTATCTGACAGGGGACATCGCCAGGGCCAAGAACTGGATCAACTTTTCCTTATTTTAGTACGTCACTATAGAAGTGTAATATAGCGATGTCATTCGATACACCTCTCAGCCGTCTACGTAAAAATTAAACGAAACGATACTGACAATGAATGCGACTGATTAATTCCTAATAGCAACATTGTGACGGTTTTTTTAAATGTTTGAATGTACACATTAAATTACTCTTAAAAACGACACTGTACGTGATTCGATAATTTTTATACCCAATAATAATAATAATAGTTATAATAATCATACTCATAGTGATAAATATCAAATAATAACGATTATGATTTTTATGCAAAATTCTATTAGTAATTATTATAATATTATTATTATTATTATTATTATTGTTATTATTATTATTATTATTATTATAAGGCTCGTCCAAATCCGGTTTCGACCCTGGTGATCTCCTCTTTGAGTAGAGTTCAAAGAACGGGCTCAACGCTTCACTGTTTCGGCCTATCACGAGACTCGGTAGAGTCTCGCGCCAAGTACATTGAAAAAAAATTTTTTTCAAGCGCGAGACTCAACGAGTCTATATACCCGAGAGGCAGCTACCCTAACCTATACCGCGAACTAGTATCGTCGTTTTCTTTTACCTCACAATATACACAGATTGAAACTAATTTAATCTAGGATGTGGGCATGAAAAGCTTTCATTTGAGCCTTAGATCGATTAAATCGGTGTCCGGAGTGCTGAGATATGATTAACTACAAATTCTGATACCCCGTTTCATTGTAAAATTTTTCGTTTTCGTTTTCGTCGTCGTCAGACCAAGATTCACGTTCAAACCATTCCCATGCAATCACTAGACGGGAAAATCCACACAAAAGTTGTAGAGTGACGTCAGTACGAGATAGTTCCGACGTAGATAGCGCCAGTATCGCAGACAGAAACCGTCTCCTACATAGACATAGAGCATGGACTGCGCATTCCCTATACAGCCTATGGTAACGCCGAAAGTGAGAGAGAAGGGTAACACACGCGGCCAAATCTGTCTCTTTCTATGCATTTGACGTTGTTGGTTAGAAAGAAACAGATTTGGCCGCGTGTATATGCTGTCTCTTTCTACCGGCCGAGCGATTTTCGGCCCGAATGCGCAGTCCATGCTCTATGTCTATGGTCTCCTACACTAGCAGATGCGTATTGTCATTTCATGTTTTTAAATCCCAATAATAAAGGAAATAAGAGAAATACGAGCAATGCTTAATACAAAATTTGAACGTACAAAAACTAGTGAATACCCACCGCAAGCCCCTCGGGTGCCAAAACCTTACGCCTTAAAAATGTTTCGATGGGTTAATCTTAAATCCTACGATCTCGAGCTTTTGAGGTTATGCGAATCGGCTGACGTGTAATAGCGTTTTCGGTTCGGACAATTTTTCGTGCACCGTGCTGAACTGGTGCTGCACCGTTACACTAGATTCTAGTTTTGCACGGTGCCGTTCGGTTCGGAGGGCGCTGTTTCGTATTTCACTGTCGTGTTCGGATCGTGCTCCATACTCTGTTCCGATAATTTACTAAATTTGGGATAAGCCATTGGTTTAAAAAAATTTACTCAATTTACTTAACGGCTCGATGGAGGCGGGAGAAATTGAATTCTTCGAATCATCCTCATCATCAGAAGATGAGGAATTCTTATGGTTCTTGGTGCAAGACGAGCACGTCAATGATCAAATTGAAAATAATTTATATTTGTTCAATTCATCATCATCATCATCATCATCTAGTGATGATTTAGAGTTTGTTGTGTTGAAGAGAGATACACCCAAAATCCACGATTATGTTGAACAAGTTGTTCATGATTTCACGGATGAAGACGTGAGTAAACGCGACCAAGTCCTGACCCTGACCGTTTCGGATTTAATCCACGTTGTTTTATGTCTTTGCACCAACTTAATGGTACTCGCATTTTTTTGAGATTCTTTTCTTCAACCGTTATTGTATTATGAATTTTTTGACCAATTTGAAAAGGCTCTTGTTGATTAAAAAAAAAAAAAATCGAGAAAATATTGTGTTTCACAACAATTTTTTTAAGCCATATGGGAAAAATAAAGTACCTGAATTCTGTTCTCGTTTTCTTGGATTATGTTACTTTTTTGAACTCAGGTGAATCACTAGAAGGAGAATTTATGTTTTCCTTTTGGACATGGCTGAGAATGATCGTTATAAAACACAGGGTTTTGTGATTTTGTTCAAAAACATCAAATCCGGCATTTTTGAGTTAGCCAAAAAATTCGTAATACAAAAGTTGGTGGAAAAAATCTGAAAAAAATTGAGAGTGTCATTCAAAGTTGGTGCAATGATATAAAAAAACCGTGAATTAGATTCGAATTGGCATGGAATACCTCATAATATGCATTGCAGTACATGCGCAGGAACAGTTGTTGGCAAATTACATCATATTATTAATTGGTACACTTTAATTCACAATGCCATATATGTCTATCCAGTTTAAAGGGACATTTCGAATGGAAAGAGAAATGGCATATCGAGTAATTGCAGAATATGAACAACCTGAATTTCATCCTTCCGGTAAAGGTGGCGTCGAATGTAAGTCAGCGGAATACGACATTCTATCATTTCTGTGGTGAGTCATGCAATATTATAGCAGTATCTTCTTCATTAACCCTAGAGTGGTAATAATTCTTACGCTAAGGGTGGACTGGATGTATGGTACCCGAGCGTTTTCAAAAAGGTGCAATTCTGGCTGTAACTGCGATTTTTGACATATTAAAACGTAGAATTCTTCTTCGAAGTGCCTGAATGCGATCGAGTTGTAAAAAGTTGATCAAAAATTAATTTATCTTATTAAAAATGTTTGAAACAATTAATTGTAATCAGTTTCGACCTGATTTTTGAGTTTAAATATAAACTTGAACTTATTTTTATTATATATAAACTTTTATTGCTTTCCTTTTCAGGTATTACATTTTGTTTCTTTCTTACTCGCTAATATAACTTTTGAACTTTAATTTCTATATTTCTTTCTTTTTCCTTTCCCCGTACATCCCTATCTCTATAAGGAACTTACTTGTTAATACTTTATTTAAACTTATTTATATTTATATTTGTGCTATATACTTTGATTTTTAAATCTACCTAGTTATTTGTACGGCTGTTATGGGTGCTGCCCTTACTTTGTGCTCTTTTTCTGCTACCCATGCCCCTTTCTCCTCCTTTGCCTCTTCTGTCACTCCGCTTAAGGTGGCATCTTCCCTTCCCTCCGCGTCTCGCCTTCCCCCTTCTACTCTCCGCCCTTACTTTCCTTCCTTATCTGCCTTCTTAACCCTTTCTCAACTTATTTTTATTAATTTTATTAATTAATTGAAGTCAAAGTTTAGGCATATTATTGTTAATAACATATTTAAAGAAAAAATTCCAATTAAAGAAATATGAAGAATCAAATAAAAGCTGCCAACTTTTTTTTTAACGATTTAACTTCGTTTATATTTCTTCATTTATTTATATAGTTGAAAAAACATTACATTTTCATTGTATTAAGTTGTGTTGACAAATACAAATTTACTGACTGAATAATCGCGTTACCAATATTTCAAATTAATTACATGTTATTTATAAATATAATAAAATTTATGTTATTATTTTCCCCTTCAAAATTTCAGCCAATAGAATTGCACCATTCGACGTTATTTTGCATAGCCTTCACGATATTTAACTGATAATCTGACAGATTGAATTATAATTACAATTTTGTTAATTCTAAATTTTGAGTCTTAACTGGATTTTGTCTCATGATGCAATTCTATGGGCCGAAATTCAGATGGAAAAATAATCCCCCGAATATCACTCGAGCTTCAAAAGTAATCAGGTATTTCCCTCAAGGTTCCCTGCAATCAAACGAACTCGTCAAGTTTTAGTTTTCTTTTTTTACATTTTCGTATTCGAAATCACACGCACAGGCGTTGAATTATCGGAACAGAGTATGGAGCACGATCCGAACACGACAGTGAAATACGAAACAGCGCCCTCCGAACCGAACGGCACGGTGCAAAACTAGAATCTAGTGTAACGGTGCAGAACCAGTTCAGCACGGTGCACGAAAAATTGTCCGAACCGAAAACGCTATAAAATTCATGGTGATAAATAAAATAACAATTATAAACGGACAAGACTGTCAGATGAATATTAACTGATTTATGAATGCAATTATCAGAAGAAACGGTTTTTTCGGTTCAATTGTTTAGCAAGTTATCGCCTGAGGAAGTCTGACAAGAGAAAATCGAGAGAAAATGTTGAAGTTGAAAAATATGAGGATAGCATTATTCGATATAGGGAACGGCAAGGAGCCAGACCAATAAAGCCGAGTTTAAGCGTTGGATTGCAACGAATTTGACTTCAAGCTCCATGTTAAGCTTATCTCCGAAGGCTCGTCTGCTGAGACTCAAATTGTGAGTCAACGTTATACGTAGGATTCCGACGAGTCCTATAATCTAACTCCGTATCATCTAGTCAAAATGAGATTTTGAGTCAACGTTGTTTGTTGGACTCCGATAGGCTTTATTCTACACTCCACGTCAACGTAGTGCCTTGACCTTCGGTGGAGATAATTTTTTAATCCATAATGTATATTCATAATTTAATGTCAAATTTCAATAAATTTGTTACATTTTGGTATGCAACCTGTGTCTATATGTTCGACTCTATTAAGCTTTCTCCAAATTAAGATTAGTGCTATCACGACAAATGGAATGAAATTACTTATTTATGGATTATTTCATTTTGTAGCGAGTCGCCATATAAGACGAGAGGATGATGAGAGAAAACGCTTGGGTTGCAAAGTATCAGGATAATGTTATTTGATACGAGAAACGGCAAAAGTCAGACGAAGAGAGCAGAATGCGGGTGTTTGACTTCATAAATTTCCATTTTATGCTCTACGCTAGTCTTGCATGAATAGGCTCAATTCTAAATATTTTGATACCTTCTGTTCAGACCCGAATTGGAAGTTGACGTTATGAGTACGGGACGCACACATGTTTTTGTTGCAGAGGACCTAGTTGCATTAAAAAAAAAACTACCTACGAGTTGCTATACATATATCTGATATCCATATATATTTAGTCATGAGCAGCAACTATAACCCTGCGTGCAAGTAACTCCGTCATTGCCGGTCCCAGGCCCAGATGAGACAGGAGGAGGGCTGCACGCAGGGTTAGATGTTGTAGGTATAAAAAATTATTGTAGTGGAACAATTTGTAAACGCTATGAAAGTACATTACGCGTCACTCTACAAATTTGAGACTTGGGGAAAATTATGAGCACACGCGTGCTCGTTGCTGTTGACGTTCCTGTTTATCGAGGGACTTCGGGCGGTATGAAATAGCACAAAACAACCGAGCGAGCGTAGCGAGCGAGCACAATTATTAGGTGGTCAAGCAAAATTTTACAAAAAAGTAGTGAAATCAACCCCAAAAAGCACCTTTGGTGCAAAAACCTTCCGCCAAGTCCATTAATGTGTAGATCACTCCACCAAAAAATAATCAAAGGTTGTGCTCGCTCACTCGATTGGTTGATGATTATCAACATACAAAAGCATTGAAATCAGATACAACTGCCAAGTACCTGTAGAATGATAAAAGTTTGGAATTGAAAAATTTGTTCAAACTAAATAACGTTGTACTCGTTCGCTCGCTGCGCTCGCTCACTCTATTGGCTTATGATTATGGGTTGAAAAAACAATTCGGATGAAGAGATTGAAGATGTCAACATTTATCTAAAAATATTCATAACGAAAAAATAATTTAAAAAAAATTAAAAAAAAAAATTTGGCGGTAGTGGTACTTGGGGGGCCTTTTGTAGAAAAAGAAATATAAAATATCGATCACGAACCATGTCAATGTCATCTGATAGATATTCAAACATTGGCCCGCCAACGTACCACGGACTCCAAATTTTTTTTTTTAATTTTTTTTTAATTATTTTTTCGTTATGAATATTTTTAGATAAATGTTGACATCTTCAATCTCTTCATCCGAATTGTTTTTTCAACCCATAATCATAAGCCAATAGAGTGAGCGAGCGCAGCGAGCGAACGAGTACAACGTTATTTAGTTTGAACAAATTTTTCAATTCCAATAATATATACATGGAATAAAGTGCGAATACTATTCTTCTGGATTCACATATACTTATACAGGGTGTCTTTCAATTAGTCATACAAATCTACATAGGGCGATTCCTCTTTGAAATGGAAAACGATTCTTCGAAAAGAATTAAAAAAAAACTCAAAAAAATAAAATAAAATAAAGATAGGTACCAAGTTGTAAGTTATTTTTTTTTTCGAGTCTTTTGTTATCCTTTTTACGAAAAACTTTTTTCTATTTTAAAGAGGAATCGCCCCATGTATCGGTTTGTATGACTAATTGAAAAACACCCTATATAAAAACACGTGTGTACCCATAGACATGGAGCCATAGACTGCGCATTTCCATTTATACTGCCTAGTGCCTGTGGTAACGCCAAAAGTGAGGGAGAAGGAAGCACACGCGGCCAAGTCTGTCTCTTTCTGCCGCGTGTACTTCCTTCTCTTTCTACGAACCGAGCGATTTTCGGTCCGAATGCGCAGTTCATGCTCTATGTGTATAACCTGTCTCAGATATGAATATTATGATCTTCTTTGTAATATTTATCGCTTATTATTTTTTCTTCATAGGTGCCACAGTGGTTGAATGTCCTATATATATATTTTGTGACGTCAGAATCGTGAAATACGAGGAATTTCGTTGACAAATTGAGCCTTATTTACGGGACACAGATGGGTGAAATAAGTTTTCCTGAAACAAGTGTGTATTTCTGCAGGGCGCTTGCTCCCTGTATTTAGTGATAGAGATATTAATCTCCTGGATGCAGCGAAAATACGACAAGTCGGTAATGGCCGGATGCTGATGCCGCCATGTTGGATATGTATAAACGACCTGTCACTTTTATTTATTCGCAATACACATTACTGGGTAAGCTACGCTTAAAATCACTAAGCAAGCGCCCTACAGATCAATTCGAGCTTTTATAAAAAAAATAATACCCCTGGGATTCGTTTCTTCGTTCGGGCTCAATTTGTCGACGAAATCCCTTGTATTTCGGGATTTTGACGTCACAAAATATATATAGGCCATTCAACTACTGTGGCACCTTAATACTTGTCCAATATTGCCATGGACAAATGAAACTATACCTATCTATCTATCCATCTATCTATCTATATCTATTTCCCCCATGACTTCCGTTTTCATTGCTATGATCGCCATTCCCATTGTCGATTCAGGGATTGAGATCATTGAGAAGCGGATTTGCACGGTGTACGGGCACACGGTGTACGGGCGCACGCTGTGTGCCCGTACACCTTATTCATTATTCAATCCGCCGATATCTGTCGCACCGCCAATCAATTCGACATAAATCCAGAATATATCATATTATGGACGATTAAACTTTTGTTTTTATCAGTTATAAATGTATAAACTGTTGGTGAATAATTATTATAATAGTGAACTGTGCAGCAACGCGGGCGACTACACGTTACCTATGTACCACGTGTGAGGTAAGTTATATTGCATGATAATTATGTTGATCGATATAATTATAGATTGCCCTTTTTTCACTTGTGCTGGAATGACTATCTGAAGTATCCTAAAATTTCCGACAGAATAAGGAATTTCAATTTTTATACCCACGTGAATCATGACATCGAAGTTTGCATCGTTGGAACGCACCGACAATCAACGTAGAATAAAAAAAATATACATAGCATAAAAATTATCCTACTAGGTTCTTATAACATTTCCAAGTTATTTCTAGTCGTTTTCACTTTTTGAATATAGCAGGATCATTTTTGGTAGAATATATTCGAACTATTTTTTTTCGGATTTCGTTGCGTTTCAACGATGCACTTCAATGTCATGAATCATATATATACTTCTACACCTATTTTCATTTTCCATTCTTCTTCTGACACTGCGTTATTTTTGTTGTTCATCTTCAGAATTTGTGTGTGATTATGCCAGTATTTATTTTACGATTTAAAAAAAAAATTGATTTTTTTTTCTGTTATGTAGTTGGTTTCCAGTATGCATAAAACAAGTGCTGAAACATAAACTGCATTAGCAGCAGTTACCAATACAGACACGCCAGGGTTACAACGCGTAGATGTACTGATCAGACCGCCCAGAGCTAGGTAAACCTTTAAAAAACATTTTCAAAATCATTACCCCTTTTTTATTTTTGATATTCATTGTTCGGCCCTGTGGAAACGGCAAACGCTCTTGCATGAGTGAGAGCGTATTACTTACGTAAGTGAGAAACACGCTACTTCTTGTGACGCCCTGCGTCACTACTTATATAAATTAAATAATGAGAAAAGTTACATTTGAGGGGTCTTATTGTCCAAGATATTGAAATTCATCATTTTTTTTTTCATAATATTTCTAATCATATTCCACCGCTATTCCTCACTGTGGTCAATATTTTTTCTCAAAACTGCGTACAGTGATGTTTCTTCGATGGTGTCCCCGTGGCTTACTATTTTTCGTAGCCTTTTTATTAATCAAATTTCCCTTCTACAAATATTTCTTTTGCCCATGACCAGTGCAGTCGAGAATAGTACACAAGATAGGGGTATCAGCATGGCAGAAAACTGAACATTTTTTCATCTTTATTTATTCATTATAAGACTTTTTCTTGTTATTTCTATATAATAGGGCAGCCCCCCCCCCCCTCCCCCCCCCCTGGTTGCGCCTTCACTTGTCGTTGGTCAATTTTATATCTTCACTAGTAAGATGACCACCTCAATTAGTGAAGAATTTAATAAATAGAATGTTTTCTAACTGTTATAGGGTTCCTGAAATAAGTGATGAGATAAACGGCGTATACATTACAACACGCATCAGCTCACATTTGCTACACATGATTATAAGAACGCAGCATGCCGAAGATCGAAGATAGAATCAGGTTGTCGAAGAGACAACATCGTCGGTTGGTTGAAACTGAATATAAGAGCTCATCAATTATAGTTCAAGGCAATCAACCTACTATTTGTGGACCTTCAACTCACAATGTTGTCAATGCTGCCTCGGTTTTATCATTAGACTCAAAAAATTTGGATTATAATTTAGATCCCAACTATCAGCAGGATATTAATTTCAATTGTAGTTTTGGATCAAATAGTGGCAGTATCAGTACTGCACAATCAATTTCAGATGTCGAGACATTTCATAATAACAATGATGAGAGTCGTGAAAATATTACTGACAATGAGTCAAATATTCCAAATATTACCGAAAGAAGTTTTCAAGATGACCTTCGAGACTGGGCGGTTACGCGCAACATAACTCACGCAGATGTTGATGCATTATTAGTTATCTTACGTACACATAAATTTACTGTACCCCGCGATACTAGAACTTTAGTAAAAACTGCCACAAATTTAGCAATAACCGAAATGAAGCCAGGGCATTATTATCATTTTGGACTGCGTCCAGGCTTATTACAATCAATTTACGAATATTATTTACCAGGCAAATGCCCTTCTCAATTGAAAATCAATGTTAATGTAGATGGACTCCCACTTACTAAGAGTAGTGGCAGTCAATTTTGGCCAATTTTGGCAGCTATTGAGGCAGACTTTCAAACTGTGCCGTTTGTCATTGGAAAATATCACGGTTACCAAAAGCCTCATGATAGTAACGAATTTCTACAATATTTCATCACAGATCTCAAGGACGTTTTGGCTACAGGTATAACAATTGAAAATCAATCAATTGAAATCAAACTCAATGCAATTGTGTGTGACGCACCGGCAAAAGCATATATATGTGGGACAAAAGGGCATAACGCGTACTTTGGTTGTGGGAAATGTATCCAAGAAGGGGAATTCATCGATAACCGTGTTACTTATCCTGAAGTCGACGCACCGTTACGGACAGATGAATCATTCAGAGGAAAAACTCAAGAAGAGCATCATAAAAAAATATCTATTCTAGAAACCTTGTCGATTTGCATGATTTCCAGTTTTCCGCTCGACTATTTGCATCTGGTATGTCTGGGCATTATGAAAAAATTAGTACAGTTCTGGGTGAAAGGAAAAAAGAATGTCAGAATGACAAATGAAAACTTGATGCAGGCTTCAAATCATCTTGTAACGCTTAATAGTTCAATATCAAAAGACTTTGCTAGGAAAGCAAGGTCTCTACAGGAGATAGATAGATTCAAAGCTACGGAACTTAGACAACTATTATTATACACCGGATTACTTGTATTCAAAAACACTCTAACAAAAGATCAGTATGATAATTTTCTCAGTTTAAGTATAGCCATTCGCATTTTGTCGAGTCAAGATTTACATTTGAAGTACAACAGTTACGCTAATAATCTATTGATATATTTTGTGAAAACTTTCCCACTTCTCTATGGGTATCAGTACCTCTCGTATAATGTACATAACTTAGTACATTTATCTGACGATGTTAAGCTTCTAGGGCCGCTAGATAAATTCAGCACTTTTAAATTTGAAAACCACATGCAGAAAATAAAAAAAATGGTAAAATCATCCAATAAACCTCTGCAACAGTTTGTTAAACGCCATGAGGAAAATCGTAGTATAAGTTCCATGCAAACGACTAGGAAAAGACCTGATTATCCAATTATTAAATACCATAGATTTCAACATTCTGTGAAAATTCAGACAATTAAATTCATTCAATATGAAGCCTTTTTCTTTAGTACAAAAACACCCGATAATTGTTGCTGCATTACAAACGGGACAGTCGTCATTTTGGATCAGATTCATCTTTATGATGGAAAAATATATTTTCGTGGTAAAACATTTTCGAATTCTCAATCTTTGTTCACTATTCCTTGTGAATCTTCGAACATAGGTATAGTCATTGTATCCAACGAACGAAGTCAAGTCGTGCAGTTTGAAGCTTCTAACATAAAATGCAAATGCCTTAAATTCACATCAACAAATAGCGAATTTACAATATTGCCCTTGACACATCAGATGTAATTTATATTGAAAATACACCGAGTACCGTTCAGTATGTCAATCTGGATGCCTTAATTTTTTACACACATACCATATAATATATTTTATTCTATATCTATCAGTTAATATTTTAATACCCATATGAATCTCTAACAACTATAGTCTGTTGCAATTTTGGGTTCAGTTTTTTCACAACCTGGTCAACTGATAACAATCTTTTCGAACATAATATTGGGAGCTTTCCATTTACTTCAATTCCCAGACACAGTGCGACACACAGCTGTGTTATTAGTCACTTTTCTTTGGATCGCACCAATAACATAGCTTTGTGTCGCACGCTGTCTGCAAATTGAAGTGAAAAGAAAGCTCCTATTAAAAACTAGTCGAGTTGTACTATACGGTCATTTCTTCATTTGGCATACATTCGAATAGTCAGAGTACAAGAAAAATTAACGCGAAAATTTAGCAGACTACGGAGTGTAAATAATAATCAAGAATTCAGTTTGATAACTATATTTAGTCGTTACCAAGTAGTAATATCAAGGCATAATTCTACAATGCTACGATTTTAAACACAGTGATGGATTCTCCTTCTTGTAATACTTTCCGAAAGAGGCATTTTTTTTTTATTTTCATATTTTTCCAGGGTATAATATTTAACGTTTACACATTTGAGTGTATAATGTATTACGTTTGACGCTGAAATCGCGATTCAAAACGCAAGCGTTGCATAGGTATATGAGTACGTTTCACGCGTAAAGGTGCTATTTTATGCACGCGACTGCGACAATTGTCGCACGACGAAAGCACGCGGTGTGGTTAAAAATTGACGGAGAGAGGGTGTACACCCATTCTCCGCCATTTTTTAACCAATCAGCGTGGTTTGTCGCGCGACAGTTGTCGCAGTCGCGTGCATAAAATAGCACCTTAACTCCGCTATCCCATGACGCTCCGTCATCGATTCTATTCCGTCATCGATTCTGTTCCGTCGATCCGCGCGTCATGGAATAGCGGCCTGAGCGTGGGCCTAAGCAATATCCCACGTGCAACCATCTAACGATAGGCAACGATTTCGAGTTCTGTCTACACACAAATAATTGTTGGATCCAAATTTTTCCCGATTGAAAATAAGCTATAACTGTCCAGCTTCGAAGGTTATAAAAGACATTTTTTGGTTTTTCTAGTTCTATTATTACTCTATATATCTATTTTACTTATCTCGTTATATTACACAAATTCCCTTACATTATTTCGGATGATACTCAGTTGTTGATCAAACTTGGCAGCATTGACTAACCCGCGTGATTCATCTCCAATCTTCGATAAAGCCAGGTAATTTTGAAGACTTTTTTGGAATCATTCTCAGCCACGTGATAGATCATCAACATAACCTCAAAATTATGAATTCACGCTAATACAGAATCGGTATTCGCAATATTTTCGTGAATCGACTTTAATAATTATAATTTTCTATGAGAGTAACATGAGTGTCTATGATTAAATAGTTTTAATTCAATTTTTTGATCATTATCTTATTCAAACCGTAATAAGTGTCGGCACAACAAGCTTAATTATGTAATTGATAGTATTTTTCAATACAAGTGCGCAAAGGCGGCAATGCCTCACAGCGAATGTGGAGGCGTAGTATGAGCCCGAAGACTAGACTTCGGGCTCATACTACGCCACCACACGAGTGGCATTGCCACGCTTCGCACGTGTATCGAACACTATTTTTTGGCAACACCTACATCGAGAGTTCTGTGTTATGCCGTCTATGGGCACTGAAAAAGTCTTTTAAACACTGGTGCACTTTTAAACACCAGTGCGAGAAAGTTTTAACTAACTTTACCTGATAATAATGATGACGATGATGATGATAACGATAATATGCAGTATATAAATACCTAATATCACATTTTTTTGACATCTAGACATTGGTCATATACTGTATTTTGTATATAATATGTTTGGGATTTCAGTAACCGACAATAAGTGAAATGGTTCTCCCATATGCCGTTGTATCATTTCTGACGGATAATGACGACGAAGATCAAGTAACGTCAGAAATACCTAGTTGTTGGTTAACTGCTAATAAACAGAAATGCTGGTGGCCCAAAGTTAAAAATACAAGTTATCTCATTTCGAAAAGAGTCTTACCTGATCCTGACAATCCTTCCAAATGGACATTACATGACGTTATCTTTGAAAATTTTTATGGTAAGCCGAATTCTTAAGTGACAAATTGGGTATATTCAAAAATTTGTTTCGAAGAATATATGGCAAAAATTTGATCTAGTTTCCTCATCAAACTATATCAGTTCTGAACACCTATCGTCGTATGAAATTTAGAATAAAGCCGTGTCGATCATTTTGTCGAAGTCAACAAAAGATTACTATTCCACGAATATGAAATAATAAAAATAATAGAAACTAAATTGATCAATCCCATATCCCAGATACAATCGAACATGCTCGGAAAAAAGCTGAATTTGTTTCATCGGGTGATGAACGAGATTTTGATACCAATAAGGACCGTAGTAAGAGAAAAAGGAAGCAAACTTCCTTGAAAACTGTACAAGAGACTTCTGATGAGGAAGATGTACCATCGAAAATTAAACAAATTAAACTTCCTTCTCCCCCAGCCAATTTAAACATAGATAAAACAATATTTATAGATGACATACCAATTCTATTTGACTATGCCGAAGAAAAATTACAAGGTGATTCTATAGATGCAAGATACGATTCATCCAATCAATTTTTTTATTCATTTCATGTATTTGGCTATAATCACTTTTTATTATCGTATGAAAATAATTTTCAAACACTTTGTTCTAGGTACGCGTGTTATAGCCGAATATAAATCAGGTCATTATTATAATTAATTAAAACAATTAGTAATTTCATTCTATCTTGTGTAAACTCTCAAATCACGTGTTCCATCTATACTAAACGCATGATGGTTTTCAGCTTCGCAACTCAATGAAGCAGGACCAAGTAAGGAACCAATCAGAAAACCACAGATAGTATCTTCTCAAATACTACATGAGCCTTCGCTAGGTACTGAATCAATTTATTCACAGATATAATCTAATGATTGCTCACCACGGCATTGTTTAAATAGTTGTTATTACTCTCTTGTATACAATCGTATATTCATTTCACAAAATTTTTCATATTAATGTAAAAAATATTTACCACAGAAATAGTATTACCTGCCACAGAACACAAGAGTCAAGTGACAGTGCCTCCAGCAACATCGTCCTCATCATTCGAGACAAACACATTTGAGTCCGATTCCATTACTCTAACTCAAAATGGTAGTTATATTTGCAAATGATTCATCTATTCTCGATACTAGCCATCCCAAAACAATTCGATTGGATATCCTAATAATTAAATTTGAACAATGTATAATTATATACAGTCAACTTGACGTAGCAAACAAGGACACTGCAATATGTTCTTCCTAAATTTAATATGGAATATTTGCATACTTTAGATTTGCTTGACACTCTTGGAGCACATCATGATTCAACAGTGAACCATTATCCTATTTCGTCTACTCCAAAATCATCACAAATTCCTATCAAAAATCCAGAAATCTTAGGTATGTTTGTGTACACGTAATTATATGTTCAAAATCATTCAATTATCTGGAAATTATGGTAATAACCGTTTTCTATTTGCAGATATTCCGACATCAACTATCACATTACGCGGACTTATAGAAGGTTGGTTTAATTGGTGGCTCTAAAGTGCATTGCTCAAACCTCATGCCCATATTCAAATTGTTGTATTTTGATTCCTATTTATGATTACAGCGAAATTTGACTGTGTATTTCGGAGGATATCAGAAATATCGGTAGCTATAACAGCAGTGAAAGAAATCGTAAAGACTCTACAAAATCGATCGGTACAAAAATCTTGTAGCGGCACAGATATTACATATGATATCATCGAAGCTATGTTTCCCTTCAAGAACCGACTACAAGTGGCCAAATTTGAAGCTGATTTAGGAAATACAATTTCACAGTCGAATGTTGTGAGTGTATTTCCAAAAACTTATCAACCGTGCGTAGAGGTAGCTGTGGACATAATTATTTCCTGAATGGAAAAAGTTTCAATCTGAAATTCGATCACAAAATTGCGCTTTAGTAATAGGAATTTCAATTTTGAAGGAATTTGTTCAAATTGATTACAGATTCTTTGTCTTAAAAGAGTCGGAGGAACTGGAATGAAAGAATCTTTCACCCGAATTCTCAGAAAAGTATTTTCGAATCAACTTGCTACGAAATCATCATGGTTAGGGCAGCGTGGAAACTTTAAGGTCAACGATCTCGCAATAATGAAGTGTATCAAAGGTTCGTTAGTATTCATGCACCTATAATAACATATAGGTGTATTGATATAATTGTTCTGCAAGGAACCGTACTCTGATGCAGCTGTATCTAAAATTGGAGTTCGATTTATAGCTCACATACTCAGCAAGATATTTTCACCTGTATTTTCAGATGTAATATCGGCCAAATATAATCACACTGACAAAGAATTTGAAGAAGTGGGAAGTGAGTGGTTTCGCCAAGCAAAACAACGCTACGTCAGAGAAGTCTTTAAACATTCAAAAAAAAATAATACTTTATAAGTATCACAGTCAGTTTCCTGCAGGTTCTAGATTATAATCGTGATTTCTGAACCCTATTCTAGAGCTGCAATAATTTCACCAACAGTATATATGTTTATAGAACATATAAGTTTATCGCATTTTTCAATACTTTTATATTTTATCGTACTGAAGTATATTATTTCGCTTTATTGATTCGTTTTTTGTTCGGTTTTTCTCTTGTAAGCAATTATTGCTTGTGATTTCGTCCAACCCCTCGCTCTAACGAGTAGAGTAATAGCATTTTTGACTCTGGCTATACCGAGCTTCACTGGTGTAGTGTGGCCATCTTTCTCTC
Source organism: Tenthredo livida (assembly GCA_963992785.1). NCBI lineage: Eukaryota > Metazoa > Arthropoda > Insecta > Hymenoptera > Tenthredinidae > Tenthredo > Tenthredo livida. Next base: position 20,850,708 of record OZ023064.1, read on the forward strand.
TCTCTTCCTCATAAAAAGAAAGAGGATGAAGATAGCTACACTACACCAATGTAGCTCGCTGTAGCCCAGTCGAAAATGCTATGAGTTTTCTTTGATTTGCATATTTTTGCATGTGATATTACCTATAATAGTTATGAAAACTAATATACATAGAAGGCTACAAGTACCATATACAATTGTTGAATTGTTACAACTTCTATTTTAATTTTTCAATTTTAGTCCCACTATTATTTCTACTATGCATTACAAAATATTGAATATATTACAGTTCTGAATATAATTATTGAACGTAGTTGATTGTGAAATGATATGCTTGACGGGTAAAAAAGATTTTTTTCAGTTGAGGTCAAGTATTCAATGATTAAATACGACATTATTGATACATTTATAAATCAGATCATTTTCTACGAACCTCAGATCTGTATTATATTCGATAAATATGTATAAACTTTTTATTGCCTTCCTATTACAGGATTTACATTATATTTTATATTTTCTTTCTTACTCTCTTATTATATTCGATATGCTTCATTAGATGTATGAATTATCAGGTTGTTATCTATAGGATTTGCGTCAAATGACATTATAAAATATGTGCCAAAGTATTACCAGTTCCTATGATATAATATATATATAATCTTATGATAAAGAAGTAAGAAGAAACTTTCAAGTATTTCTATTCCTTTAATATACGATTCATTCATCATTTAGCCTCTTAAGAACTCTGTAATCAAGTATCCATATACACTAGGGTGGTCCTTGTCTAAAAATTTGAATAGACCTGCCCCCCTAAAACCCTAGCAAATCAATGAAAAGATTCCTGCCAAGTTTGAGCCCTGAATAATAACATTAACCTGACCCCCAAGACAACGAAAGTTCTGAATGAGAAATCGCATGTATTTTTTAAAACAAATTTGAATTTTCATATAACTCCGATAATTATCAATGAAAAAATCTTAATTTTGGCATAGTTATTTGTACTTGTATGATGTACGAAATGGTGCGTTAGAACAATTTTTAGATAATTTTAGTCTCACCTTTCAATGTGATGAAAAAAAAAGTTGTTTCTGAAAGTTGAGCATTGAAAGGTAAAAATATAATTATCTAAAAAATTTCCAATACATACCATTATGTACATCATACAAGTACAAACAACTATACCAAATTTCAGATTTTTTCATCAATAACTATCGGAGTCATAGAAATTCAAAGTTTATTTTTGAAAAATACATGCAATTCCCCATTTTAAACTTTCGTCGTCTTGCGGATCGAATGATTATTAAAAACTGAAAATTGAAAGGGAATTTTGTCGAGTTGTTCGAAAGGGTTGTAGGGGTGGCCCTATTGAAATTCTAAAATGACAAAAATAAGAACCACCCTAATATATATATTAGGGTGATTCAAAAAAAATAAAAAATTTCTCATTTTTCTTACTAACAGGCTCAAAAGTTTCATTTCGCCATAAAATGATGCCTGTTAAAATATGAGCTCTTAATATTATTATTAAGATGGAGCGCATCACACTTTTCGATTCTCCATAAGAATAACATGTGATAAATTATTTTTGCTTCTTCTAATTTCTATAACTAGCGAATGATACGTCACACAGGAATTCCACAGACACAGTTTTGTAGAGAATTAAATGCTGTACAAAAAAGTTCCAAGTGATTTTCTGATAAGTCCACTCGTTCAAAAGTTATTCAAGGTCAAAGTTTGATGTAATTAATCAATTATTCAATTAATTAATTTAATTAATCAATCAATTATTTTTTAATTTTTTTTTTTCATTCAATTCTCTACACAAACATATCTGTAGATTCTTTGTGTGACGTATCATTTGCTAGTTATGAAAATCAGAAGAAGCAAAAATAATTTATCACATGTTATTCTTATGGAAAATCGAAAAGTGCGATGCGCTCCATCTTAATATTAATATTAAGAGCTCATATTTTAACAGGCATCATTTTATGGCCAAATGAAAATTTTGAGCCTGTTAGTAAGAAAAATGAAGAAATTTTTTTTTTTTTTAATCACCCTAATATATATATATATATAATATATATATATATACCGGGACAATCAGGTGAAACCGAATGGTCCGATTCCCCACCCGGCGGATATTTCGTATTTTTATAGGGTTAGTCACTCGTTGCGCTGAAAAATTCCTAGGGTGATTTGGCCGCGAGGTCGATGCAACAAAACACCCTAAGGATTTTCAGTGTAACGAGTAGCTATCCCCATAAAAATACGACTCATCCGCCGGGTGGGGGATCAGTCCATTCGGTTTCACCTGATTATCACGGTATATATATATATATATATATATATATATATAGGTATAACTGATTATGTCAATAATAATTATGAAAATTATCTATAATTTCTGAAATAACCAATATGTGAGGTGTATAAAGATGTGTTCAAATAAATACTTCTGTGTTATAACAAACAAACGAACAAATTTTGTGCAATTAAATTCTTTTGGTCTTTTATTTTGCACTTTTTCACGTAATTACTACGTGTTTAAAAGTGGGAAATAAAAAGCGATAACTTAAGTAGAAATACTCGTTTATCTCCAGCTCCCTATCCTATATAGAACGGGCTTGATCCGTCACAGATACATGCATGTTCCATACGTTTCATGATACTGATACATAACCTATACGTAAGCAATACGTGGTATTAAGGCTGCACATCTGTAACTCAGATGGAATTGATCCGGTACAATCACGAATCTGATACATAAATGCTATATAACTATCACGTAACTTCGTTACCTGTCTGTGACATCACTGTCATGGCATCATGTGGCGGACATTTTGATATCCCCGGACCATCACATTCACAGTCCCGGTGATGTAGCAGTGATGTAAGAAGGAACGGAGTAACGTATCTGTGATATCAGAGTGACATGATTTTGCTGCCTGGGTAGCTTGTTTGTTTGTTATTTTCAAGTAAATATTGTTAATATTGATGATTTCACTGATTATACATATGTGAATAAATATTTGAAAAAAAATATATATTGTTAGAAATGAATTCCTGTTAATTAAAGCTGGACCGAGATTAATGAAATAAAAATTCGTTTCATTACTATAGATTAGTTATTTTCAATTAGAAAAAATACAGTGAGGTTATCAAATCGTCAATGACAGTATAGAAATAGCAATCTTTATAATTGTATTCCTATTGTATATCTATTGATTTTATTATTTACTCGCATTTGTTGCCTAGACTTTCGTCTTGATTCTTATCTTATTTTTTGTCTTGATTTTTATCTCATTTTTTGTCTTGATTTCTGTATTGATTTTTATCTCATTGTTTGTCTTGATGTCTATATTGATTTTTATCTTATTCTTTGTCCTGACTCCTGTATTGATTTTTATCTTATTTTTTGTATTGACTTTTGGCTTGATTTTTGTCTTATTTTTCGTCTTGATTTTTATCTTATTCTTTGTCTAATTTTCTGTCTTGATTTCTTGTCTTTATTGTATATTATTCTTTGTCTTCATTTCTGTATTGATTTTTATCTTATTTTTTGGATTGATTTCTGTATTGATTTTTATCCTTATCTCCTGTATTGATTTTTATCTCAATTTTTGTCTTATTTTTTGTCTTGATTTCTGTCTTATTTTTTGTTAAATTCGACTTTAACGCTAATTAGATGCTTCTTTTCAATTTTATTTAGTTTTTCATGGGCTTGCCAATCGTAGTTGCTTCCAAACTAGGCGGAAGCGCGTCTGAAAGTGTCATATCATCAGGTAATTTCAAGAGAGCAAGTATTTTCTTTCATCATTGCACGAGTGACGGAGGACTCCCCTTTTTTTCACACACGAAAACTCTTGAATATGCAAGGGTGGGCTCACAAATCACAGTTGCCCCAAAAATCAGCACAGATATGTCCGAGCGGGTCACATATACTTAAATTTCCGACAGGACAATCAGTTTCGACTTCAATTAAATAAGTTTTGGCGAGCTGTTTCATCCACTTCTCGCAGCAGTTGCCGATATAAGTCGAAACACATCTGACTGTGTTAAAACAACGAAAAAATTTTCATACTTACTATATTTTATATCAAATGTCTTGTTTTTACATATTATTTTTTTCGTTGTACCCAAAGCTGCCTGTTTTTTCACACACGGTCATGCTTGAATATGCACAGTAACTTCGCATGCTGCATCGAAGAACCGCGTTCTAACCGAGCGATGCGATATTAGAATAGTGATTTTCAGTACGCAGTGACATATACATTTATTTTATATATCTACTGCATCAGTCACGGAGAGCTGCCCGTTATCCACACACGGGCAGTCTTGAACTTGCATGTATACTTACATGTATACTGCATACTCTTGCATGGTCTACACTTATCGAACTGGTGAGGAGGCTTAAGTTTAACATTGAAAATAACAACCTAAGGTTCAGCTAGACTCAGGAAATTATTTCAAGTATGTGAAACATAAAAATACCGCTGCATATTTATTCATTCTTATATCTCTACATTTATTCGATCGTACTTTCGAGATTTTTTTTTGCGAAGCTACACGTGAAATCGCAAATTAGGCCAAAGCCATGACACGGATACAGCCTTTATCTGTGAGAATCTTTATCGAGAACTCCGTTATCTTGAAAAATGAGGAAATGAGAAGGTAAATGCCGACAGTCTATTTACGCGCGCTTGGCGAGGCCTGGTCAACGCCCTTAAGGGCATTTAAGCGAGCTCCGACAACTCTCCTTGTTCCGAAGAGCGCATCTAGCGCACAGCTGAAGAACCCTATCGAAATGACTACATCTATAGGGTAGTCTCATGCTACCCCGTCGGTAAAACAGCAGAGCGCTCAAAAGCCCTTCATCCACGTGTTATGCTGCTTACTTCACTCGATTTCGACATTCGACGTATAGTGAATCGTCTTTTTTTCTCGTTATTATTACATGTATTACGCTTTCTTGTCACGTCTGATTGTTGGCCCCAACTTCCAGGCCCTGATCATGACCATCGTATTCTGCCAAAAACGACGGATTATCCTATGTCCAGTTGGCCGAAAAGTCAATACACGACAGCTACAGTGATAGCTACCAATCCACCACCAAACCAACCACAATACTCACAGACGCAGGCTTTGTTACACCATGACCATCATATTTTGCCCAGAACTTTGGATTATACTACATCCAGTTGGCCCCAAAGTCAATACACGACAGCTACAGCGACAGCTACAAATCCACCACAATCAGACCGACCACAATACTCACAGGCCCAAGCTTTGTTACACCATGACCATCATATTTTGCCCAGAACTTTGGATTATACGACGTCCAGTTGGCCCCAAAGTCAATACGCGACAGCTACAGCGATAGCTACCAATCCACCACCAACCCAACCACAATACTCACAGACGCAGGCTTTGTTACACCATGACCATCATATTTTGCCCAGACCTTTGGATTATACTACGTCCAGTTGGCCCCAAAGTCATTACACGACAGCTACAGTGACAGCTACAAATCCACAACCAGACCAACTGCAATACTCACAGACTCTGCCTCCGTCACACCACGATCATAGCGTTTCGCACAAAAGGTTGGATTATCCTATCTCTAGTCACCCCCAAAGTCAATACACAACAGAAACACCGCCAGCTACACCAACAGCTACATATACACAGCTAGACCAACCACAATATTCACAGACCTCACCTTCGACACACCATGATCATAGAATTTCAAATGTACCACCAATACTACATTATCCAAATCCAAGATCAGTTAGCCCAGATTTGAACGTAACCTCAGATTCAGCAAATAGTTCTCCATCAAATACAGTCGCTCTTCATCAAAAACACGACGCTCTACCACCAGACAGTCCACCACCGCTTATCGAAGCACAAATGAATACAATCTCTGAGTCACACTCTCATGAAGAAGCTGTTTCTTCAGACCGCGAGAGCTACGACGGTGGTTCTGGACTTTGTTCCAGAATTGCCTTTGGAGAAGGTAAAATACTGGTCTCATATTTGTATCAGTTGCGAGGTTTAGAAATCAATTTCTTTTATCTAAGTAAACTAAGACGTCCTTTGCTGTATACTTATCTACTTATGTTTTCCCTATCTTTCTACTTGGTGACTAGAATCTGATAAATTCTATAGTTCTATAGTAGTAATTCTACAGTATTAAAACAATATTCACACCAACTTGATAATAATTCGGACAGGTAATTTTATTTTGTTTTGTTCGCAGTGACCGAAAGGGATATCTTCTTTCAAACGCAGCTGCTAGAAGCGATGAAGAAGGCTCACGCTAATGAAGCCAAAAGAAATATCAATTCAATGAAAACTATCTCGGTAGCGTATCCAAATTTCTTTCTTTTTGTAATAAACGTAAAAAGAAATAGCATCACTTCGTTTTCTAATACATATATATTCATTCCTCAGATTCCAACTCATTATCTGGAAGACGGAGTGGAGAAAGTAGAAATTTCACCAAATTGTGGTTTTTATTTGAATAAAACCAAAGCGACCTATTTGGAGCTAAAAACGAAAATGGACGATAATTGGAAAATTTTGGTGCGTGAGACCCTTGTGAAAGTATATGGCAAAAGTATTGCCAACTACTCGGCTACTGGCAAAAGAGGCTCACGCCCAGGCATAGACATTCAATTGTTTCGAGGATTATATGGTAAATATGATGAGATGATTGTATCACTGAAGCATAAACGAATTAAATAATATATGTTCAAATATATATGTTCTCTTTTTTTGTCTTTCAAAGAATGGGTGAACCGCGTTTCAACAGAGCTGGTCAATAAGAAAGTATTTATTGACTTTATCAATAAAATATCGTCAAATAAGCGAAAATATAGAAAACCATCTAAACTGCAGCCACCAAACAAAAAAGTAAAAAGTCGATCTGAAACAACGAAGATCAATCAGAAAGCAGAACACCAAGCTTAAGAAGAACCAACAACCCAGCGGACCAAGTTCCAGCGGTTCCGTACCTGTCAGCTGAGACAACATTCAAAGGGAAAGGAAAATACATTCTGCCACACTTGGTAATTACTTTCATATGCTCTCTTGCGATTCTCTTGATTTCCCAAGCATTGAACAATTAAAGTTACTTAAAACCAAAATTAAAAATTTTGTAGTCTTGATACTGAAGTGTGCCATCTCAAGATTTCGGTGATCTGTATTACTGCTCTTTACCCTCAATAGCTAGTTGTAAATATACATAATAGTTCTGTTGTTATTGAGTGACAAAAATGTTGTCGATGGAAAATAGAAATCTTCTCGTGAGGTCTTCTTCATTGCATCGATCTGAAATTTTATTGCTGACTCAGTGAAAACGAAATTTCACTTTTAACTTTAGTCCCTATTGACTGTCTGCGTGTTGCTGTTAGTGTCGTTTTCGTGTTTTGTTTCACGAATGGTGTATGACTAACAAATGGTGTATATTGGTTTTCTAGATTTTCCGCACCGTCAAATAAGCATGTTCCACAAGAGAAATGAAGTGAACAAGACTGTGGGTATATTCGTCATACCTTAACTCCTATCTGACCGACATCCATAAATCCAGAATAGGAAATGCTTGGAGAATCCTCATTGTGTTTGAAAAAATTATTATGTCGATTTATAACTTAACTTGAAAAATTATTCTATTACAGGTATATTGCAAGCAGTGCAATAATTTTACTAATAGTTGATAGGTAATCAATAGCTATATAATAATAATTTTAATCATAATTAAAACAACTTGATATATCCGGCAGTGATTGCCTGTCTAAAGTATATTTGCGTCATGACTAATTAATATTATGTCTATAAAAGCAATACATCTTTTGTTAATTATGTCATGTCTTTCTGAATACATTCGTATGACAATCATTCTAATGTCACATTCATCTAGCTTTTTGTCACCGCTTACTCACAATATTTATTGATATTCATATTTAATGCAATTGAAAATTGTTTTATATTTGTTAATTATAGTAGACTTTACTTGCCATAACCTTGTATAAAGTGATGCGGTGGGGGTGGATAGGTTTTTACTTTGAAGCTGAACTTGGTGAATCGGGAAATTTCGGACATTTTTAGCGTCAAAGTAGGACCTCATATTCCATTGAAATAGAACCTACTTCAACATCTTTAACCCCTACGTAGGAGCACTACTCTAGGTTCAAATTAGGCGCTAAATTTCGACTCGGGTGTGCATGTGAGCCTATCATACCTTAAGGGGGGAAAACCACATAAGAAGGCTGATTTTCAGGCGTTTTTTTATCAATTTTTTTAAGTGTGAATAATTATTTGGAATTTGATCCAACTTTGACATTATTTTATTGATATTTTGAATTACAATTACAAATTTTTTCAAGTCATTTCGGTCGAAAATGTCGAAGTTATTGGCTGTTGTCCACTGAAGCTCGTCGTCCGAGTTCTTTGTTTGCGGGAAATGTACAGGTCGCAATTTTTATCCGAAAGCGAAATGGTTTTTCTTTTTACATCATCAACATGTTTCCTAAGAATATGAACCTCATCGCGGGTTAAAATTGTAAAAATTGAAGTGTTGACAGGTGTTTGAAAAAAATTTCTCGATTTTCACCATTTTTTTTACTCATTTTGCAATAAAAAACTGCTTTCAAATGATGATATCATCGCAAATGTTGGTTCATATTCTTCGTAATTTTATAAAGAAACACACTTTTAATTTTCATAACGATCGATCCATAATTTTTTGAGCTAGAATTCCCGCAAATCAAAAAACTCGGACGACGACCTTCAGTGGACAACAGCCAATAAATTCGACATTTTCGACCGAAATGATTCGAAAAAATTTGTGAATGTAATTCAAAATATCAATAAAATAATGTCAAAGTTAGATCAAATTCCAAATAGTTCTTCACACTTAAAAATATGCATATAAAAACGCCTGAAAATCAGCCTTCTAATGTGGTTTCCCCCCTTGAAGTTTTTTTAGGGTAAGGCTTCTAAGCTTCGCCACTTCTCTCTCCCGAGATACCAAGGAGTACCAAAGTCAGGTATGACGATATCGTCATAGGTTGCCGGCGGAGGGTTGATAGTAAAGACTGCAAAGCGGATATTAAACTCGAATTTCGGGATTTCGTCACGTGGTCCATTTCACCCCACATGTTTCGGAAAATTGAATATTCATGTCCCATCCGAACCAATGATAGGTAACTTTTTCATAAGGGCGTTGACTAGGCCTCGCCGAGCGCGTGTAAACAGACTCTCGGCATTTACCTTCTCATTTCCTCATTTTTGAAGATAACGTAGTTTTCGATATAAATTCTTACAGATAAATGATGTATCCGTGTCATGGCTTTGGCCGAATTTGCGATTTCACCTTAAGCTTTGCAAAAAATAATCTTGGAAGTAAGCCATCTTTGCGATGATGTACAACGAGGAGCGATTTTTTCTTAAATATTCGGCGAAAGCCATAACATAGCTACATCATTTACCTTCTAATCAAGATCATGATCGATACTATCGGATCAATGACTAAGGAATGATCAGGAAAGACCTGAAGCATTGAACAGTGATTTTTAGCGCAAAAATTAGGCGATTTCTAGCGCAGCCGAGGAGTAGGGAGCCTGGCGTCCTCAGCCTAGCCAACCACAGTGCAGTTACGATGCTCTGTCCTTCTTAAGTTTGTCTACTGTCTCGCTCGTCACAGTTCACGCGGGAAGCGGAGTAGCCCGCGCTTTTCAGCTAGTCAACGCCCATAAGTTGGACATTTATTGAATATTATAGTTTGCGTACGGTAGGTGCAATTGGTTATTGTTTTTCCCCACCCTTCCCCACTTGTTTAACCAAAATTCATGCCAGGATTTCTTAGCAATTAGTCATTTCCAATGAATAGATGGCCACAAAGCCCAGCAGCATTACGCCCGCAACCAGGCGAAATGGCCGATCTCATTTCGCAGGTCGAATCGGATCCTTCATTGGATGAAGGCTTACAGGAAATGGTGGATTCGCATCACTGCCAAGACAGCCGAATCGAGAGTTCTGACGACGAAGAAGAGGTAGCGCTCGAAGGACGGTACATCGTTGACATCGGCTACATGCTGCAGCAGTTGCATGAAAAATTCGATGATCGTAATCCACTTTCGATCTGCACGTTTCGAGACGTTGTACAAACGAAGTCTCGCCGCTACGGTTTGCAAACGCAAATCTTCTTCCGGTGCAGGGTATGCCATTTTGACGATAGTGTTTGGACAGACCGTAAGGACGACAAAATGATGGGCATCAATCGAAGTGCTGTCGCAGGGAGCTACGCCACGGGAATCGGGTTTTGGCAGTTGGAGCAACTGTTGGCTTCGATGAGTGTTACGTGCATGTCGTCAGCTACCTATACAAAACACGACCTGCAGGTTATCGCAGCATTTGAAAAGGCGGCTCTCACCGAAATGAAACAGGCTGGCGAGATTGCGAAGAAACGGGCGGTGGAAAGAGGCGATTTCATTGAACACAACGGCATCGAAATTCCATTTATTACCGTTGTAGCCGACTGTGGTTGGATGAAACGTTCCTACAGAACGGGGAAATATGACTCCCTATCTGGTGTTGCTGCGATTGTAGACCAGCATAGCCACAAGGTCATATTCATCGGCGTCCGCAACAAATATTGTTGTATTTGCGAAATGGCCGCCCAACGAGGAGGAACACCCGTGGATCACGTCTGCTTTAAGAATTGGGGCCGCGACCAAGCATCCACAGCGATGGCAAGCGACGCTATATTGGAAGGATTCAAATGCAGTATGGAAATGCACGGACTCATCTACAAGACTTTGGTCGCAGATGGAGACAGCAGTGTCTATAAATCCATTTTGGACAACGATCCGTGTGCCGAGTACGGTCTCATCGTTGAAAAGAAAGAATGCGTCAACCATCTGCACCGAAATATGTCGAGAAAAATCACCGAGGTAGCCAATACCAAAGGCCAAAACATTTCTCGACTGAAGACGATGGTACGCGGTACCGTGCTCAAGTTCAGGGAGCTTATGAAATGTCAGTAGTGCATCGCCAAAGAGACACAGTTGAAGCTTCGACGACTTCTCAGAAAATTGAGCTCCTGAAGGCTGATGTCCAGAACGCACCGTACCACGTCTTCGAAGACCACGAGAGATGCAACGAGCTGAAAGGATTTTGCCAGCGAGAAACCACTGCCAACGGGATAATTGCCGTCGAAGATCTCAAGCAAGCAGGACTCTTCCAGCAGCTGGAAGAGATCTTGAAACATTTGAACTTACACGCCAACAGCTTACTCTATGACGCTACCAATAACATCGCAGAATCCTTCAATGGCATAGTATGCAAGTTCACGGGTGGAAAAAAAATCAACTGGGGCGTGGAGGGATCCTTTCGGGGCAGAGCTTATGGCGCTGTGCTACAACACAACACTCTTGGTGTCCTCTCAAAACTCCACCGCAGCGAGGGAAAATTACCGCTCAGTACCGTGATCGCTTTAGAATCCCGGCGCCAGCGCAAATTAGGCAACAGCGCTGAGCATATGAGATCGCAAACGGAATCGCGTTCCTTCCGTCGTAAGGAGAACCGGAAGCAACGGGGACCGGACAAACATTACGGTCCCAATGCTGAGCAGCCTAACATGCCCGACCATACGTACGATGAGATGGTAATGCTGGATCAAGCCAGATTACTTGAAAATCGAAACAAGCGCACCGAGATTGAAATCAATACGAGAGGGCAGGCGGACACTGCACTGTGGCAGTTGATGCGAAGAAAGATGCTAACTGCTGCTCACTTTGGTAGAATCTGTAAATTGCGGAACACTACGTCATGCTCTTCTGCAGTGGAGGCCGTACTGTACCCGTCGGTGAGGAGTACACCCTCTATGGTCTGGGGTCGCACACACGAATCCACGGCCATCGATGAGCTACAGCAATAATTAACGAAAAAATTGAAACACTCCGTGACCATTAGACCGTGTGGATTGTTCATCGATGCGGTGCTTGGATTTCTGGGTGCCAGTCCAGATGGTATCATCGACGATGCCACTATCGTTGAAGTAAAATGTCCGCAGTCAACGACCAAAAGATGCGACCCAACAACGTGTCACCGAAATCTCTAAGTATTTGGACAAGAATGATCCATCGAAGATGAGGACGACTCATCCTTATTATTACCAGGTGCAGGGGCAGTTGCATATAACGCGCGCCGAAATATGCTACTTTGCCGTGTGGACAGAACCATCGGGTGTTGAGTACGTCAACGTGCCACGTGACGATGCATTCTGGAGGGATCGTATGGAACCATATCTAACCCGGTTTCACAACGAGTGCATGCTACCAGAAATAATAGAAGGCCGATACAAGCGTGACCAGCCAATCCGTGAACCAGAATATATTCTGAAAGCGCAGCAACTGAAGAGCCACGTCAACCAAGCATCAGAAACAGGAAGATGTACGAATGGTGGAAGAGCGACGGCGACGTCTGACAGCGAACACGGGATACAAAGTAGAGAATCTTCCAAAGTCAAGAAAGTTGTACCTACGAGGCTAAGTCGAACGAACTCCGAAGACCCAGATTCTTGGACTGTTAGATCATCGGACGAGCATCCTTGTATTTCAAATGACGATTCGAGGATGGTGCCTATAAAAATCATCAAACGTACCTCCCAAGACGGAGTGTGTTACGTTGTGTCATCCTCAGACCAAGAGTTCGCTCCGGCGAAAAAAATGGTCAAAATTCGACCTATGAAATTGCACCAACGTAACTCTGGGAACGGCACCTACTATGTATCGTGTTCAGACGAACGAGAGCCTGCGTGTACAAGTCAACCACCATGTGGCACCATCCTTGCTGCACCGATTGGAGCATTGGAGGAACGTTGCAGTGAAATGCCATGGGTCGCTGTATCCAACGATCGTGGCACGGAAGGACCAACCAAAATGAAGATTGACATACTGCGATCGATCAATCGGGATGTGAGTATTGACAAGATCCAAAAAGATGTAACATCCCAAACTTCTTTGCTGACTGACACGTCGATCGATCGATTTCTATAGTGATCGATTCTATAGACAGTAATCGACGAAACAACGCAGTTCGACATGACTTCTGCACTTTGGCTAGCGTATACGAACTTCATCGAGCCTTCAAAGATGTCCCAGGATATCAGCATTATCGGCGGCAATACGTACAGGCATTGGCGATGCCTTTCGTTCGACGGAACCAGGCTCTGTGTTTACGACAGTCTAGGCTGCAACGACTATGAATCGTTGACAACCGAAGAGCAAGGATTCATTTCTTTGCGGTATCCGAGTTTGAGAACTGAAGACGTTGTCTTTCCAGCAGTCGAAAGACAGCCTGACAGTTTCAGCTGTGGAGTATATGCAGCTGCTTTTGCTACTATACTTGCCTTAGGAGGAAACCCCTCTCATGCGATATACTCCATCGACGTACTGAAAACGCGCAATCATCTGTTTCGAATAATACAGAACAAAGAATTGTGGGCCTTTCCGAATGTTTAGTTCGGAACATGTATCGTCGGTGTGGTTTGCTGAGTCTGCTGGTTGACTTTATTTTTCCGATTATTTTTTCTTATTCATTTACTGTTTTTCCCACGAGTTACGGTCACGCGAGGGAGATGACCTGTTTTCAAACTACTCCCGATTTTCCCGTTCTTTCTCTCATTCTCATCTCTTCTTATAATTTTCTAATATCATCAAAGTTCCTACGTTCCCAGGATTCAAGTTACGGTCACGCGATTTTTCCGTATTTTCTCTCATTCTATTATCTATATTTGATCTGTCTATATCTCTCATTCACATCTCTTCTCATAATTTTCTAATATCATCAAAGTTCCTACGTTCCCAGGATTCAAGTTACGGTCACGCGAGGGAGATGACCTGTTTTCAAACTACTCCCGATTTTCCCGTCTTTTCTCTTATTCTAATCTCTTCTAATAATTTTCTAATATCATCAAAGTTCCTACGTTCCCAGGATTCGAATTACGGTCACGCGAGGGAGATGGCCTGTTTTCAAACTACTCCCGATTTTCCCGTCTTTTCTCTCATTCTCATCTCTTCTCATAATTTTCTAATATCATCAAAGTTCCCCCGTTCCCAGGATTTGAGTTACGGTCACGCGAGGGAGACGACCTGTTTTCAAACTACTCCCGATTTTCCCGTCTTTTCTCTCATTCTCATCTCTTCTCATAATTTTCTAATATCATCAAAGTTCCCACGTACCCAGGATTCGAGTTACGGTCACGCGAGGGAGATGACCTGTTTTCAAACTACTCCCGATTTTCCCGTCTTTTCTCTCATTCTCATCTCTTCTTATAATTTTCTAATATCATCAAAGTTCCTACGTTCCCAGGATTCAAGTTACGGTCACGCGATTTTTCCGTATTCTCTCTCAGTCTATTATCTATATTTGATCTGTCTATATCTCTCTGTTCTCATCTCTTCTCATAATTTTCTAATATCATCGAAGTTCCTACGTTCCCAGGACTCGAGTTACGGTCACGCGAGGGAGATGGCCTGTTTTCAAACTACTCCCGATTTTCCCGTCTTTTCTCTCATTCTCATCTCTTCTCACAATTTTCTAATATCATCAAAGTTCCCCCGTTCCCAGGATTCGAGTTACGGTCACGCGAGGGAGACGACCTGTTTTTAAACTACTCCCGATTTTCCCGTCTTTTCTCTCATTCTCATCTCTTCTTATAATTTTCTAATATCATCAAAGTTCCTACGTTCCCAGGATTCAAGTTACGGTCACGCGATTTTTCCGTATTCTCTCTCATTCTATTATCTATATTTGATCTGTCTATATCTCTCTGTTCTCATCTCTTCTCATGATTTTCTAATATCATCAAAGTTCCTACGTTCCCAGGATTCGAGTTACGGTCACGCGAGGGAGATGACCTGTTTTCAAACTATTCCCGATTTTCCCGTCTTTACTCTCATTCTCATCTCTTCTCATAATTTTCTAATATCATCAAAGTTCCTACGTTCCCAGGATTCGAGTTTCGGTCACGCGAGGGAGATGGCCTGTTTTCAAACTACTCCCGATTTTCCCGTCTTTTCTCTCATTCGCACTTTACATACAGACTCGATCCGTTGTAAGATACTCGCGACTTCGCCGTCTCTCTATGCTGGAGTCCCCGAGTATCTCATTGTGGAAATTAAGGCCATCACCATCGCCCCGTTTCTCCTAGCGGTAGTCTATCGCCCTCCAATGACCGCCAACCTGGCTTCCTTCGGTGAGGACTTTGACCGCTGCGTGAGTGATTATCACTTCTCCGTGGTCCTGGGTGATTTCAACGCGAATCAGCTCGCTGCTACCTTCAGCTACGACGCGGTAAACGTCCTCTCCTTCTGCGACACTCGTGCGTTGTATATGGTGCCCTATGCGCCCACCCATCATTCGTACGCAGCCGACACTCTGCTGGACCACTGCATGGTCAGTGACCCCGACTGTATTGTCAGTTACGGGCAATCCGGAGTTCCCTTCATCGCCGGGCACGATCTTATTTACGTGTCCCTCGCTTGGCCTGCCCCTACAAACTCTCGACTCGTCATCGCCCGCTCGTACCGGGCCTTTTCGGCTGTAGACTTCGTCCGTAGCCTCGATGATGAAAATTGGGACCTTTTTTCTCTGCCCTCTTCGGTTGACGACCTGCTGCACTGCCTGCAGAATAATATCATCGCCTCGCTCGACGAGCATGCTCCCTCGCGGTCTTTCTCTCTCAAGCGCACTGTGCCGCCTTGGATTACGGCGGACCTCCGAGTACAAGCCCGCGCCCGAGATGCATTACATCGCCGGTACAAGCGCTCGCGCTCTCGTGCGTCCCTCATGCTATTCCGCCAGGCCCGGGACTTGGTTCACGACCGCATCACCGATGCTCGCTCCCGCTATTACGCTGAGAAGCTCGCCGGCTTATCTAGTGCTCGCAAACTCTGAAGTCAGCTCAGATCTCTAGGAATCGCGTCCTCGCAAAAGATCGATTGCGCTGGTTTCACGGTTGAGGAGTTGAACACCCACTTCGCGGCTGTTTCCCGCCGGCAAGGTGCGGCCCTTGAGGTTGCTGAGTTCTTCTCCGCCCTTCCGCCGCCGGTCTATGACGACTCGGTATTCTACTTTAGGGATATTACTCCGCTTGCACTTTCGAGTGCTATAGCTCACTTTTCGTCCCAGTCTCGTGGCGTTGACGACCTCTCGCTGCGCAATGTGAAGGATGCTCTCCCGGCCGTCTTTCCGTTTTTGCTGCGAATCCTCAATCTTTCGCTCAGTTCTGCGGTCTTCCCGAGCATCTGGAAGAAGGCCAGAGTAATTCCGCTAGCCAAAGTTAAAGCACCCTCCTCGCTCCAGCAAATGCGCCCTATCGCCAACCTCTGTCTAATGTCGAAAGTGCTTGAGCGCATAGTCCTTGTCCAGGTCATGGCGTACTTTGAGGATCGCTCACTCCTCGACTCTCGTTAGTCTGGCTTCCGTCAGGGTCGTAGCACACAGACCGCTTTGCTCAAGCTCGCTGAAGACGTGCGTCGCGGCATTGATAATCGGCTGGTTACGATCGTGGTCCTGTTTGACTTCAGCAAGGCGTTTGACTCCATACCGCACTCTGTCCTTCTGAGAAAACTTCTCGCGCTCGGCTTTTCTCAGCATGCGCTAACCTGGATTGCAAGCTACCTCCAGGGGCGCTCTCAGGCTGTGGTCAGCCCTTCTGGCGAAGAGTCCTCCTGGGAACCTCTCGATCAGGGAGTACCTCAGGGGTCCGTACTGGGTCCTCTACTTTTCGTCGCTTTCATCAACGACATCGCGCGCGTACTTCGGCACACGGAGCATCTGCTATATGCTGACGACCTGCAGATCTACCTCCAGTGTCCAGCTGCTGAGGTCCCCGAAGCTATTTCGCGTATTAACCTCGATATCGCCTCGGTTCAGGAGTGGTCTCGCGCGGGGTCGCTGAGCCTCAACACATCGAAAACGCAGGCCATCATCCTTGGTAGCTCGCCTTTCGTCAAGCGGCTGCGGGACGCCGCTCTCCCGTCGCTGATTGTCAATGAAGTGCCCATACCGTTTTCCCGGTCCGTTCGCAACCTTGGGCTTCTTTTCGAAAGCGGTCTATCCTGGGATCTGCAAGTCGATGCGATTTCCATTCGGGTGCATTGCGCCCTCCGCCAGCTCTCCATGTCTCGCCGGTTGTTCTCGCCTTCCCTCCGTAGCCACCTTGTGACCACTCTCGTCCTTCCGCTCCTGGACTATTGCTGCATTGTGTATAACGACATCCCCGGGGTACTTAACACCCGCCTGCAGCGTCTTGCGAACCGCTGTGTCCGCTTTGTTTGCGGAGCCGCAAGAGACGAGCATATTACCCCGTATCGTCGTGACCTCGGCTGGCTTTCGGTGCGCGACCGGAGGCTTTACTTTCTCGGCACCTTGCTGTACACGCTCTTTTGTACGAATACGCCCGACTACCTCCGTGCTCTCTTTGTCGTACGTCCTAACGCGGCCTTAGACTGTAGCAGGCGTCCGAGAGGTGATTTTCTCGTCCCTCACTTCACAACCGAGGCCTCCAGAAGGTCCTTCGCCATCTTGGGCGTGCTCTTCTGGGAATCCCTCCCCTCCGATTTACGCGGATCCTCGTCTCTGCCCATTTTTCGGTCTCGGCTGAGGCGTTACTTATTCGACTCCGAGTTTGCTAGGGCTTAGGTTAAGCGTTCCATCTGAACTAGCTCTCTCTCTATTTATTCATTGGTGTTGCTTTTTCTCCTATTTTTCACTTATGCTGTGTCACTTCCTTACTCTCTCTGTTAAGTTTCTTAGCTTTATTTATTTCATTTTATTTTGTTTTATTTTATTTTTACATACCTTTACTTTCTCTGTTAATCTGCTTTCTATCTCACTCCTGCTTCCTTGTTATGATTTTTTTAACTCTGTAACTCTGTAACTCTGTGTCTCTACTGTAATTTTTACTTGTATATTACTGTAAGACTTGTCCAATATTGCTATGGACAAAATAAACAATCTATCTATCTATCTATCTATTCTCATCTGTTCTCATAATTTTCTGATATCATCAAAGTTCCTACGTTCCCAGGATTCGAGTTACGGTCACGCGAGGGAGATGGCCTGTTTTCAAACTACTCACGATTTTCCCGTCTTTTCTCTCATTCTCATCTCTTCTCATGATTTTCTGATATCATCAAAGTTCCCACGTACCCAGGATTCGAGTTACGGTCACGCGAGGGAGATGACCTGTTTTCAAACTACTCCCGATTTTCCGGTCTTTTCTCTCATTCTCATCTCTTCTCATAATTTTCTAATGTCATCAAAGTTCCTACGTTCCCAGAATTCAAGTTACGGTCACGCGATTTTTCCATATTTTATCTCATTCTATGATCTATATTTGATCTGTCTATATCTCTCTGTTTCCATCTCTTCTCATAATTTTCTAATATCATCAAAGTTCCTACGTTCCCAGGATTCGAGTTATGATCACGCGAGGGAGATGACCTGTTTTTAAACTACTTCCGATTTTCCCGTCTTTTCTTTCATTCTCATCTCTTCTCATAATTTTCTAATATCATCAAAGTTCCTACGTTCCCAGGTTTCGAGTTACGGTCACGCGAGGGAGATGGCCTGTTTTCAAACTACTCCCGATTTTCCCGTCTTTTCTCTCATTCTCATCTCTTCTCATAATTTTCTGATATCATCAAAGTTCCTACGTTCCCAGGATTCGAGTTACGGTCACGCGAGGGAAATGGCCTGTTTTCAAACTACTCCCGATTTTCCCGTCTTTTCTCTCATTCTCATCTCTTCTCATAATTTTCTAATATCATCAAAGTTCCCGCGTTCCCAGGATTCGAGTTACGGTCACGCGAGGGAGATGACCTGTTTTCAAACTACTCCCGATTTTTCCGTCTTTTCTCTCATTCTCATCTCTTCTCATAATTTTCTAATATCATCAAAGTTCCTACGTTCCCAGGATTCGAGTAACGGTCACGCGAGGGAGATGACCTGTTTTCAAACTACTCCCGATTTTCCCGTCTTTTCTCTCATTCTCATCTCTTCTCATAATTTTCTAATATCATGAAAGTTCCTACGTTCCCAGGATTCGAGTTACGGTCACGCGAGGGAGATGGCCTGTTTTCAAACTACTCCCGATTTTCCCGTCTTTTCTCTCATTTTAATCTCTTCTCATAATTTTCTAATATCATCAAAGTTCCTACGTTTCCAGGATTCAAGTTACGGTCACGCGAGGGAGATGACCTGTTTTCAAACTACTCTCGATTTTCCCGTCTTTTCTCTCATTCTCATCTCTTCTCATAATTTTCTAATATCATCAAAGTTCCCACGTACCCAGGATTCGAGTTACGGTCACGCGAGGGAGATGACCTGTTTTCAAACTACTCCCGATTTTTCGGTCTTTTCTCTCATTCTCATCTCTTCTCATAATTTTCTAATATCATCAAAGTTCCTACGTTCCCAGGATTCAAGTTACGGTCACGCGATTTTTCCGTATTTTCTCTCATTCTATTATCTATATTTCATCTGTCTATATCTCTCTGTTCTCATCTCTTCTGATAATTTTCTAATATCATCAAACTTCCCACGTACCCAGGATTCGAGTTACGGTCACGCGAGGGAGATGGCCTGTTTTCAAACTACTCCCGATTTTCCCGTCTTTTCTCTCATTCTCATCTCTTCTCATAATTTTCTAATATCATCAAAGTTCCCGCGTTCCCAGGATTCGAGTTACGGTCACGCGAGGGAGATGACCTGTTTTCAAACTACTCCCGATTTTCCCGTCTTTTCTCTCATTCTCATCTCTTCTCATAATTTTCTAATATCATCAAAGTTCCTACGTTCCCAGGATTCGAGTTACGGTCACGCGAGGGAGATGACCTGTTTTCAAACTACTTCCGATTTTCCCGTCTTTTCTCTCATTCTCATCTCTTCTCATAATTTTCTAATATCATGAAAGTTCCTACGTTCCCAGGATTCGAGTTACGGTCACGCGAGGGAGATGGCCTGTTTTCAAACTACTCCCGATTTTCCCGTCTTTTCTCTCATTTTAATCTCTTCTCATAATTTTCTAATATCATCAAAGTTCCTACGTTTCCAGGATTCGAGTTACGGTCACGCGAGGGAGATGACCTGTTTTCAAACTACTCTCGATTTTCCCGTCTTTTCTCTCATTCTCATCTCTTCTCATAATTTTCTAATATCATCAAAGTTCCCACGTACCCAGGATTCGAGTTACGGTCACGCGAGGGAGATGACCTGTTTTCAAACTACTCCCGATTTTCCCGTCTTTTCTCTCATTTTAATCTCTTCTCATAATTTTCTACTATCATCAAAGTTCCTACGTTTCCAGGATTCGAGTTACGGTCACGCGAGGGAGATGACCTGTTTTCAAACTACTCTCGATTTTCCCGTCTTTTCTCTCATTCTCATCTCTTCTCATAATTTTCTAATATCATCAAAGTTCCCACGTACCCAGGATTCGAGTTACGGTCACGCGAGGGAGATGACCTGTTTTCAAACTACTCCCGATTTTCCCGTCTTTTCTCTCATTCTCATCTCTTCTCATAATTTTCTAATATCATGAAAGTTCCTACGTTCCCAGGATTCGAGTTACGGTCACGCGAGGGAGATGGCCTGTTTTCAAACTACTCCCGATTTTCCCGTCTTTTCTCTCATTTTAATCTCTTCTCATAATTTTCTAATATCATCAAAGTTCCTACGTTTCCAGGATTCGAGTTACGGTCACGCGAGGGAGATGACCTGTTTTCAAACTACTCTCGATTTTCCCGTCTTTTCTCTCATTCTCATCTCTTCTCATAATTTTCTAATATCATCAAAGTTCCCACGTACCCAGGATTCGAGTTACGGTCACGCGAGGGAGATGGCCTGTTTTCAAACTACTCCCGATTTTCCCGTCTTTTTTCTCATTCTCATCTCTTCTCATAATTTTCTAATATCATCAAAGTTCCCGCGTTCCCAGGATTCGAGTTACGGTCACGCGAGGGAGATGACCTGTTTTCAAACTACTCCCGATTTTCCCGTCTTTTCTCTCATTCTCATCTCTTCTCATAATTTTCTAATATCATCAAAGTTCCTACGTTCCCAGGATTCGAGTTACGGTCACGCGAGGGAGATGACCTGTTTTCAAACTACTCCCGATTTTCCCGTCTTTTCTCTCATTCTCATCTTTTCTCATAATTTTCTAATATCATGAAAGTTCCTACGTTCCCAGGATTCGAGTTACGGTCACGCGAGGGAGATGGCCTGTTTTCAAACTACTCCCGATTTTCCCGTCTTTTCTCTCATTTTAATCTCTTCTCATAATTTTCTAATATCATCAAAGTTCCTACGTTCCCAGGATTCGAGTTACGGTCACGCGAGGGAGATGACCTGTTTTCAAACTACTCCCGATTTTCCCGTCTTTTCTCTCATTCTCATCTCTTCTCATAATTTTCTAATATCATCAAAGTTCCCACGTTCCCAGGATTCCAGTTACGGTCACGCGAGGGAGATGACCTGTTTTTAAACTACTCCCGATTTTACCGTCTTTTCTCTCATTCTCATCTCTTCTCATAATTTTCTAATATTATCAAAGTTCCTACGTTCCCAGGATTCCAGTTACGGTCACGCGAGGGAGATGACCTGTTTTTAAACTACTCCCGATTTTACCGTCTTTTCTCTCATTCTCATCTCTTCTCATAATTTTCTAATATCATCAAAGTTCCTACGTTCCCAGGATTCAAGTTACGGTCACGCGATTTTTTCGTATTTTCTCTCATTCTATTATCTATATTTCATCTGTCTATATCTCTCTGTTCTCATGTCTTCTGATAATTTTCTAATATCATCAACGTTCCCACGTTCCCAGGATTCGAGTTACGGTCACGCGAGGGAGATGACCTGTTTTCAAATTACTCCCGATTTTCCCGTGTTTTCTCTCATTCTCATCTCTTCTCATAATTTTCTGATATCATCAAAGTTCCCACGTTCCCAGAATTCCAGTTACGGTCACGCGAAGGAGATGACCTGTTTTCAAACTACTCCCGATTTTCACGTCTTTTCTCTCATTCTCATCTCTTCTCATAATTTTCTAATATCATCAAAGTTCCTACGTTCCCAGGATTCAAGTTACGGTCACGCGATTTTTCCATATTTTCTCTCATTCTATGATCTATATTTGATCTGTCTATATCTCTCTGTTTTCATCTCTTCTCATAATTTTCTAATATCATCAAAGTTCCTACGTTCCCAGGATTCGAGTTACGGTCACGCGAGGGAGATGACCTGTTTTCAAACTACTCCCGATTTTCCCGTCTTTTCTCTCATTCTCATCTCTTCTCATAATTTTCTAATATCATCAAAGTTCCCACGTTCCCAGGATTCCAGTTACGGTCACGCGAGGGAGATGACCTGTTTTTAAACTACTCCCGATTTTACCGTCTTTTCTCTCATTCTCATCTCTTCTCATAATTTTCTAATATTATCAAAGTTCCTACGTTCCCAGGATTCGAGTTAGGGTCACGCGAGGGAGATGACCTTTTTCTTAAAACTACTCCCGATTTTCTTGACTTTTCTTTTATTCTCATCTTTTTTCTTATTCTCATCTTTTCTCATCATTTACTGAATGTTTGCATCTTTTCGAAATTGATGAAAAAACCGTCGAAGTTTCGCATCTCTTCATCGAGATGTACGAGCTGACCGACTCAAATTCACCAACGCGTCGAAGTTTCGCATCTCTTCACCGAGATGTACGAGCTGACCGACTCAAATTCACCAACGCGTCGAAGTTTCGCATCTCTTTACCGAGATGTACGAGCTGACCGACTCAAATTCACCAACGCGTCGAAGTTTCGCATCTCTTCACCGAGATGTACGAGCTGACCGACTCAAATTCACCAACGCGTCGAAGTTTCGCATCTCTTTACCGAGATGTACGAGCTGACCGACTCAAATTCACCAACGCGTCGAAGTTTCGCATCTCTTCACCGAGATGTACGAGCTGACCGACTCAAATTCACCAACGCGTCGAAGTTTCGCATCTCTTCACCGAGATGTACGAGCTGACCGACTCAATTTCACCAACGCGTCGAAGTTTCGGATCTCTTCGCCGAGATGTACGAGCTGACCGACTCAAATTCACCAACGCGTCGAAGTTTCTCATCTCTTTACCGAGACGTACGAGCTGACCGACTCAAATTCACCAAGACGTCGAAGTTTCGCATCTCTTCACCGAGATGAACGAGCTGGCTGACAGGAGGGAAACCTCTCGGGAGACATGGTCAATTAGCCTCCTCGTGGCGTCTCCTGGAAATACTCGTGGTTACGCGAGTAGCAAATAATTGACGTTTACAGCTATAAGAAATTCCTCATTTTGATGTGAGCTCAAAAAAAAAAAGTGAAAAAATATTGCCACCCTAATGTAAGGCTGGAGAGCCAACCACTCAGCAATACAAAATAAATACTATTTTTAAAATAATGTATAGACAACCAAGGCTTCTTTCTCACATACACACACACACACACACACAGACACACACATATATGGAAAATAATGACCACCCTAATATATCATTCACAGAATATACAGTATCGCAATTTTTACCTCTTATTTCATTGGTCAGTTTTTTTTTTTATACCAATTCCCACATTCGAATTTATAACTTCGATTCTAAGTAAAATTAATGAGGAGTAGTCCTGTACTGACCCCTCACGTGACACTTACAATTTACAGGGTTTTATAGGAAGTACAAGAAGAGATGAAAAAAAGATCATGCCGTTTTAAATTTTATTTGAAAATTTATGTAAAATTCCTCCACGCAACCTGCGCCCTTGCAGTCCCGATGTTCGCTCGTATCGGTTTCTGTTTTTTTTCCAGCCTCGCTCCCGTCCCCCGCTCTCTTTTGTTTCCTATCTACTCTCTCTACTCTCCCATCGCTTCTCCTGCTCCCGTCCCTCTCCTCCTCTTTCTTTTCCCTCCCTCTTTGCGCCTCTCTTCTCTCGGGCTCCTCTGGAGGTCTGTCGCAGTCGCATGAAGCCATGCTCCTTCGAGTTGTGTGTCTTGATATGGCGTCGCAGGTGGTAATAACTGGCGTCCCTGAGTGCACTGACCGAGCCGAGGACCTGCAAGCTCTTGTTCTTAAGCTTGCTCTTGCACTGAAGGTACCGTTGGCTGGCTGGAATATCGTGGCAGTTGAGCGGATGGGTAAAAGACGAACAGGTGGCGCTGGTGCGGCTGCTCCCGCTATTTTACTTGAACTTACACCAAAAGCCAAGTGCGAAGAACTTATTGCGGGAAAGAAGCTTGTGCCTGATCTTCGTGCCCCTAGCATTATCTCTACATACCCTCATAGCAAGGTGTATGTCAATCATCGTCAGCCTGCTCCGCTGTATCAGTTGCGGACCCGTATTCTGCGGCAGTTTCCTGTGCTTGAGCATAACCAGGTCTGGATCGCGGATGGGGCTGTTTTTGTACGTAAGTATGCCGCGGCAAAGCCTGTTAGAGTCCTGCCATCTGCGGATCTGGCTCAGCTCTCGATATGACTCTTTGGCCTGGGCACACCGCCCTCTCTTGATGCCCTACCTCCACTGTCTGCTTCATTTGCGTCCTCTTCGGGTAGCTCACTTCTGAACGCTTGCTGCCTCAACGCTCAGTCTCTGTCTCCGCACATCGACGAATTCCGCGATTTTTTTAGGCTTAACCCTTATCATCTTATTGCTGTAACCGAAACCTGGCTAAATGACCAGATTCTTGATAGCCAGATTGCTCTAGAGTCCTATACTGTGCTTAGGGTAGATCGCAGGGGGCGGAACGGTGGCGGCGTTGCTTTGTTTCTGCGAAGTGGGGTGAGTGGTAAGATTGTGACTTCGTCAGCTTCGCTGCAGCGTGATGGTGTGCCGGAGTTCCTCTTAGCCGAAGTTTGGACTCCCTCTCGGCCAAAGATCCTGATAGCCGTAGTGTATAGACCGCCGAAAGTAGGCTTTTTCGGCCTTTTTGAGAAAGAGCTCATATCCGTCGCTGCGCGCTACAAGTTTGTCTGCGTCTTCGGCGATTTCAACGCGGACCTGCTTTCGGTCCATTCCGACGCTGCTCACCTCAGAGATTTTCTGACTGCTCAGGGGCTGTGTATTGTGCCACTCAGTCCGACTCACCATACTAAGTCGTCGCACACGTGGCTTGATGTCTGTGCTGTGAGTGACATTCGCTCTCTGGATGGCTGGGGTCAATCTGCACAGCCTTTTCTTTCTGGTCATGACCTCATCTACGTTACGATGAAGTACGTTGTTAACCGCCTTTTGCCTAGGACTTTCCATTACCGTGCGTGGGACGACGCAGATCTGGAGGCTGCAGCTGAGGTGATTTCATCCGTTGATTCGTCATTGCTTGCGACTCAGCCGAGTATCGACTGCCAGCTTTCTGTTTTCAACTGTCTTGTGCGTGATACATTAGATCAAGCTGCTCCTCTGCGTAAGGTCTCGGTTAAGCGGCCACCAGCCCCGTGGTTATCTGAAGAGTTGCGTAGATTGAAACATGACAGGGACGCCTGCTATCGTGCCTTTAAGCGGTCGGGGTCGCAATGGCTTTTTGATAAGTACGTTTGTCTTCGTCGTGAGTTTAAAAATGAGTTGGTAACTGCTAAGTCCTGCTTTTTGCAATCTAAATTCGATACGGCTGGCAACTCACGTGTCTTTTGGAGAGAAATTGACAGCCTCGGGATGACGCGCTCTACAAGGCATGAGCTTCCTGCGCACGTCTCACTGCTGTCATTGAACCAGCAGTTTGCTGCAGTCTCTTCTGGTGCCCCACTACCAGATCTCACGCTTTGTCTTAACGATGTTAACGTTACTAGTCGTTACACACCAGTCTTGGGGGCTGGTGATATGATTGATACGATTACTATGATTAATATGAATGATAATTTCGATTTTCGGCCTGTTAACGGTAGTGCGCTGGAAAACGCGTTGATGCGTATAAGTACTCGATCGCAGGGCCCGGACTTTTTACCAATTCAGGCGTACAAAATTTTGCGTCCGCTGTTACTTCCGCTTATTTTGACTTTATTTAATGCCTCCCTCGCGGATTGTGTATTCCCTTCCTTGTGGAAGTTCTCGTTTGTTTGCCCGTTGCCGAAGATCCGAGCACCGCTTGAATGTTCCGATTTTCGTCCAATATCCCAGCTATGCGCTCTCTCAAAAGTTTTGGAGCGGCTTGTTTACGATCAAGTTATGGCTTTTTCGTCATAGTAGGCGTAAAGTACGCACTTTACGCCCTGTTTTGCGCGCGTAAAGTTCGACTTCACGCCCGGTTTATGTAAACAAAAACTATCCTAAAGCGCGACGCCCATTGGGCGTCGCGCGTGGAAATAGTTTTTGTTTACATACACCGGGCGTAGAGTCGAACTTGACGCTTGCAAAACAAGGCTAAAAATGCGTTGTACTTTACGCCACTATGATGAAAAATATTGTTCGCAACTCGGGCGTAATTAAACTTTACGCCCTAGATACGAAAACTAGTAATTCTTTGCGAGCGCAACTCTTTAGATCCGCGTCAAACTGGCTTTCGCGAAGGGATGGGGACACAGACCGCGGTCCTGAGGCTTGTAGACGACATTCGGCAGGGTATTGATGATCGAATGATCACGCTAGCCGTGTTTTTTGATTTTACAAAGGCCTTTGACAGCATCGATCATCTGCTGTTGCTCCGTAAGTTGCATGCAATAGGCTTTTCGGCCAAAGTGCTTCAATGGTTTCATTCTTATCTTCGCGGTCGGGTACAAGCAGTCCGGGGTAGCGATGGCAGTCTGTCTGGGTGGCTTCCTTTAACGTCGGGGGTGCCTCAGGGCAGTGTTCTG
Source organism: Tenthredo livida (assembly GCA_963992785.1). Taxonomy (NCBI): domain Eukaryota; kingdom Metazoa; phylum Arthropoda; class Insecta; order Hymenoptera; family Tenthredinidae; genus Tenthredo; species Tenthredo livida. The sequence goes on from OZ023064.1 coordinate 20,877,566, forward strand.
GGTCCCCTCCTTTTCTCGCTCTTTGTTAACGACTTGCCACGGTGTTTGCGTTACTGTTCGTACCTTTTGTACGCTGATGACTTGGTAGTCTATATTAGATGTCGTCCTTCAGAGGTCGAGCGTCACGTCGAGTTGCTGAATGTTGATATTGAGGGAATACGGCAGTGGTGCGTAGCCAATAAGCTGTATATTAATTCAGCCAAGACCAAGGCGATGATTTTCGGCAGCTCTAGATATGTTAAACAAGTGCGTTTAACGGGTTTTTCGGAGATTCTACTAGGAGCCTCCCCTATTCTGTTCACTGGTTCGTACAAGTACCTCGGGGTGGTCCTTGACAGCACGTTGGCTTGGACGGAGCATGTCTCTTTACTGCGAAGGAAGGCAGCGGGTGCACTCTATCGCATTCGCATGAATGATTCTAACTTAGACACGGCTTTGAAACGCCGATTGATTATCGCCTTGGTCTTCCCTGTGTATGATTACTGTGCGCCGGTGCTTACAAACTTGACTAAGGAGCTTGAGGATTCGTTGTGTGTGTCGCTGAACAACTGCGTGCGCTTTTTACTCCGTCTGCCGCGCGATGTCAGCATCTCTGCGCACAGGCGTGGTTGTGGGTGGCTTCGGCCTTCCAGTCGTCGATTGCAGTTGTTAGGCTGCATCTTTTATGAAGCTCTTTGTCTTGGGCAGTCTGGGCTTTTTGGGGATCAGCTTAGGCTCAGGGCGATCCTGGCATCGCGCCGCAACCCAGCGCGTACGGATACGCTTCTCGTCCCTCCAGCGCGTACGGCTTCATGGCAGAATTCCTTTCTGATTGCGAGTATCCACTTTTGGAATTCACTACCGCCGGAAGTAACCTCTGCGACGTCACTTGCGGATTTTCGCTCTCGCTGCTACTGCCACTTGATGGCGCTGGAGGAGCGGGAGGCGGGCCTGCCTCGCGTTGCTGTGTAATGCGCTTGTTTCCGTCTCTGTTTTTGTTTTTGTTATACTATGTGATATATTTACTTATTTATTAGGTATACTTATTCTATGATTGGTCTTCACCTCGCTAAAACTTTATTCGCTATACTTCATGACTTCTGGTCTTCTTATTATTATACATGTATTTTAACCTCATTTTGTTGTTCGGGGTTTTGCCCAAGCTGCTGAAGACCGTTGCCTATACTCTTTAATCTTCAATTTTTATTTTTATCTTTAATTTTAATTTTTATTTTTATTTTTATTTTTATTTTTATTTTTATTTTTAATTCATCTGTTTGTATTTCCGTGTTTTGCCTAAACTGCTGAAGATGTTACTTTTTTACTCTTATTCTATTTCAATCTTATTGTTAGCCTAATCTTAGTCAACTTGTTAATTCATATTTTAGCCTAGTATATCTTATGTTTGCTTTTATTTATTTTTTGTATTCTACTGTACCATGCCTGTGGCCTGAGGGAGCATCGCTCCAAGGCCTAATAAATACCGCTCTCTCTCTCTCTCTCTCTCTCCGCATAGCTGCGGTAGCGCCTTTTGGCCCAATTTCCGTACCTAGAACACATATTTCGACGTTAATTACTGCACTTTGAAAATACGAATTATCGGAAAAGAAAAATAAAATATCACGAAAAATATTTTATCAAGAATGGTGCACTGAATAAAAAGTTTTTTTCCACCCAATAAACTTTTCCTTCCAGTAAAGAAACTCGTATTCTTGTAGTAAGAATACCAAAGTTTATCTTCTACAGAAAATACTGACTAACAAAATTTCGTATCCCTCTGAGCATAATACCAAATTCTAAATACAACGGATCTTACTTTATTGGCATAAATTCATGGTAATATTTGTTACAGAGATGATGAGTCCCATTCTCGCAACTTTTCGCGTACCACCAATGATACGATTAGGCAATTGACAAACTAACACGTTCTTTCACCAAGCATGCGAAAACGGAGGGAAATGATGGCGCCACCATTACGGTTGCCATGCTAACATGCAGTGTGGTATTCGCCTCAGCATTATATTTGGTATTGCTGTGGGAACAATACCCGTATCCCTCCAGTAAGAATACGTTTCACTGCAAGAACACTCGCTCAAAAACACTGTGTATTCGGGGAAGAAAAAAACTTTTTTTTTCAGTGTGGGGAATAAAATGTAGACTTCGAATTACTGTCTGCAGTTGCACTCACTTCTCATCGCGCTCCGCCCGGGTGAACTTGGGCCTACTCCCCCCCTGCGCCTCCGAGCCCCCCGCCATCAGCGATGCCTTCCTCTTGCCGGCCTAGGGGGTAAAATACGCGAAGGTTTACTTTAAATATCCGTCAAATCATTTATTCGAATGAAGATATATGTATTATATGATATGTCGGTTATTTATTACAATGTACTATACTACTATCCGACCTCTCGCTAATTCGAACTGGGCTCGGTACCAATTGGTTCGAATAATCGAGGCTCTGCTCTACGATTTTTGGAATAATCAGAACTGTGCGTTCTGTACATTTTGAAAAATAAGTCTGAGGTTCAATTACCTCGATCTTGTGTCTGAGGTGGACGACCTCCCATCTTTCCTCCGATCTCCTTTTCTCCTGCTCCACTCTAACTTCCTCGCAAATTCCTCATCCATCTCCCTCATTCTCTTCTTCATCTCCCTCCAGTTTTCCGAAAAATTTTGGTTTTCTATGTGTGAAAAGTGCACGTTCACTCTGTTTGTTGGTTCTGCGGCATCGTAGAAGTGCGTGCAGTGGAAATGGTGTGATTGTGCAACGCTAGATACTGTATATTTATGTCTTTTATCGCATACACGTGTGATATTTCCGACTCTGAATGTGATTCTGACAATTACTTGGCATAAATTGATCCTGTGTTTATGTGGCTGGTGCTTGTGTGGTGTATTGCTGTATTGCTATATATCCCTATCATATCATAGTGTGCTCTCCTGCCCTGTGCCATCGCTGTGGACTTTGTACTCTGCCTGATTACGAAAATCCCTGAATAAGTGACATTTCTATATTGCTGAATTCTGTGCGCGTTAGCTATTCAAGCCGTGTAGTCAGGTACTAAGCTTAATCTAAACTCGCCAGTAATTATGTTTGACGGTCTCACCAATACTCAAGAGTCCCTGGCTCCTAGATTCTGTAAAGGCTGTAAGAAAGAGGTGAAATCACCGGCACATTGTTATGTATGCAGTGGCTATTTTCATCCCAGCTGTGCCTGAATGACTAAGATGACCAAGCCAAATGGTAGATCAGCATATAAGTGCAAGTATTGCGTAAATACAGCCGCTGCGCAATCAGCTGTTACTGCCGCCGATGGTGCAGCCTCCATGGATCGCGCTATACCTTCTGTGTCAGTGATGACTTCCCTCTCTGGTGTCACCGCTGAGTGCGGCTCTCGTGCTACCGAAGATAGCCAATCGTCTACAAAGTCCCTCACTTTGGACACCTTATATGCGGCACTTCAAGCCAATTCTCTGTCATTAAGCAACAAAATTGACGGACTCTTAACGTTGCCGGCGAGGGTTGGTGAACTTTCCGCCAAGGTTGACGCTCTGTCCAAATCTACCGCGGATCTGGTGGATGAGCTGACTGGCAAGGTAGATGTACTTGCCGCTCAGAACAGCCTTCATTCAACTCAGATAACTGATCTCACGGAAGCCCGGAATAAGGATGGAGTAGTGATCGCCCAGCTCATGGAAAGGGTGAAGACGCTTGAGCGGAATGCTCTAAGCCGAAATCTAGTAATAGCAGGCGTTCCTCAGCTTGCATCTGAAAACTTGGCTACCATTTTCCAATCTACCGTGGCTCTTCTTCCGATCGCTGTTCCGGATGTGGAGGTGGCGGAAATTGTCCGTATCAAAAGTACTAGGGCTACAGACAAGCCGCCTTTAATACTAGTGCGTCTTCTATCAACGGTGACGGGTCTAAATCTCCGTGGACTTATTCTCTCCGGAAAAAAAGTCCCGGATGGAATCTCCCTGGACAAAATCTCCCTTTGGATAAAAATTCCCCAAACAAAATCTCCTTTGCTCAATATTCCCGTGGACTAAAATCTCCCTGAACAAAATCTCCTTGAACAAAATTGCCTCTATTCAAAATTCCCCCGGATTGAATCTCCCCGGTTGGAAATTTCTGCGAAATCATGTATGGGCTTATGGATGTAATAATATGTGTATGAGTTTCCTTGAACAAAATTTCCTCTACTCAAAATTCCCGCGGATTAAATTTCCCCCATTTGATATATCTGCGAAATCATCTGTGGGTTTATGGATGTAATAATATGTGTATGAGTTTGCTCCAATACTCTGTCATTGTATTTACTTCTTGATCAACGATAACTCATCAGTCTAGTCCCTACATCGTTGTCTATTACATGCCCCGTATATTCGTTGTTTACGGACCGTTCGTTGTGTAAGGTTGTTTATTTTTATATATTTTCATAATTATGCCACTGAAGTTTTTGAGTAGTCAGAAGAAAGGAGGGAAAATCTTGGTGAACAATGGTTTTATGTATCATTTCCACTCGGAGGGTGCAAATAAATTTATTTGGCGGTGCATTTTATACAAAGGCACGTGCCGTGGATTGTGTCATACGTCAACAATGACACGTAATGGTAAGTGTTATTGTTTATGTATTTGAATATATTCTATCTGCGAATCATAATCAGCACTGATAATGATGAATTAACTGTAATCGACCATTGTAATTTTGCTTCGGTTATTGATTTCAATGTACTTTATTTTTCGTGTAGGTGTAATAATAAAAGAAACGGATCATAATCATGCTGGAAATATAGCCAAGGCTGAGGCTCGAGCCATTCAGAACAATATTCGGAAGAATGTCCAGAGAAGTCGCGAGCCAACATCTCTAATCGTTTCATCTGCTGTAGCTGAGGCATCGACATCTGCTGTTGGGCAACTGCCGAATGTGGCAAGTCTTCAGCGCTTTGCTCGGCGTTTGCGTGCTGCTCGTAATCCGGTCCCGTCTATGCCTTCATCGTCGACTGATTTGGTTTTGCCTGCGAGTTATCAGTTGACTTGTAAAGGGAATAAGTTTCTGATGCACGATTCCATGGGTGATCATCGTATTCTAATTTTTGCGACAATGAAAAATCTGGAGGTATTACGGCGGTGTGACACATGGTTTGCTGACGGTACTTTCAAAACCGTGCCAAGTATTTTCGATCAGTTATATACGATTCATGGGCTCGTCAACGGCAAAGTGCTGCCTCTGGTTTATGTTCTTTGTTGTGATCGCCGTAGACGGACGTATGTTATCGTTCTGGAGGAATTAAAGAAATTGGAGCCGCGTCTGTCACCTACGCGGGTTGTTGTTGATTTTGAAGTGGCTTTTATGATTGCGGTTGAACGCGTTTTTCCCGTTGTTGAAATCAAGGGGTGCTTGTTTCATTTTGCCCAATGTGTCTGGCGTAAGGTACAGGAGCTTGGACTGCAGCAGTCATATAATAACGACGGTGATTTTGCTTTGAATGTGCGAATGCTTGTTGCCTTGGCGTTTGTGCCCGAACAGCTAGTGCAGTCTGCCTTTGAGGAGCTCGTGGAGTCTGAGTTTTATGTACAAAATCACGATTTATTAAAACCGCTTCTCGATTATTTTGCATCTACTTGGGTGGGAGTATTACGTCGGAATATGCGGCGATGCAGGCCAACGTTCGAGATAGGATTGTGGAATCATTATCAGTCCGTGATAGATGATCGCGCTCGAACGAATAATGCGGTAGAAGGGTGGCATAATTCGTTTAATGCAAAGGCTCAGGCATCTCATTTGACAATATGGAAATTCATCGACTTATTGAAATCTGAGCAAGGTTTAGTCGAAATGATGATCGGGCAAGGTAACGCTGGTGCCGTAGCTGCACCGAGAAAACGGAAATATCGCGATCTTGATGCAAGAATAAAAATAGTTGTGGGGAGTTTCGACGAAAAAGATATAATCGCTTACCTGGAGGGAATTGCGCAAAATTTGTCATTCTAGGTATCGGGGCATTAATCGCCATTTCATTTTCGATTCAGTGTGCGTCGTTCGATTTATATTTTTGTCTTAATTTGGTTATTTTAAATGTCAATAATGTGTAATATTTATTTGGTTATTTGAAAGGTTAATAATGTGTAATATTTATTTGGTTATTTGAAATGGGAATAATAGTATACGTGCAATAATAAATAAAAAATGTTAATAATGTGTAATAATGTGTAATATTTATTGTAGGCTAAGATTGTAGCTTCCGGAAGGATGGAATGGGTCAGGCCACCCCACTGATCCCAGGCACACACGCAGATGCGAAATAACCAGACGGTGGTTGTGGCTTTTGGAAGGCTAGAACAGGGGCGGATTTAGGGGTAGGCAGAGTAGGCCGCGGCCTAGAGCGGCAGATTTTTTGGGGCGGCAAATTTCCATTTTTTTTTTTTTTTTTTTTTTTTTTTCCCTCAGGCTTACGATTCATGTAGGCATTGCATTTTCATGGAAAAAATAAAATACTGCAAAATGTACTACTTGGTAATGATTTCCTCTCAAAAATAGGGCGGCAAAATTTGTTCGGCCTACGGCGGCAGAATTGTTTAATCCGCCCCTGGGCTAGAATAGGTTAGAGGTTAGGCAATTCCACTGATCCCACACACACGCAGATGCGAAATAATTAGACGTTGGTTGTGGCTTCCGGAAGGCTAGAATGGGTTAGGCCACCCACTGATTCCAGGCACATACACAGATGCGAAATAACCAGACGGCGGTTGTGGCTTTTGGAAGGCTAGAATAGGTTAGAGGTTAGGCCGCCCCACTGATCCCGCACACACACACAGATGCGAAATAACCAGACGGTGGTTGTGGCTTTTGGAAGGCTAGAATGGGTCAGGCCACCCCACTGATCTCAGGCACACACATAGATGCGAAATAACCAGACGGTGGTTATGGCTTTTGGAAGGCTAGAATAGGTTAGGCCACCCCACTGATCCCACATACACACACAGATGCGCAATAACCAGACGGTAGTTGTGGCTTCCGGAAGGCTAGAATGGGATTTTATCCGGGGGCCATTCGGGCCGAGGAGATTTTGTCTTGCGGGAGGAAATTTTGTGTTCCGGGGGATTCTATCCGGGGGCCATTTTGTCCGGGGAGATTTTGTCTTGCAGGATTTGTTCCGGGGGGGATTTTATCCGGGGGCCATTCTGGCCGAGGAGATTTTGTCCTACGGGATTTGTTCCGGGGGACATTTGTCCGGGGAATTATTTCCGGGGGGAATTATTCCGGGGGGAATTAGGCCTAGAACCCTATCAACAGACACCCGAAACCGTATTCTGGCTGCCAAGCGTGCTCATGGCCATGTTTATGCTGGTGAACTTGGGCTCAGTGGTGACCATCCCCACAGTCCAGTTTTTATCAATGAGCATCTGTCCTCTTCGATGTCAAAACTTTTGGGTAAAACCCGGGAGCGTGCCAGACAGCATGGCTTCAGTTTTGTCTGGGTGAAAAACGGACTCATTCTCGTGAAGCGTGATGCTGCATCTGACCCCCTCACCATCAACTCTGAGGATGATCCGGCGTTATTGACAGCAAACAACTGACTGCGTGGGGGCCAGAATACTGCCACCGTTGGAGCATCTACGTGTCCTTCAACCGTGGTTTCTTCCTGCATCAAGATTGCTAGTTTTAATGCTATCTCTTTGTTAGGGCATATAGATCAGATTCGTTCATTTTTTAGTCGTAACCTGTATCATATAATAGCTGTTACTGAGACATGGCTGCACGCTGATATTACCAATGAGGCCATCAATATAACTGATTACTGTTTTATGCGCAATGATAGAATTGGCAAAGCGAGAGGTGGTGTTGGAGTTTACGTACATAAATCTATGAAATGCAAAATCCTTGCTCTGTCACCCTCACCATTTTCTAATTCCCCAGAGTTTATAATTCTTGAAGTTAAGTCATCTACCGAGAAAATCCTGTTTTCGACAATTTATCGTAGGCCGAAGGGCCTTTTGCTTGATGAATTCTTGAGTAAGTTTGACACTGTGTCTCATAGCTACTCAAATATCATCCTAACAGGGGATCTAAACTGTAACCTTGCCTCTGACAAGTTTGAGGCTAATTATCTTCGTGACTTCATCTTCAGCCATTCATTGTATCTAGTGCCGCATGAAATTACCCATCACACTGCACTTTCTGAGTCCTGGTTAGATGTGGTAATCATTGATTCGTCTGATAACCTCCAATCCTTTGCCAAGTCTGACGCACCATTCATCGCAGGGCACGATCTGCTTGAAATTGGCTACAAGCTACCTCTTCTCAAACCCATGGGTAGTGTTAAGAAATTCCGGGACTTTAAAAACTGTGATCCCTTGGCCCTGAGAAACACTCTCGAACAGAATATTATGGAAGCTAATCTCAGCGCAACTGGTTCGGCTGATCTCTATGCTACCGGGTTATGCGACGCTGTCTCTCGTGCGTTAGACTCTCATGCGCCTCTTATCTTGCGAGAAGTTAAAAAGCCATCGGCTCGTTGGCTGTCTCCTGAGCTCAAGCAACGTATCAAACAACGAAACAAGCTCTATACGCTAGCAAAACGCCTGAAATCGAGAGAGATCTTCGACCGTTATCGGATTTTACGCAATGCCATTAAGTTAGATATTAGGTGCGAAAAAAATAACTATTACAAGGAACGCCTATCTAAAATAACCGGTCCGTCAAATGTTTGGGCTGAACTCAGGCGTCTGGGTCTTGTATCTAGCAATGCGTCGGCTACATCACCGCTTCACCATTTTACTGCCTATCAGCTCAATACATATTACACCTTGGTCACCAGTGCTCATCCATCCTGCTCTCAAAACGATCTGTCAGAAATTCTTGCACTGCAATCCACTATAGCAGATTCTCAATTTACATTTTCCCCGGTTAACAGTCAGCAAGTCCTAGAGCTCCTTACGTCCTATATTCCTAAGTCTGCAGGAAAGAGTCCGGATGGCATACAGCTGAATTATATCAAAGATCAGCTTCCTGTAATCATACCGTTTTTAGTCGAGCTTTTCAACACCTCGATCAGCACCTGCGTCTTTCCGGAGCTCTGGAAAAGAGCGTTCATAGTGCCGCTTAGTAAAGTAAACCCGCCCAATTCTGAATCAGACACTAGACCTGTAGCGAACCTCTCTCATTCGTCTAAAGTTTTGGAGAAGATTATAGCGAATCAGTTGACGTCTTACTTAGAGCAGTCTGATCTATTTGATCCAATGCAGGCCGGTTTTAGGAAGGGGCACAGTACCCAATCTGCTCTATTGAAGCTGGTTGATGATGTCAAGAAAGCTGTAGATAAACGATGTGTCACCATTTTATTACTGTTTGATTTTACTAAGGCTTTTGATAGTATTAATCATACACTGTTGCTCACGAAACTTAAGCGTTACGGGATCTCAGACGACGTGATTAAATGGTTTCACTCCTACCTCTGTGGTAGATCTCAATCGGTGCTTGATTTGTATGGTGGCCACTCTGAGTTTATGCAAAATCTGTCTGGAGTTCCTCAGGGGTCGGTCCTTGGACCGCTCCTGTTCCTCATCTTTATTAACGATATAGGGTCTAGGCTGCGGCATACTGCTCATATTATTTTTGCTGACGATCTGCAGATCTACCTACATGCTGCCCCGGATGACGTTCTTGCTGCTATTTCAGATATCACCTCAGATGCGGAGCTCGTTTCGCAGTGGGCGATGCAAAATGGCCTTAAGCTCAACGTTAATAAAACCAAAGCGATAGTCTTGGGCAGTCCTGTGTATGTAGATCGGTTGCGATGGGCACAGCTTCCACCGATAATTATAAATGATATGGCAGTACCATATGTTGATACGGTGCGTAACCTCGGAGTGCATCTATCCAATGACCTCTCGTGGAACAACCATGTTGCGCAAATCTCGAGAAAGGTATATGCTTCATTACGTAGGCTCAATCGCCGCAGGGAACTCCTCTCTACGCAGGTTAAAACCCTGTTAGTATTAGCTCTTATCCTACCTCATATTGATTATTGCAGTCTGGTTTATCATGGTCTCACGGACTATCTGAATTTGAAACTTCAGCGCCTGGTAAATAGTGGAATCAGGTTCATTTTTAATCTAAGAAGAGATGTACACATCACACCTTAAGTTAAATTGGCTTACAACCGAGGATCGCCGTCGGTATTTCCTTGGAACAACCATCTTTAATGTCCTCCAAACTTCTGCTCCTCATTATCTGCGGGAGCTAGTGTCATTCGAGGGTCCTGAGGTCCGTCGTTCAGTTAGACGCATAAGCTCTACCCAGACCTTGCCTCTTAGTATTCCTCTGCACCGAACCTCTGTCTATCAAAATTCCTTCTCCATTTCTGCCGCCTACCTTTGGAATAGCCTGCCTTCTTCCATCCAGTCTGCTTCCTCCTCGGAACTATTCAAAGTTCGACTGCGTGCCTACCTGTTGGGTACTGACAGCTAGATCTGTGGCTTCTGAAGCTGTTCTAGACACTGCTTTACCTTACTTTTCTTTGATGGTCATGCGCCTCATTTATTGTATGACTGTATTTTCCTTGAATCCTGTTGCTGATTACTGTGCATGTTTCTAGTTTATAACTCCTGTTTTTTCTTATCTCTCTTTTTTAATGTTCTTCGTCTTTTGCACTATTGTTAGTTACTGTTTTCATAATTCTTTATTGTTGATTACTGATATTGTTCTTGTTGATTACTGATATTGTTGATAACTGATATTGTTTTGTTATACTCTGATTTGTAACGTGTTTTTGCCCATCGGTCTACAAGACCACGGCATAATAAATTTTTCTATTCTATTCTATTCCAGTTTTCCGCCTACTCCGAAATCCTATCCGTCATTATTACTAATCAAAAAGACATATTACGGGTAGTAAGGGTATTTACGATACAGTTAGGGCCAGTTTCTTCACTTCTGGATAAATTTATGCGGCAGATATCCTATGCTTTTGGCACAGGATATCTGGCGGATAACTTCATCCACTAGATAACCCTGGTAAAGACACCGGGCATTAGTGGTATGACAATAGTATATTGTGCATCAAGGGAAGAAAATAGGTGATTTCTGCCGAGTGTGAAGTTTGCAGCCCGAGGCGAAGCCGAGGGCCGCACAATCACACGAGGTAGAAAGCACCTATTCTTCCTTGATGAACACGATATTTTTTATCACACATGCACGGAAACACCGATTTTCCGACCCGTATTTCCGAACTATAGTATTCATTCCGTGCGATGGCGCTTCGTAGGAAGTAAAACGCTATTTTCTTCCCGCTCCCTAGAGAAGAAAATAAACTTCCACGACATGCGCATGCGCGGGTTCATCTTGTGTACCACGGGAGACAAAATGCCATTCTACTCTCGCATAATAGGGAGGAAAATCGGGTTTTCCGTGCATGTGTGATAAAAACCATATTCCTACGACTAGAACAGTCAAACGAGCTTTTGCTCCAAAAATGTTCTACTTACCGCAACGAATTTCCTATAACGAATGACAGGCGAATCGCCAGGTATGGCCATGGGCCGCCCGTGTCATGAGCGCGCTACCGAGCGACGTGTCGCGCGCGACACGTGCGTTGCGCGTCGGCCCTGCGGTAGGCGGAGCCGCGATCTTCCGTATCGGAGCAGCGATCGGCTTCCGATGACTTTGGCTTATTTAGCTTCGCCAGAAATTTTGGAAACTCGAAGTACCATGTATTAATCATTTTTTGACCTTTTTGGAGTCACGTTGGATCGAAATTTACTCGCATCGAGCTTTCCCCGCACTTCCGAAATAAGCCCGCGGGTTATTATGGGAAAATTGGTATCTTTTGAACCGTAATTGTTGTAAGATGAGATCAGAACTACGGCGACAATGCGATAAGAATCGAAAAAAAACGAAATTAGGAACCGTTCGTTTCATCGCCGGGCATGCAAAGAGAAATCAGCGCGAAAATGGAAACGGTCTGGTCCTGGAACAGTCATAAACTTTGATTAGCGATTGTCGTCGAGTGGTTACCGTGGCAAAGACGGTAGCGTCGCTCTCTCGACTACAGCTCGGCCGGAGGTGTGAGTTCGGGTCCACCGTTTGACAATTTTTTTTTTTGTCTCTTTTTCGGCTGTTCGTCGTTATTTATATCGGGTGAATCCGGTATAGTTGCCCCAGCGGGATGGTTTATAACTTTATATTTTTTTTTGTGATCAGAAATTATATCACTGTCGCACGAATATAATACTTTTCCAAATTCCCATGTTATGTTAAAAGAAACATAAACAGATCAATACTCAAAATTGCTATTCGATTTGTTGAAAACGTGGGGCAACTATACAGGACTTGGCCTGAACCAATGCGAGATTCTCACGCAGGTATTATCTAATTCGTTGATAAAAATAATTGACATTGAAACTTTTTTTTTTCCGCTCGAGAGATGAAATCGAATAGACGAAATGATGCCAGCGGTACAAATAGAACACACGAGCCTCGTGCCGGAGAGAGCGATCAGCCACCACCGCTTACGGATTTGGTACAGTGGTTCTCTATCATTTTTTCTTTACAGCCGAAATGAGAAAAGAGTGGTTGAAATATTGAGTGGTTTTATTATTCAAATGTAAGTGAAATAAATACAGGAATCGTTGACAATTAGTTTTTCTCTTATTATAACTTGGTCTTTTATAAAACTTTGATTATAAATTTATGTAAACCTCTGGTCTGTATGGTCTGTACGCTTTTCAGTTTGTTATATGAGTAATAATTATAATTTAGTGCCATTTCCGCCAAATTAGAATCAGAACTCTTGGAAATTGACAGACGTACACATAATTAAAAAGAAGAAACGTTTGAAAAATAATATATCCGTTCGAACAGAAAGTGAATGATAAATTTTGATATCCTTGACACCGCGAAATATTCATCACGAGTTCATGTAAAAAAAAACCTATCGTTGTATGATCTGACATATGCAAGTGCATGCTCGAGAAATCTTTTGCAGAAGATCCTGCGTAGCACTGCGAAAGCTTCCTTGGACATGCATTTCTATCGCAGAGGTTTGAGAATTGGTTTCTATGCACGTATAAAATATAAGAGAGATCAATTTATTTCGCGCCTGCAACACATATATTCTTTTTTTGAAAACTCCATATTCATGAGAAAACGTTCTCATGTACTATGTAATGAACAACGGGTAATTTTATTGAGTACCGTATTGTTCTGAGTATAAGTCGAGGTTTTTTGTAAGAAACATCACTCCAAAAATGCGCCCTCGACTTATACGCGACGTCGACTTAAATTCGGGATAATATGCTAAATTTAACAGACCGCAAACGAGATTGTATGCGAAATGATTTAACATTGTGATAAAATGGATATTCGAAGTGGTGATAGAGTGGAATGTAGGGATTTGCAGAAAAATGGAGTGAAAAAAAAATTCGGAACAGTTACGATGATTAAATATACATAAAAATATATATGACAATGTCTTTGTAAACGTCGACTTATATTCGGTTTCTGAAAAAATGTCTCCCAATCAGACCTTAGATTCGGAAGTCGACTTATACTCAGGGTCGACTTATGCTCGGAACAATATGGTAATTATAATATAATTGTTCATTTTTGATATGGGAAATTAAAAAAAAAAAAAAAGCTTTTTCTGGCACACCCTAGTAATTACATTATAATATAATTACATTATAATATAATTACGCTACAGATGGTAGATCCTCTATCGCCATGATACGTCAATTTATGTGAATTGAATAAACTCGCATTTTTATTGACAAGAAAAATTATCAAGCAGACCGGGAATCGAACCCGGATCCCACTTAGCCGCCCAACGAATGTTACCTTTCTACTTCTTTTGTCATTTATGCGCTTGTTTACTTTTTCTGTGTCGTGTGATATTAGATAGATCAATTTCGGGCCTGCAACACGTACATACTGTTTCTGAAAACTCGATTCCCGGTCAGCCTGATAATTTTCTTTTCAATAAAAATCTGAGATTGTTTTGCAGATTATGCACGTATGCTAACATAATCTATAAATGGCTAAAAGAATGTTGTTGTCGGATCCTCTGTAGCCATTTCATGAATTTCTCCGAAGTCTTCCCTTGAGAGACTCCGCAGCCCGAAGATGGAATTCAGGTCCCTCGGAAGCGATTGTAACGAGGTTGGCCATTCTCGCTGGGCTCGTCGTCTCTTGTTCCATGAGAGACCTGAAACGGAGGCCCAATGTAACATCAAGTTTACTAATACAAGAAAATGAACTGTATCAAAAAATGATAAAATGAAAAATTATATCTGAAAGAAAAATCAATGGAAAATAATAAATTACGAATATAATAATTTCATTTTCTCACTCCAGCTGTGTGTAATATACAATAATAAACCGTATCCGATGCAATCTTGCTGATTTAAATTAGACCCAACTCAACTTAGGATTTTTACGAATTAGAAAAAGTTCATGTGAAAATCGGGCCCATAGGGAGTCAAAATAAAAATCTGCAAAAATTGGAGAATTATTTTTTTTCACATTTGGATCCGATTGAAGACCATCCGCGATAAATTTTTTTTTAACGACCTCCCTAATGTATACATGTTCATCTTGTAGGTGCTATTGATAACTATCATGCTCCGCCAAGCGCATGAATACCTGTCTGCCACAAAGGTTGACGTTGTATGTTCCTCGGACTGATTCACCACGGAGAACTGGACGTGCTTCGTATGCTCGTTAAAATTGGCCGGAGTGCAAGCTTCTAATTTTCAGGACTTGAAAATATTGACGCATCTTCGATCGTGATTGGGGTAGGTCTGGCTGAATTGCAAACCTGCGGGATGAAAAATATTCTATGTCACGAGTATTCTCTGCGTATATCACTCGGGTTTGTATGTGTACAATACATACATACCCATATACACGCGTTTTCAACGAATTTTTAGCGAAATAATTTATCGTAAACAAACGAAGAAAACCATACCTAACCAAGGTAATTTACATTACAACTGTCTTATATTATATTATATATTTTGTCCATACACTTACCGATGGAATGTTCTGGTTCTATTAGTATTCTGCACTTCTTGAACGCACTAACAATATTCCGTAGCCATTTCCAAGGACTCGGGCGTCTCGCGTGTCTTTATCACTGACAGCTGACTATTTCGATCGGTGTACCCGGTAGATCACGCACCGTCCACCCACGTGACTTAACTCGTCCGACGAGTCGACGTCATTCCATAGAGTGAACATGGTGAAAGATACTGATAATCATGCCAGTCGAGAAAATTGACAGCGTAAAAAGTAAAATCGATATTCACGCTCTATTTTCGCATGAAACGAACATGTTTTTGGACGTATGTGTTCGGAATTGAAATAGAAGTTGCGCTAAGCATCTCTTTTTTGCAGTTTAGACGCCTGGGCTCGGATAATAATCGATATGTTTTCCCCTCCCCCCCTTTTTCGGCAAAAAGGAGGTGGGCGGAGGTGGAAGGGGTAAAAGGAGGTGGGCGACTAAGGATGGGCCTTAAGAGTAATTTAATGTGTACATTCAAATATAGAAAAAATTCGTCACAATGTTGCTATTATGAATTAATCAGTCACATTCATTGTCAGTATCGTTTCGTTTAATCTTCACGTAGACGGCTGAGAGGTGTATCGAATGACATCGCTATATTACACTTCCATAGTGTCGTACTAAAATAAGGAAAAGTTAATCCAGTTCTTGGCCCTGGCGATGTCCCCTGTCAGATAATCAAAAATCAGTGGCTCAAAATAATGATGTAACTCACACTCCAAAAAACATTCGGGACAGTCACACTGAGTCGATTCTACCGCGTCAGTTTTCAAAAAACGATTGTGACCGAACCATCCGTCCGAATTGGTTCAAAAAATTACTGTATTGGTAATTCTCATTTTCGACAAAAATCTGCGTGCATACTATTTTCTCGAACTTTAGTACCTAATTATGGGATCGGTTATTTATTTTAGTGAAATATACATGAAATACTATCCTCTCAAGCTAAATTTATGTGAATAAGCCTCACAGTTAATTTTTGAATAAGCGTCAAAACATCAAAAATGTCACTTCCATGGGTGTGACTTCCCCTCTTTCGTGAAGGAAAAAAATCAAAAGTCTTTATTTCTTTTCCACACTGCGTGCGCAAAGTTCAATTTTGCGCACGCTTCGCGTGCATAAACTTCAACTTAACGCGCGTTGTGTTAAACAACAAAGTTCGATACCCGTGCGAAAGATGATTCTCGACTTGTGTGATTATCACCCTCGCTTCGCTCGGGCGAAAAACTTCACACTCGTCCGAGAATCAACATTTTCGCACTAGTATCGAAAAGTACTATTATCATATTCACTTTAAAAGTGAACCAATATCAACTACGATAAATAACTCATTAAATAAAACAACGTAATGTCTGTAGTTACACACATTTTAATATGAACCGTCATATCAAAGTTTGTGACCAATTTTTTTTGTCACTTCCTTGGACCTATGTCACACCCCTCTTATTTGGAAAAATATTGCGCGGGGAACCTAACCCAAATGGCTATAGACACAATACTGACTCGCCATCTTAAGCCAACGGTCCATTTATATCGACGTCGTAATCAGAAGAAGAAAATTTGACTTAAATTTTTATTCTCACAACTCGTCGAGCATAACTGTCACTTCCGTCGCAGCTGTTTTAAGGTATGTAATT
Source organism: Tenthredo livida (assembly GCA_963992785.1). Classification (NCBI taxonomy): domain Eukaryota; kingdom Metazoa; phylum Arthropoda; class Insecta; order Hymenoptera; family Tenthredinidae; genus Tenthredo; species Tenthredo livida. Next base: position 20,894,245 of record OZ023064.1, read on the forward strand.
TTCATTAATCAAACTTTGAATATATGATTGAATAGCGTTTTTGCATGATAAACACAATGCCAAGTCATTAACTACATGTCTGATTTAGAACTTATGTTTTTAAAATTTTAGTTCATCAAATGTCACTTCCGTGGAGTCACTTCCATGGCTCCGTGGATGAAAAATCCATCCTTGGATTTAGGGCTTTAGGGGCTGCGAGCTCAGCGACCATTTTTTCTTTATAGAGTAAGACCTCAACTTGAAAAATCCACCATAATTTATAATGAAAAGACGTTTTCACGAAATCACCAATTTTCGACTTCCAAAATGAGAATTACCCGTATACACATTAGGGTGGTTCTTTTTTTTTCTTTTTTCTATTTTTTCTTGGGCACTTGAACAAAGTTATGAGGAATCCTAAAAAAAAATCCGTGTAAAAACTCGACAACATTGGAAAATATTTAGAGGTCGCTACCGGCAATTGAAATAATTTAATTGAAAAAAAGGAATACAAGTCGTATGGAATCTTCGAAACAGTTTGACCATTTGACAAATATATCCAGTTTACTCGTCATGACAAATATATGACCTAGAATTATTCACTTTGTCTTCTTCTCACACGCGGACGATTGAACGAGTACTTTCAATAGAATACTATAATTTTTATTTTTTATTCTTTAATTTTTGCTTTTTTTTATTTTTCGCTTTTTTCAATCAATTATGAATGATAAATCAAAAATGATCGTTGTTTCATTTATACCTCGGTAGCGACCTCCAAACATTGTCCAATGTTGTCGAGTTTTTACACAGATTTTTTTTTTTTTATTCCTCATAACTTCATTCGTGTGCCCATGAAAAACAAGAAAAAAACCAAAAAATGAACAACCCAAATACACATGCTTTGAACAGTCTAGAACCTAGATGATGTAAGTTCAACCCTAAGCTTGTGTGGCGTATACATGCATGAAATTGGCATCCGAGTTATGGCAGGCATCCACGTTAGGCGGCGCTGTCCGCCGTATATGTACACAGCTCTCACGCACACTAGTCGCGTGTCTATATGCTACGATAGAGGCCTATATATATTCGTACTAGTCAGCGACAATGTATGGCTCTGTGAGAGTCAGAGCCACGAGATATCCACTCGAGAGCAAGAGAGATACGCGCTGCTTCATGTTTCAGTTTTGACTATAAAACCCAAACGAGACGGTCGAGACGCTGTATGATGGATCAAACGATTCAGAAAATTACAATTTACCATATGATATTTTTTTTGTCGAAATGCTAAGATATGTAATTTTTAAACATATTTTTCACACTTTCCATATCAGCCTGTATACATAAGAACGAGCTTCAAATGCTTTTTTCTCAAAAATGGAACGGTCAAAGGCCGAAACATTTTAACAGCATACGTATAATAATGCGTCAACATATGACTCATATAAGTTTCATCAATTTCTTGAGAAAAGTCGATACGCACGACAGCTACTTCAACCACTGGAAAAGAGAGACAAAGCTACGTGTCCGCACCGCTTGCACTCACTGATTCACTTCCCTAATGTTCTGTACATGTGTCAATCCCGAATCCTCACGTCGTTTATAATGCCCTTATTTCTGAAAATACGGGGTTAAACTTCATATAACTTGTTGTGTATTTTTTTTATTCTGTTTGTGTATTTTTTAATCCTGTTTTCGGGTGAAAACAGGGCTTGCGCGGTATGAAAAAAGAAAAAACAAAAAATATCGCCATCAAATAATCGAAAGAGGAAGAAAAAAGTCCGATAGAATTTTTCGCTCAAAGTAAACTTTGACAAGTTACGGATTGCTAAAGTTCATTTTTGCAAATGCAGAAATCTTTGGGGTCATTCTTGGTGATAAAGCACTGTAACGTCCTTGTTTCAGTACAGCTACATCAAACTTGAGCCATGCTTGACGATAGAACTAGGTGATATCAACGTTATATATCAGTCGACCTTTCTAGGTGATATAACACTGCAACATCCCAATTATATCACGGCTACATCACACTTGAGCAGTGTTCAAAGATAGTACTTCGTGATGTCAACGTCACATGTCGGTTGTGCTTCTTGAGTAATATAACACTGTGGCATCATTGTTATATTACAGCTACATCAAACTTGGGCACTGCTCAAAGAAAGAACTGGGTGATGTCAACGCTACATAACAATGGACTGTCTTTGCGGTACTGCAGTGTTACATATCAAGCGCATCTCGGATATATTAAAAGCTTACTGATACATGAATGTTATATAAAACTTACATGAACTTTGTTATGTACCAGCAATTTTACAATGTGATATCGCGGTAACGTAAATATGCTAAGTTTGCTGCCTGGGCAATAGCATGGTTTTGAAACACGCAGCCGGTCATAGCTTTCGGACCATCGCAGACGATTTCGCAACCCAGAATGCAGGACGTCCGCGTTCGGCGATGAATACCGTGCGGAATATCGTATTGAAGTACAAGGAAACTAGAATAACTTATCCGTGTCGAAGTTCTACGAGTACTCGAAGAAGACGGGAAAAGGCCAGCGTCGAGTGTGGCACGAGGGGTCGAAGTATCTAAGGCCTCGGTACAACGCATTGTTGAGGAGGTGCGTTGTCTACCGTACAAATCCAGAAAGGTACATAAGCATGATGCACCGGAACCAGAAAAGCAAGAATCCAGGACGTCCGCGTCCATCGTATGAAACCGCGCGGAAGATGTTAGTGAAATACCTCGTAGGATGAAAAACTTTGACTGGATGGATGAGATATTGCTTGATAAATGATATTCACATCGTTTTGTTCGTAACCCTACTTATCAAAAAGATGCAATGGGTCAGTCAGTCACCGAAGAAATCCTTGGTTGTAACTAATGTAGGAAATAAACAGAAATTCACACCTGGAATGAATTCATAAAGAATCAATATCGTATGCTATTGATTTAATAACTTTATCACTAACAGATGTGTGAAATTCACCGAAACAATTATTTATAACCTAATAATGTTGGAATAAACAGAAATTGACGTCTGCAATCAATTTAACCCCATCACTACTTATTTATGAAATGACATCGTATACTGTTGTATTATGAACAATATTAGAATTAATTACACAATATTGTAATATGACCGTTCGTTTTAACCTACGACGTGACAGCTATCGTTCCGTCGTCTGAAGATATCAGTCATAGGCATATGAAATATCGGTACATCGCTTGTTCATGATATTTGACAGCGTTGTCATTGACGAAAATAAATAAGGGAGCCTCTATTAGCGTGACCGGTTTCCTCAGAATCGCTCTGTATATATAAATATCTGTTATCATCAATAATTAATCTGTAATATTAATAATTATTCATTAATGTAAAGTTTTATTTGCAATCAATTTATTATGAATCTTCTTTGGACAATTCTTTGCGCCTTCGGACACCTTCAATGACCCACGATAAGTCCTAGCGAAGAGCAATGCTTGCTTCGTCGCCTGGTTTGTGGCTGCATAATATCTTGACGGAGGCACTCTTTCGAAAGCAACAGCGCAGAACGTCCTCGAATAATATCGTCTTCGTAGCGCTAAAACATTGAGGCAAAAGAGTGACGGATGGATCGTCGTTACACAGTATGCACAGCGTACAGCGCACAGTGGGGAATTTTCACGAAAACGTGGCCAAAACTCAAAAAACGAACTTTCCTATGCAGGTATAACGATTGAGGGGATTGGTTGAGAACTCATTTCTGCGTAACCTCCCGTATGTCCCGACCCTTTAACCCTCATAGTCTTTTAGATATTTCAGTTCAAAGTTGAACTTTGTCCGTGACGATTGCGTACCTGAATTTTGCTATCATATTCGCTCTAACTTTGAACACTTATAACTCAACAGTGTAAAGTGATAATCAATTTCAGCAAAATGGATGATCTTCCTCAAGGTATGTAGAAAATTTTGCCCATTTTACAATTGAAAAATAGTATTCATTGTCCATGTTTACGGAGTCTAACGGTAATCCTGAAAAGTGCCATTCATCGGAAATAAATATTGACTTTACGTAGACTTTTAGTTTAGAATCTCGCGATATCCCGCCTTTGCTTTTTTTTTTAATTGTAGCTTAGAATATCAGCTTTCGAATGAAGTGTGAATGAGAGTGCGCAAACGTGCGCGGGCTGGTCCAGGGAACTTTTGGTGAACGTATGCATGTTCCGAGAAGGCCCCCGGCGGCGCTCGCTGTCCGCGCCGCGCCGAGTTTCCATGCCAGTGCGCTGCCTAGTCAGCCGAGCTGGGCAGGTAGCTCGCTTACTTGGAACTTCCTCGCCCTAACCGGACTCGGACGACTGGTTTACTCTAACAATACATTCTAAATATTGATATATTGTTCATAAAAATTCTGATACCTGATTTGACATACGTACAATTTGTTTTCCAGAGGCGAAGGGATTTATTCAAAATTTATTATTGTGTTCGGAACGCCAAATCCATATTCTAATGAAATATTATCGAATGCACGAAGGTGTATGTCTAATCCTCATTCGGATTACAATGTCAATTTTATAATTACACAATACGAAATACTATCCTTCTTTTCTAGGTTCTGGAACTTCTCTCATCACCTTCAACCAAAGGGAAATTCTCTCCATTAGAAATGAAAGCAGTTTTCGGCAGAAGCCATTCCGCTATTATAGCGAGCCCAACTATCACACATGAAGATCTCTATCCGGCTTCGGATTGACTTATTACTTTTAATTTCTGAAAATAGAGACTTTGTTCACCTATATTGCAAAAAATAATTATTTTCCCAGAAATTCCCGAATCTATTTGCTCATCTAGTATAGCAGCCACTCCACACACATATATCAAGTTCATCATTTTGTTCTTCCAAATTTAGGTATCAGATTCGTAATCGGCGACCCCGAAAACATCGGTAAAGTGTATAATCAATCGAGTTTATCACGAAATTCATGTGTTCATCGGCCATATTGGAGCCGCCATTTTTTTTTCCAAATTTGGATACCAGATTCGTAATCAGCGACCCCAAAAACATTAGTATGCCAAATTTGAAAAAATTCCGTTGATCCCCTGGATTATGGCCACGTTTTCGTGAGAATTCCCCATTGTGCAGCGTGCACAGTAAACAGAAATTACCTGATACGATTGACTTTGGAAAGTATCTGAGGATGATCGATTGTAGTTAGATGGCGCTTAAGTGGACCTCGAGGTGTATCGTTGCGGATCATCAAGGGTGTTGATTGACTTTGATCGAGGTATTCAACTCCGGACAGCTGCTTCGCTGCGACTCGAATGCATCGTCGAAGCTTATCGAGGGACTCTTGCCAGCACTCTTTGTACTCCCTACCGACCTACGGTTATCGCAGCGTTAGGGAGACTCAGCTGCAGTCACTGTTCATCGACTGCAATTACTGTTCGGCTTGAGGATTCTCATCTCTAACGCAGAAGCTCCGCAGAAGGGCACGTTTAGTTAATCTCATCGGTGATGTCGTGGAACGAACCAATATCGAAAATTTATTTTGAGCACCTTCTTGGACGTCGAGCACGTTGAGCGCATCTCGATATTGGTTCGTTCCACGACAACACCGATGAGATGAATTAAACATGCCCTTCTGCGGAGCTTCAGCGTTAGAGATCAAAATCCTTAAGCCGAACAGTAATTGCAGTCGACGAATAGTGACTGCAGCTGAGTCTCCCCAACGCTGCGATGACCGTAGGTCGGTAGGAAGTACGAAGAGTGCTGGCGAGAGTCCCTCGATAAGCTTTGACAATACATTCGAGTCGCAGCGAAGCAGCTGTCCGGAGTTGGATACCTCGATGAAAGTCAACTAAGTCCCTCGATGAAAGTCAACGATGAGTCCCTTGATGAACCGCAATGATACACCTCGACGTTGACTCAAGCGGCATCTAACTACAATCGATCATCCTCAGATACTTTCTAAAAATAAAGCAACCGTCTGAACTGACTAATTCCGACGAAAATTTCTCCCTATACTTTCCAAAGTCAATCGTCTCAGGTAATTTCTGATTACCGTGCACGCTGTACAGGGCGTACCGTATAACAATGATTCATCCATCACGCTTATGCCTTAATGTTCTAGCGTTACGGAGACGATATTATTCAAGGACGTTGTGCGCTGTTGCTTTTGAAAGAGTGCCTCCGTCAAGATATTATGCAGCCACAAAGCAGGCGACGAAGCAAGGATTGCTCTTGGCTGTGACTCATCGTGGGTCATCGAAGGTGTCCTAAGGCGCAGAGAATTGTCCAAAGAAGATTCATAATAAATTGATTGCGAATAAAACTTCACATTAATGAATAATTATTGGGTTATGAGATAATGAGTAACCATTTTATTGTTCCGAAGATTCAACAAAACATCTTAAAAATTGCTTAATTCATAATAAATTGATTGCAAGTAAAACTTCACATTGAATAATAATTATTTCGTTGATCGATTGATTTCAATCATCTGTAGAAAACCATTGACAATATTATCATCTAATTGTTGACCAGGCAACAATGTTCGCAGACATCGCTCATTGATCAGAAAACTGAATGCGTGAAATGACAAATTTCTCCAATTTTCCGGATAGGTATCGATGTCGACTGGTTGCCATGGAACTGTTAGCACGACCGAATTCAATGTCAACGTCGAAATTTCGTCCTTTTTTCCATTGGCCTCAATTGGATTTTCTTCTGGTCCGAACTCTCTTTTTTCCTGCTATTGTTTCAGATTTTTCGGCAAATTCGTGAAACCTCCGTTATATGGCACAGCTGTTGACTTTCTGCACTAGTTTTCCGTCGTGAGGTCATGATCGATTTCCATCTCTGCATCGGTGTTTTTTGCTTCTTTTTGCATTATTGCTTTTGTTTTGTCAGAAGCCTTCATTGCTTTTAACTGTTTGGTGTTCGCAAACACATCGCAACGTTGATATGCACTCGAGTTACCCGTACAGTGCTTTTCACCTTTAGTGAGATTTATTTCTTTCGCCGGTTCAGTCGTTTGACATGGAGTATTTGGCACGATGACATCCTCATCATCTTTCTCTCCTAAATGGTTCTTATTCCGACGTGATTTGTTTTGCTTCTGACGTGTGGTGCGACAATCATATTTTCTTTGCAATCGTCTATTTTGGACACTTTCCGCTAATGTCGTGATCGCTCTCGGAATTGAATGTCTCATTTCACCATCAAACAAGTATTTTCTTTTATGATTTTATTCCAATTCTCAACCGGAGCATTGGAATTCCCCCTAATCCTGAACTCTTTGATAGCTACTCCGGACCACAGCGGGTAATATGGCAGAAGCTCGTCTACTAGGTACGCTACAAATTGGGGAACGTAAAGTGGATTTGCATCATTAGCGTTTGTAGACACTTCCATTACTTTCTGGCACTCGAAATAGAAGAGATTATAGAATCGCGACTGTTGTCGCTGCGTCTTGGAAAAAATAAGAGGATCCTCTTGGTCTTCCAATTTGGAGATGATATCGATTACGTCCAACGAATCCAAAGATTGGATGTTACACAGCTTTTCGAAATATGCATTATGATCGTCGCATTGCTTTGGACGTCCAAAAACATGACAAATTATACCGAATCAAGTGACAGCTTTCTACAAATCCGTCGTATGGAGTAAGGTTGTACGCGCACGACGTAGCGAGTCGAAATAAAATTTAAATTTTTTTATCCTGAAGGCCAGGTTACTCCAAAAAACGTGATTTTTTTCAATAAATTTTATTCATAGTACAAAACATGTTGAGTAATCAATTTTTTTTACATTTGAAAGCACATATATGAAATTACCTGAAAAAAACATTTTTTGTTTTTTTTCAAAATGGTGGTTTTGAAAATGGCTGCTGAAACTCATCTGATTAGTAGATGGATGACATAATTTCTTGGAAACGAATTATCTGAAAGCAAAACACGAAACGGTTTCATGTTCTGTATCAAATTGGCTATGGCCTCAAGCAGAATGAAACATTTTCAATTGAAAAAAACAAAATGGAGGACTTTTGAATTTTTTTACCCTTTTTTTTCACTTTTAATCGTTTATAACTTTTTTAAATAATAATGAATATTTCTGGTTCTGCTTGAGGCCATAGCCAGACATCTTAAGAGTGGAATGCCGTTTGGTTCATATCGATAAGTGCTATAGTTTCGAAATCAGAGTGTCATCCATGCGAAAAAACGTGGTTCGGAGAAAAATCAGTTTAAAGTTTTTTTTCGTGAAAAATCGTGAAAAAAGTGAATTTTACTCACATATCCATTCAAGCTTCATACACAACTCCTTCCTGGTCTTCGTAAGCATCATTCTGAAGAATTCTTGCATTTCTTAAAGCAGTTTTGTGTTCCTTAGACGCTTCAGTAGCTTCTAGCTCAGCTCGATCAACACGCCTGTCGAAGGCGTTCGAGCGGCCGGATTTACCGCACCGCTCCCCACTCTTTTATACCTGCTTCTCGGTCTTGCTGACCTTCGGGACTGATTCTATACTATTTCTACGAGTATACAGTAGCAATTTATGGAAAAAAAAAATTTCGATTTTTTCAAAATTGTTTGGAGTAAGCTGGCCTTAAAATAAAAAAAATAATCGTATAAATTAACATATTTAATTTTTATTTTATTTCAGACCATTTGAAGTGAGGCCGGTTCAGAGTTCCGAATCTTCAAAACTCCGAACGGTAGAATTTCCGAATTTATTCTAAACGATTTCGAAATTTCCCGAAAGACTATCCACACGGCACGAAATATTTCAGAAATATTTAGAAATGTTACAACATTTCAGATTCATAACATAACTTCAGGAATATGTCTGAAGCGTTTCAGAAACATTTCCATAACATATATGGGTGGATTTCAAGAAGTGGGCCAAAATAGCCTGACAATTCAGAAGAAAACAACATTGACATTTCATTAAAGTACACTCGGACCCCACTTATTTGACCAACTCGGGACCGGGTACCTTCAGTTATTTGACCGAAGTAGGGGTCCCCACTTTCCGTCTTAAAATGGCAGCCGCTCCTGCGCAGTTGTACATGCGCAATCCCACGCTAGTTCAGACCCGAAGGTCGTAACACTTTGTCTCAATAGTGGGGGTAGAGGGAGTCAAATAACTGAGTCTGAACTCCGTCAAATAACTGGGGCCGTCAAATAACTGGTGGTCAAATAAGTGGGGTCCGAGTGTAGTATACATTTTCTAATCGTGTGAAGCCCCTACTTCAAATATCTGACACACGCAACGCTCTTTTTGAATGAAATTTCGTAATATTTCACAATATTTATTGGAAAACGGCAGTTTATTCATGAACGCAATATTCTTCATAAAGTGTGATGTTTGTATTTTTCATGTAAAGTAAACCTACTAGATTGAAATTAATACCTCTTCAGCTTTTCAAGAGCACTTCAAGAATACTAAAAATTCAAAAGAAGGAGTGTCGCCGAAATTACAAATGCGCCGCCGAAATTGCATACGCATCACAGAAATTACTTTTTACGGCATGTCGTGGCAGAATAATAAGCTTTTTATGGAACAAAAGGAAATATTTATTGAAATAGATGCATAAAACGGAACTTGACGTCAAGAAAAGAAAAATGTAATTCCGTAACGTCGCCGGAATTACCGTCGCCGAATGTACATTTTGACGTTGAAATATTTCCCGCGAATTTCTACGTACAGTAAGAATATCAACATTGAAGATAGCTCACACAAACAAGCAAAATATCACATGAAAAATAGAATATTGGAATTCCCATAATAAATAATCGTTTTAGTCCAGTCGCCGAAATTACGGTGAATAAGTGTGACAAGCAAATTATTGCCTTATAAATTTTGTTTTGTCTGTCAAGGATAAAATAATAGAGAACTCATGGTACGGGGCTGATATCACATACACATCCAGAAACCATTGACAGCTAAAACATACCACTAGCACTTCCTGCCGAGTGTGTGTAATAGTAAACTTGAGCCGTCGCCGAGATTACTAATAAAGTAGGTTCACAGGTTTTCTCTCACTTTTCTCACATTTGGTTAAATACTTTTCAAAACTGCTTGTCTTTTATGTAAACTTAGGTCTTGGAGATTTTAAATGAATGGGTGCAAAGTTCTCAGACATAGCATTCCATTTTTTACAAACGTGTAAAGTTGAGAAACGGACTTTACGTCACGTCGCCGAAATGACATTTTGACTGTTTGAAAGTTAAAAAAGGAATGTTAATCTTCTTCGAAATGCTTTACGATTTTTTTTTAAGTGAAGTAAACCAGTCTACACCGAAAAAATATATAATCAGGCATATTTAGATGAACATATTGGAAATAGGAAGTGGTTTCACGTTTTGGCCCACTTCTTGAAATCCACCCATATCATCTTCGACATTTCTGAAACGTTTTAGAAATATGTCGATTGTAGTATAACATTTTCAATATTTCCGTAATATTTCCGAAATACGTTGGTTGCAATATATCATTTTCGATATTCCTGAAACGTTTCCGAAATATGTCAATTGCAATATAACACTTCTGATATTTCCGAAATATTTCTACAATATGTCAATTGCAATACAACATATTCAATATTTCCGAAATATATAAATTGCAATACAACATTTCCAGGATTCTCGAAATGTTTCAACAACATTCCAAATGACATATATCATTTTCGACATTTTTGAAATGTTTCAGAAATATGTCGATTGCAGTATAACATTTCCGAAATACGTTGGTTGCAATATATCATTTTCGATATTTCTGAAACGTTTCCGAAATATGTCAATTGCAATATAACACTTCTGATATTTCCGAAATATTTCTAGAATATGTCATTTGCAATACAACATATTCAATATTTTCGAAATATGTCAATTGCATTACAACATTTCCAGAATTTTCGAAATGTCTCAAGACAATTTCAATGTCAAATTTTCTGCACAACTTTGTGAAAACTGATACTTCAACTTAATTTCTTCATTGTTCTGGAAGAAATAATATATAGGAAAAATTTGCAACAAATGTTAAGTGGCGGTCTAGCGTAGTGGTTAAGGCGTGAGATTAGTAATGCGAACACCGGTAAGCGACCAGGTTCAAACCCCAGTCAGGATTCAGAAAATAGCAAGACGAACTCGAAATGCGTTTATCTTCATACAGGTAATTTAATATAGGTACAATTATCCAATAACAGTGATATCTGACAGCGGAAATATGAAAAATCGTATTTTTTCTCCAATTTTCATTTCTCATTTCTATAGTGTTCAATGTTTATCCACGCGATATCCACATATTACTGAAAGATTTCTAGTATATTACTGGAAGATTTCTGGTCTACAGTTCTGGAATATTACTAAAATATTTCTGATATATGTAACCGACATATTTCTGAAATATTTCTGATATATGTAACCGACATATTTCTGAAATATTTCTGATATATGTAACCGACATATTTCTGAAATATTTCTGATATATGTTACCGACATATTTCTAAAATATTTCTGATACATATCAGCTATATAACGTTAGTTATAAATGCGGACATTGACATATTTCTGACATATTTCTGGAATGTTGCAATGAAATATTCCTGAAATACAACCGACATATTTCCGGAATGTTGCAATGAAATATGTCATGTAGCGAATGAAACATTTATGAAATATTTCTGGAATATTACGTGCCGTGTGGGAAGGGTTTAGAAAATCAAAATTTCGAGTGGTCTAAATGCAGATAGCTCAAGTCTCCGACAGTCCGATGTTTCGAAAGTCCAAAATTCCGAAAGTTCAAAATTCCGCAAGATCGGAAGTGTTTTGAACGTGTCGATTCAACGACGCGCGACGGCTTGATGTTTAAGGTGCCACGGTAGTGACATGTCCTATATATATTTGTGACGTCAAAATCGTGAAATACAAGGAATTTCGTCGTCAAATCGAGCTTCATTTACAGGATGCAGATGATCGAAATAAGTTTTCCCGAAACAAGTGTGTATTTCTACCCTGCGCTTGCTCCCTGTATTTAGTGATAGACGTATCAATCTCCTGGATGCAGCGAAAATACGACAAGTCGGTAATGGCCGGATTCTGATGCCGCCATGTTGGATATGTATTGAATGACCTGTCACTTTTATTCATTCACAATGGACATCACTGTCTCCCTCTCTCTCTGTCTCTTTCCTTGGATTGAGGTGTCTTCAGAGAGTGGGGTCCTATTTTGGTGTGTTTTCTGGTGCTAGAGAAGTGAAAATCTTCGGCGAACAATCGGGTCAGGATCCACTTAGCTGCAGTTCTTCGCAGACATGAAGGTAGGTGTCTACCTGCCTTAATTTTCCTGTGATTCTGGTCTTTTCTTTTCACTTTCGTGTCTAACCTCAAAATACGGTGACTGGTCAGAAATCGCAAAACGCTAGTTTCGTTGCAGTTTGACGCCAGCTGGTGTCATCTGTCGTTTTCCTTTAATCATCGATCGATTGACCGATAAGTGTCCTGTTGTATCGACGTGTTTATGAGTTATTGGCATCTGCTGACAGCTCGGTATTTGCATACCCTTCGGGGTCGATAAGGTGACAGAAGGATGTCGGACAAACGGGCAACGCGCTCTAACACTGCCAGTAATGCCAGTAGTGCGGGTTGCCCGTCCTCCAGGGGCTCACCGCGGCGCGGCAGGCTAGAATCAGGACCCGATCTAGATAATTCCGTATTTTCCAGTCCTCTTAGATCGGATGGCGAACAACCTGTCTCCTATAATAGGCTCAGGGAAATGCGTTCACAATTGAGTGTACATGACGGTACTCTTGCACGGCTAGTCAAGACATCTAAATTAACATCAGACGAGAAGCAGGCTCTCAATCAGATAGCTCTTGACTATCAAACTTTCTTCAACATTGTTTCTTCGGCCTATGCCAAACTAGCCGCGGCGTCCGGGACAGCAGACGAGGTTAAGCGCGCCGTTCTCAAAGCATGCGAAGCTGTAACTAAATCTTGTGTCGAATCCGTGAATACTAGCATCAAGCGAAGCATGCCGGCAATAATAGAAAAGAATCTTCCAGATATTACAGCCATCGTAAAGGAACATTTACCCGAGACAACTGTTGGCAAAGCGGGAGAAGCTAAGTCTTTTGCAGAGGTTGCCAAATCATCAGGCTCTAAAATCCAAGTACCGAAAGGGCCTACAGTCAGAGTCCAAAATACCCAAACATTCGTCTTAGCGCCTAAAACCGGGTCCGTGGATAAATATCCTAATTATGAAAAAACTAAGGAAGCGGCAATAGGAGCTCTCAGAGCATCGCAAATGCGGCTGAAAATAGAAAACATTCGCAGTGCAGGGAAAAGTAGCGTCAGGATAGAGGCAAGGTCGGTAGACCTGGATAAGGTGAAGGCCCTTCCGGCCCTCGCTGAAGCCGGGTTGGAGGTAAAAGAGGACGCCAAGTACAATCCCAGGCTAATTCTTCATGGCATTCCAGTCGCTTTGAGCACGGACGATATTAGGTCGGACTTCATAGCGCTAAACTTAGACGGCGTAAACGATGAGGCTCTTAGAGTTGTGTACGTCTATCCCCCGAAAGGAAATAAGGCCTACACCAGCTGTGTAGTAGAGGTATCTCACGAGACTTGGGCTTCTCTCAAGGGTGAGGACCGAATCTACATAGGTCACACGGCGTGCAGATTTGATAATCATGTCAAAATACTCCAATGTTTCAAGTGCCTAGCTTTTGGGCACTTTGCAAAAGATTGTAAGTCAGAGACTAGCTGTGGCCATTGTGCTGGACCGCATGAATCAAGAACCTGCCCTGTCATAGGGAATACCACTGGGTACTCTAAATGCCATAACTGTATCAAAGCAAAACTCGGCGATGACAAGCACTCTGCTCTCGACGGCAAGAAGTGCCCCCTACTAATCAATAAATTAAAAGACAAGATTAGTAGAACAAACTATGGCTAGCAACACAGCATCCAGCTTTAATGACAAACATCTTAAAATCTGTCATGTAAACTGCCAAAACCTTCTAGCAGCTAACCACTTTGTGGAATTTAAGCAATTCTTTACCGGTTCTGATTATCACATAATCTGCATGTCCGAGACCTGGCTCACTTCTGACATTTCGGATAGTTTCGTCGATCTGGAGGGATACAATCTATACAGATGCGATAGAACAGGCAAAAAGGGCGGAGGCGTAGGATTCTATGTTAAATGCAATCTTCGGACGCGAATACTCCAGGACTCTGGGGGAGAATACTGTCGCAAGCCAGAGTTCATCATCGCGGAGCTCGAGGTCTCTCGGACAGAGAAGCTAATGCTGAGCGTAGTGTACCGGCCCCCGGATACGGCGTACTTGAGTGATTTCGAGAACTCCTTTCTGCAATTCTTCGTGCATTATTCCTGCCATGTTGTAATCGGCGACCTCAACCTTGACCTTAGACCACAGGCATATGATAGTGACAAAATGCGCGATCGGTTATGGAATTTCGTGAATGGTTCTAATCTGTATCTTGTCCCGTTCGAGCCTACGCATAATCTCAAGAATAGTGCGACGTGGATAGACCACTGCATTGTTGACGGTCCTGACGAATTAGTTTCATCTGGGCAATTGGACGTATCATTTCTTTCAGCGCATGACCTCATCTATATCGTGCTGGATCTAGGAGTAGAGAAGGAAGCGAGAGAAATCTCCTATAGAGACTTCAAAAACTTCTCGATAGACAACTTCCTAGGAGATTTGAGTAACGTTGATTGGAAACCTTTCTTCTGTAGTGATGACATTGACTCGAAGGTAGATTATATGAATACCACCGTGACTGTCTGCCTGGATAGGCATGCACCTCTAGTTAAAGCAAAGACAAAACCAAATAGGGCTCCTGCGCCTTGGCTGACAACAGAAATTAGAGCTCTCATGAACGAGCGTAACCAGGCACGTAGAGCCTGGAGAAGAAAGAGATGTCCGACACTACACGACAGGTTCAAACATCTTCGTAACCTGGTCAGGACCAAAATAGATAGTGCTAGGAATGAATTTTACACCACGACTCTCAGCACCTCGAAATCTCCATCAGAGGTATGGGCTAAACTCAGGAGGCTAGGACTCGTCAAATCGAAGTCGTCGGCGCGTAACTTACATTTCTCGATCTCTGATTTGAACAAACACTTCGCGTCTTCCGATTCTGTACAGGTGGGCTACGGTCGACAACTGGCGCCTGAAACCCTCAATCAAGCAGGAGAGGAAGCATTCGATGATAATAAGTTCCATTTCTGCAACTTCGTAACAGAAAAGGTCCTCAAAGCCGTCTTCCACTCAAAATCGAACGCAATTGGAATAGACGGAATTCCAATTGATGTGTTTAGGAAAAGTCTTCCCGTTCTCCTGCCCATCATAGAGCACCTGTTCCATTTCTCGCTTTCACACGGGGTGTTCCCCTCCTTATGGAAAGATTCTGTCATCGTGCCTCTTCCCAAAAAGAAATCTCCGATGTCGTGCAACGACTACAGACCCATTTCTATTCTATGCGCACTTTCTAAGTGTCTCGAGAGGCTGGTAGCCGACCAAATCTCTGACTACCTTGAGGAACGAAACCTCTATGACCCATTCCAATCGGCCTACAGGAAGGGACATAGCACTCATACTGCGCTCATTAGGGTCGTAGACTACTGCCGCCAGGCGATAGACAAAAGAAAGGTCGTTATTATGGTCTCATTTGATTTTTCCAAAGCCTTCGACAAGGTTAATCATTCCATACTTCTCACAAAGCTGAGGAAGCTGAACTTCTCACCTCTTGTCCTTAAATTTCTTCATTCGTATCTCACCAAGAGGCGGCAGGCTGTCAGGGGAACTAACGGGGCCTTATCTGAATGGGTCAATAAGACGCTGGGCGTGCCCCAGGGATCGGTTCTGGGACCCTTGCTCTTTATCATTTAGGTTTCAGATCTCCGCAATATATTATGTAACTGTAGCTACAACTTCTACGCCGATGACCTCCAGCTGATGATCGAGTGCGAACCAGCAAACATCCTCAGTGGGATTGCGAGGGTCAACAGAGACGTCGACGCGGTCTGCGGATGGGCAGATGACAACGGGCTACAATTGAACAGTGGTAAAACTAGAGTGATATTGGTTGGGACGACCAGGTACATAAATTCTTTCGATTTTAGAACTATGCCGCGTATTCAAGTACGGGAAACAGGGATTGAATATTCATCCAATCTATACATATTGGGAGTCACGCTGACGAGCGATCTCACTTGGAGGCCTCATATAAATAACGTTACTAAAAGAATATACAGCACCGCGTGTCAATTACGCCTTTGTCGCAAACCATTGCCCGAACAGTTACGCATACAGCTAATATCAACTCTGGTTTTTCCTCTGATCGATTACTGCTGTATCATACACCTCGACCTGACTGACGAACTCACGCTTTCGCTACAAAGAGCCTTAAATTCATGTGTTAGATTCATCTATAATATCCGTAGGGACGAACATATCACCCCCTACTTTACAATGATGGGGTGGTTGAAAGTCAACGCTAGAAAAGAATATCTACTAGGCTGCATGATGTACAATGTATTGAAGACTCAGATACCACAGTACCTGAAAAGCAAGTTTAAGTATAAAACAGAAGTAGGGATTAGAAGCACGAGAGCACCATCCGAAAATCTAGCTATCAAACCGTGTAGGACTCAATATTTCCAAAGCTCATTCACACACGGAGGTGCTGCATATTGGAACAATATACCTTTGGACGTCCGTAACTGTGGAACTCTAGTCACTTTTAAATATCACCTGTTCAATCACCTACTCTCTAGTCAGACACAAGCTAATGCTGTCCTTTAATCTAGTCACCTAGACTGAGTCCTTCCTTAGGTTATTTGGGCCATGGTTTTCCCTGTGGACTAAGGTCAAATGCCGGGACTCGCTGAGTGGGCCTCCATGGCATATCTAACCCACCTCACTCAGCCTCGAACATGCACGATCTTATAGGTATAGGCCGTTAGCCACGATACACACACACACACATACACTCTTGTACTTACACACACGAAAACACACAAATAATTAAATAAATTCGAACTAGTCAGCTTAGATTTAACGCTGTGAATAGGACTAGCCAAAGTCAAAATCAAAATCATGTCATACCACATCTTAGTATATATTAAAATCGTAGTATATAGTATATTATATTAGATTAATCACTTAGTTATATATAAAGCCAGCAGGTATATGATACCTTAAGTACAATGTATCACAGGCAAATGTAAAACTTCTGCTATAATGTAATCTAAAGTGCCAGCGCTTGAGGGGATCCGTCCCAGAGCGCTTAATAAATACTTTATCTATCTATCTATCACTGGGTAATCTACGCCGAAAATCACTAAGCAAGCGCAGTACAGATTAATTTAAGCTTTAATAAAAAAATAATACCCGTGTAATTCGTTTCCTCGTTTAGGCTCAATTTGACGACGGAATTCCTCGTATTTTACGATTCTGACGTCACAAAATATATATAGGACATGTCACTACTGTGGCACCTTAATCGTTTCGAAGTCTTGGCCTTTCGGATATTGACCTTTCGGAATTTTGAACCTTCGGTGTGCTGCGAGTCGGAATTTTTCAAATCGGTTACATGGACTTTCGGCAAAATACCCTTTCTGACAACTGTGAGTTCGTTGCATTAAAATTCGAAAATTTAACCGTTCGGAGCTTTGAAGATTCGGAACTTCGAACCGGCCCCGCAAGAAATGCATCTGGAAACACACCATCTGACAGCTGTGTGTGTTGTTGTAGTCATGCAGTGTTGGGTTATAACCCTAAAAATTATCTTTTCAAATGAGTGATCAACACCATCAATTCAGACACAACGGGCAGTTTGCGACAAAAAAATATCAGGAATAGTATGAAAAAAAACACCTACTGAAGCAAGTAATAATTATTTAATTTCAAAATGCGCGCCACTTTTCGTTCAACGTTGCCAAACTTCCGCAACCCATCTATATCATTTATTTTAAATCATGTCTGACAGATAATTTAGTTCATTTTCGATTATTTGAATCAAAATATCTCCAAACTTATAAAGTAGAATACTTCTTTCATAATTTTTACATAATCTACAAGAATTGAATAATATGAACGTCAGTTTTCTAAATTTTGAACTATAGCAGTTATGGTTGAATTATATGAAAAATGTGTGATTTAAACGGGATTGCCTATAGTTCACATGTTAAATATTCAGTTTTCAAAAATTAATTATGCCAAAACTACACGTCAGATCTTACTCAGAAAATTAAATGATGTGTATTTGATATCGATTAATAATATATTAAAAATTCAGCTCGTGATCTATACTTCGCTCTAATGCGCGTACAACCTTAATACGCCCATAGCAGACTTCAAGAGGATTCGCATTTTTTCGTCGTTTGTGAAAGTCTTTATTCGTTTGATACCGGATTCGATTGGATGGCTCGAGCACACGTGAATGACTGAGCGTGCAGTTTGTCCGAATAATGGATTTGGTTCCACATTGCCTCCAGATATAATACTATAACCATGTTGTTGAAGGCTTTGCAAGCGGTTTGTATCATGGCCTTGCTGAAGTCAGTTTCAATTTGTGATACGACGGGTCTCTTAACGGTAAGTATCTTCAGCATAATTACAAATATCTCAAGACATTTTCCGATGGAATATCCCACACAGCACTGAATATTTCATGTAATATTCAAATTGAATTATTACATGGAATCATTTCAGAAATATTTCAGAAATATCCACTCAAATATTTTCTTAACATTTTGTGAATTGTTTCCGCGAAATATTTGTGAAATATTTCACGAATATAACATGAAATAATGCAATGCAATGTTCACCAATATTTCAAGAAATGTCTCATAAACATCCCAGGATTATTCCATGGAATATTTCGCAAAAAGTTTCAGAAATATTTCAAAAAGATGTTTCAAAAATATTTTACGTTTAACTCAACTTTTGGAAATATTATATATATGTAAGATACTTGCCAGAAATATTTCAGAAATATTCCAAAGACTTTTTCGAAGATTAATTTTTTAATTTTTTCAAGGAATATTTCCGAAAATGTTTCAGAAATCTTTCAAAAATACTTCATGAAATATTATAAATACATGGGATAACGGACATAGGAACATTTCAGAAATATTTCCTTGTAATATTTCTAAAATGTTTCAATCTTTCACTGAAATATTTCTGAAATATTTCTGAAATATTCAATGCTGTGTGGGATACGTCATGACCGTAAGTAATGAACTCCAAAGGAGCGATTTGGGTCGAATCGCCGCCTGCGACAACCAGACAGTCATAAAATGGCCGTTTTTCACTGTCAGGGGGCTGTCCAAAGACAGTTTCGGTCGCGTCGAAATACAGACACAAGTAGTCTTTTTTCATCAGATCGATGACTAACCGAACCTGTTGTTCGGAAAACAAAGTTACTGAAAACGAAGGATATACGGAATATCCTTGTATAAATCCATTTACAACTGTTCACTTCAACTTCTCGCTATGATCGAATTGGTTTTTCAACTGAGTCATAAATAAATGAAAATTCGCGTCCAGATCAATTTTTTTCCTATCATCGCCGGCAATCTTGGTCATGAGCAGTGTTGAAGGAGCATAGTTTCTGTTTCCTGCCTGTGAAACTTCTTCGGGGACTTTAGAAATCATGTCACCGGACAAAATGCATGCATGAGTGTGTTTAAGTAGCGCAGCTACATTTTGTCGCGCCTCACCCATTATAAATCTCCTGTTGATTTCATCTGCACTGTGAATGTAACTTCCTGTTCCGAATACGTGAACCTTGGACTGACAATTTCTGTGAATTTTCTCGTATATTTTAAACGTATATGTGTAAGTTTGAAACCACTTAGTCGTTTCAGACTTCTCTCTCTGCTACCAACAAGAGCCTCAACGTATATATAAACAGCGTTCGTTATCGGCTCGCGCAGAGTCGTTCGAGACATTCGATGTACACTGAATGTTCTCTCATACACAATGTATTATAAAGCTCATTATTGTGTTAACATCTCATTAGTTATCACTTATCAAACCTGGTCATAGAAGTGATTCAGGTATAATAGATTAATTGTATATTTGTATATAAACGAGTTATATTATTTATTGTTAAATCCATGTGTATTCGTTTACAGTAATAAACTGCAACACTTTCAACCAGAGCCCATTTGTTCAAACCGTAAGCCTGTCGACTTACATATGTACAACAACCTTTTATTTTACAATCAGCGGCGGCTATGAATGGATAGTATTTTTTCTTCCTAGTACCGTACTGTACTTTGTGGTAGTCAAAACTTAGCACGCATTGGTTATTAATTGTTTCAAAATGTTTGCTCATCTCATCGCACCATCCTTTTCCAAGTTTTGGTTCATTTTCTATCCAAAATTTTTCGAAAAATTCAGAAGATAAGGTAAAATGTTCTGCTCAGGTAGTATCATCGCAACTACTACTTGTATTAAGGTGCTGCCGGACGCAATTTCACCGAACCTGACCAGAGCTGCCAACATCTTTAAAAAAGGTGCTATTAAACGGAATATCTCTGCCTGGGCACCGAAATCAACGAAACAAAATGCCCCGCGCAAATTCAGGCGCGATCACGAACACGTACGGACCAAAACATGTCCGTTTTGAGTTGAAATAGACAAGTTATCCATGAAAAACGCTTATTTTTTACACTCGGCGATTTTCTGTAGGGTTTTTGTGGTGTCGGTGACGCTTCCGACATGGCGTGGCGCACTAATCTACGACTCGGATCACTGTTCGATAAATTGGACAAAATCAGCTGTCAGTGATAAATATGCGTGTATTCTAAAATTGTCATAGAATGTTGTTATTGTGGTCAGGATACACAGAATTTTGTTTCATTGATTTCGGTGCCCAGGCAGAGATATTCCGTTTGATAGCACCTTTTTCAAAGATGTTGGCAACTCTGGTCAGGTTCGGCGAAATTGCGTCCGGCAGCACCTTGAGTGAAGCTTGATACATTTGTTCCCCAGCATCAAGAGAAGCATTTTCCTGTAAATTATTATCATTAGTACTGATTGTGTCCGTATCTTTGAAAGCAAATTCTATTTCTGACTCTCCATAATAATTGCAAGGAGACAGTTCTGTCGGCTCAAGATCAGAGTGATTATCGGATAGTATTCTTAATACTTCACCACAATTAGGAGGAGATGTTTCCTTTGCTGTCTGTTGGAAATCAGTAAGAGGAAGTTTGGGTTTCCTGCCAGTATCAGTACCAGAAACTGTTTTAGATTGTGCAAATGCAGAAACAGACAATGCAACCGTCCCCGATAAAGTGAAAGAAGAATTTCCAACTTCATTATCTGAAACATCATTATAGCTTACCAAGTAGCTTTCTTCATTCATAGATGTTTGGCAATTTTCATTTGTTTTCGAAAATTCAGGATCAGTTGGTGCCTCTGAAACTTCATAAGTAGGGTAGACTGGTGCGAGTGTGCGCACTTTTTAAACATTTAGTCATGGTTCGATAAATAAAACATGTTAGTAATCAAACAATATTTATTATTTAACTTTGGTTATTACTTAACAATATTACCACAGTCGTTCAACTTAACTATACTTACGTCGTGTATAATTTTGATTTAAAAAAATTTTGGTGAATGCGCAATTTTACACACCCTAGTGTGTAAGAGTACGCACACTTACAAACTGTGCATGATTGTAAATCATCTGTTACCCGATGCCATCTATCAGGGCGAAGCGTACTTCGGCAGACTCTTCGAGGAGACGGCAGTGATGGTAAACCAAAGATTTTGTCATTTTATCACAATCCAGCCAAATTTTTGTGTGACGCGACATTTGAACAACCTCAAAATTTTGACAGAATGGCCAAATACCTTCAAACTTACCTGGATGCTTCGTTTTTACTCGGATTTTAATATCTTTTGGACTGTAAGCACTGTTGCCGGTAGCGGTCAAAACACGAATAAAGTCAGCTGCAACAGCTGTATCGGGTGGGGGTCAAAATTCCAAACGACCAATAAGTAGACTGGCTGAAATGTCGAATTTCGATATAACGAATGTTCAAAATATAGAATGGCTATATCACGAGAACTCATAAAGTAGTCAAGGAAAAATTACGAATATGAAAATCACGAAATTAATTTATATCGAAGACAACATACAGAATGGGCAAGATTGCTGGGGTCGGAATTCCGAATTGGTCATAATATCGAACACTTTGAGATGGGCTTTTCAAATGTCAGAATAGTGCATACAAAGAAAGTTTACTAATCCGAACCTATTAACACGAAAGACCAAAAACTCGAAAGGTCATAATTTCGACTCGTAGTAACGTAGAAGGGCCAAAATCTCGAAAGTCAGAACACTGATTTCGCGTGTTTCTTGTCTCTTGCGCTATGAAATGAAACGAATAGATGGAGCTAGCGATTACTGCACTGACATGAGTGAATTTCATGATTAGTATTCTTATCCCCCCTCCCCCCCCGGATATTGTGTAATGAGTATTAAAATGAATTCCTTAAAATACAGGCATTCAAAATCGGGTGAACCATATGACTGCGGTATATAAAAAAAAAATAATAATAATAATAATGAGTTCCGGTCTAGACACCGTATAGCTAAGTGCGGAAAGTTAATAGTGTACGCAAAAGGTGAAAAAAGTACGGTTAATCATAAGCGGAAGGCAAGAAACGACGGAGAAAGAGAAAAAAGAAGAAAAAGGGAAAGGAGACCAAAGAAGGGTAAGTGGAAAAGATTGAAATAGGCAGAAAACGGAGAAAAAGAAGGGTTACATAACCTAGAAAACAAGAAAAAAGGGGAAAGAGAAAAGCGCAAAGCGCAGACGCGAAGAGGCGCGCGCAGGCAGGACGGAGAGAAGAGCAAGGCGCAAGAGCGAGGAGGCGCGCGCAGGTACTACGTGAATAGAGCGAGCGTATGGAAAGACAGGAAGGAGAGGGGGAGGAGAGCGACGAAGAACAGGCGAAGGAGTGGGGAACCCCACGTGGATCGCAGGAGCTAAGAGAGACGAGAAAGAGGGGGAGGCCGACAAAGGCAGAGAGTTGGGTAAGGGAGAGATCCTCGTCGGACGGATCGCTGCTGGAAAGCTTTAGAAAGAGGAAAGCAGAGGGAGGGGAACTAGAGAGAAGTGTAAAGAAGACCAGTCCAGCAATATAAGTAAGAAAGGAGAAGGAGGAAGACATGGAAGGAGGGAGGACGGAAACGGCCGGAGGAGGAGCAGGGAGCAATGAAAAGAAATGGGTAGAACTGATCACAATGAGGATGACGGAATCGATGGCAGGAGTAGCAGAGGAGCTGAGACGGATGAGAGAAGAAATAGGAGAAGGAAGAAGGGAGATGAGAGAGGAGCAAACCAAGATGAAGAGGGAGAAGTAAAACGAAAGGGAGAAGAAGATAAAAGGAGGCTAGAGGCTCGAATAGAGAAACTAGAGGAGGAAAACAGGAGAAGGGAAACGGAAAAGGCAGGAAGGAAAGAGGAAGAGAGAAGAGAGGCAGAGGAAAGGCTGCGAAAGATAGTCAGCGAAACAAGAGAGAGAGAAGAAAGAGAAGGAAGAGAAAAAGAGAGAAGGATGAAAGGACTCGAACAGGAATGGGAACGTAAGGAGAAACAGGAGAGAAGAAATAATTTTATACTGAGGGGAGAGGAAATAGAGGTAGACGAAATGGCGGAGGAAATAGTAGGAATGATAATGGAGCAGCTAACAGGACAAAAGGAAGGGGTAAAGGAGATAGCGGAGATAGGAGGAAACAGGAGAGCAATCCTGGTGAGAATGATGAGCTGGACGGACAAGAGGAGAGTGACGGTAGAAAGAAGTAGATTGAGGGGGAGAAAGATATATATAGATGAGGACTTAACGAAGAAAGAAAGAGATATACAGAGTGGACTATGGGAAAAGGCCAAAGAAGAAAGAGAGAGAGGACAAAGAGCATCGGTAGGATATAAGAAATTGAGGATAGGGGACACCACGTGGGAATGGAAAGAGGAGAGAGGAGAACTAGTACAGATAGACCACAGCAGAGGGGAAAGTGGAAGAGAAAGGGGGAGAGGCAGGGGGGGTAGAGCAAGTTAGGAAGTAGAAGAAGAAAAAGGGGCAAAGATAATATTCTGGAATGTAGCGGGGCTGAAAGGAAAAGATGAAGAATTCTGGGAATATATGAAGAGGTTTGACGTCATAGGACTAACAGAGACATGGATAGAGACAGAAGAGTGGGAGAGGTGGAAGAAGAAGATGCCGAAAGGCTGGATATAGAAATGCCAAGGAGCAGAAAGAAAGGAAAGGAAGGGAAGGGCAAAAAGGAGGAATGATTACAGGAGTAAGGACAGAAATAGATGACGAAGAAGAGGAAGAAGGAGAGGAGAAGGAAATAGAGGGGATTCGGGAAAGGAAAGCGAGAATAAGAGGAAGAAGGTGGAGAGTGATAACGATATACAACAGAGGAGGGGAGGGAGAAAAACTGAAAAGACTGGAAGAAGTAATATGCGAAGAAGAAGACGAATGCAAAATGGTGATAGGCGGGGACTTCAATGCAAGGATCGGCGAGAAAGGAAAAAGAGAAGAACAAGAAGGAAAGGAAGGAGGAAAAAGAGAAGCAAAAGACAAAGGAAGGAATAAGGAGGGGGACGGACTAATCGAAATGATAGAAAGAAGAGGATGGACGGTGCTGAACGGAAACATGAAGAGAGACGAGGAAGGGGAGATAACGTATAGAAGGAGCGGAGTAGAAACAACGATAGACTATGGGATAGTGAATGAAAGGACGTGGGAGGACATAGAGAGCATAGAGGTAGAGAGGAGGACAGAATCAGACCACCAGCCAATAGTGGTAAGAGTAGGGGGAGTAGAAAGAGACAAAGAAGAGGAAAGGGAGGAGGAAATAGAAAGACAGGTGTGGGGAAAGAAAGAAGCAGAGGAATTCAGAAAGAAAACAGAAGAGATAGTATGGGAAGAGGAAGGAATAGAAGAAGCGTGGAAGGAGATGACAGAGAAGGTAAGAGGACATACGACGAGAAGGAAGATCAGGAAGAATTGGAGTATAGGAAAGAAGGAATGGTGGGACGGGGAATGCAGGAGGCAGAAGAAAGAACTGCAGAAAGCATGGAGAGAGGTAGGGAGGAAAAGAGGCAATAGAGATAGAGAGATGGAGAGGTACAGAGAGGAAAGAAAGAAATATAAGGACACATGCAAAAGAAAGGAAGAAGAATGGAGAGAGGCAGAGAATAAAAGGATAAATGATCTAAGGGACGAGGGGGACATATGGAGGTATATAAACAAAGAAAGGAAAAAGAAGACAGGAATAAGTGAAAAGATAACAATGGAGGAGTGGACAGATCACTTCAGGCAACTACTAGGGGGAAGAGAGGAGGAGGAAAGAGAAAGAGAAGAGGAGGGGGCGGAAAAAGAAGAAGAGAGAAGAGGAGGGGGAAGAAGAAACGGCGGCGGAGAGAGAGAGGGGAGAAGAGAGCGAGAAGAAGAGGAGAAAAGAGAGATAAAAGAGGAGGTAAAGAAGATAATGAGCAGAATCAAAAGAGGAAAAGCAGAAGGAGGGGACGGTATAAAGAACGAAGCATGGATGGCAGGAGGGAGTGGACTGAAAAACAGACTAGCAGAGATAATATGGAGAACATGGAAGGGAGAAGGATACATAGATGAATGGAGGGAAGGGATAGTGATACCGATACATAAGAAAGGAAACACAGAAGAGGTGAAGAACTACAGGGGGGTGACGCTGACGCAGACAGCGTATAAAATATACACGATGTTACTGAACGAGAAGATAATGAAGGAACTAGAAGAGAAAGGAGGACTAGACGAAACGCAGATGGGCTTCAGAGCGGGAAGAGGAGGCATAGACAATATATACATAATAAAGCACATAGTAGGAAGAAAACTGGAGGAAGAGAAAGGAAAGGTATATATGACGTTCGTAGACTTGAAGGCAGCATCTGACACACTAGACAGAGGGATATTATGGGGGGCGATGAGAAAGAGAGGCATAGAGTAAGAGTAAGAGTAAGAGTAAGCTTTATTTGGCGCTCTGGGACAGGTCCCCTCAAGCGCATTAACGATACAGCATAAAGAATCATAAAGATAATTAAGTAGTGATAGTGGTAGTAATAGTAATTATCATATGTATAAACAAACGAAAAAGAGTAAAATTAGATAAAAGAATATAGAAAAATTACATGAAAGGATATAGGTGAGACAAATTAAAGAAAATAAAAACTACAAAAACATAGATTCAAGCAGAAGTAACAAAAGAGTACTGAGATAGTATAGAGATTTGCAGTATGAGAGGCAGAAACTTATTATAAGGTGGATGACAAGAATTTAATCTGCAGATAAATTCAGAGGAGTACCCCCATTTGGTAACGTGGCTATAGGGAAAACTGCAGAAAAACCTATGCCGGGTACATGAAAAATAAAAGAGAAAAAAAAGACCTCAACTCGCTTCTGAGCTAGGGCCAGTATATGCCAGTTTGAAGAGATGGGTAAAGAGTTTGGCTTTGAATGAGTTGAGACTGTTCATGTTCCGAATCTCCGTGGGCAGTGAATTCCAGAATTGTGGTGCTGCTGATCGAAAAGACTTCTTTAACAGTTCGGTTCTGCAGATTGGCACAGTGAGATGGTCAGTTTGTGCTCTTGTGTCGCGTGATAACGTTCGATCCCTGAAGACAAGGTGCTGCGATAGGTAGAGAGGTGTTTTGGTCCTAAGTGTATTGAAAATCATACACCCGAGGAAATATTTGCGTCTGTCACTGATCTTGAGCCATCCAAGCTGTTTGTAGTAAGGTGTGATATGTTCATCTCGTCTTAGATCGAAGATGAACCTCACACATGCGTTTAGGGCTCTTTCCAGGAGAAGATTCAGTTCGCTCGTCAAGTCCAGGTAAACGAGGCAGCAGTAGTCAATATGTGGGAACACTAGTGTGGTTATGAGAAGAACCCTAAGTTCTTTCGGGATGTTTCTTCTATTTATCCGCAGCTGGTGAAGTGTGCCGAAGATCTTTCTGACCGTGGAGTCGGTGTGTTCATGCCACTGTAGTTTGTTCGTTATAGTGACCCCAAGACACTTTGTGTTCGTCGAATATTGAAGCGGCTGCCCATGAACAGTGACTGGAGCTAGGCTGATAAGGTTGATCGTATTTATATGCCTAGTTGTTCCGATGACCATGACCTTTGTCTTATCTGCGTTTAGTAGAAGCCCTTTCTCAAGCGCCCATGCGTAGAATGATGCTACGTCTTCGTTGACCTGTCGTATGCCAGTTTCGAGTTCCGATGGTGCACAGTGGAGATAGAAAACCGTGTCGTCCGCGAAGATACTGTGACTGCAATGCCGTATCCTTTTCCTGAGATCTGAAACATAAATGGAGAATAGGAGGGGTCCGAGAACCGAACCCTGAGGAACTCCATTCTCGACCTGAAGCCAATCTGAAATGTTTTCTTGTCCGTCCCGGACCGCCTGTTTTCTGCCAATGAGGTACGAGCATAGCCATCTGAGGGCCGAGTTTGAGAAATTTAACTCCCTGAGTAGTGAGAGTAGCACATCGTGTCGAACTCTGTCAAAAGCTTTTGAGAAGTCGAAGAAGACCGCCACTGTAACCATTCTAAGATCTGCAGCCTTGCGAATATCGTCCGTCAGCCGGAGTAGAGCAGTGTGCGTGCTAAAACCCTTACGATACGCAGATTGAGAGGGATCATGAAGGCCATTTTTGTCAAGAAATTCCATGATTTGCTCTGTTACAATCCTTTCAAGGGCTTTAGAGAGCGAAGGAAGTATAGAAATTGGTCGGTAATCTCCGCATGAGGTAGGTGTTTTAACTTTGGGTAGGGGAGTGACGAGCGAATATTTCCAGTTTTCCGGGAAGATGCCCTGCATTAAGGAGAAGGTAAAAAGATGATGAATTTGTGTCCTCAGACTTGGAAGGGCCAGTCTAATGACACTTATAGCTATACCATCAACGCCTGTAGCGTTCGACCTGGAGTGATTCAGTGCCTTGTCTAGTACCCTAATAGAGATGTCTTTAAAATAGAACTTACTATCGTCATATTCGACTTGCCCTAGATAGTAGGGAGCAACAGAGACGCCCTCTCCCTCGCCACCCATTTTCACAAAATATGCATTTAACTCAGATAGAGGGAGGTCTATCAAAGTATTTGTCTTCCTTGTGGGAATCAGCCCAAATTTGCGAAGCTCAGACCAGATTTCTCTAACGTCTCCCGCCGACCTAAACACTTGGATATAATGGCTCGATTTCGCGTCCTTGACCATTTTCTGCGCTTCGTTTCGTAATCTTCGGAAATTGAAGTGAAGCGACGAATTTCCACGATTTTTCTTCCAGGCCCTGCGTGCCCTGTCGCGCTTCGCCATCACTTCCCTTATATCGGGAGTGAGCCAAGGCGCGGGTGCGTTTTTAGCGCTAACCTGACGAATAGGAGCATGTCGGTCTAGACAATCAGTCACAAGACAATTGAAGATTTCGACTTTGGAGTCAATTGAGCGAACTTCGAAGAATTCACTCCAATCTGCCTCTTCCAGATCCCTGTGGAACAATTCAAGGTTAATCTTCTGCAATGAGCGACAAGAGAATGTGCGGAGAGCTTGCCTTACTACCTTCAGATCGTAGGTTATGTATATTAGATCGTGCGCAGAGAGGAAGGGGACTTCATGTTGTCCGCGGTCTGTTACCTTATCAAGATCGTCTACGATACAAAGATCGATCAGCGTAGAAGAGTTCTGGAGGTGGTGCGTCGGTTCAGAAGGAACCAGATGTAGGTTTGAGCTGCTTATGAACCGCCTTAGGTGATTGCTATCGTGGTTTGCATTCAATAGGTCTGTATTGAAATCTCCACAGATGATTTGATTACTAAATATAGGGTATAGTCTAAGAAATGCAAAAGGATTGCATAGGAGAGGAGATGATAGAGAGAGTTAAAGAAATATATAAAGAAACGAGATGCAGAGTCAGAGTGGGGAAGGAGGTATCGGAGGTGTTCTGGGTGGACAAAGGAGTGAGACAGGGATGCCCGCTAAGCCCAACGCTCCTCAATATATACATAGCGGATATGGAAGAGACGATGAGGAAAGGACAGGACGGGGGAGTAGTGATAGGAAGAGAAAGGATATGGACACTGGGATACGCCGATGATGTGGTGCTAATAGCAGAAGACGGGAAGGGGATGGAGGAGATGATAGGCAGAGCAGACAGATACTTCAAAAGAAAGAAATTAGAAGTGAACAAGGAGACAACAAAGATAATGATATGTAGCAAAGGCAAAGGAAGGAGAAGGAGGCAAAAGTGGAAGTGGGGGGAGAAGGAGATGGAGGAGGTAGACGAAATGAGGTACCTAGGCTATACACTAAATAGAACGAACAACGAGAAGGCACATATAAAAGAGAGAATAGGAAAGGCAAGGAAGGCAATGGGAGGAATATGGGGGATAGGAGAAAGGAAGTTTAAGGAGAACATAAGATGGAGGATGAGGATGTTCGACTCAATAATAAAAGGAATTCTGATGTACGGAGCAGAGATATGGGGATGGGAAGAGAGAGAAGAAGCAGAGAGGCTACAGGAGAGATACGTGAGATGGATACTAGGACTAGAGAGGACGACGCCAGGGTATATAGTGAGAGAAGAGATGAAGATAGACAAGATAAGAGTGGGGGCAGGACAGAGAGCAATAAGATACGAGGAGAAAGCAAGGAAAGACGAAAAGAGAAAGATACTAATGGAATGCATAAGAGAAAGGAGGAAGAAAGAAGAAAAAGGAAAATACGATAGATGGGGAGAGGAAAGGAGAAGATACATGTGGAGGTGTGGGACCGGGGAAAGAGAAGCAGAAGCGACCTGGGACAGAGGGGAGACGGTGGAGAAGAAAGCGGTAGAAAGAGACAGAGAAGTGCAAGAGCAAGAGAGAATGGACAGGATATGGAAGTCGAGAAGCGTAGATAGATAGATAGATAGATACGTTTATTTATCCACAGCAATACTGGATAAGAATACAGTGCATTTACAAACATATGCAAAGTAGACAGAGGAGATATTACAAAAGTATAAAGAGAAACATAAAAGAAACTTAACCTAGAGTCTCAAAACTACTCAGTCTAAGAGAGAAAGCAGAGCCAGAGGTCAGAGAGGATCAAGAGCCAGAAGAGCTAAGACTAGACCAAACTAAGTCTAAAACCAAAACTAAAACTACTAAAACTAGGAGCGCAAGAGAGAACACGGGAACAACTATGCCCTGGCGAGTTCAGTGTCGAAAAGATACTCCCTAAGGCGAGAGCGAAAAAGAGAGACGGAGGTGGAGCTTCGCACCATGCACCCTACTCGAGACTGCATTAATTTGCGGAACCCAAGAGAGTGAGCTGTCGAAGATTAGGCCAAGATTTCGGGCGGTCTGGGCGAACGGAATAGCGACGCCGTTCAAGATCACGGGCGGAAGGGCAGCTTTATAAAGCCGCGTGACGAAAGGAGAGCTGCCTAGGATAATGGCCTGCGTCTTGGAAGGATTGAGCGCGAGCGAGTTGGCACCGGACCATGCATGGACTGCCGCGACGTCCTGGTTGAGGAGCGAGATAGCCTCCGAAACATTGGCTGGAGGGCATTGCAGATGAATTTGGAGGTCGTCGGCGTAGAGCAGGTGCTCCGTATTGCGAAGGACCCGAGAAATATCATTGACAAACGCGATGAAGAGAAGCGGACCTAACACAGAGCCCTGCGGAACACCCTGATCGAGCGGTGCCCAAGATGACAACTCGCCAGAGGGGCCAACGACGGCCTGCGAACGGCCACGGAGGTAGCTGGAAATCCAGAACAGGACATGCTGCGAAAACCCGAGAGCACGAAGTTTGGCGAGAAGGACTGAGTGAGGTATGGAATCAAAGGCCTTGCTAAAGTCAAACAAGACTACCAGGGTCACCAAACGATTATCGACACCACGGCGAATGTCGTCAGTAAGTTTAAGCAGAGCCGTCTGCGTGCTGCGGCCCCGGCGGAAACCAGACTGGCGGGAGTCGAGCAGCGAGCGGCTTTCGAAGTAAGCCATGATCTGGACTAACACAATACGTTCGAGCACCTTGGACAGGAGGCAAAGGTTCGCGATGGGACGCATTTGCTGGAGAGAGGTGGGACGCTTGACCTTGGCCAGAGGAATAATACGGGCTTTTTTCCACGAAGATGGAAAAATGCCAGAACTGAGCGAAAGGTTGAAGAGAAGCAGCAGGTGTGGAAAAATCGCCGGGAGAGCGTCCTTGATGTTGCGGAGTGACAGGCCATCCACTCCCCGAGACTGCGACGAGAAGTGCGAGATTGCTTTTGAGAGGGCAATAGGAGAGATGTCAGAGAAATAAAAAAGAGAGTCGTCGTATCGCGGCGGAGGGAGTGCACGGAAAAAATCATCGACCTCCCGGGACGCACTAGGACGGCGGGAGACTGCAGCGAAATGAGAATTAAGGTCCTCGATCGAGAAACCAGCGCGGTCGCTTCTTTGCGAGGAAGCAAGCCCAAGGGACCTGAGTTCATTCCAGAGAGCACGAGCCCCCGGAGCACTCGCGAGCCGTTCAGCGAAGAAGGCAGATCGAGCCGCGGAGATGCGCTTGTGGAGAGCGTCGCGTGAGCAGCGGTACGATAAAAGATCGGCACGGGTACGGGACCGCCTAAACCTACGGTAGAGGGCATCTCTGGCCCGCTCCTGAGTACGGAGGTCAGGAGTGATCCAGGGTGGAGACCGGCGCTTCGGTGCAAAGGTGCGCAGTGGAGCGAGCACATCAAGTGCGGAGACCAAATTATCCTGAAGGCACTGGAGCAGAACATCGGGCGAAGCAGGCGAAAGGAAGCAGTCCCAGTTTGAAGCTTCGAGTGCAAGGATGAAGTCGTCGGCGGAAAAATCTCGGTAAGCGCGCGCTGTGATCGGCTGCGGCGCAGGCGGGGCAGGTAGAGCAACACTCACAAAGATCAAATCGTGGCCGGCAATAAAGGGTACGTCCGACTGCCCGAAGTTAATGATAGCATCCGGGTCGCTCACAAGACAAAGGTCCAGAAGAGTGTCGGCAGCAAACGAGTGGTGCGTAGGCGAGTAAGGCACCATGTAGAGTAAATGCGAAAGGCAGAAGGCGCGCACGTTATCCGCATCGTAGAAAGCAGCGAGCTGATTGGCGTTGAAGTCCCCTAGCACAATAGACAGGGAGTAATTACAGGAATAGACATCGAAGTCGGCCTGAAAAGACGCCAGGTTTGCAGTCTTGGGTGGACGGTAGACCACAGAGATGAGGAGCGAGGGCGCGCCAGGATATTTGACCTCAGCCAGCAGGTACTCCGGAGAAGCCGAGTAAATAGGCGGGGATGCCGCAAGAATTTTGCCACGCAGAGAGTCGCAGAGGTACAAGGCAACACCACCAGCGTCCTTGCCTACACGATCGTTGCGGAGGATGGAATACCCGGGTAGAGCCACGGAGGAGTCTGGGATCTCAGGGTGAAGCCAGGATTCACTGACTGCAATGATGTGATACGGGGACGCAACAAAGTGGTAGCGCAGATAGTCTAGGTGGCCACGGATGGAGGTTGCATTCACGTGGCAGATGTTCAGTACGGAGCGCGACAGGCCTGCAGAAGGCGGCGGGCGTGATGGACCAAGTCATTGCCGCGAGGTGGAAGGAGGCAGTGAGGAGGGTCGGGACACCGACGCGGCGGTAGCGGCAGCAGGACGCGATGAGGCGGCAGAGCCCCCAGAGGCCCCACGGGCAGACCCTCGAGAACCACGACAGGACTGCGAAGCCAAGGCGCCACGGCCACGTGCCGAGGCAGTAGTAGAGGTCGAGGCGCCAGAGGGAGAGGCAGGCGGAGTCTCAGCTTCAAACGCCTCAAGGTCCTCGATCGAGCAAATGCGCCTGGTTCGGCCGCCATCCGCAAACTTCAGAAGGACCACACCGCCACTATGCCAAACGTATTTGCAACCCCTTGCCTTAGCGGCCGTACGAGTTGCGACAAGTAACTTGTAGATATCCCCGGGAAGAGCCTCATTGACGCGGATGACCGACGGAGGACCGGAAGGCTGAGGGTTGAGATCAGACGTGCGAAGGATACGAATTGCCTTCTTAGCGTCGATAATCCTGAGACACAGCTCACGCGAACGGAACCTAGCAATTATAGGCAGCGGGGCATCCTTCTGACTGAGGCGAGCCCGAGAACGCGAAACGAGAAAGCGCGTCGACACAATGTCCCCATCATCAAGAGCGACCCCGAGCGCCGATACAACTTGCTGGACAACAGCAAGAGTACGATCAGAGGACGGGCAGGGAGCTCCAGAGACAATTAATTCAGCCTCACAAATTCGAGCCGAGGCTCGCCGCAGCGCCTGTTGGCCGGCAACCCGGTGAGATTGAAGTTCAGCAACGGCAGTCCGCAACTCCTTCATCGCGTCGGTAAGAGCAAGGTTTTGGCGCTCCAGGACCTGGATCAGGGCGGTATTGCTATCTATTTGCGCCTGCATGGCAGGCAGGCAGCTGAGACGAGTGTCAATATCATCGAAGCGACCGCCAACGTCGTCAAACCTACGGTCAATCCGACGCATCATTCCCTCGAGAAACTCTGTGGTAGGCGAAGCAGGAGGCGCAGACAGAGAGTCGCCAGCCAGAGGAGCAGTCGGAGGTGCAGTGGAGGAGGGCGGTTGCAAGCCACGGGCTACAGATGACGACGAAGGCTGGGATTGCGAGTGAGGCTGCATGACGCCTAAATAGGTTTCGCGGCAACAGCGGAGGGAGCCGGGACGCGACGCTTTTAACTTTAGGCAACTAGGGTGGTAGCGAGAGTTGCATTCAACGCAGTGTAATGGCTCGGCAACCGATTTATTGCAACCAGCACAGGCGCGGACGGGACTCATGCTTCGTCACCAGGAGAAAATAGGTCAAGCACTACTTTACCGACACTACCCGGCCGGTAAGCCGACTGGAGGCAGGCGACGAGGTACCAAAGGCGGCCAGGAGACGGAGCGGCAGTCGTGAGCGTGGGAACCATAAAATCCACAGCAGACGGTCGATGATGTAAAGATATATGGCGAGACGTGAGACAGCAGCGGTCACGTGACACAGATCCAGGCATACGCATCCGAAGACCGGAGACAGGTAAAGGTTATGTCGCTCAGGTGTATCCAGGAAAAGAAGACAATGCCAAGCCAGTAAAATGCAGCCAGAGAGTAGGTGGTGAGATCAAGGCAGAAGAAAGCAAGCCGGAAGAAAGCTTGCAGTGAGGAGCATGCAAGAGTCTGTAAATAAATAGGCCCGAAGGCAAGAAACGGCAGTAAAAGCTCGAAAAGTAGGGAGTAGATCAAAAGGCGTGCAGTCGTTACTTACGGAGACGGAGCAGAGAGGGATAAGAATAAGCGTACAGAGGTATAAAGAGATAAGAATAGTAGGAAGACCGAGGTACATGAAAGGAAAAAGGGGAACGAGAGGAGAAGAGGTGAAAACAGTAGCGCGGTTGAGGTGTGGAAATGAAGAAAGAGGAGGAAAATACTGGCTGAAAGAAGAGAAGAGGCTATGCAGAATGTGCAGGGAGGAGGAAGAAACGCTAGAGCACCTAACAGGGACATGCAGAGAAATGGATGGAGTGGAAGGCACGATACAGGAGATTCTAGACGACGAAGGAAAAGGGGTAAGATGGGGGAGAGAGCTAAAAGAGAGAAGGAGCAGAGTAGAAAAGAAGGAAAGAGGGCAGTGGGAATAAGCCAAGAAAGAAAGAAAAGAGAAAAGAAGAAGACAGGAAGAAAGGGGAAGAAACAGAAAATTTCAGTATTATCATTCTTACTTTGTATATTTTGCTTTGCTTTATTTTGTATTGGTTATTTGTATTATTATTTCGTATTTTATTTTATATTGGGTGAAGTAAGGAGAAATGTAGAAGGAGAAAAAATGTAACGCCGAGAGGCAGACAAAAGGAAAATAAAGATTATTATAATAATAATAATAATGATAATAATAATAATGATAATAATAATAATAATAATGGTAATAATAATGATAATAATAATTAAATATTTATTTAGGTATTATTATTATTATTAATATTATTATTATTATTATTATCATTATTATTATTATTATTATTATTATTATTATTATTTAATGTTCATAATCATTAATAATAACAATCGTAATATTAAAATATGATTCGAGCGAAATTTCACGAGAATTTGGATCTAACGTTAACATGATTTGAAATAAACGTCTTTTTGTCCATATGAGTATTTTTTTTTCATGCATCTTCACATAGAAATATATTTGTAACATTCCTCCATACGCTCCCCAAATTATAGTAGTTTCGGACATTTTTTGAATGGTGCAGTCGAAGAAAAGCGGAGAGGAAAAAAATTCCCGTCTTAAATGAATGGAAAAAATGAAAATGCTTGGCGACACCCCAAAAATAATCATTCTAACACCTGCTTTGGTGCAAATTCTTCGCTATGGCCACCGCCAATTGCCTCATCGATGGGAAGTAAAAAAAAACAATTTGATTTTTTTGAAACAGTCTAATGTACAGTATGTGAATATAAAACATCCGTGAAGATGATGCAGCAAAATCACAACCTCTATACATTCCAATAGACACTAAGCATTTATAGGTGAGTACAATTCACCAATATCTCAACGTTTAATGGTCTAACTGCAGTAAAGTAACACAAGAATATCTGCAGAGAAGAATCGGTCACAGGTAGATTTGATTTTTTTTTTTGCACAGGTAAGTGAAGTTTAAAAATTCAGTTACTAGTTCGGATTACAATGTGAATTAGTTGAAGTTATTATTCTTATATGACTTTTGATAAGTAGCTTCCTTCCCCCATTAACGATTTGTGTGTCGCCTCAAATAATTCTTAACTCATCCATTAATGATAAAGCCGAACTCGGGAAAAAACGAATTCTTCAGAAGGTTTTTACAAATAAGACACCTTTTATAATCTCTATTTGAAAAATTCATGGCCAATCTGTCGAACCAAATGTATCATTAATCCCTATTTGTGATGTTGTGGATACGATTATTTCGATCTGCATTTATTTAATTTTGTTAGTCTCAAATAATCCATAGTAGAGAATATACGTTTCGTGTGAAATAAAAATTTAATAATGAATTATAATCTCATTCGACCGATCTCAACTACAGTATGTAGGTTTATCTGAACTTAATAAAAATAAAATAAAAAAAATAGTTTCATCATTATATATAACCATTCCATTATCAAGTGTTGCTTGCCTGAAGACAATCTGTGCGTAGTAGGCCTTCGTGTTATTCTTCTTTCCTTTATATTTTTTAATTCGTACCATCGTTGATTGATAATCTCTTTTTATTATCGTGTGATTGATTGGCGTTCGTGTTCAATACCTATAACGTACTTATATAGTGCAATTGAGTTATAAGCCATGCCACCAATTTGGCGAAGCCGATTGCCTCTATCTTCGAGGATAAAGGATGGGAGAATTTATCAGAAAAGTAGAACATCTCCTACGGGAATTATGTAAGATTCAACAAACACTTTGAACTCTACCTTGCTCAATAATTAATATTTGTTATCATGGGTTTTTTTTTATATAACGTTATGTACAGTAATTGCGTTAAACGGCGCGAATTGCTATCTTTTAGACAGGTGCAATTCACCTTAATTCACAGTACGCATGCGTGATCTACGAGCGCTGGCTAATTTGCAGTGCAGCTAACTTCATTTATTCATGACAGATCGCCGCGATGTGTAAAGGCCGAAGCACATAAAACTGCAGAAGCCATAAGCAGAATGCAGAAGCATAGAGCATGCGCACAGAACTCTGGACTTTCGCGACAGCGCATGCGCTATGCTTCTGCATTCCGCTTACGGCTTCTGGAATTCAAACCCACATGAAAATCGGAAAGCATAATAGCCTTATGTATAGGTAGGTACCGTCAAACGTGCCACACCGCAAGCGGAAAAATAATCGCGTATCAAATGATGGAATAATTAATTGAATGATCAATTCATTAATTGATATCGGTATTAATGAAGCAAATGACCCATTAATGCGTATTAATGGTTTTTCTACCAAAAACATGGTCCAGCAGATTTTGAAGGTTAGACGGATTGTCAAACGCGGAGAGAGCAGCGCAGTATTTACTGAATTCTTGACGAAAAAGAATACAATAATTAAATAAGTCGCAAACGAATTATTTAATTCAGCGGATGCGATCAAAATGCGATAAACCTGATATTTCATTTCTTAAATCAATACCTACCGACGAGTTGATGACTCCTTCGTATCGATCTACTTATCCTAGTAATATAATGTGATCCTATTTAAGTGTATTTGGGACCTCAGCTATGCTGAGATACCTGTGGAAAAAAAAAATAAATAATCCTATCATAGTACTTAGCAGGCAAGAACATTTTCACAATTATTAAACGAGTTTTGCTTTATTAACAATCCACCAGCGAGAGTATGCACTTAAAGTGATGTGAAAAGATATGGTGATGCGTAATTCAAACATATAACAACATATTTTTTATTAGACTACAAACTGAAAAGTAAAGACTGATGGTATCATAATAATTCATCTCGATTTACTATTATTATTATTTATTATTATTTATTTTTTATTACTTTCTCGACTAGAATCTTTGCTTCTAGGATAAATATAAGAATCCTTTCAGACGGCGCGGGAAATTAGAAGTTTGAAAATTCTAAATAAAAAATGAAAAAGCTCTCGCAGCGACCCATTTCAAATTTTTCTAATTCATGCTAAATTGAAATGAATGGGCGATAACGTGAAACAGATAGTACCTAACTTGGTAACTGAGTTACTACATAATTATATATATGTTTCATGTTCATTCTCCTATTTCTTTTCTCCACAGGATTCCCATTATTTCCCTTTTTTTCATCTGTTTAACGTTATCGTCCATTCGTTTAAATTCAGCACGAATTAAATCGCAGAATGAATCGTCCTCATCATTCGTAGATTTTTCAGGAGTCTGCTTTGATAACAAATGTTCTGTTACGGTATTAGTCAGCTTCATAAACGATTCTTCGAATAGATCCGTATCAGAATTCACCCGCTTCTGTCCTTTGTTGATGCGTGAATTTGGGTTGAATTTTCCTTTTGGTTCATTCGGCGTTTTGAAGAGATCGGTACGTTTCGGAGGTGTTCTCGATGATGACGCAATTTGATCATCACAATCGTTTTGTGTTGGTGATGCACAAGGTGATTGATCTTCGTAACACTTTTCAATATTTTCCACCGAAATCCTTTTTTTATTTAAAATTTCCTCGCTTTTCTGCGGGACTTTAGAAAAGTCAAGCCGATTCTCAGGATCGCGTGGAGAACAAGTGGAAGAATTTGTTTTTTTTTTTCAATTTTGATGTTAGTGATGGCGCTGAAATATTGTATTCAATTATTTCATAAATACACTGAGAGAATTTTATGGGAGAGATTCTCATACTTGTATAGTAATTTTGTGACATACTTCCAATATGCCGATCGTTCCTATACTGTATACCAAATGTCACCATAAATATAGGAATGACTTTCTTATATTCATGGAAAATTATGTATGTTCATGGTGACATTTGGTATAAAGTATAGGAACGATCGGCATATTGGAAGTATGTCACAAAATTACTATATTAGTATGGGAATCTCTCCTATAAAATTCTCTCAGTGTAATGAAGTTGAAAAATTTTTTTTTTTTTTTTTTTTTTTTTGAACCAGTACAGTTATTCCATAAATATCATCGTAATTAGTGGCTGAAAATTGAACTTCTTCTTTAATTTCACAATTCATATTCCATGATTCATATCAGTACAATAATCAGTTTCATAAGCCACACCTTGTCATTTAAAGCATGAATCAACAGACCCTCACCTTCTATTCTTAACAAATTTTTCGATGTACATCATCGAGTTATAATATGGAAATACTCTACGATTGGAGGCGCCACGACCGCTTCTAGTTTCCACTTGTCTCTTTTTTTTTTCTTTTGAGAAAGACTCTCTCAGACGAGTCCAGCGATTGAAACAAGCCTCCGCTATAATTAAATTCATTATAAATCGAGCTGAACGTTACGTACGTTAGGCTTAGATTATATGCAAGTCGATCTTCGCATGGACTTATAAAATATTGATATGTATCGGGTATTTTTAAACTCGAGTCACAGAGACAGAATAATGGTCCTTCATACATTCGGAAAATTTCGAGTTACTTTCTGTTTTTTCTTTGAATTACAGAGGTTTTCGCATGTGAACAGACTGAATCTCATATGGAGGTTTTCGAGTTAGCAAGGTTCGACCGTACTTACGAGTCGTGTTCAAAATTTTCAAGATTTCCACCCACGAATTTTCTTTTTTAATTGCATCTCTATAATCTTTCGATGCGGTGTCGTAAAGGTGAGGATAGCTCTTCACTATACTGATCAAGAGATCGTCAAAATTTCTCTCTTCGTTCAAAGGTACTCCATAATATACGTTATCCGAACGCTTATCCTCGTGCATCATCGGATGGTTGTACACGTGGTCACCGGAAGACATACCTTTTAACCCCACAAAATTTTAGTTGAATGTAATTTTTTTCAAATGAAATACACAGATTCGTCGGTCTTCTATTTTGAATTTATAGCTTGGATAATTAAAACTGATTCTAAAATGTTTAAAAATTATACACGCATGAACCTGATATCATTCAATAACTTGATGAACATGGTTCATCCACAGTTAATTAAAAAAAATCCTCGTGCGTTGGAGCCGGAGCAACGGGTTGCTTTGACATTACGGTAAACATTTGTCAAATTTCAAATATTATTGGCACACTTGTAACAAGTCTTATCATCAAGATTATCATAAGATCATTATGTCACAGTTTTCTTAGTGGAGATAAGGTCCCAACTGTAGCGTTTGCTTACCGGATCGGGCAATCAACCGCGCATCAAATAATCAAAGAGACGTGTGATTTTCTGGGAAGAATCCTTGGTCCTGTATATGTTAAAGCTCTGTCACGTGAAGATTATCTTCGAATAGCGGAGGGTTTCTGGAAACTATGGAATTTCCCACATTGCATTGGCGCGATTGATGGAAAGCACGTTGATGCACAATGCCCGCCGAATTCGGGTTCGACTTATTTTAACTATCACAAGCGCTACAGCATTGTACTAATGGCCGTGTGTGACCACAATTACAAATTTACGCTGGTGGACATTGGCTCTATTGGTAAAAACAGCGATGGGGGGATTTTTTCGAACAGCCCTTTGAACGTAGAAAACGGAATGTTAGATATCCCACGAGGATCAAGTGCACTAAGCGGAACCGATGTTCACATTCCTTATTTCTTTGTGGGTGATGAAGCATTCCCTCTTGGTGTAAATATGATGCGGCCTTACCCAGGACGATATCTAGGCGAACGCAAGAACATTCTCAACTATCGACTTTCTCGGGCAAGACGTATCATTGAAAACACATTCGGAATTATATCTAATAAATGGGGGATGTACAGAAGGCCAATCGCTGCAAATCCCGAAAATATTAAAAAATATGTTTTCATAACACGGGCACGAAATGGGCCTCCTTTCATGCTCGTCGAGAGGGAGGGAAATCACGTGTTTCTAACGTGAGCACGAAATATCCGGCTCAGCGGGAGGGAATGATTCCCTCCCGCTTGAGCCGGGAGGGAATCATTCCCTCCCGCTCCAACGGCAAATCTTGGATCTTTCGTTTTTTATATAATAAATTATTATTAATTAATAACAATTTTTTTTTCAATTTTTTTTTTTCAATTTTTTTTTCGATTTTTTTTTTTAATTTTTAAAAACAAATTTTTTTTTTTTCAATTTTTTTTTTTAATTTTTTTTGTTTTTAATTTTTTTTTCATTTTTTTGTTAATTTTATTTTTAAGTTGAAAAATATCTATAAGTGTGTGGTGCACGACTCAACACGCGCTATCCCCGATCCGATCGACGCGCATCAAAGTCGGCCCATTCCGTGCCCTTATTATAAAAAGTACAGTGTGCATCTAGGGAGGGATGGCCATTTTCCCTCCCTAGATACACAATATACTATTTTGCTACAGTTTGTTTACACAATTATCTACGAACTGTAGAAGGAAATAATTTCAACTTTCCAAATCAACATCAAGTGGTCAAAGACCGAAACAGCGGCGTAGCTTATGCGGCCAATATTAGAGAAATTTTAAGCGACTATTTCGCGTCTCGGAATGGAATGGTAGATTGGCAGCATGAATATGTAACACGGGGGCAAAATCGAGATGAATAATGAACATGCAACATATAGGGGAGAGCGGGGCAAAGTGGGCAACTCGGCCAAAAAAAAAAAAATTCTTGGAAAATGTTCTACTTTTTTTTTTAATAAAAACTGTTTCCCGAAAAATTTCTGTTTTTGTTTTTAACCTAATTACGAAAATTTGGTCACGGTGCCCACTTTGCCCCGCTTGCCACTATAAAGTATGTAACTCAGTCACGGAGCTAGGTACTTTTCATTTCCCGACGCCGAACGACGCGATTTTCTGATCGACACTGGAGAGATACGCTTTTTTTCCGAAACTCGCGAATAACTACTCTTTTCCTCTTTGTGTTCACTGATGATTTTTTTTTTTCAAATTCATTCTCGGGGCTCCCTCGAATATTGTTACATATTATGTGAAAAAATCTGTTGTATATTATATAATAGATGTATTATATATTATATTTATTATATATTTTACATATTATCTATTATCCATTGTAATATATTTCTATCGTTGGTTCGTGCGAATAAAAAAAACCTGTTGATTAATTGTAAAAATGTTCTTGCGTGCTAAGTACTATGGTGGGATTATATTATATTATTATGATACCATCAGTCTTTACTTTTCAGTTTGTAGTCTAATAAAAAATATGTTGTTATATGTTTGAATTACGCATCACCATATCTTTTCACATCACTTTAAGTGCATACTCTCGCTGGTGGATTGTTAATAAAGCAAAACTCGTTTAGTAATTGTAAAAATGTTCTTGCCTGCTAAGTACTATGATAGGATTATTTATTTTTTTTTTTCCACAGGTATCTCAGCATAGCTGAGGTCCCAAATACACTTAAATAGGATTACATTATATTACTAGGATAAGTAGATCGAAACGTAGGAGTCATCAACTCGTCGGTAGGTATTGATTTATGAAATGAAATATCAGGTTTATCGCATTTTGATCGCATCCGCTGATTTAAATAATTCGTTTGCGACTTATTTAATTATTGTATTCTTTTTCGTCAAGAATTCAGTAAATCTGCGCTGCTCTCTCCGCGTTTGACAATCCGTCTAACCTTCAAAATCTGCTGGACCATGTTTTTGGTAGCAAAACCATTAATACGCATTAATGGGTCATTTGCTTCATTAATACCAATATCAATTAATGAATTGATCATTCAATTAATTATTCCATCATTTGATA
The DNA here is from genome assembly GCA_963992785.1 of Tenthredo livida. Taxonomy (NCBI): domain Eukaryota; kingdom Metazoa; phylum Arthropoda; class Insecta; order Hymenoptera; family Tenthredinidae; genus Tenthredo; species Tenthredo livida. Next base: position 20,936,687 of record OZ023064.1, read on the forward strand.
CGCGATTATTTTTCCGCTTGCGGTGTGGCACGTTTGACGGTACCTACCTATACATAACGCTATTATGCTTTCTGATTTTCATGTGGGTTTGAATTCCAGAAGCCGTAAGCAGAATGCAGAAGCATAGCGCATGCGCTGTCGCGAAAGTCCAGAGTTCTGTGCGCATGCTCTATGCTTCTGCATTCTGCTTATGGCTTCTGCAGTTTTATGTGCTTCGGCCTTAAAACCTCTGATAACCCCCCAATATTTTGACAGTTCGGCTGGGTAGAAAGTTGGCCGCACTGCAAATTTGTAAAATTTGCGTGCGCTCGGAGCTTGCTCGAAAATTCTGCTCTAGTTTACTTGTCTAAAAGATAGAAATTCACGCTGTATTCATAATTAAGGTGGCTCCGTCACGAAAGGGCGAATCGCGTGGGTGTCTGAGCGAGGCCCCCAATGTTTGTCGCTATATGTACGTTTGTCATATTTGTTGTATTTTGAATTCTTATAACTTAATCAACATTATCATAGTTTTTCTTCAACATCTGTTGCGTACTTGTGGAGATTTGACTTGATATGAGTTTGACAAGAGTGATCCGTCCATAAGCTCTGTGTTTAAAATCCGAATTTAAACTATTTCTTTTTGCTTATTTGGTCGTTAACTTGGTCTGAAATTTTACATACGTGAAGATGGGTACTTCATGCATAATATATCTAAAAATTATTTTCTTCTTTTCCTAACTTTTTCATGACGGTGTTACGTGCAAGCGAGATGTAGCGAGATTGCCGTCTATACTAGTCGTAATTTAGAATACGGAAGTCACCTGAGCGGTTAAGTAACTTCCGTTGTGGGTCTTTGCTTTATAAAACCACTAACGTGGACCTGAAGGATTGAGTGAAGGGATAGTAACTCGATCTTGATGATGCCAGTTCGACACAATTAAATTATATATATATATTCTTGCCAATGAGTATTATATGATAACAATTTAGGATTTGAAATAGTAGAATTGATGATGCGAAGTAAAGTTACAATTGCGGTTACAGTATAGTTGTAGTTATAATTATAGTTATAGTTAGGAATGGTGGATAGGAATTTAGATGGTATGAGCCAGTGGAAACAGTGATACCTGGCTGCGCGGTGCGTCAACTTTTTGTAACCCGTCACCAAGGAGGCCGATTGGTTGAAGATCACGTATAGCCCTTGGGGTGTCCTGGCGGTTGCCGTGTAGTGTGCTCCTGTACCAAGCCGGTCTTCTGTAGTCGGATAAACCTCCGGTGACAAGGTGTGACGATCCCAAGTGCACGGTCACTTTCCGAAAATAATTCTGACTGCACGAGCAAGGGATACGGGGTCTTTTTATCCCTTGCTAATCGGCCTTTGGCGGGGGATGGAATTTCCTTGGTCAGCTTTCAGGGAACCTCTGTTTCGCCCGCGCAGTTTGCTTACTCATCCGCTAACTCATACCTGTGTTGAAATTGCTGAACCGGCGGCCTAGATTCTACCGTCGCGTGGTGTATTGCGACACACTCCGGTTCGTTCGTAACAGCATCCTCCCCCAAGACGCTATCTTCGGTGGTAACCGGGGGTTGCGTCTGGTCTCCGAGAACAGCCGGATGGTGTCCGATCTAAATAACCGTGAAGCTATCCACGGACGGGGCTCTCGGTGGTGGTGGCAGGATTGCTCGGGGTGGTTCCAGCCTCATGGGTGGAAGTGAGCTAGGCATTTCATACAGCTCAATTCTGGGGGTTGGTAGGTGGTGGATTATTTCTGGCCTTGCAGGTGCTCCTCCTTGGTCTCGCGGTCCCCATGGTCCAGGTCGTACTCGCGGGGGCGAGGGTTTGGTGAACCATCGATAAGCCAGATACATGAGTACTAGTATCGTTACTATTGCGGTACAGCTCATTCCACTGTAGACGATGATGTTGTGCCTGGCGCCTCTCTGGTGGGTTTGGAGTTCCTTAGCCTGGTGTTCCAGCTCCTTGAGGGTCATCGCGTTCTCGCTGTGCTCCCAGTCGTTGTTGTTTTTCCCAGCAGATGCAAGGATCTCGTTCACTAGGGGCGTCATCTCTGTTGTTAGGGTTTCTTGGGCAATAAGTCTCGTTGCCCCTGTGGTTGCCGTGCATCCTGGCCTGATCTGGAGGATTCCCGCGTCTGTCAACACTTCTTTTCCAGTGACATGTTTTTTGCAGTTAACCTTGATCTCGGTCGGTTTCATGCTCGAGAATAGCCAACTGTTGATGGTTTCCAGACGGGTCCAGTATACAACGTCTGTGGTGAGAACACGGAGATCACAAGTGCTCCAGGGTGCGTCCTGTGGGTTACTCAGGAGCGTCGTCTCGCAAGTCGGTCTCTTCTTGATGCTGTAGATTGGAAGCGTCATCTGGCAGATGTACTGGTTATGATGGGACTTACATCCCTGCAGATACCGTTCAGTTGGGGTGATGTACCATAGTCCATCCGTGGTAATCGCCAGATACGGGTTTCGTGGTTTCACGAACACTGCCAAGGTACGATTAGTCGCTGCAGGTTGCTTAGCTGGCAATGGGTGTAGCAGGTAGAGATCGTACGATCTCTTATCTAGCAGCGGGATGCCTATCTGCAGGATCAGATTTCCCTTGTAGAGGCTAACCTGCAGGTCGCTTACCCCGTTCAGTGTTTCGGAGCGAAGTTCTTGCTCTGTCAGCGGGAAGTCGTAGTCAGTCCGTTGTCGTATTAACCGTGCTGCGTTCGTCAGTTGCTGGGAGGAAAGGATCGCCGGATGGAGTGTCCCTTGCCTCGCGAAGATGACTGCGGTGGCGAGGATGATTATGCTCATGCGGTAGTCCTCGGTGTGTCTTACCAATTCATTTAGCCAGCGTTCTACTAGTCCCTCGTACTGTAGTCGTTGTATGCCATTTGCATTCGCGTTAGAATTCTGGGCAAGGATATTGGCCTGGTAGGCTAACATCGTGGTCTGGTTGTTGATCTCTGCTAAGTTCCGGTGTATGTCTCCGAATTCCGACCGCAGGATGTGCGTTTGGTTGTCGACGATCTCAGCTAGATGTTTCTGGTCCGCGTACAACTTGTCTATTTCGCCATTGTAGTACGCAGCGTCATCCTGGTCCAGTGTTCCAAACAGGCTCTTACTGAGACTGCCGATAAAGCCTATGGGAGCTCCGCGCTTCGTCCTGGACACCGGGACGTCTCCATCCCTAGGTGTATTACGTAGCATCTCCTCGTATTTGTAGGTGTCGTTCAGCTTCCCGGTCAGCATGGGCTCTATTTTAGTGTCCGAACAGGGGGCGTCGTTGAACTTTGCACATAAGTCCCTTAGGTATTTCATGTGCATTTGGATGTTCGGTTTCTGGTCCAGGAAGTCTTGTATCTGTAGATGGGTGACGAGCTTCCAGGTGGTGTGGGACGCTCGTAACGTTCGCGTCCATTCATAGTAGATTCCAGGGTTGTGCGGCAGCCTGGAGATTTCGTAATCCTCATTTTGTTCCTCCGACTGCCCCTGCGTGTTCCCCAGAAGCACACAGGCGACGAACACGTAAAGTGGGTAGTACTTAATCATTCCTGCCTGCAAAGGAGAGTTTGGGTTGATTAGATGCCTAGCGAGGTGGTGTTTCGTTGGTGGTGAAGGGAAGAGGGGGGTGGAAAAGCAGGACTAGTGTGAGAATGGCTAGTTTGCTTTTGGCCCTTCGTTCTTCTTCTTCAGCCTATCAAGGTGTTTCAGGCGCCGTTTGCCGTCCGGTCCTATTATGATGGCAGTATTTAGGTCCAGCATCTCGGCGATTTCGAAGGGTCCATCGTAGTGAGGGTCCAGTTTGCGCCTAACTTCCCGTCTAGCATAAACTTGATCGCCTATACGAAATTGGATAGGGTTGGTTTTCAAGTCGTAACGGCGTTTTGAACTCTGCTTAGCGGAGTTGAGATTGTTTCCTCCTATTTTCGCTAACTCGTTTAATCTAGTCACCAGGTTTTCCATATACTTAGTCGTGGTCGGCAAGTGCTTGGCCAAGGGCAGGGTCTCGGGTGTTCTTTTCAATTTTCCGAAGGCCATCTCGTGCGGGGTGAAGTTCGTGCCTTCATGCACTGCCGAGTTGTAACAGCGCATGGCATCAGGCAATAGGTCGTCCCATTTCACGTGGTCGTCGACGAAGTGTCTAAGATAGTCAACGAGTCCCGTGTGGCTGCGCTCCAGTGACCCATTCGTCTGTGGATGATATCCAGACGTCATCACGTGGTTCACTTTGTTAATTTGCAGGAACTCCCTTATGTTGTCACTCGTGAAGCATTTCCCGCGATCGGTCAGCAGAATCAAGGGCGTGCTGTATGGCTTGAAGTATCTCTGATCCAGGGCCCGAATTACTGACAATGATGTTTGGTCACGTAACTCGAAGGCGTGTCCCAGCTTAGTGAGTAGGTCCAGCACCGTCAGGATGTATTTATTCCCTCGGCTGGTAGTTGGTAGTGGTCCTATAATGTCTACGGCAATCTTTTCCCAGGCTTCTACTGGAGTATCTGTGATGATCATCGGTTCCCGGGTCGTGATGCGTGATACCTTTCGTTTCTGGCAGTTCCCGCAGCATCGGATCACGTCCTGGACCTCGTTTCTCATCCCAGGCCAGTAATAGCGTTGTCGTAAGCGTCGATAGGTCTTGGTGACTCCCTTATGTCCTCCAGTTTTCCCTTCGTGCCATTCCTTGACGATCTGCAATCGTTTCTCTGGTGGGGGTGTTTCAATTTCCCCCGTACAAAGGTATATCAAGCACGGGTAGTCCCGGAATAACTCCTGGATCAAGGATTTGACGATTACCGGCTGTAGGTTGTCGATCCCGTCGCCTTTCACAGCCAATCTTATTTCGTTGGTCCCTGTATTTTCCATAGCGTTCTTTAACGCATTCAGTCCGTCAACTAGGTCGTTAGGGGCCATCCTGTGGTAGTACTGCTCCATGCTGGCTATGGAGAAAACCTTTCGTTTATTTCGTATGGTTACCACGACGTGTCCTATTCCCTGCATCGCCTCCTTGAGGGCTTCTGGACTGAGGAAGCCCATCCCCTGGAGTTGTTTAGCTACAGGCGTTGTAAGTAGGCAGTCCGTGGAAATGAAGTGCGCATAATTGCTCTTTCGCATGGTTAATGTTTCCGGGGTTAACTGTACTTTACATTTACCATGGATGGTGTTAATATGTTTACGGGATTTATTGGATTCGGTGGTTACGCCATTCCGATTGTCCTCGTCGGTTGTGTCGTGTCCTGAGGAATCATCGGAACTACTCAGATACAGAGGCGGGTTAACTCCAGGTGCCCTGCATTCCTCAGGCACAGCTTCGTCTTCCGAAGAGTCTGGGGAACCAGCTGGTGATCCGTTTGGGGTCGACCGCCCTGTTGGTACCAATGAGCGTCGCGGTGTCGGTAGAAAGGGAACCCTATTCCTCCGAGGTCTTTGTACTGGCGTCGAAGGTCTCGGCTCCTGCGTTGAAATATTAGCAACTTCCATACCTTGTTCCGTAGGTGGCTTAGGTTTCTCCGTGTTTCGCGGCGTACGTGGTGAAGAATTATCAAACGACCGAGCAAGTTCCCTGATATGTTCCCGTGCCTTATCCAGGGTCAACCCTTCAGCGACGCGGATCAAGGACGCACCCTCCCGATTGAGTCGTTGCTGCGCGGTATCTGCGCGTTGGCGGTCTGACAGGTTTCGTGTGCCATTCGGGTCCCTGTCAGCATCCGAGTCCTCCTCGCCAGTAGTGTCGAGGTTGAGTATGCTGAGATTTAGCGTCTCCTCAGGTCTCGGAAACCGTTTCTGCAGGAGGTCCTCAATTACTTGGCTGGTAGCGGGATCCGTCTCCTTCAGCATTTTATGAAACTGTATTCTGTCGGAGGTTAGCTCGCTGGGTTGATTGGTAGTCAAATCGCAGATAGTAAGGTCATGGCTGGTTCGAGTCGTGGTATCGCGTGAGTCGTTGTTGGTCCCAACATCATCCTTCCCGAGAATTTCTGAAACAGATCTGTCACCTTGTTTCGCGATTCCGGCAGCTGGCGGAATCGTTTGCTCGAAAGTTGAGTCGGTCGTGTCGGTTTCATTCGGGTAGGTCATGGGTGCGATTCTCCTATGTTCGCGCAGCCGGCTCGCTATAGTGCTGACATCAGCGTTCTGCTCAGGTTTCGTCGTCGGTTTGTACTCTGGATCTCCGGTCTTGTCTTTCATTCGTAAAGGCAGACAGTGGGCCACCGGGTTACGAGATAAGGCATCGGTGTTAGCGTTTGCGCTTCCAGCCTTATATACGATCCGGAAGTCATACTCCGCCAATCTGAGCCTCCAGCGAGTCAGTCGGGATGTTGGATCCTTGACGTTATGTAACCAGACTAGGGCTTGATGATCGGTGTACAGAGTGAACTGTCGCCCATACAGGTACGGTCTGAAACAGTCCATGGCAAATATTACCGCTAAACATTCCGTTTCTGCTGTTGAATAATTTTCCTCAGCTGGGGATAAGGTCCTTGAGGCATAGTTTATCGGCCTTTCCTTCCCCCTTGCGCCTTGGCTCAGTACAGCGCCTATGGCGTAATCAGATGCGTCGGTTGTCACTACAAATGGGTGATTGAAGTCAGGGTACTGCAGTACTGGTTCGGCGCACAAGGCATCTCGAAGCTCCTCAAATCTCTTCTGTTGCTCCTCCCCCCATGCGAACGTTGCCTTCTTCCGCAGTAGATTGGTCATTGGCTTGCTTATCTCGGCAAAATTCGGTATGAATCGGCGGTAGTACCCGGCAAGTCCAAGGAATTGCTGGATGTTTTGCCTCGTCCTTGGGACCGGAAATTTCTTGACGGCCTCCAGAGTACGTGGATTTGGTCTCACGCCGTCTCTGCTTAGAATATGACCCAAGTACGTTACCTCCTTACGTAGGAACTCGCACTTGTCAGTTTGCAGCTTCAATCCGTGTTCCCTCATTCTTTGCAGGAATCTTCTGACTTGATATCCATGCTGTTGCAGATTTGAGGCGAACGATACTACGTCGTCCAGGTATACGAACAATTCAATGCTCTGCAGTCCACAGAGAACTAGATCCATTAGTCGCTGGAACGTCGCAGGGGCGTTCTTGAGCCCAAACGGCATGCGTTCGTACTCGTAATGACCATTTGGCGTGGAAAATGCAGTCTTGCATTGGTCTTCCGGGTCCATACCTATTTGGTGAAATCCATTGGCCAGATCGAAGACTGAAAAGTATTGGGCCCCTCCGACTCTATCTAGAATATCTGTAATATTCGGGAGTGGATAGCTATCGCCCACCGTCTTTTCGTTGAGCGTTTGGTGGTCGATCACCATTCTCCAGCGTTTGTTCCCTTGCGAATCAGGTTTCTTTGGGACAATCCAGAGGGGTGAGTTATACGGCGAAGTGGAAGGCTTTATTATGCCATTCTTCAACAGTCCTTCGATCTGCTTTGTAATCTCCTCCTGATGTACGACTGGGAACCGGTACTGCTTGTTGTGTACAGGTGTCTCGTCGGTGGTAGTGATTTTGTGGGTCACGGTATTCGTTTTTCCTAGTTGGTCTCCCGGAAGGTAGAAACAATCCCAAAATTCTTCAACGATCTCCAGAACGTGCTTCTTCTCCTCTTCATCGAGATGTTCTAGCCGGAGCGCTTTGACGATTCGGTCCACACGGTCTTCGTTCTGGTGGCCAGTAAGCTCATCCTCCGAGCCCGTATGCACCACAGCCAGATCGTATGGCTCGAGTTCCTGTGGACTAATAACGATTTCTACAGGTTCTTCAGTAGTGTTAGTTGCCATTACGTAGCAGACTCCGTTGTGGTTGGTCACTGCAGCCTCTCCAATGTAGACCCTGGGTGGCGTTGTGATCCTTGGTAGGTACCCTTCCCGTATCCCCTCATTATGAACTGGGATAGGAATCTGCGTCTTGCTCCTGCCCTCAAGGCGTAGAGTTTGCTGGCGGTACTCTTTTCCACGGCGTCGATCTCTCGCCGGTTGCAGAAGGGTATTGGTCGTATCGGTTCCTCGCAAGATACGATGGTCTTATGATGAAAGGATATCTCAGCCTGATGTTCGAGAAAGAACGGCGCTCCTAGCAGTCCGTCCCGGCCTATGCTGATACTGTCATAAACATAAAACAGGCTCTTTTTACCTAATGTCGTAATGGTGGTCGTACCCAATGTGTAGAGCGGCTCCTCCGATACTCTTAAAATCTCGGATCTGCATCTGTCGATGATGGGAGCCTCGTCGCCTAGTGCATCGATGTGCACTAGATTGACTCCAGCGCCGGTATCTAACGTGAATTGTCCTTCGCCTCGCCCCAGCTCCGGGGCTCGGATCTTGATTCTTGGTGTTGGGGCCTGCGCAATATGGCAGTGGGAGTGGTGTCCTTCTGTCTCTCGTCCTTGAATCGCACAGCTTTTATTACTTCCGTAGGCTCCGCGTCGTGACGTCCGCCCTCGTACTTTAAAGAATTCGAGTTGGAGGCTGGTGAATCCCGTGAGGCACTCGCTCCTCGTTCGGCTGATCCTAGTTGTTGGATTCGGTCCTGCATTTCCCGTTGTTTGTGAGCTAGGGTTTGGCATATCTCTACAACATGCCCCTTGCGTTTACAGTGAATGCAGTACGGATCTCGATCTCTAGAGTACTCACGTCTTTGGGTAGAGTTATCTCGCTCTCTAGATAGAGAACGAGAGTTACCTAGGTTCAGCGTTCTTAATCCCGCGTTGAAAACTCTGGTCAGGGTGTTCGGGCTGAAATCCGAACGTCTAGATCGTGATTGACGCTCCGATCCGGAGAGAGTACTACTGTCCTCGGTGGTGACGACGATGTTGTCCCTTCGTCCCTGATGTCGGTTTTCGGGTTCTCTTCTCGACTTCCAGGATGACCTGCGAGCCTGGTCGTATCTTGTCGCACTTCGATTCGGGGAATCTTCTCTGTCGTAATCCCGATAGTTACCCAGCGCGCATCTGCGATTCCGGCGCGCCCGATCTTCCTCTATTACCAGGTCATAGACTGCGTCCAGCGTTCTAGGCGATTTCGGGGCTATGGTGTAGTATATGCGATCGGGTAACCCTCGGATCAAGTTATCCAATGCGGTTTTTTCCATTTGTGTCACGTTCTCGTCGCTGTTGGTGTAAGCCCCCTTGATGGCTGCACGAGCCTTGTTGACAAACTTGGAGCTCTCCCTATCTTGAATCTGCAGGCGTCCTAGCTCGACTATAAACGAAGCCGGATCCCTGCCAGGGGCGTATCGTTTCTTCAGGTGTTTTATCAATTCGTCGACGGTGTTAAATCTCCTGCCTTCTACGCTGATTCTGGCAGCGCCGGTGAGTCGAGTGATCACCTGCTCGACGTATTCGCCTTCTTCTTCCGGGCCAACCAGAGTAAGCCCATCGCTGATTTTTCGCAAAACCTGGCCTAGTGGCGGCCTTTCACCATCGAATTCTGGTATTCGATCCACGGCCTTAAACAGTATGTCTCTGCTCCTGTAGCTTTTCGTATACTCGATCAGGGTTGTAAGCAGTTGATCTGTAGTAGCCATGTCAGATACTGATTCCAGGTTCGACAGGTGTGGTGAGAAGGGATAAAGATAGATATGAGGAAGGATTTATTGTAAATTTAGGCCGACTGCGTATACGGTAATTAAAGAGTCAAAGGTACTTACGTCACGTAGTCGGGTCAAGCGTTCATTATCACTTGATACTGTTTACGTCCGTCCGTATCAGGTATGCGCGCGTCAGCAGTTTGATGTAGTTACACAGAGTATCGCGCTAGAAGTCGGTGACTTGTTTGCGCTCTGTCTACTGTTATCTTAATTTGGAGATCTTCATTCAAAACTTCAGTTCTAAGCGTACCCCACACTTAGCACCAATTCTGTTACGTGCAAGCGAGATGTGGCGAGATTGCCGTCTATGCTAGTCGTAATTTAGAATACGGAAGTCACCTGAGCGGTTAAGTAACTTCCGCTGTGGGTCTTTGCTTTATTAAACCACTAAAGTGGACCTGAAGGATTGAGTGAAGGGATAGTAGTAGTATAGCTATGTTAGTCAAGAACCATGAGAGTCAAGATCCACCCTGTAGAGGAGTCATGACCGCGCCTTTACCTTTTTCTAGAAAGTTCCTTTTTCTAGAAAGTTCTAACCCGCGCCTTTATGGCCGATTTTTATGTGTCATTTTACGCAAATTTTTATGGGAGTAATTCTACCGGTAATCCCACTGGTTATGTCCGATTTTTATGTGAAAATCAATGTCACAATCAATAATCAGATTTTTACGCAAATCAATCATCCGATTTTTACGCAAATTTCTATGGGAGTAATCCTACCGGTTATCTACAGTCCAGTATTTTCAGGAGTTCTTACCTACGCGTTCATGTCATTAGTGTGACAAGCAATCATCAGAATTTTTACGCTAATTCTTACCATTTTACGCAAATTTTTATGGGAGTAATTCTACCGTTAATCCCACTGGTTATGTCCGATTTTTATGTCATAATCAATGTGACAATCAATAATCACATTTTTACGCAAATCAATCATCCGATTTTTACGCAAATTTCGATTCTCAATCATCAGATTTTCACGCAAATTTCTATGGGAGTAATCCTACCGGTAATCCCACTGGTTATGCCCGATTTTTATGTGATAATCAATGTGACAATCAATCATCAGATTTTTACGCAAATTTCTATGGGAGTAACCCTACCAGTTATTACAGTCCAGTACCTATAGTGAGTGACGTTACCTCATTTTTAAGAGTTTCACAGTATAGTATCTACAGTATAGTGAGTGAGTGCAAGTTCCCTACAGTGCAATGAAGATTCGAAAGTTCTAACCGGCGCCTTTAGCTTACTTACGTGACCATTCCCCTGCAGAATATTTGTGTGACAGGTGATCATCAGAATTTTGACGGTGGACGTACGTTAATTCCTACTGGTTACCCTCGCCGGAAACATTTTTTTATATCAACAAGTCAATTGCAAGATATCCGACGCAGATAGTGCACATTGCTCAAGGTCGAGATACTACCTAGGTTATATACCTCGTTTCAAATTTCAAAGCTATCCTACAAACTAAGAGTAGATTCTCAAATATTGTAAGGCATATGACAACAAATTCATGTTATATTTCAAAGATTTATTTTAAATTATACAGGCAGGTTGGGGATACTTCGCAATGTGAATAAAATTGAACGAAAACGTTTAGAAACATGACGGTAGTACACGCCTCCGTCTTCAGCAACCGTTTTCAATTTCTGGAATAAGGCCTCATCACTCAGCAGCCTTGCAGTTATACGTGGAGGTAGATTTTCGGTAAAGGTTTCGTAAGGAGCGTCCCCCCCAATTATGTCGGCTACTATTCTTGTGCGCCCCGATAATGTTGTCATCTTCCGCAAACTGATGATGATATGCACACCGCTAGTTGATTTTTTGATGGGAAGACGTTCACCGCATAGACCCAACTGACCAATTTTAAATATCTCAGCATCGGTGAAGTTGTGGGTAGAGGAGTCCTCGACTAACTGCCCAGCGTTGAACACATTGGCATCAGATAGGTCTGTGGTACCAGATAAATCCATGATGTTTATCATTTTCAATAAATCTCCTCCGGAGTTCTATTTGATGCTCACACTTGTGAATTCAGATTGCAAGTAACTCAGATTTTGAGATGGCACCATATTCATACCCAGAAGCAACTAGATGAACCAGTTTCGTAGGGCTTTGAATACCAGACCTTCTCCCCCACCACTAAGCTGTTCGCAAATTATCGTAAACGAATCTTAGCCCTAGTACTATATTAATGTGATGAACACGCACCCTATCGACGCTGAAGGAAATTTCTGGTGAACAGGTCGTAGAACTGCAAGATCAACTGGTTGATTAGGTCGTTGAACTGCACAGTTCTACACGTTGATCAGAAATCAGATTCTACGAACTGATAGACCCTGAATTATTGTTAAATAAAGGTAGGCTTGAGAGAACAATTCATGTATGATTATTTATTTGTAAGCGTGATACATTTCAGATATTTATTAAATTTACATATAGTTGAATTCTACTCGGTTGTATAGTCCCCCAAGATTATGCATGTGAAGGCGATTCTCATCGGCAACCAGTATCATTTTTTGGACTAAGTCCTCATCGTCAATCAGCACTTTTGACATGCGTGCAGGTAGAAATGCCGAAAATGCGTTTTCCAAATCAAGGGTTATTCTTGTACCGAATCTTGTTTGTACTTTCCGCAAGCCGGTGACGGGGTAGTGTTTATTGACCTCAAGATCTGCCAATTTCTTGGTGGGAAGGTATTCATCACATCGACCCACCTTGTTGATTTTCGTCAGGTCCATGGCATTGTTCATATTAATTTTATAGTGTTTAATCTTCTCAAAATATGATCAAGATCTGATTTCGCCTGAATCAAGGTTTTTACTTCACCAATATTTTTCAAAAGCAGTTCGATTCGCAGTTTTAGTTCTCGCCGCTTACGAACAGTGCGCATGGAGTATTAGTTGAAGACTGTCATTTAGCATATAAATCCGGAGCCTTTTATACCCAACCAACGGGGATCATAGCGTCAGTTTTGATTTATGCATGAGCGCCCACTTTTCAATAATAATTAATCTTAACTGACGTGATAAGCTCCATACAGGGTTGTGAGCTGATTGAAAGTACAGGTAAATGGAAGCTGATTTTAATTCGAATATATGCGTCAGTCTTCATACAAAGTTGCAATATCAGAGTTGCAATAAACAAGGTGTGGGAATATCTTCTCAATGTTGTCACAACTGATTGGACGCACAAATAAATCTCACATTGTATAGCAATAACCAATGGGGAGGATCAGTCCAAGTCATCCTTGAGCAAATTGATGTGGAAAAAATATTATTCTCGGAGTGAATATAAATACTGCAATGGTTTTACAAACTACATCAGTTCGATCAGTTCCTGCAGCCATAGTCACCATCAGCTTTAATGGCGTCAACATCGAATAATTTTGCAACGCATGCCGATCTACACCACACCGAAATGTGTGATGGAAAACAACATTGGGTTCTCTGCGCACAGCCAGAACCTTTTGAGAAGGCGCAGACTCTCATTTTCTGTCACCCAGGTTGCAAGCGGCCTCAGTCTTCCCAGAGGGCTGTACCATGCAATCCGAAGAAGCAGCGAACAAATTTTGGCCAACTAGTCGGTGAAGAAGAAGAAGAAGAAGTATCTTTCGGAATCCTCAATCGGAAGTTTCGTTTGAATAAATCTTCTTCCAAAAGTATAGAAGTTGAACTTCTTGTCAAAGGTGATTTATCATGTCAAATTGTAATATCCCTGGTGGACACGGTGCGGAATAATAAAATGGTTTTCACTCAAAGTATTTGGGAAAATTTTCTAAGCAGCCAGCAAGTTCTTAGCGAATGGTTCGAATATGGGAGTTTACCTAATTCGGGAATAGAATACACGATTCCGTTAACTGCGAGAGGAGACTCATTTGTGAATTGTCGCAAAGTCTATAACAAGAATGCTGTGTATTTTTCACCTGCGAATATTACGATCATGGAGGTGTCGTTCAGAACGATGCAGAGTATACTACCGTGTATTCATGTCACCATATGCAGACTCGTGATGCAAGAACAAACTATTAAAGATCGTGCGAAGTTATTTGTTGAAAAACTTGGTGCAGCGATGGAGGAGGATGCTTTAAGTGAAGTGGAGGTGAGAAACGTCATAATGAATAGCGAGGACTTTGATGTGGATTCAGTCATCGATAATGAATTAGTCTGTCTGGGCATGCAGACCTTAATAAAATACAATAATAAGTATCAATAATTATCAATAAATGTATGATTTATTCGATGTTTCACAAATATAAAACACATTTTACAAATCAATCCTTGACTACTAAATAAACTACAAATATGACCCATTTTACTAACAGACTATGAATGTATAACCCATTCTACTAACAGACTACGAATGGATAATGATTGTAACGCTAGAGTTCGACTCACACGTGTGTTTATCCAAATTAACACGAACGATATGGTACCACGACTGAGGTGCACCATCGCGTTTAGGGGGCGAACTCGTAGTTGAATTACTTATCTGCAATGAACAAAAAAATTCATAATTGATTTGGTTCAACACTTTATACTCATGATATGGGAGTTTCCTTACTGTATTAAAATTTTGTATAAGAAAGGAAACCCCGGAGCCTGATTCGACTCACTCTACCTTCGGCGTCTTCAAGCTCCCACTGAACTGCAAAATCTCGGAAGGTACTCTGATCAGTGCTGGTACGGGCTGAAAATATTATATGCGATAAGAATAAACTCTGAACTTTATATGACATTGATTCGTAGGGGTGTTGTAGCGGCCCGCAAATAAATTTTGAATCAATATCAACTTCATAAAAGAATTGTTTGAACAATCAATAAAATCATGAAACTATGGTTAGAGAGCACCAAAATATTGATTCCACTTATCTTCAGGAATACGAAAATTTCAAAACCTATCAATTTATATTATCACAATGATATTAGACAGGTACCTATTTCAGAATGATTGCAGAAATTCTATTCACTCCAGTCGATTTTACCGCGACCTCATTAATCACAAAGAAAGAAATCAATTTGAGTAAACTTACGTTTAACTGTTGTTGTTGGCGCCGCCATTGTTGTTGCTGGCGCCGGTGTTGTTGCAGGCGCCGGTGTTGTTGCAGGTGCTGCCGTGTAGATCTGATTTGGGTTGATCCCCCCGTTGTAAACATTCATTACGTTGGTGTATTGGCCATGGGGTATAGATTTTTCCGAACCTCGCGTATAATCGGGAGGTGGGTAAAATTGTTTAAAGTTAAATGATGCGTTTGAGTGCAGGCTAGTTGCATCCAGTTGATGGATTATCCCATTATTCAGCATTTTGCGTTCCGCAGTTGGAGCAGAAATTATTGAATTTACGAGACACAGAATTATAAAGGATGTGAAATACATAATGTTTTTCCACTTTTATTCTAAGTGTATAATGATAATTTAAAATGGAGTTCAGCTTAAACGGAGTTGAGCTTTTAGTGGCGACTGCTCACGTTGATATACTGAAAGCGTTTGATTCTGAATGCTCATTTGCATCATGAGCAGAGTCAACGAGAAAATTAGATCCGAAGTGGGAATAATAGCAATTCAGCAGAAACTGATGAAAATTATTCGATCTAGAGCAGCACGCGCCACGATAATGCTAGTTCGATGGCCGTTTAATCACACACTAACAAAGTATCTCATTGTTATATGGATTCTGTAAAACTATGTAACCTCATTTTACAGAATTGTGTGCACATGCGAGTAGGGATAATAGCAATTCAGCGCGAACTGTTAAAAATTATTCGATCTGGAGCAGCACGCGTCACGATAATGCTAGTTCGATGGTTGTTTAATCACACACTTACAAAGTATCTCATTGTTATATGGATTCTGTAAAACTATGTAGCCCCATTTTACAGAATTGTGTACACATGCGAGTAGGGATAATAGCAATTCAGCGCAAACTGTTAAAAATTATTCGATCTGGAGCACCACGCGTCGCGACCGTTTAATCATGCGCTTACAAAGTGCCTTATTGTTGGAGAGTAAAACTATTTGATATCATTAATCCAATTTTTGTAATTTTGATGAAAAATTGAAGCCTGATTACTCCCTTCCTTCAGATACTTGACAGAAATAAATGCATTCAGTGGGAAATTGGTGTTATGACCATTATCGGCTTGGTGTATTTAATTCTTTTCAAATAAATAATGTAGAGGGGATTTCCAAGAACTTTCAACTGCGGAGAATGGATCCCAATCAATGGTACGTATTTCTCCAAATGCTTGATTTCATTATTAGCATTTCAACTTTTAAGCATTTACAGTTATTCCTTCTTTACAACAAATTTTGTATTAACCCATTGAACAGGCAAAGTCTTTCCCCACTCTGCGGCCGAGCGAGCGAAGTCGAGAGTGGGGATGGCACGCCCAGGAGCGTATGTGATCGCACAATTTGAACTGAGGAATGGAACAGACAAATATTATCCACTTTCTTACGGTACGTCCCTGACGCTCTGCGCGGTGTGGGTTTCACCAACACACTAATACTACGGAATTCACTACTACACTACATGACAGCACTCTCATTGGCTGTCCCCCCCACCAGCCTCACACCGATACTCGAGGTGCGTTTGCCTGTTCAATGGGTTAAACGCACTTTCGGATCGATGGGATAAATATGAATTTGGGGTAAAATTTTAAATAAATGGTATGTTGTATTGAATGTAGTTTTTATTTTTGCATCCAACATCGGTTATTCATTCTAAAAACATTTTCAACCGCACAGTCACCTGAATGACTGTTACGCCGCGGTTGTTGTTTAGTAGACTCTATTCTATCTGCTAAATATGCTGCATCAATATTGAACAATCGTTTTAAAATTAATTTAACAGACCTATTAATTACTAAAAATGATGGAGAATCTTGTAGATGTGGGCGTACAAGATACAGCAGTCCCGAGTAGGGTATATTTCCGTCATTCCAGCTGAATCCATGATAAATTTTACTCTCAAGCGCTTGAATCTGGTTATCTTTAGGTAAAACCGACCAGGGATATGGAAGTTGAAATATAAAATGTTGCAAATTAAAATTGTTTCTTAAAACTGCAATTTCTTTCACAATATACGTATCGTTGGGTCCCGTAAACCCCTGAACATCGATAAATGTGGGGCCCATGACTATCCATACCTTTCTGCAAATAATCTGATTTGTCAAGCATTTATAGACCCACAATCCCACCCCCACGTTTATTTAAATCAGTTTTCGAACCACATTTGTCAGTGGACTGTATTCAATAATTTTATCATGAATAATTAGACAATCGGCGGTTGTATTTGGAGGGACATTAACGTTACACTGAAACTCGAGACGTATATCTACAGATGCACTTTTGAGAGATTCATTCTGACGCGAACAATCTATTACCGCGATCGGAGCATGCGTTTTGAATGTATCTAAATCAAGCAATGGTTCTCGGCTACCAGTCTCACCGTAATACGATGCTTTGAATTTGGCATACATGCTATAAAGCAAAGCGTATCTTTTTCGCGTGAAATCTAAATCCAAATTATCATAGGGATATGACTTAGAGTTAAGGTATAGGCGAATGTTTGTTAATTCACAATGGTCAAATACGCTGGGGTCATGAGTAAGTTTATTTCTTCGTCCTGTCTGCAGCGCCAGTATCACGTATCGAGGTTTCTCAAGTTGAACGGCTGTTTTCACGGACCAGGTATGGTGAGTAGTTTCCTGAAGCACTGGATACTCATACAAATCCCATGAACGAAAACTAATTTCAATCGATGTGCCGCTCTCAAGAAGATGTAACAGCTCCAATTTTCGCAAATCTTCGACACTTATGTGGGGCATACGCCATTGTAATTTATTTAGCTTTAGATTTACGGCTGCAGCCGTTTCTCCCACAAATATAGCATTTGAATCTGTTCTTGAACGGATTAAAACCAGTTCATGACGTGCATTTGTGATGATTCTTTTATAATCTTCACAGAACCCGAGCAGGATGCGCAGTGGTATGCAATAATTAAAATACCCCCGATTCAATTCAACTCAATTTCCCGACAAATTCCAATTTGCAACCTCCAGGGCTTTACCAGCATTGACATTCAATGATAAATAGTTTTTTATACTAGTGCTGATTCCTAAATTTTTGCATCGATCAATTTCAACTCCATTTAATTCATACCTAATTTCATCGAAAAGAAAAGCCATTGCATTGTTGATTAGTTTCACATCCTTTGCTGGTGCATGGACACCATTCGCATCCGGTACAGTATTCAATAGTGTGCCCTCGATGTATAAAAAACTGTCGCATGGTAATACATACAAATCTTGCTGTTGAATCGGAATTCGTATCTCGTCATTGTTTTGATATGATGTACTTGCATAGGGAGCGTGAGAATGAACTTCAACTCGAGTTACACTGTTATCAAATATTGGTCGGGCATTAATGTTTAGCAGATTTGCCATATCTATCTTTTACATGAAATCCCAAGGATTCTAAAAAATTGACGTTATCAGCCGTAAGCGATTGACGTACTGCGTATGGTGTTGTTCGTTTGACCAAACTTTAAATACTGAGCGATGGGGGTATGGTTGCCACATATTTGTGCACGTTCTCGTATATCAACATGATGAAAAATCACTGCACTTTTACGTGCAAACGGATTGTTATCTGTTCTACTCGAAAGTTGACGAGATTACCGTCTTGATCCACAACACGAACTGTTATGTTGTCGATTACACGAGGGCTTACGGGTAAGTAAATGACGTGGTAAGGGGACTCGGAGATTTTATAGCCAGGTGGCACCTTTGCAGAGAATTCGTGGATCGTGTGTACTGGACGATCGTTACTATATGCACCAGCCGTGATGTTACACTCAACTCGTATAATATTAAGGGGTTACATACAGTCAGGAGGCCCAAAAAAAAGCAATTTTTTAAGAATTTTTCCTGAGAAGACTTTTAAATTTATTAATGTACAAATTTGTACACATATTATGGTAACTTTTAACTGTATTTCAACATTTTTCATTTGTAAAAATGATAATTTTGAAAGCTGCTATAGCTGATCTCCAGGAGCTCCTCTCAAAAAAAGGCGCCTTGCGGTGACCACGATATCTCTGGACTGGATCATCTAAAATGAAAAAACCAAACGGATTTCGTTAAAGTAATGTATAAACTTGTACTTTATCGAAGGAATAAGAAAAATACATTTTTTTGACGGAATGGCGGCTTCTCAAAAAAAAAATGTTGGTGAAAAATTGATTTTTTTTTTTTTGAGAAGCCGCCATTTTGTCAAAAAAAATTATTTTGCTTATTCCTTCGATTAGGTACAAGATTATACATTACTTTAACGAAATCCCTTTAGTTTTTTCATTTTAGATGATCCAGTCCAGAGATATCGTGGTCACCGCAAGGCGCCTTTTTTTGAGAGGAGCTCCTGGAGATCAGCTATAGCAGCTTCCAAAATTATCATTTTTACAAATGAAAAATGTTAAAATACAGTTAAAAGTTACGATAACATGTGTACAAATTTTTACGTTAATAAATTTAAAAGTTTTCTCAGGAAAAATTATTGAAAAATTGCTTTTTTTGGGCCTCCTGACTGTATGTAACCCCTTAACTTTCAGAATGTTGACAGGTAGATCAGATTCATGCCAGACGTTAGCTTTGAGCTGTCGCTTTGTAAACCCCAGCAGAGAGCCGAGGTTGTTCTCCCCACTAAAGTCAATGTCATACTTGCACTTTAACTCACATTTTAATGTATTGTTGTTCGGACGAAGTACAATGGGGGGTGGTGATTTTGAATCGTCAACTAGCTGTGTCGATAAATATCTATTCAAATCATCAATTTCGTAAGACCCGTCGGGAATAATAATTTCTTTGCCCCCATCATAATAAAATTTATTATTTGCCCCATCAACATTTGGTACTGAGTTAAAAGTTTCAAAATCTACCAATCCCAATACATATTGAGCATTATCGGATAGGACAATCGGTGGAAAATAATTTGCAATAAGAACAGACGTTGACCCCGAAAGCGTGAGCGTCAGCGACATAGCGCAGTCACGTGCATACTGGACTTTGAATGTGAATGTAATTTATGTATTATCACGTAAAAAAAGCAAGCACAGTTGTCCGCAAATTGCAGAATTATAATTTTGATACTGATCGTGATTGTATTCAATTTGCACATTATTCCCAAAATATTCAATGAATTCCTTAGGTGGCGGCAGATTTCCATTGCTATCATAATACTTGATTTTATGTCCACGTTTCACGTATGCCACCCAATGCGTACCAGGCCCCTGCAAATCATCCAAGTTAATAATCCCACACTCATTCGTTTGGATGGGGTTTTTATTTTTACGTAGTTCAGATCGCATAAACACGCCTTTGAAATATGGAATGCGCATACGTTTTGCGAACGCGAGAAGCTCAATGTTAGTTGTGGGACCGTTAGGTAGAATGATTATCTCATTTTTGAAGTTTTTTTTTTTCCTCTACATTTTCCCACCCCACTACCTTTTTTGTAGGGATTCAGATACAGTCCGCGACCACCCTGCTCCATAGCACGATTGTGACGCTCAGTTTCAGATAAAATTTTGCGAGCGTTAGATGCTTGATTCGCAGATTTTGCGATGCCTGCGGCTCCCCCCGCTAAACTTCCTACTGCCGACAATCCTGCAAGTAATGGAACCAAGAACGGTAAAAATCCTCCACGCTTACCAGGAGGTAAAATTCGGGGTTTTACTCGTTTCGCCCTCGTCCTCCGACGTTGTGAAACATTTTTTTTTTTAATTTTCTTCAATTTCCCACCTGCATTTTTTTCCCCTCTACCACGCTTCAATCCCGCACCCATTTTCAATTTAACCTTCATTGCACGCGATACTGCCCACGCAGCTGCTCGTTCGAGCAACGCAGCGTCTCCTGCTGTGACCCGGTGTGATGCCTGTTCTGCTAGCTTTTGGTCTGCGTTATGGCGAGCCTGGAGGTCTTTACTTCGGGAATAGGCTATATCATGCTCACGACAAAACTTGTCCAACGGGTTGATTCCCGTGTCACCTCGAGTCAGACGCTTAGCCAGATGTGTACCGGGACCACAGTACTGATAGCCGGGTATGTGTAGTTCAAAGGGTAATGAGTTGATAACGCTATTCAATAGACCTTGTCCGCGCAACCGTGCTCTTGACATCTACTACAATTCCTTATCTGCTGCGCGAGCCCATCAATGTGATGAATGTCTTTATTGTAATCATTCAAACACAGGTGATATTGGGTGAGGTCTGGATTACTCGTTTATGTGTATTGGAAGTTTATTCCACAACATTTCAACAATATAACTTTAGGAACATATTTTAAGTGTTCAGTCGTGAAGAATTGATCTAACGATGAGGCGACGTTCACATGCATTTCAAAACTAAGGCAAAAAAATACTTGCGTCATCTATAAATACTCTTGATCCCATGTCAGTATTTCAATCACAAGCGAATCATGCATTTTATCAAGCAGCCATATTCGATTCGGGTCGTAAATATTGACAACAAAACAGAGGTGGACATTCCAAAGCGGCACGGTCCGCTGCTGCCCAATACAATCAGGTCCATAATTTGCGGACCTTCTAATTGTGGAAAGACAAATGTTGAGTCTGCTGGAGAGTTGCAATGGAGTTCGCTTTGAGAATATCTATATTTATTCAAAGTCGTTGGAACAACCCAAGTATCGATATTTGGAAAAACTGATATCAAATATTGAAGAAATTGGGTTTTTCCCATTCTCGAACAATTGTGATGTAATACCTCCACGCGAGTCATTACCCAACTCAGTATTCGTATTTGATGACGTAGCCTGCGACAAGCAAGACGTGGTTCGAGAATACTTTTCCATGGGAAGACATGCACACGTTGACTGTTTCTACTTGTGTCAAACATATGCACGCGTCCCCAAACACCTGATTCGTGACAACGCGAACGTTCTCCTCCTATTCAAACAAGATAGTATGAATTTACGTCATGTCTATGATGATCATGTGAACAACGATATGACTTACGACGAATTTAAAAAACTATGTGCAATCTGCTGGTCAAAGCAATATGGGTTTATTGCGATTGTTAAGGATAGCCCCCTTCGGGGGGGTCGTTATCGCAGGGGGTTCGATGACTATGTTGTTTGGTGAGCGAAGACCTTCAGTAAGCTTTGAACTTGCTGAGCATAACTATGTCGGAATTAGTGAATGAGTCTGCAACGTTTGATGAGAGCATGAAAACTAATTCCTCAAAAGTTAGTGATGAAAAAGTTGAAAAAGCAATTGCGCGATCGAGTAAAGCAATTCGGGAAAAATATCGGGCATTAAAAGTTAATCAGGCAGAAGCTGTTGATGCTGTGGAAAAAACCTAGCCCCAATAGTGGGCCCATTGAAAATGTTAGCTGAGAGCAGGGACATTAATACATCGTCTGAACGGCAACCAATACTGCAAGTGAAACGAAGACTTGATCTGGACGATGAGGATGAGGATTATTTCCAGCAAAGGCGGAATATTCGTTCGAAACCGTCGAGCACCCCAATCGTCACTCGTGCGGCTACACCGCAGAATGCACCTGCTTCGATGGGTTCTCCACCAGCTAATGTTGACACCGTTTTCGCGAACTTGGAAACCATTGCTCAGTCTCATCCGGATCCATCACCTGAATCCACTATGCGGTCAATTTTGGAAACCTCCGAGGGGCGGAATCGAGCTATTCAATATATTGAGCGACACTTTAGAGAATTGACTAAAACATATTTTACTGAATTCATTTTTGACACAAAAAATATATATGATACTACGTATGGGGTTCGTTTTGCAGACGGATCCTGGCTACTTGGTGATTCTCCTATCGAAGTAGACAAAAATGATAATATTATAATCAATAATGTGAGGTACAAAGGAACTCCGGGATTATTAGAGCTAATTTTCAAAAGAATTCCAGATGATGCAGACTACAATGACATTGATCTCATAAAATATAAAAGTATATTGCATGCAACCAATGCCCATAAGCGTGGTTACACTTCACACGGTCAGCTTAATGGAAATAAAAGTTACAAGTGGAAACATATAATCGCAAAATTATTTAAGAATACGGCTCTGGCTAAGACCTCTGGACGTGGTTTGATTCCAAACAGAATGGTTGTTACAAATCATCCTGTAGATTACATCCATTGGGATAACCCAAATGAACTCGTTGAGAGATTGAGGCTCCTAGTTGCTTCTAGAACTGCCGGTCACACAGGTCACGACAATGAAATAATGTCAATCATAGAGGAACTTCGTGAGGCGGATATTATTCATAAATAGATAGAGCGTCTTCATTGTTTGTCAGTGTAGAAATGTCCGTTGATAAATTCGGAAGACATCTTGATTTCAGTAATAATGGCGGTAGGAATATTTTACAAGTGAATGGAAATCTTGACTTCCGTGGTAAAAGGTTAACAAATGTGGCTATCCCAATCGAGTCGACCGACGTAGTGATAAAAGAATACATTGACAATAATTTTTCAACTTCTGCTGGTGGGGAGCATTATAATTTGAGAAACAAGCGACTTAAACAGCTGCATGCACCACTGGCTGAGAGTGATGCAGTGAACAAGCAATACGTTGATGCGGTGAAAACGAGCGCGCTGCGGCTCGCACAACACGACAACCTAACACCGAAGCAGTTCGATGCAAAAACTCTTCGAATAGTTCAAATAGGTACACCTTTAGCTAACGATGACGCTGTTAACAAAATATACGTCGACACACTTCAACAACATACCGTGACAATCAGGTGAAACCGAATGGTCCGATTCCCCGGCCGGCGGATATTACGTATTTTTATGGGGTTAGCCACTCGTTGCGCTGAAAAATTTCTAAGGTGATTTGGCCGCGAGGTCGATGCAACAAAACACCCTGAGGATTTTCAGTGCAACGAGTGGCTATCCCCATAAAAATACGAATCATCCGCCGAGTGGAGGATCGGTCCATTCGGTTTCACCTGATTATCACGGTATATTGAAACCGGAGTCCGATGAGACTTGGAATCTCAGAAACAAACGTGTCAAAAATGTTGGAAATCCTGTAGATGGATTCGATGCTGTAAATAAATCATATGTTGATGGGAAAAACTTCACAGTGGATGGTCATTATGATTTAGCAGGTAAAAGACTAACCAACGTGGGTGATCCAATTTACCTTACAGACGCAGCATCAAAATCATACGTTGAAAGAGTGGACGCGCAGACAAGATATTATATTGATGGGAAACCGACTATTAAACGGACGGGCCTCATGAGTGACTTTGATTTTGAAAGAAGGTTATTGCACAACGTGCAGACTCCTAGACAGCCTTTTGATGGTGTGAACAAGGAATACGTCGACTTCCTACACAATGAACTCAAAGCACAAATTCAACTACTTACTGACCGTATAAAATCTTATCAATAAAATGAGTAAAGAAAAATTGCAGTTAGTGAAAGAGCTGCATGCACCTGCGCGACGTAATTATCCGCGTCGAAAGGTGATCACCCGCGGTTACGATGATTTATGGCAAGCAGATCTCGTCGATATGCAACCTTATGCAAGAGTTAACAAGGGATTCAAGTACATACTCACAGTAATTGATGTTCTATCTAAATATGCGTGGGCTGCACCACTCAAAAGTAAAAGCGCAAAAGATGTGTGTGAGGCATTTGCTACGATTATATCCGGCTTTCGAAAACCTGCCAATCTTCAAACTGATAATGGCAAGGAATTTTACAACACATCGTTCAAGTCTCTCTTAAATAAACATGGAATTCATCACTATTCCACGTACAGCGTTATGAAAGCGTCCGTAGTTGAACGTTGGAACAGAACCCTGAAAAACTCAATGTGGATGGCTTTCACCGCTAATCACTCGTATGAATGGGTGAATATGCTTCATCGATTGGTTGAAGACTACAATAAACGTGTGCACAGAACAATTGGGATGCCTCCGCAAAAAGTTACACCAGCGATTGCCAAGAAATTTCTGACAACCGTATACAGCAACATAAAAATAGCTGGTCCGGCCAAATTGAAAATTGGTGACTTTGTACGAATCAGTAAATACAAAACTGTGTTTGCCCGAGGATTTACACCTAATTGGTCTACGGAAGTATTCAAGATCATTGAAGTACAAGTCACGAATCCAGTAACGTATTTGCTTGAAGATTCTCGTAGACAGCCTATTGTAGGGGGATTTTATGAACATGAATTAAAAATAGCTAAATATCCAGATGTGCATCTGGTGGAAAAAATCTTACGCAAAAGGGGGAATCAGGTAAATGTTAAATGTTTAGGGTTTGATTCATCACACAATTCATGGATAAATAAGAACAATGCTTTATAATTGCAATACATATGTATTTTTAACATTCAATAAATAATAAAAATCAATCAACTGCTGCAACCTTGTCTGAATCACTTTCCAACTCACTTCTTATAGGGGGAAGTCCCATAAAGCCGGACGGCACCTAAAATCGTCCATTGCTAATATCAGCCAAACTAAAAACATTATTTACCATTTTCTTGCGTGGTTCGAACATGCATGAATGCATCTTTGAACCACGCAAAAAGAATTGTAAATAATGTTTTTAGTTCGGCTGATATTAGCAATGGACGATTTTAGGTGCCGTCCGGCTTTATGGGACTTCCCCCTACTATAATGACCCCACGGCAACGTGTCAGTGGAATTGGGAATTACATAACGTTTAGTATCGTTTGAGCTCAAGGCTATTTTTGTCTCACATATGGAATACACCTTATGCAACTTTGAACGTATGGATTGCTGCTGTTTGTTTAAGTCAAGGTTTGTATTTAGACAATTCAGATAATCCGCGAACGTTATTCCCCTCTGTACAACACAATTTTTTATTCCCTTGGCCTTTTCAACCTCCTTTTCATTAATTCTAATTGAATACATTTTAGATCTCAAACCGACAAACTCAGTCATTATATCGCCATTATTTTCATCTTTCATTAGTCCTGGGACTTTTTTATTTCTGAGGGGAATATTATACAAATTACTTGGACTATAATCACTTGTGTCAAATCTTTCAATATCGCGCTTCATTATTTCATAAATATCATCACATTTTATTTCATATATTGAACTGTCAGTGTCAGTATACAGTAGCTTGCATTTATTTTGAAATTGAGGTCTCATATATTCATGATGAAACGCGTATAGACAGGTTTTAGATAAATCTAATATACACATCCCCACATAAATTGGTTTGAAGATTTTCACCTTCAACTTTCGCAATTCTATTGCAACGAAATTTTCAGAGAATACTGTTCGTCGATGAAAATTTGGTTTTGCGATCAAAGATTTTGCTCCATATCGCCCATCCCACTCACTGATCAATTTTATGTCTACATGATTTTGCACATTTTCCATTGTTTTACCGAATACTGCATTATTCATCAATTTGAACAAATTCTTCTCAAAATTATTATTGGCACGTGTGCGCAAACTTGTATTTAAAGCAATGTATTGTAACGTATCCTTAGCATAGGCAAATAGGCTATACACTTATACGTTCACATGTCATTGTATAGAGCAGCGTCGTAGCGCGCAAGCGAACACACACATATCAGAATATCAGGTATGACGTCACCACAAGTATAAAAGGCGACCGTCTCACGGCTCGTGAGCGGACTTGTGCCAAAGCAGGCCAACCGACTCGTCAATTCATTTCATTTAGCTTCAAAATCATTATAACCTCACATTGAGTTTCGCAAGAGCCAAAGCGGCCACATTTTCTTTATAAATTCAAATTTCAGGATAGCCTACCACAGCGGTGACTATACCATTAGATTCAATTAAAAAATTGTTTTAGCCAAAGCGGCAAATCAACTAAATTCAATACAAAAAAACAAATATCAGCAAATATTACGAACAAAGCCAAAAAGCAAACATATAGTCCGGCACATTGAGCCAGCGCGCGTTAATATTAAGTTAGGTTAGTTTTCACAACAAGCAAATTCTTTGCACTCTCTATTATTTTATGTTTTGCATTTTTCTTTATAATTTTGTAATTAGGAGGTTCCAAAGGAACATCAAACTCCTTGGTTAAAATAAATAAGGAAATGATTGAGTAATCATTGAAATTATCAGGAATCTGACTTTTGTTCTATTTTCTTATTAACTGATTTTGTTTATTAATTTCTTTATCTTTCAGTTAACTTAGAGTCATTGATAGCCAGATATCAGTATCGGTGCGTTGATCTCATCCAGCACGGTAGCTCTATAGCATCTACCCTAGTCTGGTGAGTGATACATATCCCAGATCTGATCAAAACGGTATCGGTGAGTCAAATTCAACAGCACGATAGCTCTATAGCACCTATCGCTGTCTGGCGAATTTGACATATCCCAGATCCGTAGGGAGGCAGCTCTGGTAGTGAAAAATCTATCCGAGTCTGTATTAGGGTAATTTAAGGGTTTTTTCAACTTTTCCCAGAGGAGCTCCAAATTTCATAACCCGTGACAAAGTACTCACGCGAACTAACATAATTTCACCAGCCTTCTGCTGGTGAAACATATGCAATAAGTTACAGTATGAATCTAGCCAAGCCGACTGTTCAAACTGTAAAATTCGATGTATTTTACATAATTTCAAACCATGGTTCAAACACTGTTTAAGATTTCTGTAGTGAATGATATATCGTGTTTTATTATGCAAAGTTGCAAGCAGCTTAACATCCTTTGTATTTGGAGTGTTGCTATGAGTAGGACAGAATGGTAAATCTTTATGGTGATCATGCAATTCCTCAGGATATTCTAAATCAACTTCCAGGATATATCCGATTGAAGCGTCATCGGAAATCAGCATCACATCAAATTGTGATACATCTGCAAGCCATTCAAATTTACTAGTAGGCAGATGTTGAGACATTGCCCAACCATATAAATTATTTACATCAAAGTACATTAAATATTTTTGAGGTGCATTAACGTCATAACACTTCATATATCTATTATTAGCGCATGCATACCTATTCGAGCACTGACTCAGCCCACCTCGTATACCTCGTTCTACAAATAATAACATATCTATATCAGTCAACAACTCTAAACTAATTTTCGTATACTTGAGCATTGCATCCCACGTCCGTCCCGGCAGAGTGAAATAGTATGCGGGATCCAACTCATACGTCCTCATGCAACTTTTTCTGAAACTTTCAAATACGTCTGCCAAGAGTAAAACATCTGTTTTTAAATACAAATCGCTGTATTCTCCCAACGTCTTTATGTTGAATGATTCCCAAATATTAATAGCGTGTAAGTAAGCCTCTTCTGAAATATCAGTATCTCTTAATCTGTTGTAAAATTCTTCGCGCAGTGGTAGAGTAGTATCATCTAGCCTATCAAGTGAGTTCAAGTAATCATAGGGGAACACACCTTTCCGCGTAAGGAGTTTGAATTTAGCTGAACTAATGTCATTGAAATTTTCTTTTAATATTTTCAACTCTTCAATCCCCAAATATTAACTAAGTTCGTCTAAGCTGGAATTCAAAAATTCAAATGAGTCGATGAATCTCAACTTGAAACTACTGCCCTCCTTAACCTCTTTTGTAAATGAAATGTACTTTTCTTTATTGAGCGCCAATGCTGTTACTTGTCCTTCGAACGTTGTCATGAGTTCTGTTATGATAAAATGTGCATCGTAACCAGTCATATTGTGAAGTACGATTGGAATAATCCTATCGTCTTGATAATTCAAATTACATGCCATATGCGCGGGACCTCTATATCTACCAGTAAAATTACAATGATCGCGAACGCGTACGCATGTACCAGTAAGTGGACACCCGCAGATGTAGCAGATTGTTGCGTTCTTATACTCCAGATTTTCTGTTTGGGTTAATTTATTCATTCCAACGGGAGTTTGATAGGTTGTTTCCAGGTCAATTGCAATTGTTTGTAGTTCCTGAACAAACCATTCTGACGGGTTGACGCCTCGATATGATGCGTACCTTGATCGTGAAGTATCGAATGAACAATGAAAATGATATCCAACACTAAATGCTTCATGCTTTTGATATGCATGGGACCCCCCATTAGTCAACCCTTCAGTTGGTAGTTCATTAAGTAGACATTCAAAGTCCGCATACACTATAAATGGCACAAACTCTTTCCGGATATGATTTTTGAACCGCAACCACTTAGTTTCTACATCCGGAAGCTGTATTGAACAGTCATTCAATTTAGTGCAATCAACGCTGTGATTACTTAACCGTACCTCGCTATAAAACACATGTAAACACCTGTCACATATGAATTTTTTACCATCATGTTTTGATATCTGTTTTGATATCAATCTGGAGAGATGTTTGATCCAGCAAAAGTGTGATTTGCCTTCACTATTTTGGATCATGAGCAAATTAATGTGCACCATTTTTTTATCGTTAGTTAAATGTAATGGTTGGATTTCGATGTCTCCACTATAACGTTTAATATTTAGAATAAAAACATTCACGGACATTGTATTCATTTTCTCAAACTTTGGTATTTGTTTGATTGTCATGGGAAATGAAATTCCAGTCAAATTTAATATTCCCGAGAAATGTGGATACGAACTTGGTCGATCCGGATGACTCGCTGCAGGATGTAAAGCTGAAACGATTGCCCAGGCAAAGCATGCATCGTCCCGCGAACGGACATTTATCACTGCTCTTCGAACTTTAACCGCGCGAGGTAATTCAACAAAACTCGATCCAATCAGAGGTTCACATTTATTCACATTGACTTCTAAATAAATCAGTCTACTCAGTACCCAGCCACTATCCCTTTCCTGAAATTCTTCCATCTGAGTTATTGTGGGTGTCACAATGTGGTTGGAATACCATTCCTCCAGATTCGTTGCTAAAAGCAGCTGCCTATTTGCCGTGTTGAAGCATTTTATTTCACTTTTCTCTTTTAACAAAAATTCTCCGTTGAGCGCTGTATTTACTTTGATACAGGTGTGCTTTCGTAGTGCATTTTTAATACGAATAATCACCAGATATTTAGCATCTTCTAAAAATTGTTTTGGATCGATGTGCTGAATATTTATCACTAATCCCGTCCGAATTCTTCCTTTGAATGCTGATTCAGTATCCTGCCAGCATATTCGGCTGCTTCGTAATCGCGATGTGGTGTTTCCAATTCCTTGACCCGTCCTGACCCGTTGCTGCACTAAAACTTTAATACTTTTCAATCGACCAATTCGCGACTCCAGACTGTGTTTGAGTCCACATGATAGATTTGATTTTTTCAGCACCTTTTTCAACAGACGTATAGTGACATCGTAATGCCGAATCCATCTGTCAGCCTTCTCAGGACTCCTAAAACTAGTGATAAGTCGGAACATCTCAGTCAATTTATTTTCCATCTCAAGTGATAAATCCAATATTGCAGACATTTTCAGAATACTCGCTATAACGTTTATATCTGAATGCGGTTTTATCCAACGAGTAGTGGTGTATTTATATTCAATGGGTTTTTTTCTGTGAAGCGGCTAACAGGTTTTCACATTGTACGACTTTGAGCAATCTTCATTGCACTGTGGGGAACTTGCACTCACTCGCTCACTATACTGTAGATACTGTGAATAACCGGTAGGACCATACCAGTAAGAATTAGCGTGAAAATTCTGATGATTGCTTGTCACACTAATGACATGAACGCGTAGGTAAGAACTCCTGAA
Organism: Tenthredo livida; assembly: GCA_963992785.1. Classification (NCBI taxonomy): domain Eukaryota; kingdom Metazoa; phylum Arthropoda; class Insecta; order Hymenoptera; family Tenthredinidae; genus Tenthredo; species Tenthredo livida. The sequence goes on from OZ023064.1 coordinate 20,966,966, forward strand.
AATACTGGACTGTAGATAACCGGTAGGTTTACCGGTAGGATTACTCCCATAGAAATTTGCGTAAAATGACACATTAAAATCGGCCATAAAGGCGCGGGTTAGAACTTTCTAGAAAAAGGAACTTTCTGGAAAAAGGTAAAGGCGCGGTCATGACTCCTCTACAGGGTTGATCTTGACTCTCATGGTTCGTGACTAACATAGCTATACTACTGATAGTAACTCGATATTGATGATGCCAGTTCGACACAATTAAATTATATATATATATTCTTGCCAATGAGTATTATATGATAACAATTCAGGATTTGAAATAGTAGAATTGATGATGCGAAGTAAAGTTACAATTGCGGTTACAGTATAGTTGTAGTTATAATTATAGTTATAGTTAGGAATGGTGGATAGGAATTTAGATGGTATGAGCCAGTGGAAACAGTGATACCTGGCTGCGCGGTGCGTCAACTTTTTGTAACCCGTCACCAAGGAGGCCGATTGGTTGAAGATCACGTATAGCCCTTGGGGTGTCTTGGCGGTTGCCGTGTAGTGTGCTCCTGTACCAAGCCGGTCTTCTGTAGTCGGATGAACCTCCGGTGACAAGGTGTGACGATCCCAAGTGCACGGTCACTTTCCGAAAATAATTCTGACTGCACGAGCAAGGGATACGGGGTCTATTTATCCCTTGCTAATCGGCCTTTGGCGGGGGATGGAATTTCCTTGGTCAGCTTCCGGGGAACCTCTGTTTCGCCCGCGCAGTTTGGCTTACTCATCCGCTAACTCATACCTGTGTTGAAATTGCTGAACCGGCGGCCTAGATTCTACCGTCGCGTGGTGTATTGCGACACACTCCGGTTCGTTCGTAACAACGGATCAGCCCCCTTAATTACTTACATATAATTTGTTCAGTTAGCTCATCTTTTTTTAATAAAATCACATCTAAAATCTATGCGATTCGAAATTTAAATGATAGGCATGAAAAATTTAATCGAAATAGAAGTTTATGACTTGTCAATTTTTTTCATCACCTGGCTTCGAGGACCGCGATTTTTTTATAGTTTCCGTGTGCGTTTTCCAATCAAAATCCAGTCGATCTTTTTTGGTTATGAATTTGCTGAAATTGCAGTGTATTAAAATGAAAACAATTGTAAGCCCTATTTTAATTTTTTTTAATTTTTATTGTTTTTAATTTTTTTTTAATTTTGTTGCATGTATTGAAAAATATTTTTTTGTAACACATGCACGATTTTTGCGTTTTTTTGACCCATTAAGCGGGCCTAAAGTGGCGGTTTTCAGACGAGCGGGCAAATAAAAACTGAAAACGCCCACTGCTCGATTTAGCGGGCGTTTTCAGTTTTTATTTGCCCGCTTATGCTCGAGCAGCGGGCGTTTTCATTTTTTATTTGCCCGCTAAATCGAGCAGCGGGCGTTTTCAGTTTTTATTTGCCCGCTTATTTGAAATCGCTCAAAAACGCGAAAATCGCGCGTGTCACAAAAAATATGGTGTGCACCAAGGGCTAAGTGGGTTTTTTGACCTTGTGTGGTTGCAGTACTCGTCCTCGGCTCGCAAATGCACTCGTCTTCGACTCGTGCTAGCTCGCCTCCGACTCGTACTGCAAACTCCACACTCGGTCTGAAAAATCCCACTTTACGCCCTTGGTACACAATATACTATAGTGCGCTTATATAATAAAAACGCCCGCTACTCGACGTAGCGAAAACTAAAAATTGTCACTTTAGGCCCGCTTAATGGGTAAAAAAAAACGCTAAAATCGCGCATGTGTTACAAAAAAATCAAAATATGACATTTTCTTCGGAAGCGGTCAGGGGTTAGCTCGAGATGGCAAAATAATTTTTCATCTTCAATTTTTCTATTTGTTAATGACAGACTTATACAGACGAGAGGTATACGCTCGTAATTCAATTTCATTTTACAGCTACTTGCGTTGTCAAAAATCGACTATTTGCCAAGTTACTGCAAAAATAGTGAACGGCGCCATAGAGGATTTGAACCCTCACTCAATATATTGTCTGCAGGACTATCGAGTAGAATTCGAAGATCGATTCAAGCAGGCATCAAGAGACGCGCTTTCACGTCATTGGTATAAGCTCAGCGATTTGTACGATACGTTTGCGGCCGTGTAAGTTTTTCAATTCTATTAGATATAGATTGCTATTTCAATTTTCCGTTTTATTCGCCTAAATCTTATCAAATGAACGGAAAAGTCTTCAAGATATATGTATATGCCCCATTATACATTTAATGCACATTCAAAATTGCGAATGGCCCATTTCATACTCCTTTTTTGTTTGTCTGATTGCATCCATAAAAAAAAAAACATACGGTTGTTTTTCATGTAGTCATCCCGAGGGTGCTCGGTATATCCCATTTCGAAGCATAAGAAGCTCCATGAAGACGTGGAGGAAAATGCTCTATCCTCCACATCCACAAAGTATTAGAGGGTTTGCCGATCGGCTCATGGATCCGCGATTCCAACGTAATTTAGAATACGACACTGGTCGTTTATCGGTGAAACTGATCACCGATAGTAGTGGTGCTAATCACGCTTTATTATACGACCAGAATTTCGTAGAAACAGAAATGCAAGACGTAACGAGACTCTTGATCGACGAAACATTTCGTTCGACGCCTAGCATACAAGACGCGTACCAACTTCTGACCATCATGGGCATTAAGTTCAACCATGTGAGAAATTTTTTAGAAGTAGAAAATTGTATTCTTGCAACCGTCCTAAATTACTCAAAATTATCTAACAATTGTATAACGGCTCTAAATCTACCTACCCAGTGCACGCAGAGCGTCATGGAGTAAAAATGCATTGAGAATTTTACACAATTTCATTTCGAATTGCCCATCTGTAGTCATTTTAAGCAAAACATATATAAGCATTCTTCGGTCTGTTCACATTTATAAGGCTTTCCGTTCATATGGGTTGTGATGTCCCGTAAGACTGAAACTGCATATCTAGCAGTATTGAGATATATTAAGGAGCATGTCATACCTCACAACAATATAATACTCGCAATGAGTGATTTCGAACGCGGCTTACGGAACGCAATTGTTGCAATTTTTCCAAGAGTTATGAGCACAGGATGCAACGTTCATTACGATCGAGTAAATACCTTAGAATCTAACGACGAGTTGAGAAGCACGTCACTTTTGATGAAATATCCTGAGTCGCCAATACTCTATAGATATGAATTTTAGCCAAGTTTGAGCGATTTTAATGCGATTGAATAAAATTTTATATTATATAATGAGATCATAATTAACATTGTTATAAAAAAGTTAAACAAAATTTAATTTTCATTTATATAAAATTTTTGATTCAAGGACAATCTTGAGATATAAATAAATAAAATAAGTATTTTTCCCAGTAATGATTTAATTTTTGCATGAAACAAAGTTTTACGAAATAAAAATTACTTGGGTTTAAAAATGATAAAGTCTCTATCACTATTTATCGCTTCACACACGGAGTTTGAAAAATGTGCTGACATTCGGCTGTCAAAATGCCATACTATTTACCATGCAATGACACGTTTGTAGTTTTTTCCAGTCTCGTAGAATTATGTCAACTTTTATGGAATCCCATCGTATGACTTTTGGTTCTGATAAAATGAATAATCTCTCGTTATCGGAAAATATTCGCGTCACCTACGAATTATCATCTTCCAGGCGCTTTACCAAAAAGCAAAAGCTATTGGACTGCAGAATACGCTGAGGAACGACGCGGATTCAAAAAAATTTTTCAAACAGTTATTGGCCCTAGCCTATCTACCGGCTCATTTAATTGAGGCTCAATACCATCGTCTCCAAAATGAATTACCTGCGAACCTGAGAAGACGGTTCAGCCGGTTTTTACAATATTATAATAGTTATTGGCTCGATATCGTGAAGCCACATGGTTTTAGTGTGTATGGGCTGGGCCGCCGTACAAATAATATTATCGAGTCATACCATAGCCGACTCGGTCATAAGATGGAAACCCACCCTGCCGCATGGGATTTTGTTTGTAAGTAGGAATCTGACAGAGTGAAGATGATTGCTACTGGCTGCAGTCAGGCCCTAGGGTATACAGCATCATTAAAGTATGAAACTTGCAATTTTTGAGACAGGTAAGCTGCTGAAATTGCAGTGTAATGTGAGGGCAGACTTTGAAAGGCTGCGAAACAATCGCCAAATAGGTCGTCATGCACGATACGACACTATATACAAACAAAAACAGCTTGTAAAAGGTTCGCATCACTATTCGTAATAAAATTCAGCTCACAGATCTTTGCTGAAGTAGTGGCTTTTTTTACTTGCCACCTGTAGGTAAGGCTATGATCAGGATGTTGCAGGCATAACGCATAATACACGCATGATTTTAATTGTACTCGAAACTTCTTCTCGAACACATTTTGGGTACAGACAGTTCTGATAAAAATTTAACAACGCGATTGTCAATAGTGGGGGTGTCTATGAGTACATTAGATCGAGTATTGAGTATTAACCCTAGCTCCCATACCCCAAAATCCAAGTATATGCCCCTAGTCGAACGGGTGATATACTTAACATAATAAAATACGACTTAACATAATATCGATTCGATCTTCCATAGCGTGGAGGGAACTCCACATGCGTTTGATCACGGTGGATGAGTTTATGCAGTAAGCCGCATCTCTAAAAGGCCATGTAGCGGATATAATCGTAAGAGAGTCAAACGGGCGTGAAGGGGTCGATTTTGAATTACAAGAGCCTCCCGTGGCTGTACCTTTGGGTAATATTTTTTACCTTGTAATATCAGATTCAGATCGTGTAAATATTTAAACAACGTGTTATTGTTTTTATTAATTGCTTAGTGTTCATCGAGATCGTCCGTGAACGTTTACAAATGTCATAACTACATTCCTTGCCTAATTACAGCTCCCCTGTGACAACTTTTTTTTTTTTTAACCCAGGCCAACCTTCTCTCCAAAGTTGATCTGGTAGATCTTTCGCAATTTTGCGCTCGGTAGCCACTATTTAAGTCACGCGCAGTTCCCATTGTATTTTGGTGCATTGTATTACCATGGATTATTTACATTTATAACAGAAGACGATCCGGATTATCAAGCTCCGTTCTTTGCCGAGGAGCCACCCCTGTGGCTACTTGACAATGCGGATGTAGCAGCACCAGTGGCACCAGCAGCACCAGCCGATGGTAATTTAATCAAAATATTTTCATCTAAATAGTGAACCTCGGGCAAACTGAGGAACTCACTTATCTTTTTGTTGACTCATGATACCTACGTCATTTTGTAATGGCTAATTAGTCACGACACCAATTCGTTAAACATTTGTTTAGATGTTTCCGATGATGAGACGTCAGATAGCTCTAGCGATGAGCTATATGAAGAAGAGAAGATCCCAATTGCAATTGGTAATGATGATTAGTCGATTATTTACTTTGTACATGCGTAATCGATAGGAATTGTCGATCGGTACTTTGTTCAGTTAGCTAATGAGCTATCACTTGAAGTTAGCGAATTGATAACAAAATTTTACGGTGTTCATATAGTTATAGTTTACTTCATTTTGTATTCTCACATTTGCCGTGTTTATATATAGAAGAGGAGATCGAACATGCGGACGTAGATCCAGACGTTGTGGCTTTTGACGACGGACGTCAAACGCCGCCAGTAGCCTTGATCGGTAATTTTTTTCAAAATTTCAATAAACTACATGGTTGAAATAAGACTGTCCAGTTGTGTAATAACAAATTCACCGAACTCGTGATATTTGCGATCATTCTTAATAATTTTTATGCATGTAGCAGAAGACATCGAACACCCGCAGGGAGAGCCAGGAATTGGGCTTCACGACGACGGACGTGAAACGCCGCCAGCAGCCTTGATTGGTAATTTTTTTCAAAATTTCAATAAACTACATGGTTGAAATAAGACCGTCCAGTTGCGTAATAACGAATCCACCGAGCTCGTAATATTTGCGATCATGTTACTATAACCTAATATTCAAGCTGATGTATTTTGTCATAGCGCGACGTTCGAGAAGACCCCGCCGGAAAAGACGGGTCGCTAACCAGCCAACAGCTCCCGCGGAACCGACCTCGTCAAAAAATAAAAAACGGAACAAAAGACGCAAAGGTTAGAGATTTCACCATAAATGAGAAAAAAAAACAGAGACATACATTCCAATCACTATTACAGAAATGAGACAAAAAGGAAAAGTGCGTTTAGAACAGGAGCTGCAAGCGGCACAGTCGCTGCAAGATGAAGTGCGGACAGAAGCTGCACGACTGCAGGCTCAGTTAGCGGAGGCACAGGTCGAATTGCCGCGCCAAGCTGAAGCCCGAGCCGAACAGGAGAGAATACGGCAATTGGAAGCAGATGACGGTAATAGCAGGAGTACACTTTTTATCATGTGCAAAATAACTTCGAGTTGCACGAAAATAATATAATTAATAATATTAATAACACGTTTTTGTTGAGTCCACTAAACTTGGTTTTAATCGAAATCACTACTATACCACGTGTAACAATAGAAAAGTTCAGGTCAATCCATCGTGACACTGAGCAAATTCGTCTTTGAATGTGACTCATGATTGAAAATTTCAGACTAGTTTCATAAGTAGATTCTCCGTTTGTAGTAATGCAAAAATAGTAGCATAGACGCGAACACGATAGAGAGAGATTCAGATTCATTTATCATACGCTCTGGGGAACAAGTCCCCTCGGTACGCACTAGATAAAAAATACAGATAAAGGTGTCCACTAGGGTGTGTAATTTTAGAGCAATTTTTTTTTTCAAACCAAAAAACAGGCTAAAAACTTTCAGAAAGGTGAAAAAAGCAGCCTCTAGAAATTTGAGCTCTTAGTATTAACATGAAGTGGTGCCTGTGTTACGTATTCCATACCTAGTCTATACCTATCCGATACTCTTCTTTATTACCCTCACTATCAATACCGAAGACATAACATCCTGCATGCATCCAGTCTCACTGTCTCTAATCAGAAAGAGCTTCCATCCTTACATTCGCAGAACTTCATCCCTACCTATACGCACCTCCATAAGCACGCTCACGCCCGGGAGAACAATGGAACAAAGAATGATCTCATCAATTAGCTCATCAAGCAGATCACCAGTAGCTTCCACTTGCACTTGCATCCACGCACTTCGATCAGAATTATTAACGAGAGCAGTCGCTCCAGCACTTGCACCAAAATCGTCAAAGAGAGCACTCACTCCCAACTAGCTCTCGATATTATAAAACGCTAACTCAAAATCACTCATCACTTATATTCAATAACGTGTACAGATGGTTCTACCATCTCTTTAATCACTAGTAATAAACTATTATTCTGTTATTATATATAAATTCACATAAATCTCCTATTACCTGAAATCCGGTTACCTTAAGGTGTAAAACGAGGGACGAACTCAACGATAGCTCTATCTTACCCATAAGAACAACGATCTCTATTCATTACATTGGTAGCAACTCTATCTCCATTCATTACATTGGTGGCAGCGGAACTACCTCGTTTACCGGAATATATAGCGACGAAAAATGAATTCTACATCTTTACATATACGTGATACAAGTGATGACTAATTTCCGAACGTGCAACCCTCCGTGGAAAATCAACCACACTCTAAATCTTTGTGACAAGTCATAAAGAACGAAGCAACAAATCAACAAAATCTATTAAATCAACAAAATCTACCAAATCAACAAGATCTACTAAACCAACAAAAACTACTAAATCTACGAAATCCACTAAATCTACTAAATCTACCAAATCTACAAGATACCAAAGTGAGAACGCGGTACAAAGTTCTTCAACTACCTCTACAAAATCGAAGAAAATAACTGAGCAATAAAATCAAAGTTGCTAAAAGAAAAGAAGTTCGACAATATCCTCAAAGGCACCTAGCCCCACAAAGAATCATCTGAATCCAACTATTAGCGATCTCGCTACAACAAATCCAGATTCCTGAGCCGTGACATCTATACTCTTCTCGACGACTTCTCGACATCCGACATCCAACGCAGTCCAACACAACAGCTTCATCTCCAAAATCAACTCAGATCCGTATTAGAATGAAAATTTTCATAATTCTCATCATCAGCTTGTAAGTTATCTATAATTATCATAAGCACATACATACATCTCAAACGAAATAATCTAACTCACAAACTCGCAAAATGCCTACCCCACCCGAAAACTCATCCGATGAAACAGAAATCTCATACTGGTCTCTTAAAGACATATTAGATACAATCCCATACTTTAACGGGCAAAACCTCAATATAAATAACTTCATAAGGAGCTGTGAAAATGCAAAACCTCTCGTTAAACCAGCTCAACGCCCAGTCTTAACGCAAATGATCAGAACTAAAATCTATGGAACAGCTGAATCCTACTTAGGAAGCAAAGAATATAACAGTATTGATGAAATCCTAACAGTCTTAAAACGAGCTTTTCTACCTAAAAAATCAATTTTTGAATGGCAAGCAGAATTGAACAACGTCAAACAAAAAAGCGACCAACGTGTTTTAGATTATAGCGCGAGAGTCGAAGACATATTACACAACACAACACAGGCTATCAATAACTCAAACACAGACGATGCTGCTGGCATGATAACAGCAATCCAAAACCAACGTACTCAAATGCTTTGTTAGAGGCTTGATTCCCGAAATTGAATTTAGAGCAGCCGATTCACACCCAAATACTTTAAAAGAAGCAATCGAAATAGCCCTTACAGAAGAACAAGAATTCCTAAATCGTAAAACTCAAAATACACAAAACAATAACCAACCTCGGCAACCTAATCAGCAAAACCCTTCAAATTTTTGTTACTATTGTAAACGCCAGGGCCATATAATAGACAATTGTAGACAGCGCGCTCGCAATAACCTACCACAACCCCCAAACAGGCGACCGCCTAATCAACCAAACGCACAATATCCTCCAATATTTTGCACCCATTGTAAACGCCAGGGACACACAGTAGAAAATTGCAGACAACGAGCCTACAATAACCAGCAACAACAGTCCCAAAATCAGCCCCAACAGTCCCAAAACCAACTCCAACAGGCAAATCAACAACCTAACCAACCACAACGGTCAAATCAACAGAATACACAGTATTCTTCCATATCCTGTTATTGCAAACGGCAAGGTCACACGATCGAAAACTGCCGAAAACGCGCTTATAATAACACACAGAGACAACAAACTCAGAGTTCTTTAAACTCGAACAACGTCCGCCGGGAGAACGTGCCGACGGACCCAGAACAAACTCAGCCGCGTTCAACGATCCAATAAATCACATCTTTGAAACAGAATCAGAACCGATACATGGAAAAATGCCAGTCATCGAAATTGATGTAGAAGAATTAGAATCAAAATCAAAATTTGTAGTAGACACCGGTGCAGATATAAATATCGTTAAAATCAATTCCCTAAAAGAAGAAACTAAATGCGACAGAAGTAAGATGCGAGAAATGACAGGAATAACAGACGGATTTACCACTAGCTTAGCAGAAACTAAATTACAAATCAACAATAAAGAACACGAATTCCATATTGTCCGCGAAAATTTCCCGATAGCTCAAGACGGTATTATCGGACAACCCTTGTTACATGAAGAGAAAGCTGTCATCTCCTACAAAAATAATACATTAACTTTGACAGATACGGTGATTCCCTTTAAACTCGAAAGACACAATCGACAAATCGCTACTATCATTACAATACCAGGTCGTACCGCTGAAGTAATTCCTCTTAAAGTCTCAAATTCAGAAATTGACCAAGGTTACGTAGACACGATTAATTTAGGTCCCAATATTCATTGCGGTAAAGCATTAGTAACAAACAATAGCGGTCAAGCATGTATACTCGCGATAAACTCGAACGAATCAGCTGTTGAGATAAGTGTGTCGACGGTAACCCTAGAACCTGTTGACGAACATTTGAATACACTCGACACCGAAAGTTCTGATACTCTACAAACTTCAAAAATCTACGGTGATATACGCAAACCTTCAGGCGCAATTCTTCATTTCATACCACAAAAAATTCAAATATTACGAGGAATCTCAGTCGAATTGCTAAAAGCCCTAAATCTAAATGAGTATAAGCTAATTACCTACGCGAAAAATGGTATGGTCGGAGATACCATAAAAGATATAATTCCTAAAAGCTCACAAGTATTATATCACTCAATTATCATGGAAACTTATTCCAGTGACATAGTCGATACAATCGTTACTAAAACGCTCAATTCTCTAAAAAATCATCTACAATCAAATAACACAAAATCAATCTCAATCCTTGACCTATCCGAAGAACTAGGCAAACAAAAATGGGACAAAATCTTGCAATTAATAACCTCAACTTTCAACAACACGAACATCTCAATTCAAATCTACGAGATCAAATCCAACAATCAAAATCAAAATACGCAAACTAATCCAAACGTGCTAACAATAAACGACGCGATCGAAACCAATACACCCGTCGATAACAATAATAATAATCGTTCCGAAAGATTAACGGTCCTTAAAAACTTAATGCACCTAGACCACCTTAACGATGCAGAAAAAGAATCTATACTCGCTCTTACAACGGAATTCAACCCCCTATTTTTTCTGCCAGGTGGCACATTATCGAATACATCCCTAACAAAACACTCAATTCTAACGACAGACGATAATCCGATCAATGTGAAACAATATCGATACCCAACTGTTCACAAAGACGAGATACAAAAACAAGTTTCCGAATTATCAGACCAAAGTATCACCAGATCATCATCCTCACCTTACAATTCCCCTGTTTGGGTTGTACCCAAAAAACCAGATGCGGAAGGTAACAAGAGATTGAGAATGGTCATAGATTTCAGAAAACTAAACGAAAAAACTATAGGTGACGCGTACCCTCTACCAAACATAAACGATATACTCGACCAGCTAGGAAACGCTAAATACTTCTCAACTTTTGATTTCGCTTCCGGTTTCCACCAAATCCCTATGGACCCAACTGACGCACACAAAACAGCATTTTCCACCCCCCATGGCCATTACGAATTCAATAACATGCCATATGGACTTAAGAACGCTCCAGCAACATTCCAAAGATTAATGGAGCAAGTTTCATCCGGTTTAGAAGGAAACATAGCATTCGTATATTTAGACGACATCGTTATATATGCACTGTGACGTGGATTTTATTTGATCCTCGGATCTGGACCGGATAACCAGTCTCCGAGAACCATCCACTCGACAATTGGCCAAACACTGAGAATAAAAAAGAGATATTGGGCGCCAGGCGGATAACCGCCGATTTCAAAAATCTAAACAAAATAATAACCGTCGGCTAGCTACAGTACCGCGGAGAGGGGTCAGGATGAAATGAAGGATTAGCGGGACGTTAAATAACGACTCGAGCAATTGAATTTAATAACAGAAAAATAGAATTTTTTCAATAAAAATTATAGAAAAGAAATAGAAATAACAATTTGAACCATCAGGGAGAACTCCCCTCGTATCAAGGACAGCCACAGGCCGTGTATAGGCGACCTGGCCACGTCTGACGAGCTTTACAATATCTAATAAACTACTAGCTTCCACGTAGGATAGCAATAACAAGGAAAAATCATGCAAATGTTAAATAACTCGGCAAACTAAGTCCTCGTGGGACAATATCCCAACGGGAACGCTAAATAAACTGCACGAGTAGAACTTACAACTAATTAACAGGCTAGTATTTACAATGGGTGAGCCTTCGGCTCGTATTAAAGAATAGAAAATAAAAAATTGATCAAAGAAGTAATATTTACAAGAGCTTACTAAAACTAACTTAACCTAACTCTGCGAATAACGCGATAATTATTTAATTAGAATTCTTTGTTGACTCGAACCCGAAAAACAAAGACTCGAAATCTAAACGCTAACTAGCTGTGTCTCTCCCTACAGGAGGAAGAGAGAGCGACAGTGACTGACTAGGACTATCTCTGTCGCACTCGTGTGCGACAGGTAGCACACCCGAACTTAATAACCCATACAATACTCGATATTTCTCTACAAAATAATGACTCGAACGATATTCTCTACTACACGGGGACACTGGTGACGGCCTACCCTTCGGAGATCGGTTTAATTCGATTCCAAAAATATTAATTAGCCTCGTGGCTGCTCAAAGGCAAGATGGCTGACGGCCGTTGCCGAATTCAAATATGCATGGGTAAGAATGGCTAACGCTTACCGTCTTCCAGCCATCGGAGAAAATCAGTTTTCTCTCGTCCACTATCCATCGTCGGATCCCACGGGGGAAATACTCCTCGGAGAAAACACTTACTCACTCGAATCAAGTGACGTACTCAAGAAAACCCACGAGGTTCGAACGCAAAATTGTAAGTTCTCTTAACGCAAAGTCTCAGACAAACATAAAAGGCACGAGTGCTAAGAACGCTAGTCTAACGCAGAGTGACTAGACCGCATGGCGCCGGTGATCAGCGCCCTCGTGTTACGGCCGAATATCGATTTGTGTATCGACCGAAGGATCCCTTAAGCATGGCGACCGGTGGTCGCCACGCGCGTAATTCAAAGTTCGCCACGATGATTTTAGCTCGCTACGTCGGAGGCTCACGGGATGCAGGCTCTTCTTGGTGGCGGGAATCTCTTCCACCACCGATATCCCCCGTTGTAGAATGCCCTTGGCACTCCCCCGTGTCCTCTAGATTAATAGCCGGAGGTAGCGTGGCCACTACTATCCTCCGAAGCTTTTGGGTGGCGTTCGTCGAGTAGGATCCAAACAGTCGATACTGGAACGTATTGCGTCGGTAGTGGTGTGTCTGTGTTACAGTCTCTTAGCCGTCGGCTAGGCCTCGTCTCCCACATGTTAGAGAAAAGTCGTAAAATAAAACAAAAGAATAAATAATATGTTTAACAGTCTTTAGTCGGTCACGGTCGCCTCTCGGAAAGTCTGTCGGACCTCGGGGTCTACCTATTCATTTTCTCGTCTTCATCCACTCCGCTAAGGTCGTTTAAGGGGTGAGGAGCCTGTCGTAACATGCAATGTTACAGCACACTCTATAGAAGAACACGAAATCAAATTCAGAAAACTAGCTAATCGACTACAATCAGCAAATTTGAGTTTACAAGTAGCCAAATGCGAATTTCTAAGAAAAGAAGTTGCTTATTTAGGCCATATCATTACAGAAAACGGTGTAAAACCAGACCCACAGAAAATAACAGCAGTCAAAGCATACCCAGTTCCTAAAACAGTTAAACAGATCAAACAATTTCTCGGTCTAATCGGTTATTATAGACGCTTTATCGAAAACTTTTCAAAAATATCGAGACCATTAACTACACTATTGAAAAAAGACGTTAAATTCCTTTGGACATCTGAACACCAAATGGCTTTCGAAATCTTACGAGACTCGATATGTCCATCTCCTATACTACAATATCCTAAATTCGATCAACCATTCATTCTAACAACCGACGCATCTAAATAAGCAATTGGCGCCGTACTCAGCCAAGGTGAAATAGTAGAAGACCTACCGATAGCTTATACCTTACGCACACTAAACAAAGCAGAACTAAATTACTCCGTAATCGAAGAAGAATTACTAGCCATCGTATATTCAGTCCACCATTTCAGACCCTATCTATACGGACATAAATTCACACTCGTTACCGATCACAAACCTCTTGTCTGGGTCAGCAGCGTAAAAGATCCAACCTCGCGATTACTCAGATGGAGATTTAAACTTGAAAAATACGACTATAACGTTGTATACAAGAAAGGTCAAATCAATTGTAACGCAGATGCATTATCGCGCAATCCACCCGTAGAAACTGATAATCTTTTAGCAATAAACGGAAAACGTAACCGAAACTCTAGTTCCGATAGCATATTAAAACAAAGCGCAAAACAAAAGACAGAAGCTCACCAATTCCCAACCCGCGCGCAACAAAGTACAGATGACTCACCAAACCCCGCTCCTACAAAGAAATACAAAGACGACGTCGACTCAGATACTGAAAAAGACGAACCCAACCAAATTCCTATGGATAGTTTACCAACAATAAAAGAAACAATACACTTTCAAAATATACCTTTGACAAACTATTCATTAACCGACAGTTCTACAGACGACCAAATACCTACAAAAAAATTAATTTACCCGAACCCACTAGAAGAAGATATAGAGATCAATTCACTAACCGATACTGAAATGGACAGCCTCTCAGATAACTCGATGCAAGATCCATCCGCAGGCGACACAACAGACAGTTTTCCAATGCCAAAAAATCCTATCAATGTTTCAAAATCTGTTAGACCAATGACAATCGATTCACCTACTAACATGTCTGTCGACGATTTACCACTATCTAAAAGAATCGACCAAAAACGAAACGCTACATATACCGATATCTCTCCGGACAATCTACCCGTAAATAAAAAATCACGTAAACTCATAAACACTTCGGCACCAACTTCATTTGAAAATAATCGAGAACAAAACCACGATTCAAACCTTATCTCAAACCAGCTTAGCGATAATTCAGATTCAAGTGACACACATAAAAATAAAACAGGGTACAGCGAACGTAAAAGCGCGCAATCTCCAACACACGCATACAAATACAAACTACAACCAAGGAAGCCTAGACCCCCTTCACTACCACCTACTTCCTCATCGTCGGACGACGACCACGTGCCGTACTATAAACAAAAACTCCCTACCTCCAGCGGATCGGGAACCCCAAGCTCTAGAACACCTTACTACAAACAAAAACTTCCTACCTCCAACGAGTCATGGACATCGAATTCCAAAGATCCCCCTTATAAAGAAATACTTCCGACTCCCAGTGAACAACAGATTCCTAAACCTAATCCCAGAAAACTATACTCAGACGCTACCAGAAGAGAACAAGTAACAATACCCAAAATTACCATTCCACCACAATACAATAGCCCTCCAATCACTAAATCAATCTATCATAAACCATCCTATAAACAATTTCGAGAATTCCTAAAAATTTTACCAGACCCGAAAAATAAACTTATAATAGAAACAACTGAAAACCTATTTACACAAGACGACAATATAGCACATTGCATTCCAGCCGACTGTTTAATCGGACAAGGCATAGTACAAGAAATGATTGAACGAAACATTATAAATCGCGACGTGTGAAAATCAAAGAGCCCCCAAGTAGGTGACATCATGGTAACACCATACAATAATATCAGAGTATATAATCTTATTACCAAAGCTCAATTCGACGGCAAGCCAACGTATAAAACTATGTACGAAATTTTATGTAAACTCAGACGACAATTAGAATCAGAAAACGTACAGTCAATATCAATCCCGAAAATCGGTTGCGCACTAGACAAACTTAACTGGAAAACCGTTCGATCAATGATTTATTTCATTTTCCAAAATTCTAACATAAAAATAACTATTTGCGATTTCAAACCAATCCCAATAACCGTACAAAATCGGGAAGATAACACTACAAATTCAAACTCAAATAACGAGAATCCCATACAACTTGACTACTCAGACGTACCGAGAAACCTTGAAAACAACTATACGGACAATATCCCCGAAAATAATGTGCCCCCACTTGACGAAAACCAACAGTTACATAATATCGAAGAAAGCAATTTAGACGAAGAACAACAAAATCCACCTCTAAATCTACTACCTCAAAATCCGATACCAGAACGTAACTCACCATTTCAAAATCCTATATTACGAGAAAACCCACCTAAGAACCCGATTCCACATTCCAGTCCACACACAGACCCGACACCAATAGCAACCAATATAAAAGAAACAAACGACGATATCCTCATGAGAAAAGATAACTACGTACACTGCATGTCAGCCGATTGCGTCATAAGAAAAGGAGTTGCTAAACAACTAATTGATATTGGAATTTTATGTACAAATTTTCTAAAATCTCAGAATCCAGAAATAAATAGCGTCATCATAACACCCAATAATAAAAAATTTATCTTCAGTTTGATAACACAAAATAAATACTACGAAAAATCAACAACAGAAGGAATATATAATACACTAGTTATCCTTCGCAATATATTACAAGCGAAACGTATAAAATCTTTTTCAATTTCCAAATTAGGAAGCGGATTTGACAAATTAAATTGGTTCGCAATAAAAAACATTCTTAGAAAAATCTTTAACTACACAGATATCACAGTTAACATATGCCTAAACGAGATCAATGTTCCTAAACCAGAACTCATTCAAGAAATAATTCGCGAAAATCACGAATCCGTAATAGCTGGCCATAAAGGTATAACAAAAACTTTCAAACGAATCCGAGCAATATATTTCTGGCCAAGTATGAAAACCGATATATAAAAATACATAAAATCGTGCGAAAGCTGTCAAAGACGAAAACTCGTTAGAAATAAAGTCAAACTCCCGATGGTAATAACAGACACACCAACAACAGCTTTCGATAAAGTGTCCTTAGACATTGTCGGACCCTTACCAACCTCAAATTCACAAAATAAGTATTTGCTTACAATTCAAGATAATTTAACTAAATACGATGCGCCCCTCCACCTCAAGATACAGACTAAACCCAGCACGACACTCACCACACTCGTAAGGCACAATTATATCCAACACACAGCGGCACCGGCTGCAGAGCCGCACACCAGCGCTGTGTAGTGCCCACCGATGTGATCGCTCAAAAACGTAAAACGAAGAGAATAACGGAGACTGCTCATAACACCGATTACAAATCCGATCCCCATTAAACCGCCGAACCCATCCTTCAGCACACATACACGCACCCCCATAGTTCCACGCGAACTCCAGAGCAGCCCTTCGATCAACCCAAGAGTTATAATGCTGCACCCGCAGCTCACGCACCAACGACCAAACTTCTCTGGTCATACCAGCCTGTTCCAATTTCGCCGAAAACACTGAAAAGAAATATCCCATACAAAACCTTTAACGAAATCACAATAACTAAACACCAATTACAAAAGAAACCTACCCTCCTCAAACACAACTAACTCGCCCAAATTTGGATTTATAAGTACGGGAAGACTCATTCTCACTCAAACACCTTACTTCACAAAATATAACCACCAGCTTGGGAATCCAGAGTGCTAATGAGTTCATAACCGATCCCCAGGAACAATACTCCTAATCACTGCGTGTGAAAAAATAAAAAATAAAAAAAAAAAATGAAATCAAATGAAATAAACAAAACACGCCAAGTCAGCACCCCAACACACCACACGGTAACAAAATACATTTTCAGGACCGCACTAGCCGAGCCAGACGCGGCCGACAGCCTATACCAAATAACACCATTCAAAGATAACCCAGGTATCTACTACGAACCAGTGTTGGGCAAATTTGTAATTAGAAAAAATATAATTACTAATTACATTTGTAATTTGTAATTAGGAAAAATTCAATTACTAATTACATTTGTAATTTGTAATTCGAAAAAATTCAATTACTAATTACATTTGTAATTTGTAATTAGAAAAAATTCAATTACTAATTACATTTGTAATTTGTAATTAGGAAAATTTTAGTTACTAATTACATTTGTAATTTGTAATTGGAATAAGTTCAATCACTAATTACATTTGTAATTTGCAATTAGAAAAATCTTAGTTACTAATTACATTTGTAATTTGTAATTAGAAAAAGTGTGGTTACTAATTACATTTGTAATTTGTAATTAGAAAAAAATCAATCCCCAATTACAATTGCGGAAAGTAATTGGCAGCTATTTTTCTTCTAATTACAATTTTTCAAAGTAATTAGAAGAATTATTCAATCCATTTACAGTTTTTAGATCTAATTATATCTCGGTGTATACCCTTATATCTGGGTACATACAATCATATAGCGACATATTCAGGTATATCTCGGTATATACTGACATATCTAGGTATATATGGCTGTATATCAACAAAATCAGGTATATCCGGTATATACCCCTCTATCTGGATATATACAACTATATAGCGACATATTCAGGTATATATCGGTATATACCCCTATATCTGGGTATATACAACTATATAGCGACATATTCGGGTATATATCGGTATATAGCGACATATTCGGGTATATATCGGTATATACCGACATATCTAGGTATATATGACTATATATCAACGAAATCAGGTATATCTCGGTATATACCCCTATATCTGGATATATACAACTATATAGCGACATATTCAGGTATATATCGGTATATACCCCTATGTCTGGGTATATACAACTATATAGCGACATATTCGGGTATATATCGGTATATAGCGACATATTCGGGTATATATCGGTATATACCGACATATCGAGGTATATATGACTATATATCAACGAAATCAGGTATATCTCGGTATATACCCCTATATCTGGATATATACAACTATATAGCGACATATTCAGGTATATATCGGTATATACCCCTATATCTGGGTATATACAACTATATAGCGTCATATTCAGGTATATATCGGTATATACCCCTATGTCCGGGTATATACAACTATATAGCGAAATATTCGGGTATATATCGGTATATAGCAACATATTCGGGTATATATCGGTATATACCGATATATACCTGCATATGTCGCTATATAGTTGTATATACCCAGATATAGGGGTATATACTGAGATATACCCGATTTCGTTGATATATGATTGATTGATTGATTGATTGATAGTTTATTTATGCCCTGGTAAACCTTGAGGCAAATATATAATATAATGGTACAGCAGAGAGATACAAAAGAAAGAAAAAAAAAGAAACGTATGAGATGAGAAACTTACAAAGAGAAAAGCCTAAAAGCCTGAAAGCATACAGCATTCGTGATGCACTCACATAATGAAATAAATAAAATAAAATAAACATACTAAAATTAGATAGAGTGTATAAATAAATAAATAAAACATAGGGCATGCAAGCATACAAGCGATCCTGGATATAATACGGAATGAAGTACAACAAAATAGGTGAAAATAAAGCAATAAAAATTGGCTACCGCTGTATACACCAAATGCCATAAAATAAGTAAAAATAAAACAATAAAATTAAAATTAGATGCTACAATAAAGACCACAAATGCAGCCAGCCGTGAAGCAATTAGGAGGAGTCAGTGTCAAGAGTAAAAAGATAGTTGAAAAGGCTACCCTCGAAGGATCCCATAGATGTAGTGGCGGTAATTTCAGACGGAAGAGAGTGCCAAAAGTACACTGCCGTTAGCAGGAAGGAATTTCTAAAAGTGCAGGTCCGATGCATAGGTATGTGAAAAGCTGCAAGAGAGGCCTGACGCGTGGGACGAGAGCCACTTGACCTAGGTGGTGTAAAAAGGTCAGATAGGTAAGCCGGCACAGCTCCACGCAAGATCTTATAAACCATAATGCCTAAAAAATATTGGCGCCTCAACCTCACAGAGAGCCACCCCAGCTGCCTGCGATAAGGGGTAATGTGCTCGTCACGACGCAAGTCGAAGATAAACCTTATCGCACTGTTTAGGAGCCTCTGAAGCATGAGGTTAAGTTCATCAGTCAAATCATTAAAAACAAGGCAACAATAGTCAAGCAGGGGGAAGATGAGAGAGACAACGAGAGAAGCTCTTAAATCACGAGACAGGGCATTACGGTGGTGCTTAAGGCGAAAAAGCGCGAAATTAACTTTATTCGAGATGGACAAAACATGACTACGCCAGGAAAGGTTGGCACACATCATGACCCCGAGGTTACGAACACTGCTGACGTAAGGGAGAGTAGTCTGAGCAATAAAAACCAATATTAGAGCATAAAAACCAGTTTTCTGATTGAAAATAATTTTCAAGATATAAAAAAAGTCCTCAGTCTTAGTTTAATAAAATAAAAGTCATAATTTCATACATTTGCAACTTTAAGTTTGAATATCTTCAGAACGGCTCACTCTGTAAAAAAAATAAATTTGAACTTTTTTGCAGAGCATTCAATTTCCTACTCAAATAATCTTTTAGTTCATTTTTACAATGGTCTAATGTCAAGCTACAAAAATCAGAAAAAAGAATTTTTTTTCCACGTTATTTAAATGGAAAATGGAAAGTTAGGAACAGGCACCACTTAATGTTAATACTAAGAGCTCTAATTTCTAGACGCTTCTTTTTTCACCTTTCTGAAAGTTTTTAGTTGAAAAAAAAAAAATTGCTCAAAAATGACACACCCTAGTGTCCACACCATAAAACTCGTCATCACAACGGTTCCTGAAATTTATAAAGAATTGTGAATATTATTGAATATTAATTGGTAAATCTATGCGGTGGGAATTGAAAGTTAAAATATAAATCGAGAAATAGAGAAATCAGAGAAATACACATTTCTTGAGCGCCCTGCAGTGAAACGCGGTTCTCGGTTTTGTAAGCGCGGTTCATTCTATCAAATTAAATATAATAGTTCTGTGAAACACGAGCGTCTGTACTGTACCCTGCCGCCAGGCACCAGATGCCGTAGGTCCGCTTCTCTGTCGAGTTAACGTGGACCGCGGTGTCGCCGGCGTTCAATTCGAGCGCTGGGGGGAAGCTTAGCACTCGTGCTTTTTTGGAGCTCTAGATCAAGATTTTCGTCGCGAATTAAGCATTGATCGATAATATAAGACGACAGTTTTGTAGGACAAGAGCGTCTATACCGTACCCGTCCGCTTCTCGCTCGAGTTAACGTGGACCACGGTGTCGCCGGCGTTCAGTTCGAGCGCTGGGAGAAAATTCGGCGCTTGTGCTTCTTCGAAACTGACGATATGTTCTTCTTACGATTCGAGTAAACGCGGTAATTTCTTCAACGCGATCAGTTAGACTTCATCTCACTTATTCCAGAAACACTATATATTCGTTACGTCGTGAGCCGTTGACGCATGACTTCGTGGAAAATTATTGACGAGACACTTAAAAGTGTATTATAAGTATTGTATTGACCTGAGCTTATTATCATTAAAAAAAACAAAGTTTCTTTCCCGAATAATCTCATTCTTAATATTCAAATTCACAGTTCTGAATTGTCTATTAAAACCACGATGTTATTTTATTTTATTCCGTCGTACCTAAATGTTTCGTGGGATTCCCTCGCCCTAGGTGGTTCGGGAATCTGTTTGAATTATAGTATTAAGAATATAAATGTTTCAATATATGTGATGGGAATGAAAAGGACTTTAATTTTGGGAAAAAGCCTTGCGGCATAAAAAACCCAGTTTATTGTATTTAGTTATCGATATGCACGAATGTTTGTACACGAGATCACTTTATATTGATAAGGATTGTTATTAATCAGCCAGTGTGGCGAAATGGTTGTGTATATGGTATATAATCAGCCAGTATGGCGAAAATGGTTTATCAGTCGTGTTTGACGACGAAAGAATATGCTAATGCACAGAAGGTTTAGTTACAAAGGTTGAGATTACTCAGAGAGCTCTGCGCGTGTCAGGGCCCGGCAACTCTATAAGGGGAGGCGTGAGGGTATTCTAGTGATTTGTACCACCCGAAGGGGCGCTAGCGGCGCTCCGCACGAGCGCCTCTGTAGTTTGCTCGAAACACTAAACTTCATGGCGGGCTGTTTAAACCGATATATTGGTACGGGCATTTTCTTTATTAGGCGAAATTGATAATTTTAATTAGTAGGTGGCGGGATTTTATCCATATTTGTAATAATCAAAACGACGTGCAATGAAACAACGCCCTTTTTGATTATTGCATATATGTATACATTCAAATAAAACAAAGAACACATCTATTTCTGGTTAAATTATTAGTTTATTATTGGAATTAGAATTGAAACAAGAAATTTAAATTGATTTTAAGATCAGGGTAAAAACTTATTTAAAAAAAAAACCCTTGGAAGCATGAAGGCAGTAATGGGAAAAATGCTGAAGGCGAAAAAACCCATTTGAATACTGAAAAAATCTGATGCAAGTTATAAATAACAAGACCTTGGGAAAAAGCAGAAGGCAAAAAACCCTAAGGTGATCTAATATTCAAAGTCACATCCGGCTCATATCGATAAAATTATTTGCTAACAATCATAAAAATCTATACATCATTTAGAGAGTTGTTCATCGTAATTATACATACGTAATTTTAATATAATCTCAAAACTTGAATAATTCATTACAATTTAGTAGGCGTTACTATAAACTGAAAACTTAAATGATTGATTCCGCTACAAACTAAATACTTAGATACTTCATTGACCTGTACATAAAACACTTAAATAATTGATTTCACTACAAACTAAATACTTAGATACTTCATTGACCTGTACATCAAAAACTTAAATAATTTATTTTACTATTTACTTAAAAGATAAGAAACGTATGATATTTACACATTTTTCTTATACTGCGAGTGTTTAAATCTATAAGTCCTAGCTTGCCTAAATACAAAATTTTTACAGTCAAGTGAGCTATCGTATTTACCTTTAAGAATTCTATTAACATTGCCACAAAAAGCATGCACCTGAGATAAAATCAATATCTGGATGAATTTCGATTTTATAACAGAGGCATGCTTTGTACAAGTGGACCAAGTCACAGCTTCATTCTCACTTAGTTTTGAATGAAGCATCGAGATCAATTTTCTTCCAAAACAATATGAAGGGAGTATGGATTTTAATAATTGATTACAATTTTCGAGTGACGTTACAAAGACTGAATTAACATTACGTAAGTTTTGGCTACCTGGAATAATTATTCGATGATCATTATTACTAAATGGATCACAATTTTCTGCTAACATACACTTTTCACATTCTACACAATTATTTACAAATTTTAACAACTTTTGAGCTACAACACTCGCAGCATGACTATGCATAGGTTCATAAAAAATAGAATTAGAAACCGACTGCTCGTTACAATTTTCTACAGGCAAAGGCAAATCATCCATTGAACTATCAGTGACTGGCTCGGCGCTCTGATTCTCCATCATGCAGCTCAAATCTTGGAGCATATCACCTTGGTCGTCCTCACAGTTCGCTCCCCGTGAATGAGGAAACGATATGCTGTTGACGACCAGAGATTGATATGCTGCAGTGAATTGCTTGCATGAGGGATTCACATTGCGCCAACCATGACTGCGAATTGAACCAAAAAAATTTTCTAATGAATCCTGATTGATGTTACGCGGGGCAAAAGATTTAAAATTTTCATTAACGAGCAGTCGCTTCCTAATATGTTGGAATCCGTCTAATGTTCGATTCCAATTTTCTAAACACGGAACTAGTTTAACGGGACTAAAATTATCGGCTCTTACAAATCGCATATTACTTAATCTCTTTCTGGCATCCCCCCAAAATCCCAAATGTGCGGAGGTGAGTGTAACTGCGCTGCGTAGATTCGTCGTTCTCCCCCCGGTGCTGGAAGAGCCGTTAACTGAATCAAATAAATCATTGAAAAAAGCTAATACTTTACTGGTATCGGCTGCCTCCCTAGGCATTGTAGCCCCTGCTGTTGTTTTAGAGCCTGGAAAACATAATAAAATTATAATTTGTGAACAAATGATAAAAATTACATTATCGTGCGTATGAATGAATAATATCACATACCATATCGAGCAGCCATAGCTAAGAAAGTTGCACAAGTCTTACTGAAGACTTGAGCAGCGTACTTCACTCGCATTTTCTTGATGGCCCTCCGATCTACATGGCCTTTTGTAAGTCTCCATAGGCTCCGATTATCTGTTTCTGCATACAAGTCCAGATTATGTAGCAGCTCCAGGTGACTCCAATCTGCAAAATGACGTTGATTATCGGGGAGCTCCCAAGGCTTAAATTCAAGATGTTTAGTGAGCATGTTATTGCGACGACATTTCAAAAGATGGGGAGGATCATAAATAGGTATAATTTCTATTCCGTAAACTGAAATAACTGTGGGATCGGTTGGTAAATTATTTTTCAAGTTAAATGCACGAGATTCTTTCTGAAATTGATGAATGGCAGCGACATTAGAAGATCCTTGATCACAAACTGTTACAACTGTTGACAAACTAACTTTAAGAAGAATTTTAATGTGTAATTTAATTAATTGCAGTAATTGCGCTGTTTTTGTCTGAGAGGCACAAAATGTAAAGCTAAGGGGCATCTTCCAATTATTTTTAATTCCACGAACCATAAAAACAAGCGCATGATCAGCAAGAGTTGACGTTCTACGATTGCCCCAATCCTCAAAACCAATGATTTTATCTAATTTAGGGTCATATTGTAAATTGGCATCTAATTTTATTTCATCCCACATAAGGGTTACAAATTTATCTTGAGGATCTTTAAAAGCCGCTACCTTCTTTTTTAAAGCTCTAATTACTTTTTTATTGATTCCTGAATCTAATGGAGATTTATTTAATAATGACGTTAATGTTCGAGTGCAAGGCAATTGAAATTGTGACTGTAGTAAACGATACCCCCTGCCTGAAGCTTTCATCCAAGAAAGCGCTAGAAGTTTCTCCTCCATGTTGAAGCGTCGTCCTCGTGGTGATATCCCCGTTGTTCCGCAGCTGCATCCTGAAAAATAAAAATTGTTTTCTAGTCAATTTGTTAGTGAAAGCTTCGAGGGAATTATCACTAAAAAGCTTCATTGCAGCATGCAGTCTTTTCTTATAAGTGGAACCCCTCTTCTGGGCAACAGCCACTGCAGTCCGTAACTGCCGAGCCTTCTTGGTCAAGTACCTTTCTCGTCTCGACAAGCCCGAAACGTGGGCACCTAGAGGACGCATCCGTTTCAATGAGACACTAGGGGAATGTGGCTGAAACTAGCAGCGGGCGCTAGCAGCCGAGGGGCTCCGGGCCAGGGCCGAAACAGGGCTCGAGCACCCCGTGCGTACATTAGATCGGTGGGGTCGATAGCAAAGAGCGATTTTCTTCAAACTTGCACGATATTGTCTATTTACCGCATAGAATCGAGTAAACGAATGATCGCCGTGAGACCCGGTTTCCCGCAATTGTTAATAATTATTAAAGTTCAATAATTGTTGGTTTTTTATACTGCGGCCGATAGCAAAGAGCGGTTTTCTCCAAACTTGCACGATATTGTCTATTTACCGCATAGAATCGAGTAAACGAATGATCGCCGTGAGACCCGGTTTCCCGCAATTGTTAATAATTATTAAAGTTCAATAATTGTTGGTTTCTTATACTGCGGCCGATAGCAAAGAGCGATTTTCTCCAAACTTGCACGATATTGTCTATTTACCGCATAGAATCGAGTAAACGAATGATCGCCGTGAGACCCGGTTTCCCGCAATTGTTAATAATTATGAAAGTTCAATAATTGTTGGTTTTTTATACTGCGGCCGATAGCAAAGAGCGATTTTCTCCAAACTTGCACGATATTGTCTATTTACCGCATAGAATCGAGTAAACGAATGATCGCCGTGAGACCCGGTTTCCCGCAATTGTTAATAATCATTAAAGTTCAATAATTGTTGGTTTTTTATACTGTGGCCGATAGCAAAGAGCGATTTTCTCCAAACTTGCACGATATTGTCTATTTACCGCATAGAATCGAGTAAACGAATGATCGCCGTGAGACCCGGTTTCCCGCAATTGTTAATAATTATTAAAGTTCAATAATGTAGTGCACGACAGCTCAACAATGCTAACGGCTTTTCGCGTTACCGGGAGACGTTATCATCAACACCATCATCATCATCATCATCATTTTACCTAATATTATTACAATCAAGGATGGGGTAAGTAAAATTAATAATAAGTCTTAAAATAATAACAATAATGATGATGATAATAATGATAATATTGATAACAATGATGATAACAACAACAACAACAACAATAATAATAATGATAGTAATAATAATGATAGTAATAATAATGATGGTAATAATAATGATGGTAATAATAATGATAATGATAATAATAATAATAATGATAGTAATAATAATGATGGTAATAATGATGATAATGATAATAATAATAATAATTATAATAATAATCATAGTAATAATAATGATGGTAATAATAATGATAATAATAATAATAATAATAATAATAATAATGATAATAATAATGATGATAATAATGATAATAATAATACCGCAGACGATAATTATTTTATTATTATTTTACCTCTGCTGGGTCCATTGATGCCCAACCAACAGGCCTCAAACAGTGGTTTTAGCGTACATTTTGTTACAATGTGTGGTAAAAATCTTACAAGTTACCAGCACGGGATTCCGATTGCCATCTAAAAAGATTATTTTTACCGAAGCGGCTCAGGCCCAGCGACGTCTTTCTCGCTTGGTTAGTGGCACGCTTTTGCTTGGGAGCCGACGTACAAGCTCTGGGACTAAGTCTCTGCCCTCACTATCCTCTCCACTTTTACCTCGGAAAGACTGAGAAGCAGTAGCCGGCACTTTTCTCCTTCACTACATTTTATTGAGCGCTACCACTCATTTGTTCCTGCCTTACTTACGCTCCGCTCTATATTACGGATGCAAATATTGTTTTAACGATGGGCAAAAAAAAAACAGTATTTGTCTCAGCTGAGGTCATAGCAGAAGCAATCGCAAAATTATATCCATTCCATCTTCCCCGCGAGGTCACTACCGATCATGTACTCAACATTTTGAAGACTGAGTCATGGCGGAGCTCTGACTGCACGTGGAAGGATATTTGCAATACAATTTTTCCAGGCAAAGACCCAAGAACAATCGCGTCATATGTACCCAAAACGTTTAAAACTTTTCTGCGTCACTTTGACACCATCTGCACTTTAACAGAGAGTCGTTTGAATTCCTCCATTGATAATGAACTCGAAATGAATACCGTAACAAACGCAGAAGGGTTGAATTCGCCGAAACTCAGTGAGGGCTCGGGTCCCGATGAGGAGGCTGAACTTGATCGTTCTGTAAGACGAACACTAATACTCGATGCCGACGAACTTCCGAAGTTTTCAAACTGGGTTTCGTCACCTGTCTGTGATTTATCAGTCACCGACTATTGCCAGCCACTGACATCGCTGAGCCCAGTGAATTTGACCGATGGCGGCGACACTGATTTTATCACTGATTTTAGCGACATTTATCCAATTCATAGCGTCCCAGATGTAGAAGCAACGATGATTGGAGCGCACGAAACTACGGAATCGAGTACTATAGAATCGTCTCCGTATCGGGAGCCTCGAGTCGATCGGTTACCAAAACTTGCTGCTGCAGCGTGTCGAGACTCAAATCAAGCATCGGCTCGAACTTCGTTAGCTTCAGACGATCATGAATCAACAGCTATTCCCGGAGAGATCTGGGTAACTGTGCCGTCAAAGTTTTGGCAAACTTATTGGTCGCCGGAATTCAGATTGCGGAGAGGATGGACTGATGCGTTATATGACATAGTCAAGCCACTGATGGTCTGCAATTTGTGTTTCCGGTGGCACAAATGCAACTCTCCGCAATCGAAACTAAAATTTCGAACATATGCTGTTTGTACCTTTTCGACGTGTACGACCTATCAATTTTCTACAACCCAATCCATAGCTCCACCATTCGATGACGTACGCGTACGAATAGTCCCAACCGGTCCCGTGCTTCACATAGCAGGAGAGACTCACCGTCGGTTCGTAAGAGGCGAGAAACGTTTGGCTATTTCGACGGAGTTGCTAGCAGATGCTCCTAGTACTGTGAAGCAAATAAAGTTGACGGCAGCTGATAAAAGATTATTAGAAGCTGGTAACCTCAACGATGTTTACAGCCTGGGATTATTACAGAAAATGTCGAGTGAAAACAACTCCCGAGACGACCCAGATCGCAATTATTACGTATGCATGCAGAAATTGGTCGAAGAGACGAAGGCAACGTGGAAGGGCAGGCATGTACACGGTTATATACAGCAGTGGTCTGTAGAACCCTTCTATGCTGTACTGTTCTGCGAACAGCAGTTGCAGGTGCTATTGAATGAAGATTCTGGTACCGTTTTCTGTCATCTCGATGCTACGGGCTCGGTTGTAATTCCGCCACCCAATGTCAGCAAACGAATTTTTTATTATTCGTTGATCTTGCCAGGTAATAGGGACGCAGGTCAATTTCCTGTGGCAGAATTCATCTCGAGTATGCATAATGCTCTGAGTATAAGCCACTTCCTCAGACTGGTAGGCTTGTCACTAAGAAAGTTGAGTACTCGATCGCCCGCCATCGACAAGGTCGAGACAGACTTCAGCTTGGCACTCATGCAGGCGGTTATGGAAGGTCTCAACGGTATACCACTGGTCGAATATATGAACCGCTCGTATGCTGATTTGACAAGAAAAACAGATACGATTTCCTCGCTAACGGTCTTGCATATTTGTTCGTCGCACATGCTCCATACAGTGTTGAGAGAGTGCAAAAAAATTTTTCGAACAACGGCTCAGTACCATCTTGCAGGAACGGTGATAACTAAATTGATCCACAGCCACGATCTGGACTCGGCTGTAGAAATATTTACCTGTACCGTCAAGATTTTCGGGTTCGAGACTATGGTGCCAGATTTTAAAGAATGTGTCGATTTCATATTTGAACGGGCAGAGCTCGAGGCAACATGCGTGAAAAAAGAGCGAGTGAAAGACCCAACGTTCACGATACCAGACGATGACCTCGAAGTCGTCGAAGCAACAGCTCGAAAATCACCGTTTTTCCAGTTTTTCGACAACGTCCATCAGTCGGTGAAAGCCGAAAATGAAAAATTGTGTACGTCCGAGAAGAATGATGTGCACTGTCAGGAATTCCTTGATTACCTGCTCAGATATATTCTGCCGTACTACTCGTTCTTCTCAGCGACTCATTTAGCGAAATTTGGATTGGTTCGTGATTCAAATGCATCGGTGGAAAGTTGGTACAAAACTTTTAAACACCTTTGGCTAAAAGGAAAACGATTGCCCGTTCCGAGGCTCATTCGAAAAATGACGTCAATATTAAATGGTCGTGTTGTAGAGAGATCGCACAGTACGAAAACGAGTCGGCAAAAGCGAGCGAGAAAGCTAAAAATAAAAAAGGCCTGTACTATAGAAGCGAGCGAGAAGTGGTTCGACAAGAAGAAGAAAAAACGAAATCCTCCATCGTTTTTCAAAGGTCCCAAAAAAATCAAACCAGCAGTACAAGCTCCGATGTGTGACGGTGAGCTATCGGATCTCGCGATTGGTGAACAACATCCTCGTTCACCGATTATATCGCAATCTGTAACTCCCATGAAGACCTGGGCGGAGCGCGTCCGATCCCCATCCCCGCAATCCGTGACTTCCAACGAAGTTGAAGTCGCGAGAGTAGATGATGAAAATTTTTCAGAACAGACCGAGAGGATGGTTAGTGACATTAGCGATATCTGCTTGACAATTCCCGATCTCTTAGTCGATACAACCGCAGCGGCCGAGGCCGAGGCCTTCTTCTCCAAAAATGTATCGTGGCCGGTCGGATTTCCAAATCTCGAGAAGAGAATAGCGGGTTTACGATTGGTAGCGCTGAACTTCGCGAGGCTTGATTCCAACGCGTGGTTTGATGACGACATATTGAATGCGTTCTTTGCTTCGATAACGCGCAAAGCGCGAGATAGGGGTGCGTCAATACTGTCGTTCGACATTTTTTGTACTCAGCGAATAATCCTGACCGGCAAAATAAGTCACGGATATCAGAGATGGGTGACGAAAACTTCCGTTCTCGATTACAAGGTATGGTTATTACCTGTCATCGACAATGACCATTGGACGCTTCTCATCATAGACTTTCGAGACCAGGTCTTTTTATATATCGACTCTCTCCATGGCCGCCCACCACAAGTGCTGCTCAATGGTTACATTTCGGTAATCGAGCACGAAATGATATCTCGTGGGACAGTTATGAACTGGAACAATTGGCGTTTGTACTGCCCTGTTGACATTTCTAACCAGAATGTTACTAGTGATGGAAGAAGAGTTGCGACTGGAGATTGTGGCGTGCACGTATGCACGTGGGGGTACATCATATGTACTGGTTGGTCGAAACCATTTTCCAGTGACGATATGCCATGTATGATAAGAGCATAGCGCAATACATAATGACTGCTGAAGATTCTAGCGATTTCGAAAAGGAGCAATCCGAATACACGGGCTATCTCGTAGACAGCGATAATGCGATTCAATCAAAGCGTCGCCGAATCGTAAGCTTTCCCATCAAAACACGAATGGTACGCCAGCAACCAATCATGCATTCAAGCACGCTGGAGTACTGTGCACGACTTTCCAAATAATTTTGATACCAAGTTACCACGTCGTTGCACAGAATCTCAGAATGCCGCATGTACTTTGAGCGTCACAACACTATCTTTGTGAAATAACAATAACAAAATTGTTGTCCGCAGTATTATTATTAATATTATATATGATTATTATTATTATTATTATTATTATTATTATTATTATTATTATTATTATTATTATTATCATTTCTATTATCATTAATATCATAATTATCATTATCATTTTACTTGATATCATCACAATCAGAAAACACGAGAGTAAAATTATCGCGGAAAACTCTGAAAGAAGATGAAAAAGACAAAACAATACAATAAAGACAAATGCGAAATAAAAGTGAATAAAATATGATACAGAAACTAACCCAATGACATACAAGACAAGTCTCTATATAATATAATAAGACACAAAGAATTTAAAAAAAAAAAACTATGAAACATCGTAAGGAAATCCAAATGATTATTATAAAAAATAATGTAATACAAAGAAGCAATGAATGGACAAATCTGAAACCTTATTCAAAAACATAATAGGATACGATAAAAAAGAGTCCCGCAAATTCTAAAAGAAAAACCGTGAAAAACAAAAAAAAAACAAAGAAAAAACCAAAAAAATAACAAAAAAAAAACAAAGAAAAAACAAAAAAATAACAAAAAAATAACAAAAAATAACAAAAAAATGACAAAAAAAATAACAAAAAAAATATACAAAAAAAAAAGAAAAAAAAAATAGGAGCAGGATACCCGCCACGTCCACGTCGTCTGCTCCGGGTAACGCGAAGAGCGGTTAGCATTGTTGAGCTGTCGTGCACTACATGATTGAACTTTAATAATTATTAACAATTGCGGGAAACCGGGTCTCACGGCGATCATTCGTTTACTCGATTCTATGCGGTAAATAGACAATATCGTGCAAGTTTGGAGAAAATCGCTCTTTGCTATCGGCCGCAGTGTAAAAAACCAACAATTATTGAACTTTAATAATTATTAACAATTGCGGGAAACCGGGTCTCACGGCGATCATTCGTTTACTCGATTCTATGCGGTAAATAGACAATATCGTGCAAGTTTGGAGAAAATCGCTCTTTGCTATCGACCCCACCGATCTAATGTACGCACGGGGTGCTCGAGCCCTGTTTCGGCCCTGGCCCGGAGCCCCTCGGCTGCTAGCGCCCGCTGCTAGTTTCAGCCACATCTAGGGGAAGCGTCCTCGTAGGGCCTTTTTTCGGATTTTTGTTGCTCCGTTGGCACAGAGTGCTCTGGAACTTCGGTGATAACCGTGGCGATATTGTCGGTGCTCTCTGGCCTTCCAGATTCCGAAAAATTGCCGGTACACACACCAGCACTGATCGGTAGCCGCAAACTCGGCAGAACTCCCTCTTTCAAAGTAGGTCTCCGAGTTTGCCACAAATAATCAGCGCTGGTGAAATGCTTGCTGCATACCCGGTATTTGTTTAACTCAGCCGCCCCCAGGCTATGGAGTTCAGGATTACCCAAACTTTCCACCCAGAGGCTAGCTTTGTCTGCATTTTTCGGAATCCGGTGAGCCGTTGATTTTCGACAATCCGTCTCACAGTTCAACACCACACACCTCCACAACGCTGTGTTTTTTCGAACAGGTGCCATCGTAGCCACGCACTTTATTTTGAACTTTTTTAACACTTTCTAAAACTTTTCAACACTTCTGAACACTTCTGATCACTTCAAACGACTCTCTAACAATGGCGGATGCCGGACCGCGTCACTGCTGACGTCATAGGGCAGCTCAAATAACGCCGAAATATCACGCAGGGTGGCGCGCGCGGAGCGCCACTAGCGCCTCTTCAGGTGGTACAAATCACTTGAATACCCTCACGCCTCCCCGTATAGAGTTGCCGGGCCCTGGCGCGTGTTCGGTGTCGGTTAGCGACTGACTCGTCTTGCCGCATGGCAGCGAGCTTCATGTTCGCGCATGCGCGCACCGCTCTCCAGGCAATGCGTGAATCGCCTGGAGAACAACGCGCGCACGCGCATTTCTACTGTTCCAACGGAACACTGAATGTCATCATTCTTAAGTCATTGTACTCCTTGCTATTTTGTATTTTTTAGCATTGTGCCGCGTATGTATAATGGAACCAGCCACACATACGTTCTTGCCATGTGGCCATCGCTATATCTGCGCTACGTGCGCAGTTCGCATTTGGGAAATGTCGCCCGATCGACGTCGCTGTCGCTTCTGTAGGACACTTGGCACACAGCCACCACACAGAATATGGATGCACTCTGAACATTAATATTGATTTATCATTTAAGAAATGTTAAAAATAAAAAAAATGCAATAAAGACGGACTGACGCTCAAAATTTTAACGATTTTCCTGCATCCTTTTAATATAACATTTAATGCAATAAATCATGTCAGTATTTCTATTTATTTTCTTACATGCTGCAATGTTCATTCGTTTTTTCATGTATTATGGATATTTAGTATGATATTTTATGTACCTGAATAGTTATTTATTAAAAAAAAAACGTATTCTATGCATTAAAATGTTTGTTGTACTTCGTTTTTTCTTCAAATGAATATTACATGGGCAGTTAGTATTTCACGTGATTTGATATGACCAGACCAAAATTTGGGTACAAAGCCAAAACTAAGCTGGAAAGGGAATATCTTGACAAGAATTGATAGCAAGTTGAGCCAAGTTCAAGTTCAAAATTAGTATTTATTCATTTGTTTTTGGTTGGTACATATGTCATGTTTTGTGTGTAAATTATATTGTGGAGTAAGCTCCGTCCTCAATTTCGTGTGTGTGTGTTTTCGTGTTTTATTGGTGATTCTTAGTATATTGTCTTTTGACTTATATATTCTCATTTTTGGGTTCAACCCCTTCGCTTAAATCTAGTCCTTATTCTATGTAATTCTATGTTGTGATTGTGTGAGTGTGGTTATGGTGTATGTACAAATGACGACAGCTCTACCCTGTCCGTCCGAAGAGTACGTTTCCGTATCTTCCGTGTTGATTTCGCATTCGGTCCCCCATTGCGTTGTTGTTGATTGTTTCCCTCAGGTAGTTGTTTCTTCCTTCTTTCAGGCTTTGGATCATCCGTTTTTGATTTTCCCTTTGTCTTCTTCCAAAGTCAGTTTCATTGAGCATATCCCAGAGGATATTGTTCGGCAGAGAGCTGGGGAAACCTCCGGCCGATTTTAGTACTTTCTCATAGGCAATCTCCAGTTTCTTGAGATTACCTTTCGTGTGTATTGGGAGTAGAGTTGTCGTCCCGTAGTCAAGTATCGGTAGAAGGCATGCTCTGATGACTTTGAGCTTCACTCCCACATCGATCTTGCTGTGATATCCAATGATTGGGTTGAGGATGTGGCAAATCCAGTTAAATTTTCGTAGTGTTTCTCCAACATGTGCGTTGAGGCTTAGTGATTTCGTGATGTGTATCCCGAGGTATTTTATCTGATTTACCAGGTTGATTGTTGTTCCATCAATTTTCATTTGCGTTGGCGCGTCTTTCCTCTTCCTGAGAATCATGGCTTGTGTCTTTCCAGCGTTACATTTGAGTCCCCATTTCTTGTAGAATTGTGTGATCTCGTCTGTATGTATTTCGGCTTTGTAAATCGCGCTCCTTGGATTGGGCCCGAACGCTGTTATGAGAACGTCGTCGGCATATTGGGAGAGTATTACATCGTCGTTTCTGGGTTTTGGTATGTCGGTCACATAGAGATTGAAGATGATGGGTCCAAGAATAGATCCCTGGGGAATCCCGTGCGGCTGATGTGTTGGTTCGCTTTTTCCATTCATATATGTTCCGACCAGCCGTCTTTCATTCAAGTACGATGAGATTAGTTTGATTAGTCCATCGCAGGCTCCCATTTCCCTTAGTTTTCGATAGAGTCCCAGGTGGTTAATGGAGTCAAAGGCTTTCGATAGATCAAGTGATACCATTGCAACATGATATCCTTCTTGTTGTTTCTCTTGGATCTTCGAGAAGGTTCTCGTGATCTGAGTGTGTGTTCCAAGCCGCGGACGAAATCCGTGTTGTGATTCGGGCATTAGTTCTTCGAGATGCAACATCCTCAGTCGTATGATCCTTTCAAGCCATTTACCCATAATATCAAGTAGCGTTATCGGCCTGTATGATGTAGGATCGTTGTTTGGTTTCCCTGGTTTATGAAGAAACACGCAGTTTCCCGTTTTCCATACCTGTGGAAAGATGTTGTTTTTGAGACAAAAATTAAATATTTTCATCATCTGCTGTTTAACAGTAGAGTGTGCATTCTTCAGTTCCTTGGCTGTTATACCGTCTGGACCTGGAGCTTTGTTATTTTTAAACTTCTTCAGTGAGTGCTGCATTTCTACAATGTTTGTCTCTTGGAGTGCTTCTTTTTCGAGTGTTTCTGGATGAAGTTGGTTTTCCTCTTCTACCTGTGATTCTTTTATTATGGCTGCATCGATAAGCTTCTTAGCTATCGCGTCTTGATTTTCCGTGTCATTTAGTATCGGTGGAAGATACTGCGGGTGTTTCATTGCCTTCTGTATCCTCCATAGATTCTTCCAGTGGTGCTCTTTGTTGTTGATGGATGAGGTCCATTTCTTTTGCGTATATTCTCGTTCGATCCGTATGGCTTCTCTTTTGAGTGTATTGTATTCTTCTCGGATTTCTGGTACGTTCGATCGTCCTCCTCTCCTCATCCAACGTAGACAGCTGTTCTTTTTTCTTCTAGCTTCGCGTACTTCTGGTGGCATGTGATCTTGTTTCGTTGCGTTGGCATCGTATCTTTTGTACAACTTGCGTTTGGCTTCATTGATGGTAAATGTGATTTTTTGGATTGATTCTTCCATTGCTGGTGTAGAATCGATCTCTTGCACATCCAGTTTAGTTTCTGTTTGGAATTCTTCCCACTCGACATTTTTATGGCTGAGCCTCCATTTTTCCTCGCGAGTTATGTTTGAGTTAATTTCCACGATGATCGGAGTATGATCACTTCCCATCTCGTCGATCGTTCTTACTAGAATTCTCATTTCGTTGTTGTTAGTCAGCGCAACGTCGAGTTTGTTGTTTCCGTGGGTGACGTCTCCGTGATGAAGTTTCAGTCGACGTTCCTCTAGCAGTTTGATAAATGCCCTTCCTGGTGAAGAAGGTGTTGTGTCACCAAGCCTCGGATGTGTTATATTCAGGTCACCAATTACGACAGTATTTTGGTGTCTGAATATGTGTTCGATGTCTTCTCGTCTCACTATGTCATGTGGGGCAAGATATGTTCCGCATAGATGTATAGGTTCGGAGTTCGTTTCGATCTTGATGTTGCAGCTTTCGGTGTTGACGAATTCTCCAAGTCTTATCCATTTCATTGCCGTTGAGACGTACATTGCTGTTCCTCTTGACGATATGTTTTGATTATCTTGGTTACGATTGAAATTCGCTCTTCTCATGTCTTTAATCTGGGTGTAACCCTGGATGTTAAGTTTTCCTCGTTGTTTTGGCCCAATTTTTAGTTCGTTAAGAATTATGATGTCGGGTTTATATATCGATGCAAAGTCTCTTACGGTATTAATTCGTGCTGCAATTCCGTTGATGTTGTTTTGGAGTATTCTTATTACTGAAGGAGTAGCTGACATATTCTTTCCGTAATTTTGTTTGATATCTCCGATATCTTGGCCCATGTGATGGGTCCAGTTATTTTATTAAATTCCATTGTTACGAGTGTGAGGATCGCGCAGCATTCGTTTGGTGTTAGCGATTCGATATCCCCGTTGAGATTGTTCTGAATCGTTTGTTTTGCTCTCAATCTATCAGCAATTTTTCTACGAGCTGCTGAGATTGAGGAGGGGGGGGCGTTGTTTTTGAGTATCGGTTTGTACAATGAGACTCCACGAGGGTTGGTTGTGTTCCGTGGTTGTTGCTGTGTTCACGGATGTTGACTTTTTTATTGGCGGAAAGTTCTTTTGGCTGAGTTTTTCCTTACTTTGTGTTTCTTCTTCCTCGTCGCTCGTCAAGCGAGATGATTTCTTCGGTCCCTTCTTTGAAAGACGCTTTTTTGCTTTCTCGATCTCCTTTTGGAATTTCGGGCATATTGACATTGTTGCTGTATGTCCAGGTAGCAGGCACGCTCTACATACAGTAATAAATTCTGGTTCCGTAGTGTCGAGTTCCTCAGCTGTTAAGGGTACATCACTTTTCTCGTGAGGTTTTTCAATTAGTGTCTCTTTTTCGATAGTTTGAATTTCGTTACAATTCGTTTGCGTGTGTCCAAAGCACAGACATTTCTTACATTGAAGAACTGATGGGCGGTCTGATTTATATTTTTCAACTCTCACGATCAGCGGTCCGATCAACTGCTGTCCGTAGAATTTGTGTGCCTCAGCTGATTTAGCAAATATTGCAATGAACCCCCAGCCGGATCTGAATGTTATAACTTTCTGTGGTGTTATATTCCAACTTTCGGTGATTTCTTCATAGATTTCTTTTTCGTTCCAAGGCAGTTTGGCCCTTACGAAAAGTTTCGTTGTTGCTTCTTCGTTGGCATCAAGTTTGCGGGCTCCAGCTGTATGGTGTCCGATGGATGAAGCTTTCAACATCTTAGAAATTTTCGCTGCGGCTGTCGCGTTAGTTGGTTTGATTTTTATTGAATTATAGGCACAGGAAATTGAACCTTTCTT
The DNA here is from genome assembly GCA_963992785.1 of Tenthredo livida. Taxonomy (NCBI): domain Eukaryota; kingdom Metazoa; phylum Arthropoda; class Insecta; order Hymenoptera; family Tenthredinidae; genus Tenthredo; species Tenthredo livida. The sequence continues at coordinate 21,003,903 of OZ023064.1, forward strand.
TTTCGTGATCGCGACAACTGTTTTGACGGTTTCTTCACTGAGCGCGCTATTCGATTTAATTATTATCGGTGCCGCTCTCCCTCTAGGTGCTCTTACGGGAGATGTTGGCGACACTGCTCTGTCGTTATTGTTGTTATTATTTCCTTTGCTCTGTCTCCTAGTTTTGGAAGCTGGCAGGAATTCCTCCTCTTCTTCTTCTTCTACCATCGTGTTGGTAGCGTTGCTACTATTTTTTACTCTCTTTCGTGAGTTAGGTGCGTCATGTGGTGCGCTTGTATCCATTGGTGATGATTCGTTATTTTTGTCATTTTTGTCTGACTCGTCATTTGCCGTTGCCTTTTCGTATTCTTCATGCAGCGTGGATATCATGTCGGAAGTTTGTCCTAGGCTAGTGCCAGGCATCGATGACGTGGTTTGAGGTTGATTCACGCCGTTTGAAGTTGCTGTGACGTTTAGCGTTGGAACATTCGGTGTTGTCACTGTGGCTTTTGTGTTTACGGTTGTAATATTTATTTCAATTTCATTTCTCGCGGGTCTTTGTCTCAGGTATCCCGAGCAGATGTTCGTTATTTCTTTACCCGAAATAGTTTTTACAGGTATGAGAGTGCTCCAAGCTTCTTCGTCGCAACGTGGGCAGTTCTCTTTGTAAGTTTCGTTTGTTTTAAGCTGCATTTTTACAGTCCCTTTTCCCTCAGGCGTAGGGCCTGTTATTTTCCTTTTGCAATCGCAAATCATTGTTCCGTTTTTGTTTTTGAAGAAGGGTTTCATACTCTTCTTCTTTATGCCACAGAGGCAATGGATTTCGATGATGTTTCCCTGGCTATCAGCTGTAGCCAGAGGATCGTATACTTTTAGGCGATTCGCCGTGATAGTTGAAAGTTTCATTGTTCTGGGTTAAGGACTGATACCGATACCTCGAGTCCCGGGCACAGCCCGCAATTTGTTGATGGTCGAGTTTGTGTATTTTGCTTTGTTTTGATAATTTATTCGCACGATACGGCGCTCCGTGAGAACACAACCGCTCTCTATGAAGGCTCGAGTCGGACTCCCCCAAGTTGAGCCATACCTTAGATCAGTCTTGATTTTTAGAATCAATGATTAATCAAGGGCAGAATAGTGAAAACATTGAGAAAGACGATGACAGTGTCAATTTCGATATTTTGATCGTTCTACATTTCACGTGTAGGAATTTTAATCTGTCGGAGTTTACATTTTCGACATATCCACGATTGGATTATTAGCTATTTGGAATAATACCTACTCTACATTGTGAATTTCTAAAATTTCAACATTCTACATAATGATGAACTATACTTTGCCCGTTCGAATTTTAAACTATCTTGAAACAAATTTTAATATAATTGAGCCTTCTATGTATAACCATCTGGTGGGATAAGTTATTTGCCTAAGGGATCTGTCGGAGATAAAAATTTCGAATCAACTCACCTGTCGTTATTTTAGTTTTCGCAATTTTGAAATTCGATATTTCAGCCAGTCTACATTTTGATCATTCGTAATTTTGACCCCCACCCGCTGTATCATTCGCTGTCAATCGCTCATGCGCACACTTATCGCCCGCGCACACTTGCACCACTCTACCCTATAATTGTTTTTATTCGGTGCCGGAAGAACGTCATTCCGACAAGTTTGTTCCACATCAATAGTACCACTAAGGGAGGAAGGGTTACGTGCTTCTGGGGATTCAGACTGTGCGCCTTTTGATGCTAGAAGTATGAGGACCGATTTTTTTTATGGTATCGTAATTCCTGCGAAATCTTTGGTATCACCTTTGCGTGTGTTTTGTCACAGTTTTTTGGCACGAATTGCTGTGCATAAGTTTGCGACAAATTCTTCACCGATCGCCATTGATTGATCTATACGATTTGTGCAGAAGCTATGCAAGAAAATCTTTCGCTTTTAACCCCTCAGGACAAAGATCAAATAGAACACCCGCGAGTCTATCATTTTCAGGAGCCATTCTGGATAACCAATAATTTGACAAGTAAAACTGTATAATAAAACAGAGTACAATAATATATAGCCGAAGCTCGGACGTGCCTTTAAGATAGGGGTATGAATATGAACGATAAAATTGCGGATAACGGAGACTGAAATAGTTAAAAAAAAGGATAGATGTAGCCGAAACTGTAACGTGCCTTCAAGATATGGGTAAAGATATAGGAATATAAGCGACGAAATCGCAGATAACGCCGTCTAATGAACTACAAAAAAAGGATAATATGTAGCCGGAACTGTAACGTGCCTTCAAGATATAAGTATGGATATGGGAATATGAGCGATGAAATTGCGGATAACGCTGTCTGAAATAACTAAAAAAAGGATAATATGTAACCGGAACTGTAACGTGCCTTCAAGATATAAGTATAGATATGGGAATATAAGCGATGAAATTGCGGATAACGCCGTCTAAAATAACTAAAAGAAGGATAATATGTAGCCGGAACTGTAACGTGCCTTCAAGATATAAGTATAGATATGGGCATATAAGCGATGAAATTGCGGATAAAGCGGTCTAAAATAATTGAAAAAAGCATAATATGTAGCCGAAACTGTAACGTGCCTTCAAGATATAAGTATAGACATGGGAATGTAAGCGATGAAATTGCGGATAACGCCGTCTGAAATAACTAAATGAAGGATAATATGTAGCCGGAACTGTAACGTGCCTTCAAGATATAGGTATAGTATACAGGGTGATTCAGAATTCGTGACGAATCTCTCGTGGGGTTAATCCTGGTCGAAATTGGGATCGAAAGTACCTTAGCCATTTTTCCGAAGAACGATTTTGTTCCCTGGAATTTTTTTTTTTCGACAAACGAATTTTTGAAACGATTTTATTTTTTTTTGTTTTTCCATCATATGTCACTTCCCAATAAACACCAGTTCGTATAAAAAACGTATAAAAAGGTCATATACTCTACGTTTATTCAGAGGATGAATGTTCCTCAGTTAAACGGATAAGCAGCGTTTATTGAAAACGTTACGTCGATACGTTTAAGATTACGCAATAAACAACGTTTAATACATGTGTACCACTCGAATATTTGACCAAATAATTCGTCGCTCAAAAAACAAAAAATTAAGGTACCTAAAATGAATTTATAACAATACATGAGGCGTCGATCAACATCCACTAATCGCAAACAATCGTTCGTTATTACAAGGTAAGAATTTTAAGATTAGAAAAATTTCGCATCATTGTTGTGGTCGGGATTCGATCCGGGGACGCTCGCATTCGCTTGTATTACTATTCGCACGCTCTATCGACTACGCCGAACTACCCATTGACGAAGTCAGTCACTTTCTCGTAATTGTTCTGGATTTTGTATCTGTCTCAGTGATATCAGTGTTTTAATGTGGCTGAGATATCTCAACTGAACATCCGAGTGGCAAGTATGTTTTTTTCATTTAATTTCTCGCCTTGAGTTCCACACGTTCTCACTCGATTTCATTATATTGCCCGTTCATTATTATATCGGAAAAAACGTATAAATGACGTGTAGTTCCGAGCGTATAATCATTGAAGGAAATGGACGTTGTTATAGTGTAACTCAAAATTCGCGAGGTATTCGTTGATTTTTTGGTTTTCGAAGACGTTTTCAGGAAACGTACGCAATACGTATATAATATGTGTAGCAGTATACGTACGTTAGAGCGTTTCGTACGCGCAGTTGAATACACGCATCCTTGTGCAGTCTAATAAACGTATAAATGACGTTCAAACGACAGGTTTCGAGCATACGTACGCAATACGTATATAATATGTGTAGCAGTATACATACGTTAGAGCGTTTCGTACGCGCAGTTGAATACACGTGTCCTTGTTCTGTCTAATAAACGTATATCTCACGTAAATTCACAACGTATTCGTTGTCCGAATTACAAGTGTATATTGAAGGCATAGGAAATTATTTCTTCGTTTAAAAAACGTGACTATCGAACGGATATTATCGGATAACTGATAGACGTGTATGATATACGTTTTATAAAAGTATGATGATATATGGATACCAAAAATCAACGAAGGAGACGTGTATAATACGCGTAATATACGAGCTGGTGTTTATTGGGTTTCTAAGAATCCGAAATAATGTCAACCAGTTTTTTTTTTCCAATATTGATGAGATTTTTCGGTGAAAGTTTCTTATTTGGTGGAAGATGTTGAAAAAATTGTCATCGTTATAAATTTAATAAACTCAAAAGCGGATTATTACGTAGTACCTACACGAAGGGTATTGAAACAATGCTCATTATGAGCTATTCGAAATTTGGGAAGATAAGAGTTTATTGATTATTCTGAAACATAAAATTTTGTAAGATGTAGTTAACGTGTTATTGATTTCTTGAATACTCTTCAAGCTTACAGCAATTGCTGGAATTGCCCTCCATGGGCCTCTACACAAAGTTCTGTCCGATTGTTTGTTACCATGGTAACTCAGGGCCGTTACCGATACACGTGCGCCCTTTACGTATAAATTTATAACGATGCCAATTTTTTCAACATCTTCCACCAAATAAGAAATTTTCACCGAAAAATCTCTCTAATATTGAGAAAAAAAAAACTCATTGGCATTATTTGGGATTCTTAGGAAGTCACATATGATGAAAAAAATAAAAAAATAAAAAATTGTTAGATAAAATCGTTTGTCGGAAAAAAATTTCCAGGGAAAAAAATCGTTTTTCGGAAAAATGGATGAGGAACTTTCGATTCCAATTTCGACCAGGATTAACCCCACGAGAGATTCGTCACGATTTCCGAATCACCCTGTATATATACATAGATATAGTATAGATATAGATTAGGGTGGTCCTTAATAGGGGTGTTGACGAATTTTGACATGTGCGCCCCCCAGATAGGTTCGTAATAAATAAATGAAAATGTGTGTGAAACCGAAGCACTGTAGTCTAATGGAAATATAGTTATATGGTTATATAGAAAAGCTGGAGCCCCACTCTGCCGCATGCTCATGCGCAGTAACGTACGCCAGTTCTATGCATACGCCGCTTCGCGAGTGCTGATAGGACCTATAACTTCGTGATCACGTGATGAGCCGAACAGGCATTGTAGAAGCCGCGCCAGAGTGGAGGGGATGAGAGCAATGACTGACTCTCGGGACTACGACAGAGTGGGGACGTTGCGCTACAGTGGATATTTTTATTGTTGATCCAAAATATGTCACCGTATCATAAAAAAATCATTTCCAACGAAATTATTTTTCTTATAATTATTTTGCCGTATAGTCCCAAGAATTGACCAAGAAATGAAAAATTATTATTGTTAATAATATTTGAATGAATTTCTTGACATAACATGTAGCGCTAGTGCCTCATTTTTTTTAATTTTGAAAAACAGACGGCAGCGCAGATGGAGAGTTCCAACTTCTTCAGGACAACACTGAATCTTGGGAACAGATTTTAAACGCGTAGAAAAATACATCCTCGTTACGCAGAGAAATCTCGGTCGATAAAAAAGATTGGCTTTGGCAATACAATGCTTTCAACTGTCTCTCTCATGAAAGAGGGCCAGAACTGGTGAGACAGGAAAATGACTTTTCTTTTTCGAGGTCACTACATAATTCGTAACGTTATCATTTGCGCAGATCAAATCAGATTTCTCTAGAGAGTTCCCTAATGTGGCTGAAAATACAACACACACCTTGAATGTCTACAGAGACAGCTTGATAAAGTTGGTGCTCTCCAGAAATATTGTGACCAATGGCAATGTTAATTGGTTCAAAAGCTTGACCTCTGCAGATTGTCCTTTAGGTACCTCAAAACGACGAGTTCTTTGCTATAGTTATATATGTACCGAAAGTGTTGTAACAATTAAATTCTTTTTAGATGAAAAGGTCGTAATAGTTTTCATGCTCCTTTCGTTCGCTTTGCAAGCTAAAGAGGCAAAGGTAGCATTTAGCGAACTACCAATTAAAAAGCTTAAATGTGAAGAACCTTCCGCGCTCGCATGTAAGAAAAAAGAAAGAGAAGCTTTCATTTTCCACGTTGAGGTGAGTTGTAGATTTATAAATATTTACTCCAACACATTCGGTCACTTTGTTACTTCCTGATCAGTTATTTTGTCATAATTTCAATTTCTTTTTATTTGAGTAAATTTGTATTAGAGAAATGAATTTGATAAGGCTCTTTTTTCTTGATATAAAGATGTGTCTCATTTCATAAAGGGAAAAGTATAATTTGTACCAAGGCATCATATCCTCTTCAATTTATTTTTCTGATTCGAGATTCTACATGCAATGTATTATCCGTATTAATTCAATTTCCTTAATTCTATAATCGGAAAACAATTGGAAATCTCATTTAGTTGAAAGTAATTTTTTTATTCCATAATGTTTTGTTTATGTTTTGTTCTGGGTCGATAGGAAGAAGAGCAGTTTTTAACGGCAGTAGAAAACAGACAAAAGGAGCTTGCAGCAGAGCAAGTTGAAATATTTCCTTTTGTGGTCATCGTTGGTCCCATCGAAAGTTCAGCTTCGGAAACACCAGCTTCTGTTTCTGTGTCATCAGCGATTTCGACTTCATCAAGCATTCCTGGTATAAGCGAACCTTTTGCGAGTGCTCCTCGTTTCGGGTACCATTGCGTGATCGGAAAGTCAAAATACGAATCTAAATCTTTGCTAGAAGCTGTAATTCTAGCCCTTCAAGTGCACCTGGTCTTCGACATACCATACCCAAAAGTTACGATACATACTCTCCTGTTCCTGCAAAAAAGTTTATTAAATGTCTGTAGGGCTTCCGACAAATTGAATATGCATCTCGTTTTATCGTTGACTTTTATTGAAAACGCAAAAAAAGAAATTCAAAATAATTAATTTCTGTACGCTTCGTTCACGACTGAATATATTTATTATTCTGATCAAACTATTTCGTCTTGTTATGGATCCTGAGACCTTCTCTACTGCTCTAACGACAGAGGCCGCAGATTTGATGAGCGAATATTTTTCCTTGCGTGATTGTTCACGTGGCCGCGTTATAGATATGATTAAAGATTTTACTACATTTATGCAAACTCGGCCTATCACCTTGCTTTTACAACAAATGATTCACAGAATGGAGGTTCTTGGTGAGAGTTATGGCAATCTGCAGGCTTATAAGACTATGACTCACCAGTTACAAAGACCATTTGAGGAAGTTGATAGTGAGTATAAATTTATGAAGTACATGGAAGAATCACAATGCTATATTCCCCCTGAAGATGTACTTATTCATTCGAAACTAACAGTAAATGTTCAACAGCAGAGCGCAACAGTAACGCAAAACGAACCCGTCTGTATTCAATTTATTCCATTAAGACGCGTTTTAAAACAATTGTTCGAATTACCCCGAGTTTTGGAGTTGACTATTCGGAATCTGAATGAACTAGAAACAGAAAAAAAGGCGATGACGAATTTGATTCAAGCAGAGATGTGGCAAAATCGTCGAAAAACATTTGACGGCCGAACAGTTTTGCCTCTATTGCTCTATCAAGACGACTTTGAAGCGAACAATCCGTTGGGCAGCCACAAAGGGGCTAAAATCGGGGCTGTATATGTAGTAATTCCGTGTCTTCCTGTAAGCATGCTGTCAAAAACAGACTACATTTTGGTATTGACTTTGTATAATTCATCTGACGAAAAAAAGGTACTCCTATCCGAGATATTTGCTAGAGCAGTTCAAGAATTGAGATTTTTGGAAAATGAGGGCATTTTGCATCAATAGTCCGTCGGGAATGATGCATGTCTATTTTGCTTTGGCAGGTTTCATAGATGATAATCTTGCAATCCTTACGATTTTTGGCTTTGTCAGAAGTTTTAGTTCCGATCATCCATGCAGATTTTGTCTGCTACACAGCAAAGATATAAACAAGATTTTCAATGAGTCTTTCTGCGAAATGCGAACTGTTGAAAACTATGAGCGAGATCTTGCCAAAAATAAGCCAAGTGAAACGGGTATTTCGGGGCAGTCTGCTCTAAGTGGATTGAAATCTGTTTTCACAATAGACCTCATGACCATAGACGTTGTGCATGACATTCTCGGGGGAATTTTTGAGTACGATATGGGTTCGATTTTGAATTACTTCGTGAGCGTTGAACGATTTTTTACACGTGAACAATTGAATGAAAGAATTGTCAGTTTGCATTACGGAGAGAATGAACGCAACAAACCTCGAGAGATAACTAGTTCTCAAATTAAAAACAAGTTTATAAAAATGCACGCTGGTGAGGCTCTATGTTTTCTACGGTATGTTGGTGTCCTGATTGGTCACTTAATCCCCATCGAAAATGATCATTGGAAACTTATTATTTTGCTCAAAGAAATTTTAGATATTACACTGTCAAGAGTAGTTTGCATTAGTTTATCTCATCACCTGAAATCTTTAATCGCACAATATTTAATTGGACTAACTGAACGATTTCCACAATCTTTCAAACCAAATCACCATTTCCTTGTACATTACCCTACAATTATGAGACGTATGGGGCCTTTGTGGAATTTGCGCACAATGCGATGCGAAAGCAAAAACCAAGACCTCAACAAATACACGAAGGTGTCGTTAAGTCGAATTAATACTCCTAAATCATTAGCGATAAAAAATCAATTGAGTTTCTGTAGCAGAATCCGACGGATCAACACTTCACATGATAGTGAGTTCGAGGAAGGACCAATACAGCATTCATGTGTTCAATTGTTACCGCTAGTTTACTATTATCAATCATTATTGCCTTTTTTATCGGAAAATCGTCAGGTAACAGTTCTCAGTAACATTTCATTTCGCGGGACCACAATAGCAAAAGAGGTCGTTTTGATGAGACCAGGACAAGAAGAAAATAATTTGTATATTGTTCACATCATTTTGAAAGACGCATGTGAAAAAATCCATGTTGTTGCGAAGGACATCACTAATCACTGTTATTACGACGAGCATTATCAAAGTTACATAGTCGAAAATGGTTTCGAAGATAATCAGTCGTGCTGGCGATGTCTAAATATAGAGGATTTTTCGGTTTTTTCATTCTCTCATGTAACACAGACTGGCAGGGGCGTGGTATGTGTTCCCAAGCGTTGGTTTTGAATCTCTCTCGACCCAGAAAAGATGAAAGTAATCTCCAACCTCCAACAGTAGAAGAGCCACAAAAAGCAGAAGGCCTCCAATCGTTCTTAGGATAAGATGCATTATGTATTTTATAAGCCTCCGTTTTTAATAAGTAGTGACTTCAATGTGATTGTTATCTTGCTGATGGTCATAAATAAGTGTTGTTAACCGCACATTCAACCCCACATTGACTGAAACATTGTGTGGTCGTTGATATGGTGATTTCTCAAGGATCTCACAACCGGTCTTTTATCCCTGCTCAGTTTTTTATTTTCTAATGTCATTGTTATTATAAGTGTTATCTAAGTGTAATCCCCAGTATTGATATAACAAATAAAACCTTGCAAACATTGTTTGTTGAAAATTTTCTTAATAATGCGGTTACATAGTCTCCTGATGTTCATGTAAATCCTTATAGGGGAAGGTGGGGCACAACGGTCACTAAATCCAAAAAAAATAATTTCGTCGGAAATGATTTTTTATGACACGGCGACGTATTTTGGATCAATAATGACACAAAAGAGCAAAAAAAATAAAAAAAACAATTGAAAAAATTTAATTAAATTAAATTTTAATTTAATTTTAATTTTAATTTCAATTTTGATTTTAATTTTAATTTTAATTTTAATTTTAATTTTAATTTTAATTTTATCAAATTGACGCAAAGCTTTGATGCTGCTGCACTTGAACTGATACAAATTCACCGTACTATCAGTAACCGAAACTAATAAAAAGCATGAACGAACGCGGCGCAGCGATACAGCTGGAGCTAAAGTATGGCTGCGCGGACTGTTTCAGAACCGTCCCGATCACTGCGAAGTCACGGTGCTGATGCGCGTGAAAACATTGCCGAGCAGCGTGAAAACAGTGATCGGCGCTGTGAAACTCTGAACTGTTTTTCACAGTGCTGGTCACTGTGAAACACGCGCGTGGTCCTCCTTATAACGCGACTTTCATCCACTTTCGAGCATTTCAACGATTATTTCTCCTGTCACGCGCGTCAGCACCGTGAGTCACGCTGATCATCGCCGTTTTGTTTTCTCCGTGTAGACGCTTGCTTGTCCTCACGTTTCTGAACGAACGGTAAAACGGATCGACTTGAACTTTGAAACGTGGGTACAAGCCATTGAAATCTCGCCCCCTATTGATTTTGGCATGAATCTGAATCCGCACTCGGTCGGTATGTGATGATAAATTTACGAAATGAGCTACAGAGGGTCGACGAAATCAAAATGGCCGTCGGATAGCTGTTATAGCTCTCGGATCGCGTTGTTGACAGTTAAAATATTCATAATAATTATATATAATCATAATATATAGTTATATATTTATATGATATAATTATATAAGGTGTTATTGGCCATGCTAATAGTTTTATAACAGTAAATCAGTGAATCAGTGAATAATAATCAGTGGAATAGTGCGCCGACCGTGGTTTCACGCCGATGACCGTTATTATTATTTAATAAATCTGCATGATGGCCTGTTGTAATTGCACGGAAGAGATCCTCTAATCTAAGCTGGGTTCAAATATCTATGAAGAATAAAACCAACGAACCTGGCAAAATATTTCTTCACTTTTAACCGGAGCAAGTGAAGAGAAGGTTATGTTGACTTATTACATTACACGGTATGTACGTACATTGATTTTCACTAGATTTTACATATAATAGATGAATTGAACCAGCCTCAACTTCTTTATTTCCACTAAATTCATATCTCGTTATTTTTTTATTGATTTGAATTCCTATCATCATTTGCGATGCGATTCTGGATCTCTTGGCTTCAACATACCGCCGACATTAACTTTCAGCGCCTACGCTATCTTTGAGTTTCCCTGCTACGCCTGTTCCCCTTCGCTGGCCCCTATAAGTTTCGACAATTGATAATTAAAGACTAGGAAATCCTGACTCTTCATAACACTTCGGCGAAACATCATCCTACGACAAAGGTAGCTCACAGCCCATAGCTCCAAAGTAATAACAATGCTAGGAAGATTAGTAGTAAAATATACTAGAACCTCTGTCTCAGTTCTTTATTATTTTGTATGTTCCACAGTCACCTGGACGATTCCTATCCTATTATCAATCCGTTGGAATAGACGAAGATAACACTCTGATCTGACAAAAAAACGTCCCAAAACAAAGATTGCGACTACCAATCCGTCGGAATAAACGAAGATGACATTTCGGCAAAACAGCGTCCCAAACAAAGGTAGCCCACAGTTCATGGTTCCGACATGATAACAATGCTAGGGAAATTAATACTAATATACAAAAATCTCTCCTTCGATTCTTTGTTATTTTATATTTTTTACAGTCTCCTGGACCATTCCTATCCTATTATTAATCCATTGGAACAGAAGAGCATAACATTTCGGCAAGACGATGTCCCATAACAGAAGTAGTTCACAGTTGCTTCGAAGTCAAGATTCGCGGCAGCGAATCGCCGCCAAGTACCCGTAGGCAGGCGAGCGCTAGCCGGGACTCTATTTTCTCGGGGGAACTCTTTATACCTGTAAGCAGGAGGTCATAACTTCGGAACGCGTGAATATTTTTCGATCAAATTCACAGAACAGATATTCCCCCACCACACGACGTCGCTGTATAAATTTGATCGGAATAGGTACACTGGTTTCTGATATATCGGTCACGAAAGTTGATGAAAAAGCATCTTCTTCTTCTTCTTCTTCTTCTTCCACTTCTTCCTGGTCATCAGATTTTCGCTAGACGCTTGCTTGTCCTCACGTTTCTGAACGAACGGTGAAACGGATCGACTTGATCTTTGAAACGTGGGTACAAGCCATCGAAATCTCGCCCCCTATTGATTTTGGCATGATCCTGAATCTGCACTCGGTCGATATGTGATAATGAAGCTACTAAGTGAGCCACAGAGGGACGACGAAATCAAAATGGCTGTCGGATGGCTGACGGATCGCGGTATTGACAGTTAAAATATTCATAATTTATATATAATCATATTATATAGTTATATATTCATATTATATAAGTATATAAAATGTTATCGGTCAAGCTAATGGTTTTATTTCAGTAAATCAGTGAAACAGTGAATCAGTGAATAACGATCAGAGTGAAAAGTGCGCCGACCGTGGTTTCACGCCGATGACCGTTATTATTTATAATAAATCTGCATGATGGCCTGTTGTAAGTGCACGGAACAGATCCTCTAAGCTGGGTTCGAATATTTAGATAAAGAACAAATCAACGATACTGGCAAATTATTATTTTACTTCAATCCGGAACAAGTGAAAATAAGGTTACGATGACTTACATTAAACGGTATGTACGGACATTGATTTTCACTAGATTTTACATATAATAATACTACATGAATAGACCAACCTCAACTTCTTTATTTCCACTAAATTTCCACAGTCATCTGGACCATTCCTATCCTATTATCAATCCGTTGGAATAGACGAAGATAACATTTCGGCGAAACATCGTCCCAAAACAAAGGTAGCCGACAGCTCATAGCCCCAATGTAATAACAATGTTAGGAAAATTAGTAGCGATACGAAACCTCTCATTTATTCCTTTGTCATTTTCTATGTTTCACAGTCACTTGACCTTTTCCTATCCTATCATTGATCCATTGCAATAGTCGGAGATAATGCTTTGACAAAACGACGTCCCAAACAAAGGTTCCGATTATCAATCCGTTGAGATAGACGAACATAACACTTCGGCAAAACAGCATCCCAAGACAAAGGTAGCCCACAGTTCATGGTTCCGAAATGATAACAATACTAGGAAAATTAATACTAATGTACTAAAATCTTTCCTTCAATCTTTTGTTATTTTATATCTTTTACAGTCATCTGGACCATTCCTATCTTATTATTAATCCATCGGAACAGAAGAGCATAACATTTCGGCAAGACGATGTCCCATAACAGAAGTAGTTCACAGCTGCTCCAAAGTTATAACACTCTACGTATCTTCTTCAAATGAACCAACTTCGTCCAGCCTACCAACCACTAACTCCACCTACCTATACATCAGCACCACAAACTAATTATCAAACAAACTAATATGTTCAGAATTGCTGATCATTAGAAGTGTTATAATAGTACAGTATGATACAAGTAGCACACACGTGTCGTAATGTACTATTGTTTAACTCAGTGTGCGAAATTCTTGACCTGTAGAAAACTTTAAAAAATAGGGAAGTATAGTATATATTGCAATATTAGTGAAAGCGGCCGGGTGGGGACAGGGTCCAAGGGCAGAGGCCCCGCTCGGGATGCAAGGGGCAAAGCCCCTGCTAGGGGTGCAGGGGGCGAAGCCCCCGCTGGGGGGTTGGGGGGGCGAAGCCCCCCCATTAAAAACAAAATACTTCGAAAAATGATTTTCAATAGCATAAAGTTTTATTAGTCCTCGAAACTAAAGAAATTAGGAAATCAAAGACAAAAAAAAACTCTTCTGCTTCCACTTCTATATACCTTTTTCGTAGTCTATCGATAGAAACGCAAGTTCGAGATACAAGTTATCTTGATCAGAAAAGCAAGGCTCATTTGATTTTGATAGAATTATATTATGTTTCACATAAATTTTATTTTATTCATAAATAACATGTAATGTTAATTTGACATATTGATAACACTATTATTTAATTAGTAAATATGTATGTGTCAACACAACTTGACACAAAACTGAGAAAGTTGAATAGAAGAAAAATATTTGAGAAATTATTATTTTCAAACGAAAAGAACTCAATTATTTTTACATAGGGAAGTGTGTAAATCGAGCACTTCGCGCACTACCAACAGGCATAAGAAATCGAGTATCACACACTGAGTTGAAAATAGTACACTATGATACGAGAGTGGTGAAACTTTTTCTGGCGAGTGTGAAGTTGCAGCACGAGCCGAAGGCGAGTGCTGCAATCACACAAGGTCAGGAGAAGTTTTTCCATCGAGTATTATACAAAATTTTACTTTATGATGTGTGAAATTCTCACACACACGGAGCGTGCATAAAACATCCATTATCATACGGAGTGAAGTAATAGTACATTATGATGCGAGTGCGGTAAAACTTTTTCTGACTAGTGTGAGTTGGCAACACGAGCCGAAGGCAAGTGTGCAATTACACAAAATCAAAATAAGTTTTTCCGTTCGGTATTATACAAAGTTTTACTTTATAAGTAGTGAAAACGTGGGTTCTACCCACACTTCGCGTGGTCTATGAGATGAGTTGAAACATTTAATATCTTGACAAATCTAGTTAAATCGTTTAATACCTTGAAATATGCTATCTATTAGATCATTAGTGAAATGACAGGAACTCTTTGAAATCATTTGAAATTATATAGCACCTTTTGAATTTTCGGGACATTAACTTTAGTATTTAACCATCTAGACAATTATGAGATATTTTAAGCTCATATATACACTATGCATAATAAGTGGTTGACGAATCACTTCAAACCGTACACACTGGCCTGTATCTGTATGACGCAATCTCCACTGTAAATCCGATCACTGACTCAATTTACCTATTCCATACTACATGTCATTCCTTGTTGGTGTAATATGCTAATCAACTGTGATTATTTAATTCGACGTGTTATTGCTGATAGTAATGCTTTCCAAACTAAAACTATACATTACGTGTATAATGAATTAATGATAAACTATCATATGCATACATTCATGATTAAAACTGTGGATAAATCCCTTGTTAGTTTGATCCTAGTCGTGGATTTTGTAACAACTATCCAATACAACAAATCATAAACATGCAGAGTACAAAAACTTGAAAATAGCGATCTTAAAACATTCCAAGATTGAATACAAAATCTGTTCTACGAAACAATGGATTCATTAAAATTAGTAATTGATAACAAACTATATATTCACTGATGGCACATCAGTGCCACGTTGGATAATTTATTGTAGAAATAATATCCACACACAAACCCTTGAAAATTGAATGCAAATTTAGAGTAACTGGATCACCACTTCAGAATCAAAGTAAATAGTATTGAATTGAATTTTAATATAATAAATGACCATGTGACATTATAAACTGAATTCTAATTCAATCATATAATAATAAATATCTGGAGATAGGAATTGTGAAATAATAAAAGAAGAATTTAACACAAAGAAGATATACAACTTGGCCTAGTAGAATTACTCACGATATGCATGGTAATCACTTGCATCCAACTATGCATATAAAATAACATATAGGTCAGACAATCATTCACTAAGTCATTATCCATAAAAAAAAACCACTGTTAATGGAAAAAAGTTGAGTAATGAACTGTAGAACAAGCTTCAAAATAAACTTCACGATGTAGGTAACTCGACTCGATTACCAAACTAGTTCATTGGCATATTCGTTTTCCATGTAAGTCAAGTAAGGGCAAAATTCCAGTCCATATATATAATTGTAACCACAAAGAAACAGGAATGAACAAAAGTAAAAAAAGAATCCAAATGAAAAGACATTGAAATTATTATCTAATACACCAGCACCCAGTTGATGAGAAAGAAGGTAAGAATAAATCGTACGCATCAGACTATGAAAAAATACGTTTATTAAACAAAGGAATAAAAATTAAAAATAAAATTGCAGAGAGCCCTGTCGTCCTCTGCCTCCGCTCCCTCGTCCCCCTCTCCTTTGTCCCCTCTCCTTCGCCAATTCCATCCCCCTGTTCCTCGCCCCTGCCAGTTCGATCCCCCTGTTCCTTGACCCCGCCAATTGTATCCCCCCATTCCTCGTCCTTGCCCATTAAACCCCCCTCTTCCCCCTGTTCCATGTTCAAATCCACCAGCTGTTCCTCTTCGAATTCCACCACCTCTTCCTTGTTCACCTCCACCTCCGCCATATCTACGTCGTCCACCTCCACCATATCTCCCTTGACCGCCTCCACCACCTCCGCTTTTTCCTCCTCCTCCTGTTACACCTCCTCCTCTTACGCCTCCTCTATTTACTCTTCCACCTCCGCTTTCTACTTTTCCTCCTCTCTTTCTATCTTCATTTTTATTTTTAACTTTATTTTCTTTTTTAGGTGGCATTTCAACTTCCTCTCTATCTTCATCTCCTTCTTCTTCTTCGTCACTTTCTCTTCCTGTTGCTGTTCCTCTTCCTCTTCCTCTTCCTCTTCCTCTTTCTCTTCCTCTTTCTCTTCCTCTTTCATTGTTTTGATTATCAAGGGCTGGTACATGGGACTGTTGCCCCATGTACCGCCCTAGAACCGTATACAATTCTCTGATCTGTAAATTAAAACATTGACTATAAGTATCGTTTACGACAAGATTTTTATGGTGAGCTAAATATCTCAACAAGTGATTTATAAAATGTTAATTTTTCAAGAAACAAACATTTAAAAAAGTATCGCACACAATTGATTATAAGCTCAATTAGAAAAATTGAAAAAAAAAAACTTCATGCATAAATTTCTGTCTAATCTAAGAACTACTTCGCCAGGACCCAAGGAAACAGACATATTTAAATGGTCCGCCTAGAACAAATGTATTTTTCCAGGCAATCTAAAACAAACATAACAATCACAAAAAATATTACAGCAAATATATACCGTCATCTATACACACTACACAGCCTATAGAGCCTATGAGGATATGTCTGTTCTAGGCTGTCCAACAAAATGCATCCATTCTATATGGTCCATCTGAATACGTTTGGTTTTTTACGATCCGTCTACTTCATATTTTCCTCCTCATTCAACGCAAGTGATAATCGTATTTAATACTGTACATACCATTGCCTCAGTTTGATGAGGACTCATCATTGATGGCCCCTCACCGCCACCCTCGCCACCTCCCATCGTAACATCTTGATCATTTGCTATTAACCAAATAAAACACATTTCTAGTAAATACATCATATTTTATCCACCATAAATATTAAAGAAAGAACAATTCGATGGGATAATTATTCAATTGGACAATTATGAATGCATTACAAACATCTAAGGCTTGCTCCAAAACTCCCAAACTCCAAAACAACAAAATCAAACAAACATATTGGCTATGCAAAGAATCAAGCTAATCAGAAAAATAGAATTTCAAAATTGAATCAGCTTACATTCTCAATTCTGTATTTGATTAAGTTCAATAAAATAGTAATACAAAATGGTGTCGGTAAGTGGGCTCTTAGCAGTTAGCTTAGAAGATAGCCCTACTTTAAGTCCTACAATTTCTTCAAAATAAATCAAATATATAAATAACGTATAAACAATGCCACCCCTTAAAGACAATTGACAAGATTATACCATATCAGCTTGGAACAATGAACCAAACACGTGATAATACGAAAAGGAGCAACTGGCCGTAAAAAATGAGGACACGCATCTTTCTATTACTCGACTCATTGTTCGCATGTGTATACAATACTCGAATAATAGCTGAATCAGAATACTTTATTCATTTGAAAAATATTATGGAATACACAATTACAACAAAACAGACCGTAACATAATGTATGAAAACGTGTATGTATACTTACACATCTTGACGCTTCGAGATTCGAATGCAGAATGAAGGGTTGAAACCGTTGATCTAGTAGCATATACATTGACGAGATCACATACTCACACACACAACCAAACAATTTGAAATAAATTGTCCAACTGCATAAAATTTTGTCCAGATGGCGATGTCCTGTCAGCACTGACTGGACAAATTTAATTCAACCAAAATTATCCATCTATTTACGCATTGCAATTATTATCACAACAGAATTATACGGAAAATAAAACTAGGTAAATTAATTAAAAACCAATCTTCGAAAAAATAGAACAACGAGTAATTAAATTGAAACATGTGATGAATAAATTGTCCACATGAAATACGCGTCAATAGGACTGCACTCTATTGACAAATTTCAGAAATAATAAACACAATAGAGATGAGATCAACTCAAATAGATGACTTTAGGAACGTCATTTAGAAAAGTCAGCTAACAGAAAGTAGAACTTCCATTCCACTTGGAGATATAGCAAAGCGCGTATCGAAAGATAAATATTGCAATTATTCAACAAGTGAGTGTCATTTCAGTGCATTTGAACATCGTTCGAATTCACACAGACACGCGAATTTAGTCATTTTCTTTACTGTAACAATAATATCAATAATTCTATATCATTGTCAGTACGCAATATATTGTTCTTAATCGACAAGTTCGAGGTTATTCATGTCAGCGTACTGCAGTGCCGGCAAAAATTAATTTTCACATATCGTTCCTCAAACGATATTAAAAATTGTAAAATCGACGTACGATTACGAGAATAAACATAGTGGATTTCTTTGATTTTCTAAATACGTACATGAAAAATTTTATTGTATAATTGTGTATAAAATAGAATTCACGCAACAGTTAAATCAGAAGACCGGAAAAAATCTATATGTGAGTACAGCCGATAACAATTATTCATTCATAAATACAAGAAAGTCAGAATATACAACGATAAATAGACAAATCCTAAGTATAAGTTGAGTACGATTTAATACAGGTAGTCTAATAAATAAAAATGCCGAAAAATGGGAAACGTAGCTATAGCAAAATGCAGCAACAACAAAAAGAGGCGAAGCGATCCGCCAGAATAGGTAAAACTGACACGCCAAAACGCAATAAAACAGCTGATGTAAATTTGCCACTTATAATAGACATTACAGACGACACTGACGAACAAATAGACGTTAATGCAATAGTACGTGCAAATAGGGCACAGATCGCAGCCTGCATTATGAACATTGCAGAGGAGCTACATGACAAGTGTATAAATGCATTTCTGAATGTTTTAACTGACACGACGACTTTTGAACCACAAGATCCGATATTCTATCAAGGATTACATTGGTATCAACGTGTTACCAGCGATCAGGATATTCAGATCCTCTACAGCGGAAACATTGGTCCAGACGAGATCGGTCACTGGACCTGCATATACTACGATGGGTCAGTAGTACACGTGTACGATACGTTGAAACACCGATTATCGCCGCTCCAACATGAAATATTGAATCGTCTGTATGAAAAATATTCGATCATGTACGAAAATGTACAAATACAACCGGATTCAAAATCATGCGGAGTGTTTGCGTGTGCAATCGCAACATCGCTTGCACTAGGTAAGGATCCGGTGACCGAACGCTATTACGTAGATAACGATGGGCGTAGAAGAACGACACTAACGATGAGACAGCATTTACTACGCATACTCAACGAAAAGACAATAAGTGCGTTTCCTACAATGGAAAGTACCACAATAGCACAGTCGGACATCGCTACAATCGTACAAGACCAAAATACAGACCGGTCGAAAATACAAAAATTACCCGCGAAAACGTATGCATCGGTCTGTCGAACAGTACCACGGCATACCATTTCACTTTCTTCACAAAGTACGACGGATGATAATCGCAAAAAAAGCAAAGAACAAGGCAAAAGCGATAAAACAAACATAACTCTCCCAACACAGACAAATCGTAAAAACAGATGGTGGGCCACTCACAAAGACCAAATGAACAAAAAAAGACGCGAAGACTATTCAGCTCGACAGACAAACAGTAGTAATAGCACAAGCTCAGTCGAACATGCTACTCGTTCGTTCATAGGGCAAACACGAAGTGACACAGAATGCAAGGCAAATTGCAGCGCTAATGAGCCACAACGAAATATAAGCCAGAGTGCTACATTTGGACTAAAACAGCCAATTAAACGAGCAAATTACGTTGCCAATGCGAAAGTAATAAAATTGCAAAAAAAGCAAAATATTCTGAAGATCTAGAACAAAAAATATTGTACGAGAAGAAAACAACTGCTGTCACTCGTGAATTGCAACTTACTCGTCGCAGAGAAAAATATGCAACTAATGCTAAGATCGAACAGACACGTGAAAGACAAAAATATGCTGCCAATCCTCAAATTAAAAGAACACGTGAATGGATAAAATACACAGCAAATCCTGATATCAAAAAAACACGTGAAAAAATAACACGCACAGCAAATCCTGAAATCAAGAGAACACGTGACAGAATAACATACGCAAAAAATCCTGATATCAAAAAAACATGTGAAAGGATGAAATACACAGCAAATCCTGATATCAAAAAAACATGTGAAAGGATGAAATACACAGCAAATCCTGATATCAAAAAAACATGTGAAAGGATGAAATACACAGCAAATCCTGATATCAAACAGACAAGTGAAAGAGCAAGATATGCAGCTAATCCTGAGATGAAAGTCAGTAAACAAAGAGTTAAATATTCTGCACATCCCGAAAACAAAAAAAAAGTACGAACTTAATAAATATGCTCTTAATTCGGAAATGAAAAAAGAATATGAACGAAACAAGTATGCCATTAATCGCGATGTAAATAAAGCAATACTCGACAAAGTCAGACGCGCTCGTAAAGAACTAAGAGGGCAACAGAAATTCATCAGAACTAAAAATATTCTGAAAAAATATAGGCATTTAGGCACGCGGAGCAGTACGATAACACTGTTAGGATCGGTAGAAAAATATATCACCATCTTATCCGCAAAAATGAATTGTAAGTCCAAGCCACAGAAACGAATTGAGGCTGAGAAAATCATAAAATGGTGCATTCAAGCGAGAAAACGTATCGTACTAAGCGTGAGACGTACGCTGAATAATCTGAAGAATAAGATCGAAATCTGTTCGGTACGAGCGGCAGAATCGTCTAATGTAGAATCAAAAATGGAAGCCTTTTGCGGGGAATCAAAACATACGGGCTCGTCCGACCCTTATTATACCAATACAGCTTATGATGAGCTTCACATTGTGATAGACCCGATGATCACTACATCAACGGGAAAGATAGCTAACGTTTTACCGGTAACTGCAAGCACACATGTACGAAAATCATGGGCTTGCTCAGAGCTATGTGTAAAACCAAATTCACATACCATTAGTAGGCTAGAATATGTGTTTCAGGCTATACGCTCATGGAAAATAGCAAATATTCGTAATACATTGAAACACTGGAACCAATGTAGTGTCAATACGTCAGAGCACAAATTAGGACACGCACAAATTTGCTATACCAATCCTGTGAGTTGCAATTCGAAATTCTTACCGCTTCAATTATTGCATCCGCACTTCCCACAGATTCGGTATTTCACGAGATACATTTACGAACTCATGAGACTAGTGGAGAAAATTAATTGCATAGACAGTGCCTTAGTACGAGGAGATCTACTTCTTTTGCGAGAACTCTCCAGCGAAACAGCCGAAAAAGCTGCTATGTATCAACTGTGTTCTGAAGTAATAAATTTGAACGAAGATGAAATTGCAAACAAATATAGACGTGCATTCCATGAGCTAGTCCAACAATCGATGGATACACCACGATTGGCTTGCGTATCGTGCGAAAAACTTTGTTACCGTAGAGACACGCGAAATATAAAAAAACTCAGAAAACCTATCACAGGGCACTATTGGTCACAGATGAAAACTCACATTGATGCCTCCGACAATGCGTCTGATTATATGTGTAAATACTGTTAAGAAAAGTTCCGTGATAATGAAATGCCACCAACGTGTTTATTGAATCACCTAGCTATAGGCGACGTGCTACCCGTTCTCTTCACTCTTAATGATTATGAAAAAATCCTCATACAAAGGGCAAAGGCTTTTCAAACGGTACTAAGAATGGGTACAGTAGCGAAAAAAAATCTTCCAAATAAGTTGCGGGTACAGAAAATAAAAGGTCGAACGTTCCATTTACCGTTACCGTTAGAGGAAACACTAAAAAAATTACCTGCACCGACTGACGCGCTAAATCTGAATCAAGAACTATTCGTCATGGTCTATGGACTATCGAATAAGTCAAAAGTCGTGTGGAGTAGTTTGGTGGACGTGAAAAAGATCTATGAGACACTCGTTTGGCTCAGGGAAAATAATCCTTTTTATGCCGAGATTGAATTACCCACTGAGCCAGACTCGTTGTTAGATTTACTCGTGCAAGACGTGGAAATTCAGGTAGAGACAGAAAAGCCTGGTTTGAAAGAACATGCGGATACGGTCATGGACTGTACTGACGAGACGAGTACTAAGCGTCGGGCAATATTAACACAAATAATGGATAGCCAAGATTACTACGAGCAGTATACCATCTATCCGATCAGTGCCGATAGAGAAAATAAGAATGCAACGGCTCTATATCAAATGCTCAAGGTAGAAGAAGCACCCTTGAGTCAATGGGATAAATATCTAGACGTCATGTGCTTCCCAGATTTGTACCCTTATGGTGACAATGGCCAGCATCAAGACCGCGCGATCCCTCTGCGAGAATTCGACTACATAAAATGTAGGCTTATGTCCAGCTGTTCCGTCTTCAGGTTGAATCAACAGTATTTGTTCTACCTATTACACGACTCGAACATACGGCAGTTGAAGGGTGGTATATTTCATAAACTAAATGTCATTAATCCAAAGGAAAAAATGAATGCCGGTCAGTATTTGGAATTAATGTCAAAAGAACAGCTTGAAGGAAATCTGACCACTATTCTCGCGAAATTACGGAATACAGACCAGTATTGGCGCAAACCGAGAAATGAGTTGGGATGCATGGTACAAAATTATGGTCCGGCAACATGGTTTCTCACGCTGAGTCCCAGCGAGTGGATGTGGGATGATTTAGCTGAATATATTAAAAACGTTAACGGACCAAAAATGGCTGGTATGTCTACAAGTGAACTAGTAGCGAAAGACCCAGTTTCGGCCTCGAGGTATCTAGATAACAAATTTCGAGCGATGCTGAAATTCATATGTTCCAATGACAATCCAATTGGCGAAGTCAGCCATTACTTTTGGAGACGAGAATACCAAGGCAGAGGAACACAGCACTTCCATTTGTTGGTCTGGATTAAGGATGCTCCCGCGATCGGAGAGTCATCTACGGAAGAAGTCGCCAACTTCATTTCCAAGCATATTACTTGCAGACTGCCCAATAAACATGTATCGCCGACGTTGTATCGTCGAGTAGACACGCATCAGAGACATAAGCATAACGATTATTGTATGCGAAATAAGAAAACTAAAAAAGGATTCATGAAAATATGCAGATTCGGATTTCCAAGACCAATTACAGACACGCTGATAATAAAAGACGTGGCCATGTCGATTGCGGGTAGAAAACAGCTAAAATCAAAAAGCGGACTCGTCGACTTACCGCTAAATGAAGAAGAAGCCTTCATAAATGACTATAATCCGGTTGTCCTTAGTGCATGGGAAGGAAACATGGACATGCAGTTCATAGGCGAAAAATCGACAATACTCGATTGGTATTGTACTAAGTATAGTACTAAACCTGAAACGAGTCACACAACCGATATGTTTCATGATATCAATTCCAGCAAGTCGTTGAGCAGCCGACTGTGGAGTGTGGCAATGCGCAGCTTGAATAACAGAGAATGCAGAGCTCTGGAAGCTGCTGATACACTGTTAGGTATTCCGTTGTACGGAACTGATCCTGACACAACCATAAAATGGTTAGACGTAAATCAGCTCAGAAATGAAAGAGTTAAACCGTACAAAACTGTAGAAAAACTATTTCCGGGTTCGACAGATATTTTTTATCCGTCCCTCATTGACGATTACTACCCGAATAGACCGGAGCAATTAGCGTCGGTACATTTATACGACTACGCCAAATGGTACGAAATAACTAAAATAATACCAAAAAATAGCAAAGCAGAGATATACGATCTAGGCGGTGGTTTGTATTTGAAAAAAAGACAGCGCGGTTATTTGATAAATCATTACAAATATAATCCGAATGTAGAGCCTGAAAAGTATTTCCATGCGTTGTTGCTACTTTTCAAACCGTGGCGTGATACTGATCAGTTGAAAAATGACTGTCATTCGTACGCCGAGGCGTTCGAGAAAAGCAAGACAGACCTATTAGAATTAATGAGTTACCACGAGCGATTGTCCGATATTCAAAAAGGTTTCGATCAGGTGAAAGAACTAATCGAACAAAAGCTGGATGATCTTACGAATATGATAAGCAATCTGAGCCTAGATTCAAATGATAATAGAGATAATCCATTACATTACCAGCCAGTAGAAGCCAACTTGGCTATGCAGGACTTGAATAACGCGGAAGGGCAATTAAAAGATCTGGACGTAGTTGACATGATATCACAACTCAATGACGAACAGAAAGTAATATTTGATACTGTCAGAACCTCTTTAATCTCAACACGTATTGAACCATTACGAATGTTCGTAAGTGGAGCTGGTGGTACGGGTAAGAGTTTTCTCATAAAAACTATTAGGTGCTGGACAAAACAAATACTCGGTTCCACAACTGCTGTCACGGCACCAACAGGTTTGGCGGCTTTTAACGTCGACGGACTAACAGTGCACAGACTGTTCCAGCTACCAGTTGAGCACGGCGGCACGCCCAAATACAAAGAATTGTCCGACGAAGTGTTGAAAATTTTGCGAAACGAGTTAAAAGATGTAGTATTATTCATTATAGATGAGGTTTCAATGATATCAAACGTCACGTTAATGTATATTCACTTAAGACTAACTGAAATATTTGATACAAAAAATACTAATGATGGCTGGTTCGGTGGAAAACATATTCTACTTATGGGTGATTTATTACAACTTCCGCCAGTAAATGCGGATTCAGCGTACCTGAATCTGTCGAAAGACAAAATACAGAAATATATTGGCTCAGTAGGTGCGGTCAATCTATGGACCGATCTATTTTCGTACGACGAGCTGTTGACAAACGTACGCCAACAGAATGATACGACGTACCAAGAAATATTAACTCGAGTTAGATTCGGAATTATGACCACTGCCGACCAACAGATTCTAGATTCTAGGAAAGTAAACCTTACCGGTACGTCGGTCGGAGCCAGACTCGACGAATTATGCAATTATATCAACCAATTATCGCTAGATACAGTCTGTCTTTTTCCGACTCGGAACCAATGTGACATTTTGAACACAGCCATGTTAACCAAAATTCCAGGCGACGAAATTGAACTCAACGCCAAAGACAGCATTGATTGCATACCGTATTTGAAGAAAAAAATAACAAAACTCTTGAATCAGGAACACGAAGACAGCACTCGCACGGCTGGACTCGCGAAATCAATAATGGTTAAGATTGGGGCCAAAATCATGATTAGACGAAACATCGACGTATCTACAGGTATTATAAACGGTACCATAGGTCATGTGGTTTCCGTAAATCGAGATATCGACACACGCGAGGTACAATCATTAACGATTGCCTTAGCATCGGGGATAGAGTATACCATTGAAAGAGTATCCACAAAATTCGAAATAATGAATGGTGCCTTCATATTCAGAAATCAATTTCCCCTGTCTCTTAGTTACGGAATCACGATACATAAAAGCCAGGGCTTAACTTTGAACAGCATAGTTATAGACATAGGCCAGACTGTGTTCACTGCTGGACAAGCATACGTTGCATTGTCAAGAGTCAAGTCTCTCGACGGATTACATTTGATAAATTTCAATCCACAGGCAATAAAAGTTCAGGAAGCTGCACTAGTCGAGTACAATCGACTCAGGGTACAATACAAACCGGAATTGGCTGAAATTAGTATTACACGTGCAGCTAAATTAACGGTCAAAGACACCGTATGGTCGGTTCCCTCATGCACGCAAAATATACAAATCGAAGTATATGATAACATATTGCCAAATCCGTTGCGCACCATTGTTGGCATGGAAAATAAGGACAGAGTTTCATGTTACGCAAATGCCACTCTGCAGTGTATATTCCACTGCTCGGATATAATACAAGAATTGATTAAGCTGAATAATAACGACCCATTAGAAAAATTAGCCTATTCTTACGTCACAAGTAGTGCAGCAATAAATTCCTTTGCAGTTCGAGAATTAGCAGGCAAAAATTTCACAGAAAATTTACAACAAGACGCGGCTGAATTCCTTATAGCTATTCGCGAGAGATCTGATTTAACTCAAAAAGCGATTGAACATTAGTTGATCACGACGATCAGATGTAACGATTGCGGACTCAGCTCTGAGATCGCACAGCCAAATTACATTTTAGCCATACCCGTATCGTTTACACCAAGTATCAAGAACCCCAAGAACCTACAAGATTTGTTTAATAACACTTTGTCACGATGGACAAGACTTGACAGTACGTGCGAGAATTGTCAGAAAAGCAATAAGCTACAAAAAACTGTAATTGCTTCGGTAAAACATATCATTGTCGTGCAGTTCATGATATTCACGTATCAAGATGGACAGGCATCTAAAATAACAAATTTCAAATTGAACGCAGTACCAACTACAAAAATTACCCTCGACAATAAGAAGTTCAAGATAAATAGCGCGATATTTCATCACGGTGAAAGTATAGATAGTGGTCACTATACTGCAATGCTAAAAGATAAAGCAAATAATTGGCTGGGTGTAAACGATACGCAAATACATAAACAGATCTGGCCACGGGGAGCCAAGGACATTCACATGATGGTATTAGAAGCGATATCATAAAATTTTCGATTTATATTGCCATGAATGCTTTGCCAATTACATGTTTGTTTGATAATATATATACCATGTATACCATTACAGGCTTACCAGCCCTATTCACAGTTACAAATATAAATATATTCTATGGTACAATATGACTATTCGATCGATTATCCGAATAGGTCAGTAAGTAAGTACTGAACAAAAGTTGCCCACCGTAAAGAAAAAAAAAAAAAAAAAACCGAAGATAATTCTTTCATAAGTCAAACTACATGTATAATATATCAAAAATCAAACGTTTATATTGGAGATTGTTTCTATTTGTCTCTAATTATTTGTAAATAATTCTACCTGAAAATGTGAGAAAAAAAAACAAAATAACTTGGAAATATCAACTCTGCAATTGAAAAAACAGTGTAAATACATTGGTCTCAAATATTATAACCACAGCCTACATGCACAGGCATGCAATCGATAAATTAGCTGGTACTTCATGATACATGTGGACAAAGAGTTGACAATTAAAGAACTCTACGATTTTATGAATCACTGAAAAAAGTCAGACTGATTTCTTCGATATCAATATTAAATCACAGTCAATTATTGGTTCGGAATGCATAACGCAGAAAATATGTACGTAATCATAATATACGCATAACCAGTCAGTGAGAGATCATAGTACATCGTTTCGGTGAATAGTTGTATTACAGAATAAACTGTCATACTGATAACGTATAATAGACGTAACATATACACTTTACCAAGAAACAGCTGTGGACTTATACCAAATTTGGCTCCAGCATCTATCATATAACATGTACCATGAGTTTATAGAGACATGTACAATAACTGATATCCCTAACTTACAAAATATCAATTGCATATTGCTTACGCTTCGGTGAATTATGACTCGATACATGTTATCTTGACGGATGCTGAACGAATTTGAATCAGTGTAACATCTGTTTCATTGGTATCAGTGTATGCAATACAACGGACTGACTTGCATCACAGGTGAAAAATTTCATTTGAAACGATCTTAGCTGACAGCTACAAAAATATATCTCATTATAATATGCCTGTGCACAAGTCGTCCGTCGTATCGTATGGTGAAGAGAACGATAACGAAAGAGAGTCCTCATCCAACTATAGTCAATCTAGCCGTGAATTGAAAGAACAACAGTCGCATGAATATGTCTGCTGGCATAATTGAAGTTCAGCTAGTAAAATTACCTAGTAGAGCTGATTACAGGCAAAAAATAAATATGTCCCATGTACAAAATCAAAACAGACTCCTCTTTTTTATTCGAATATTCACTATACATGAAGTGGAAATCATTTGTTATGCCTATGCACAATTCCGAACCAATACGCCAAATTCATTGTTTCAAATCAAATCCGAAAATTGAATGTATGTTAGTAGTTATGTAAAACACAATATCTATACACCATGCTATTTCCTATCCGCGAAAACCATAGTCTTTCGTCACCTGTCTCTTACTCTACCAGGCGCTCGCCTCATTCAGTTGGTTGGGATAGCGAAAGACATTGGTTCGCTGTTAGGAAAGTCGCTGCAAAATACATATATATGTAATAAAATGATGTGAATAAAAGTAGGCAAATGACTGTGATTTAAGCACCATATACAGGTTATATATATGGTTTCCAAAATACTATTACATCCGTTACACCATGTATACCAATGGAAATAGAAAAAAATCTGTACATAGTGCACAATCTATACCTACATACTAACCATTTGGCACAATGTTTGAAAGCTATAGTCAAAACGGAAAGTAACTATATAATTTTGCCCATGACTATAGAATGATAATAGTAATACTTTCTGTTATCATTATTATTAATATTATAATTATCGTGTGCCGATAATACCAAATGAGACTATTGACCAAAACAATACATATATATGCCACTGTTAATGAAAAAATTTCACCATGATATGGTTAAAGTTATGGTAAAAAGGAGGCAACTAAAATATATCCAATAATGTGAAAAATGAAAAACAATTGACCATGGTATAGCAAAGGTATAGTAAAAAGGAGGCAACTAAAATATATCCAATCATGTGAAAAATGAAAAACAATTGACCACGGTATAGCAAAGATATAGTAAAAAGGAGGCAACTAAAATATGTCCAATAATGTGAAAAATGAAAAACAATTGACCATGGTATAGCAAAGGTATAGTAAAAAGGAGGCAACTAAAATATATCACATAATGTGAAAAATGAAAAACAATTGACCATGGTATAGTAAAGGTATAGTAAAAAGGAGGCAACTAAAATATATCCAATAATGTGAAAAATGAAAAACAATTGACCATGGTATAGCAAAGGTATAGTAAAAAGGAGGCGACTGGAATATATCCAATAATGTGAAAAATGAAAAACAATTGACCATGGTATAGCAAAGGTATAATAAAAAGGAGGCAACTGAAATATATCCAACAACGTAAAAAATAAAAAACAATTAACCATGGTATGGCAAAGTTATAGTATAAAAGAGGCAACTGAAATATATCCAACATCAGAAAGAAAACGAAATTGAAACCTAAAAATGATTGCCAATAATTCACAAAATGATTACGTACAAACAATATAAGAATAGTCAAAAACGAAAGCAAATATAAAATATATCTATCAAATTATTGCCAATGAATTCACAAAATGATTACGTACAAACAATATAAGAATGGTCAAAAACGAAAACAAATATAAAATATATCTATCAAATTATTGCCAATGAATTCATCAGATAATTACGTACAAACTATATAAGAATGGTCATGAACAAAAGCAAATATAAAATATATCTATCAAATTATTGCCAATAAATTCACAAAATGATTACGTACGAACAATATAAGAATGGTCAAAAACGAAAGCAAATATAAAATATATCTATCAAATTATTGCCAATGAATTCACAAGATAATTACGTACAACCAATATAAGAATGGTCATGAACAAAAGCAAATATAAAATATATTCAAACGTATAATCTATACCTATGCACAAACAATTTGGCAATAAGTTCAGACAGACTGAACATGACACATACATTTTCAATGACAGACCCGGGAAAAAAAATTTTCATAAAATTTCATAAAATTTTATAAAATTTTATGAAATTTCATTATTGAAATTTCATGAAATTTCATGCTGAAAATGGCCTGATGAAATTTCATGAAATTTTGTAAAATTTCACGAACTTTTATCAAATTTTATGTAATTTAATGAAATTTTGAGAAATTATTTCTGGCATAAAATTTCATGAAATTTCATGAAATTTCATGCTGAAAATGGCCTGATGAAATTTCACGAACTTTTGTGGAATTTCATGAACTTTTATGAATCTTCATAAAATTTCACAAAAGTTCGTGAAATTTGTATATCGAAAATAATTCCTTAAAATCTTATGAAATTTCATAAGATTTCATGGAATTTGATACTGAAAATGCCCTGATAAAATTTTATAAAATTTCATGAAATTTTACCAGGTCATTTTATGAATCAAAATTCATACTGAAAATAACCTATTTAAATTTTGCATATATTAATATATATATGCTTAAATGAAATCGCAGGAAAGGCTGTTATAATTTAAAGGTTATATTAATTTTGAAACTCTGATTAATACATTTTTCAATACTTATTTTTTTAATGAAACTCAAGAAACATACATTTAAAGTTATTATTTAAGTTTTAAATATTCTCAATCCTTGAATACCGAGAATATTCGATGAACGTAGACAGTCCCCTTCCTACGACAAAACCAACACAGGCGCGCACCGCGTGACTGAGGCTCGTGCGGGAGGGAATGAGGTGCCGGTAGCATTGCATCCCCTCCCGAACGAGCCTCACGCACGCGGTGCGCGCCTGTGTTGGTTTTGTCGTAGGAAGGGGACTATCTACGTTCACCGAATATTCTCGGTATACTACAAACTTAGTAATAGTTTATTAATAGTAATGACTTTTTCGCATATATTTTTTAAACATAACAATTAATACTATGATTAATATTTAACTCCGTAGTCCTATCATTCGTGTAATTAATTTGTGATATTTTTATTTTTTTTGTACTCAGCCTTGATTTCCGTCAATCTTGTGACCATCGCACTTTTAATGTCGCCTCGAGACTGCCTCGGCCATCGGGGGTGTTTTTGAATTTGAGTCTCCACAAAATCTATATTATAAATATAAAATATATAGTATAAGCAAAATATTTAGTATCAAACGGTTGAAAAAATTAGGTCTTGCAGAACTTACCTATTATAGACTCTCTAGCAGCAGGGTTCATGGCAATTTTTTCCTCGGATTTATCGGCGTTACGACCACCTTGTCCAGATAGGGTGCATTTCATCAAAGTCTTCTCATTGAAAATTCCTTCGAGGAGATTTCGGACAAGACTTGTTCCTTTTTTTGCCCGAGCTAACGCGTTATTGTACACCCGACGCTTACAATAAACTCCACCAGTCAAAAGAACCATCTATGAATTCAATAACATTATTATTATTAAAAAAATAAATAATGTAGACAACTCATGCCCCAGTGAAAACTACATTGCGGCAAAAAAAACTTACTCCTCCCTCACATTCATACGATTTTCCCAATAATTGGGTTCCGTCTAATCCATCATCCTCAGTATCAGGTTTGTTTATAGAGTCAGTTTTAACCACGACTGTGGTGGATGCATCCTGTTTATCTGGATTCTTCAAGTCAACCTTTGATTTTAGAATTTTACCGATTTTATAAAAAACAGTGTTCTATTTCATTTTAATTGTCAAATTATGCCACTTTAATTATATTGTAAATTTTATCATGTTTCAAACTAAAAATACTAATTTTTTACTTTATTTTTTTTTCATTATATTTATATTCTTATTCAAAAATTGAAAAATATGAATTTATATATTGCCACCAAGAGAATCAAAATATAAAATATTATAAACTTAATTCACAGTAAAAATAAAAAAATGAAAAAATTATTCGTGTAATAGACACTGACCTTCACAACGGCACTTGCAGTTTGAGATGCTTCCTCAATTGACGAAACATCGGAAACATCCGATTCTTCCGTACAGGAGCCCGGTGACTTAGGAATTTTTACTAGTTTGGGTGTCTCTTTCTGAGTATAAATAAAAAAATATGTATATTAAACATCATGTGCATACTAGATTAATCATGAACGGATTGAACTAATTACCTTATCTTTTTTAGACGTGGACAGTTCAACTTGTTTACTTTTTTTGCTGGATGGTTCAGGTGAATGAACCTCGCGTTGCTTTATACAGCTTCTTTTTCCTACAACTTTTGTTATAACCAGTGGAGTCGTAATTTTAGGTTTCAACTCTTTAACTAAGATTTTTCGTATTTTTACTAATTCAGACTTTTTATCTATAGAAAAAAACAATTAATCAAAAAATATTAGATTCAATGTTGTCAAATCATTGGATTAAAAAAAGAATGTTATATAACTATCGAACCTGAAATCGCCTTAACAACACCTTTATATGCATTTTCGCCATGGAAAAACTTAACCTCATCACCAACGGTGATATTTTTTTCTTTATTAGCGACTAAATCATCTTTGTCAATTATTAACAAAGAGTTGTCTTCATCGCACGCTATTAACACTAGTGACATTTTTTGTATAAATTTAACTATAAAGAAATTCACTTCAATTGTATAAAATAGGAACTTTAGCCGCATACGTCGGATTGCACGTGGAACTGTGTTGGGGTTACTAATGGCGCCCACTCGAGCGTTGTCTCGTAAAATTTTGATTTTAATTTTATAATTATAAAAGTATTAATATTAATTATAAGAATGAATAGAATTTACGAAATTAGTTGGGAAAATATATTTGAGACTTTACTATAAAAGCAATTATTTCTCAATTCATTCGCGTTGTTTTATATTTACTTATGGTTACAGTAAAAATTTCGTCTGGTGTCGAGATTATATTACATTATAATGTTTAAGTTATGTGTGTGCACACAACTACTGACACATGTATAGTTACTAGAGTGGTCCTTATTTTGGTCATTTTTGAATTAAGATTTCTTCGCCCCCTAGAAGGGTTCCAAATAATTAAAAAAAAATATCCTCAAAATTCGAACTTTTCATCTCAATTTTAACACGTGCCGCAAAGCCTCTGAAGTTTAACGTTTGATTAACATGGCGTTTTCACTGACCATTATTCAGAATTTTTGGCGCACCGTCAATAAGTGCGAGAAAAATCTAATTCTTGTAGGAATATTTCCAGAAAACCCGATATTATTTTATCAGATTTAGAGAAATTCAAAATTCAAAATGGCGGATCCAAAATAGCGGCTGGATTTAAACATTTTTTATGTTTTACAGCCGCTATTTTGGATTCGTCATTTTGAATTTTGAATTTCTGTCAATCTGATAAAATAATATCGGGTCTTCTGAAAATATTTCTACAAGAATTAGATTTTTTTCGCACTTATTGACGGTGCGCAAAAAATTCTGAATAATGGTCAGTGAAAACGCCATGTTAATCAAGCGTAAAACTTCAGATGTTTTGCGGCACGTGTTAAAATTGAGATAAGAAGTTCAAATTTTGAGGGTGTTTTTTTTAAATTATTTGGAACCTTTCTAGGGGGCGAAGAAATCTCAATTCGAAAATGACCAAAATAAGGACCACTCTAATAGTTACCACAGTAGAACAAACACATCTGAGTATAGTATCAGTGTACAATATAACATATCAGCATTTTTATTACTAATTAGTTCTAGTAGTCCAGGTCCTCGGCTTCGTAGTTCTCGTAGTCCAGGTTCTCGGCTCCGTAGTTCTCGTAGTCCAGGTCCTCGGCTTCGTAGTTCTCGTAGTCCAGGTTCTCGGCTCCGTAGTTCTCGTAGTCCAGGTCCTCGGCTTCGTAGTTATCGTAGTCCAGGTGCTCGACTTCGTAGTTCTCGTAGTCTAGGTCCTTCGCTTCGTAGTTCTCGTAGTCCAGGTCCTCGGCTTCGTAGTTCTCGTAGTCCAGGTGCTCGACTTCGTAGTTCTCGTAGTCTAGGTCCTTCGCTTCGTAGTTCTCGTAGTCCAGGTCCTCGGCTTCGTAGTTCTAGTAGTCCAGGTCCTCGGCTTCGTAGTTCTCGTAGTCCAGGTTCTCGGCTCCGTAGTTCTCGTAGTCCAGGTCCTCGGCTTCGTAGTTCTCGTAGTCCAGGTTCTCGGCTCCGTAGTTCTCGTAGTCCAGGTCCTCGGCTTCGTAGTTCTCGTAGTCCAGGTTCTCGGCTCCGTAGTTCTCGTAGTCCAGGTCCTCGGCTTCGTAGTTATCGTAGTCCAGGTGCTCGACTTCGTAGTTCTCGTAGTCTAGGTCCTTCGCTTCGTAGTTCTCGTAGTCCAGGTCCTCGGCTTCGTAGTTCTCGTAGTCCAGGTGCTCGACTTCGTAGTTCTCGTAGTCTAGGTCCTTCGCTTCGTAGTTCTCGTAGTCCAGGTCCTCGGCTTCGTAGTTCTAGTAGTCCAGGTCCTCGGCTTCGTAGTTCTCGTAGTCCAGGTTCTCGGCTCCGTAGTTCTCGTAGTCCAGGTCCTCGGCTTCGTAGTTCTCGTAGTCCAGGTTCTCGGCTCCGTAGTTCTCGTAGTCCAGGTCCTCGGCTTCGTAGTTCTCGTAGTCCAGGTGCTCGACTTCGTAGTTCTCGTAGTCTAGGTCCTTCGCTTCGTAGTTCTCGTAGTCCAGGTCCTCGGCTTCGTAGTTCTCGTAGTCCAGGTGCTCGACTTCGTAGTTCTCGTAGTCTAGGTCCTTCGCTTCGTAGTTCTCGTAGTCCAGGTCCTCGGCTTCGTAGTTCTCGTAGTCCAGGTGCTCGACTTCGTAGTTCTCGTAGTCTAGGTCCTTCGCTTCGTAGTTCTCGTAGTCCAGGTCCTCGGCTTCGTAGTTTTCGTAGTCCAGGTCCTCGGCTTCGTAGTTCTCGTAGTCCAGGTCCTCGGCTCCGTAGTTCTCGTAGTCCAGGTCCTCGGCTTCGTAGTTTTCGTAGTCCAGGTCCTCGGCTTCGTAGTTCTCGTAGTCCAGGTTCTCGGCTCCGTAGTTCTCGTAGTCCAGGTCCTCGGCTTCGTAGTTCTCGTAGTCCAGGTGCTCGACTTCGTAGTTCTCGTAGTCTAGGTCCTTCGCTTCGTAGTTCTCGTAGTCCAGGTCCTCGGCTTCGTAGTTCTCGTAGTCCAGGTGCTCGACTTCGTAGTTCTCGTAGTCTAGGTCCTTCGCTTCGTAGTTCTCGTAGTCCAGGTCCTCGGCTTCGTAGTTCTAGTAGTCCAGGTCCTCGGCTTCATAGTTCTCGTAGTCCAGGTTCTCGGCTCCGTAGTTCTCGTAGTCCAGGTCCTCGGCTTCGTAGTTCTCGTAGTCCAGGTTCTCGGCTCCGTAGTTCTCGTAGTCCAGGTCCTCGGCTTCGTAGTTCTCGTAGTCCAGGTGCTCGACTTCGTAGTTCTCGTAGTCTAGGTCCTTCGCTTCGTAGTTCTCGTAGTCCAGGTCCTCGGCTTCGTAGTTCTCGTAGTTCAGGTGCTCGACTTCGTAGTTCTCGTAGTCTAGGTCCTTCGCTTCGTAGTTCTCGTAGTCCAGGTCCTCGGCTTCGTAGTTCTCGTAGTCCAGGTGCTCGACTTCGTAGTTCTCGTAGTCTAGGTCCTTCGCTTCGTAGTTCTCGTAGTCCAGGTCCTCGGCTTCGTAGTTTTCGTAGTCCAGGTCCTCGGCTTCGTAGTTCTCGTAGTCCAGGTCCTCGGCTCCGTAGTTCTCGTAGTCCAGGTCCTCGGCTTCGTAGTTTTCGTAGTCCAGGTCCTCGGCTTCGTAGTTCTCGTAGTCCAGGTTCTCGGCTCCGTAGTTCTCGTAGTCCAGGTCCTCGGCTTCGTAGTTCTCGTAGTCCAGGTGCTCGACTTCGTAGTTCTCGTAGTCTAGGTCCTTCGCTTCGTAGTTCTCGTAGTCCAGGTCCTCGGCTTCGTAGTTCTCGTAGTCCAGGTGCTCGACTTCGTAGTTCTCGTAGTCTAGGTCCTCGGCTTCGTAGTTTAAGTCATTCAGGTCTAGAACTACGAAGCGGAGGACCTGTGAGACTAAACCTGTTCCATGAATATAAGAAAGACATTCCTATATTCATGGTGACATTGGGTATAAAGTATAGGAACGATTGTCATAGTGAAAGTATATGACACAAGTACTATATGAGTATGAGGAAATTTACCATAAATTTCTCTCCGTGTATATAGTGATATAAAATATTGGCCCGCCAAGTACCGCCACCTCCAAATATTTTATTCTCATTTTTCCATTTTTATTAATTTCTTTGTTTCCTCGGCTAGTTATCAATTTGAGAAAAAGTAACGGTGGTGTATGTACTTGGCAGTAACATCTGATTTCGTATCTTTTTTTACGAAGAAGGAATTTTTGTATAAAATAATAATTGTATAAATATTTTTTGGCACGAGAAGGTATTTTTTGTGAGTGATAATCAGATTGATGTACTTGGCGAAAGGTTTTCGCACCGGAGCTGGTTTTATGGGAATATCACTACGTTTCGCATTTTCTCAACAGAATGAGCTACAAATTAAAAATATTAAAAAAAATTTCACGTAAAATTTTATCGATTTCCTACGAATGCATATTTTTTTTTTTCATTATTCTATGTCAGAGTGACAATAAAGGTAAAGAATACGTAGGTATTCGTAGGTATACGTAGGTAAAGGTAAATATAAACGTTATGAATGCATACTTTACAAATGATAATATGTTGATATAAAGTATACAATACATGTTTATTTCAGATATATCTACTCTGCGGCTTCGAATTTACATTCAAAATTAATAATGGCCTCCAATGAAAAAGATGATGATATTCCAAAAAAAAAATATAAACTTTGGGAAAAAGATCCTAAGATCAAGGTTCTTATGTGTAACTGTTATGATAAATATTTATTAAGTTTATATAATTTCAAAGGAATTGATTGACATTTTATAGAGCTGAAATTTATTGATTTGTTTGAAACTTAAATTATATATAATTATATTAATATATACACGGAGAGAATTTTATTGAAGAGATTCCCATACTACGTATAGTAATTTTGGACCATACTTTCAATATGACGATCGTTCCTATATACTTTTACCAAATGTCACCATGATTATAGGAATGTCTTTCTTATAGCGTTTTCGATTTGCTGCTCTAGTGCTGCTCTAGTGTGCACTGAGTGCACTTTTATCCTCTTCTATCTCCTATATCAGAGTGCGATAGAAGTACACTCAGAGCGCCACAGGGCAGCAAATCGAAATCGCTATTATATTCATGTAAGATTATGTACAAGTATCGGAACGGTCGTCATATTGAAAGTATGGTCCAAAATTACTATACGTAGTATGAGAATCTCTCCAGTAAAATTCTCTCCGTGTAATAATATTTTATACAAAAATCAGTGAAGAAAAGTGATGTTTCAAAATAGTACAGATTTTCAATAATTTTCAATATTAAAGCGATATTATAGTAGATAATTATAATTATACTCATACTTTTTTAATTTTTTTTTTGTAGATACCACTTAGAACTCTTACTCGGTGGGAAAAAAATTTATCTGAAAACAATCGTTCAGAAATTGGTGAAACTCAACAACAAAGTACCGTAAATAATGACAGCGAAACATGTAGTTCTGCAATCGAGAACTATGATAGTATCAGTACGAATTATTGTAGCAGTGATGACGACAGTGATGAAGGAGGTGGTGAAACTAGTGGTGGAGACAGTGACGAAGACAGTAATGTTGACATTTGTGAGATCTCTAGTTGTGATGATGACACATCAAGTGAAAAAAGTTCTAGTGATTCGGACCATGATAGTCTTCCTAATACAGATGAGCGGATTGTAACCCCACATTCAACTGATGAGAATAATTATGATGATGATATCACTGGGGGTAGTTGCGATGATTTGAGTCTATTACTTTACGAAAATAGTTCAATGACTCTAGATGAAAGTATCTTAGTTCTGCTCGAGTTGTATATCAAACATAAATGGACCAAATCCAGTTTACAAGCTACATTGGATATGCTTCAAAAATTTCTTCCTGCGGATAATAACTTTCCAAGAACTGCATTCCGTTTATTCAATTATGTACAAGACATAGCTCCAACAATCAGTGTAATTAAACATTTTTATTGCAAACAGTGCTTAACTATGACCAGTGAAATTACAAATGTGTCAAATATTTGTCAAGCATGCAAAATAAGGGGTAAAAAAAATTTTTCGTGCTTCTTTGAATTTGATATTCGTGAACAAATCAAATTTTTATTTGAAAACAGAAACCTCGCAGATAAATTGAAACCACATCTCATTAATGCAGCGAATGAACATGATATTTCAGATATATCTGATGGTTCTGAATATCTCCGAGTGAATGCAAGACAAGATAGACACGCATATGATTTGACACTGATACTGAACACTGATGGCCTTTCGTTAGTTAAAAGTGCCAAAAGTCATTGCTGGCCTCTGATGTTTGTCATTGCTGAACTTCCCCCACGTTCGAGAGAATCATTCCTCACTATTTTAGGACTTTGGTATGATGACAATAAAATGCCACCAATGAATCTCTTTTTAGAACCGTTTGTCAATAAATTAAATGAGTGTTTTACTGAAGGAATCAAATGGATTCACCCGTTAACAGGAGAAACAATCGTTAGTAGAATTGTAGTACCTCTCATTGTAGCTGATGCACCTGCTAGGGCTAAAATACAAAATATCCTCAATTTTAACGGTCGGTATGGTTGTAATGTTTGCGAAATAAAAACAAAAGCATCTGAGAAGCAAAAGGGAACAAGAGTTTATCGTTATTATCCGTATTCTGAAGAATGTAATA
Organism: Tenthredo livida; assembly: GCA_963992785.1. NCBI lineage: Eukaryota > Metazoa > Arthropoda > Insecta > Hymenoptera > Tenthredinidae > Tenthredo > Tenthredo livida. The sequence goes on from OZ023064.1 coordinate 21,042,402, forward strand.
AGTTGAGAACTAATCGTCGAATGAAGAAACAGGCTGCAAGAGTACTTTTATTGGATAAAAGTCATTGTAAAGGTGTTAAAGGAACCTCTGTTATATCAAAACTGTCACTAATTGATTTAGGAACTTGCGTATTTCCAGAATATATGCACAGTACATTGCTAGGTGTAGCGAAACATTTTATACACTTGTGGATAGATGCAAAAGGCTCTTGGAATATAAAGAAAAATCTTAAAGAGATTGATGACTTCATAACAAGCATCAAACCGCCATCGTCGTTCAATCGAATGCCTAGACGATTATCTGATTATAAATTGTTCAAAGCAAACGAGTTTCTTTATTGGATTTTATTTTATTCATTACCTACGCTTCAAAATTACTTGGAAAAAAAGTTTTTTGAACATTGGGTTCTTTTCGTCAAAGGATTATTTGTTTTACTACAGGATAATATTGCATATAAGGATCTTGAGGAAGCAGATAATTGTTTAAGATTATTTGTTAAGCAAACTGAAATTTTATACGGTGATCGCAATTTAACTTATAATGTACATCAGCTGATACATTTAACGCTGCTAGTCAAGAGATGGGGACCACTGTGGGCTACATCTGCTTTTCCATTTGAAAATATGAACGGATTCTTGGCTAATTTTGTCCACGGTTCGAAACACTTGGGTCAAGAGCTTATAAATAATCTAAAAATTTTTCTCGGAGTACAATTTCTACGAAGTCAAGTAATTAATCGTGATCATAATCACTCGTTAAGTGAAAGACAGGGTCATCTAATTGGAAAAAGTACGACTGTTGAGTTAAGTGAAGCAGCAATACTGTTGTTGAATAATTATAATATTAACTCAAAAGATTTGCTTGTTCACGATCGAGCTAAAATCTATAATTCAGTTTATACATCACAATTGTATAAAGTTACCAAAACTAATGATTATACTGTACGAATAGAATTAAATGATAATTCCGTTGCTTATGGAGCTATAAAATTTTTCTTCAAGAAATTAGATGAAGCGATATGTTGTTTACTTGAATTACATGAAATTGATTGTACATCTATGTTTATTAATGCAAAACAGAGAACAATAATTACTCATATTTTGCCTGTCAAGATAACAAATAATTTGCAATTAGTTGATTTAAAATCTGTAAAAAATATCAGCAACATCATAAGAGTTGGTAATTATCTGTGTAAACAGCCATATTCTTTTCAACAAAACTCATTATAGATAAAAGAATTTTTTTTTTGTACTGACATCTCCAGTTGTACATTTAAATAATGGATATACTGAATAAAAATCATGAAACATACAATACATCAACTTGATTTTTTTGAAACGGTAGTTACGTAGAAATTTCCTCTCTTTCTAAAAATGATTTTATCAAATTATACGAAATTTTATGAAAATATGTATCCATTTTTGGAATAATGAAATTATAAAGTCTCTGAAATTCGATCGAATTTTACAAAATCTTGTTGTTCATGCTGCCCCGGAAAAAAATTTCTTCATAAAATTTCATAGAAGCAATACTTTGTGTATGAGCGATTTTAATTTTATGAAATTTTATGAAACTTTGTGAAATGTTATAAAAACCTATAAAATTTCATAAAAGTAATACTGTCTGTACTCGATACTAATTTATGAAATTATACGAAATTTCGTAAGTTTTCATGAAATTTCGTAAAATTTTATAAAATTCGATAAAATCCTATAAAATTTCATAAAAGCAATACTTGTTGTGCGCGATCCTAATCTTATGAAATGTTATAAAATACTACAAAATATCATGAAAATTTATGAAAATTTATACGAGCTTATAAAATTTTATAAAAAATTATGAAATTTTATAAGAGCAATACTGTCTGTACTCGATACTAATTTATGAAATTATACGAAATTTCGTAAAATTTTATAAAATCTGATAAAATTTTATAAAATTTCATAAAAGCAATACTTGTTGTGCGCGATTCTAATTTTATGAAATTTTATGAAATATTACAAAGTGTCATGAAAATTTATGAAAATTTATACGAACTTATAGAATTTTATAAAATTTTATCAAAACTTATAAAATTTTATAAGAGCAATACTGTCTGTACTCGATACTAATTTATGGAATTATACGAAATTTCGTAAAATTTTATAAAATCTGATAAAATTTTATAAAATTTCATAAAAGCAATACTTGTTGTGCGTGATTCTAATCTTATGAAATTTTATAAAATATTACAAAGTGTCATGAAAATTTATGAAAATTTATACGAACTTATAGAATTTTATAAAATTTTATCAAAACTTATAAAATTTTATAAGAGCAATACTGTCTGTACTCGATACTAATTTATGGAATTATACGAAATTTCGTAAAATTTTATAAAATCTGATAAAATTTTATAAAATTTCATAAAAGCGATACTTGTGGTACGCGATTCTAATCTTATGAAATTTTATAAAATATTACAAAGTATCATGAAAATTTATGAAAATTTATAAGAACTTATAAAATTTCATAAGATTTCATAAAATTTGAACACTGAAATTTCATAAAATTTAATGAAACTTCGTACAAACTTATAAAATTTTATGAAATTTTATGAAATTTTTTTTTCCCGGGGATTTATTCTGTAATTCAACTATTCATCACGGCGATGTACTATGATCTCTCACAGTTAGTTTGAAATGTAAGGCCCAGTTCCACAACTTGACTTTAAAACAAGTTTACAGTTTAAACTTGGCTTAGCGATGGATTTAGCCAACGACAGGCAATTTTTAGCAGTTCAAACCTAGTACAAATTTTGACCTTCGATTGTGGAACTGGACCTAAGTCGAACACTGAAACAACAATACCTGGTTATGCAAAAAAAAAAGTTTGAAACAACAAACATGTTGCCACAATTCATTGGTGATTATCGGCAAAAATGATTATGGAATAATCGACCAACACGATAACATGTATTATGTACTGATATCTGTACCTTTTTATGCAGTCGGGTATGACAAAATTGTAGTACACAATTTCGTTTGGTAAAATAGTTATTGAACCTACTTGGAATAAAAAACATTGATATCGAATATTGGCTGGAACACTACAGAGTTACTGCTAGATCGGTCAGAATTAGCAACGTTTCATTCAGCAGCTGACGATGGATGAAAAAATTCATATTTTTACCATACATCACGTAACTCAGTTAGAGTCCCACACAGCCATGTGCATACAAGTCATGCGGATTCACACGTCAACCTGAATGCATATAGGAGGATATAGTGCTACTAATCTCTTATTTTATTACAGGATTATTACGACCAAAACCATTTTTATGGTACCATCCAGTGTTGGAACGTCGCATAGTATATAGTTCGCATAGTAGGAGTTTGAGATTCCTAACGAAATTGTACGTTTTAATATAATAGTGTGATAGGATTCGTCTTAGACCGAGGGTGCACGAACAAATATAAATGAATAAGTAGTTAGTGCTTCCCAAACAAAGACACTTGATCTTGATAATGGCATGAAGAATCGACTTTATTTTCTATTCGCTTCACGACTCAATCATTCTTAATGCAATAACTTGTTTGGTTCAAATATGACTATTCCATCATTATGCATTTTTATTATACAGTATTATTCAAAATGATTGAACTATTATCATGGACCATAATATCTACTCCGATTCTTCAAGCCTATACTAATATACACTACACACTACATCCACATATAACAACTAGTATGTGTATTCACATCAAACATAGTATAGCTATAGAGAGACTATCAAAATATATTATAGTGTTCAAGAATTAGTCGTTAAATCCGTCCCAACACTGGATGGAACAATCGTGCGTATAATTGCATACGGAGATTAACTATCCATAATGTCTGTATCTGTTGATAGAACATGACAGATTTCTTTGATTTTATAAGCGTTGTTACAGTAGCTTTTCAATCTCAATGTGTCGGGAACTCGAATTCAATGTCTCTTCTTTGAGCTAGCAACTGTTTGACATCATGCAGCATGATATTAATTTATTCGAATTCAATAGTGTTGATAACAACATGACAATTACATGCATCGAGATTGGAAATCTACTAAAGGTTTGATGTATGTCTATGTATATTACTCGGAATCAGCGTTTTCACTCCAGTTCAATGTGGTTTATTACCAATATTCATAGTCACATACTATGAGTTTTTCTGGATATGCTCTGAAACAACACTGCTTCTATTACAGATATCGCAAGCCTATTGGCCACGCAAGTAACAAAAGTTCGTTTGATTGTTCCATGTTGCATTTCCACAAAAACTCACAGTATATGTTGCAGTCCGTATACAACTCCAACTTTTGTTTCTATTGTATATAATTATCGATGTTGCATTTTTTATCACTATCAGAATCCAGAATATTGAGTTCACTATGAGAATGTTACCATCACATACAAGTTGCAGTCCATATACAACTCCAACTGTTATTGTTATTATACATGATCATTCATCACTATCACGGCTATTGCTTTATGAATCATGCGGCTTACACATATCATCTAGTCTTATAATCTATTCATACTTAATTAACAGCTATGCCCGATATAATTGACACTATAATGTTATATACCTCTGTGTCTTTCGATTGTAGAAATTTGTTGTACAAGGACTATGATCCCGAAATAATTTCATTGTTTTGTGAATTTTGTACAATCTCATAGGATAAGTATGTATACGGCGATCAGAAGCTAGATATACCAGTAGAGATTTGTTGTATTTCTTAACTTTTCTTCTCCGTGATCTAAGAAATTTTTTGAAGAACAAAGAAATACTTCAAGCACATGAATTTAATAGAGCCACGTTGAAAATCATGACAGATAAAACTTGGCTCGCTAGATTCTAATCTTAGTCCAACCAAGATCTACCGTGGTCTGTACAAACAGACAAAAAATAGCTACGGTATGCATTATAAGATCACAATGCATCGTTGATTAAATGGAAACTTGCTTCGCTCACTAATAAAACAGCAACTACAAGAATGGATCTCAGTAACACACATTAGACGGTATGCTACAAAATCGATACTTTATGAATCGCTGCATTGACAAAATGTAGAATTGAGAACTGGTGAGCTTCTACCAACTGACTAATAGTTATCACATATCAATGTTTCGACTGTTTTTTACAGGAACCAGAATCGATATAAGAAACTGGTACAGCTACACAAACTCGAAAGAGCTACCATTTCAAGACTGACGATCAGCTTCCCACCGCTACAACCTGAAGTCTCCATAGATCCATAGATCACCCTATCACTTCATTTTCCACCTGGCCAAACATTTCATGAGAACACAGCTATTATGATAATCATCCGAACTTGCACAGCTACTATTCAACATGATTGGATGAATACATTGAAAGATTTTATATCAAAAGGTATGATATGAAATTTCTCTGAAGTCACCTTGATCAATAGAACAGAAACCCAGAAAAACACCACTGCAGCATCAAAGTATTAATTTCGTATATTTTTATGATTTACAGGCGTAACGTGTCATAAGATCATGAGAGTCAATATTTCAGGATTACAGATGAGCCTGCAAAGATCACAATCTCCATTGATCTAGAGAACGATACGTCGCTCTTCGGCATATTCAGCTCCTTTAGTCAATTATCCTTCACTGGAATTATTACATGACCACAAACAAGCACGCAAGTTCAAAATGGCTAGTGTTCCGAAACCAAACATCAGCCTACTGTTACCTCAAGGCTGTACAGTCTCCACAATTATTTGAAATCTTACACCACAAAGTGAGCGAAAGATTCAATCTGGATATCACATATTCGAAGGTATGTTATACGAGTCGATATTTCCCAGCTCACCTTCACCACAGTAACATGGGATATGTTTTAGTAATTACTTTAACATTTAGATAATTGATCGTTTATTGATTTGTATGATTCGCACAGTGATCTGAATTAAATTGCAGTCGACAAGCATGCAAGCTCCGAACAATCAACGTTGCAGAACACATATGAGCCTGTTACTGCGTCAGGCAACACAGTCTTCAAAGCTATGGCTGAAAAATTACTGATTAAGGGCTAAATTTAAGTTAAAACTGTATATTAAGGTTGAAGTTCGTAACGTTAACGTAACAGAATATTCGTTGACGAAATGCAATATTTCATGATTCAAATGTTGTTAGAATTGTAAAATATGCTAGATAAACACGTCTCCCACAATTTGAGGAATTATACACCGTTCTCGATCCATTTGAAATTCGAGTCTTGAATTTGAGAATTTTTTGGCGAATATTTTGTTGAAATAACGTTACGAACTTCAACCTGATACTGTGTAAGACAAAATTAAGTTCTACCTAATAAATTATTTATGTTTGTCACAGTTGACAATTGAAGTAAATGTGTTTGTCTTTCGCTGAATGTTTCTTCCCTTGTCCAAATTTCGAATGTATTTCTTGTGGTGATCAAACTATAATAACGTATAACCCTGCTGAAATTAAATGAGCAATCCTTCTCAATTCTGGTGCTTGCAAAAAGAAGTGAAATCCCACGAAAAACATCCAAAGATGGAAAAAAAGCCGCCAAGTACTCACACGAAAATCACAATTGCTTTATAAGCAAAACGGTTCGCCAGTCTCTGTCGTGAAATCAAGAAAAAAGCCAAGCACCGAACGTACAACTGCGATCTCTCAGCAATTTGTTAAAAAAAAATAAAAAAACTCAAACTCAAACTCAAGCCTACGTCGTGAAGTCGGAGTTTCGTGTGACGATATCGAAGCATCATTCCAAGAGCTACGTACTTGGCGGGCACATTCGTTTTTTCTTCTTTGTGTTTGTTGGTCTCGCGTTGAATTGATATGACCTTATCGTATTTTGCGAACCAGTTTTGAAGTACTATGTTTTCGGTCGCTGGTTATAAATATGTCATGAACTTTGCATCGACTGACGAATGTTAGATTCGCAGATAACATTGGTTCTATAGGTACAAAATTATTTAAAATGCATCTTCCGATCTTGTCGAACGACAATGTCATGGCAGTTGAAGGATCAGCGCTTGCGAGTTCAAGGGAGTGGGTAGTGCGGGCGCCAAAGGTACGATTGTGTAGTTGCAAATGATTTTTCTCCACAAGCGAATGAGCAACAATTTAGTACATTATGCTACTAGGGAGGAAAGTGCGTGGTTTTTGCTGAGTGCGAGGTTCAGCACGAGCATGAGGTGAAAATTTGCTCCTCCCTAATGGCATATATCACTTTTTACCCGACTAAATAAAATGTCCATATTGCATTCATGAGTCAAACACAGCAATTCAATCAATCAAACTTAGAATCGGTCAAACTTAGAGTTTTTCTGCCTTCAAAATTTACTTTTTCGACCGCAAAATTCACTTATTCTTCCCTCTGGTTAGAAATTGATTACTTTCCGCCCACATTGCAGGGATGGAGTATAGTCATTTTATCGTAGTCGGGTGAAAAATATTTTTGCACTCAAGTAGGGCCGAACTGTTACGAATATGGGTTTGAGGTATTGAAATTAATCCTCCCCACTACATGTATACGCTCGTGCACTTGCACATACGCCTGCATCGTGAGCAGGATTGTATGATATAGTATAGGTACACCAAAGCAATCATCAACTGAATTTTATATTTATCATTATATCAAACTGTCATACTCTATGCTACTTATAGGATATACGTACCCAGACAGCACACGGACGTCCTATAGACAGCCAGTGGATATCCACGCCGGACATTGCGGATGTCCGATGGATGTCCGCCGAAGTCCATCGGATATCCGTCGGACGTCCATCGGATGTCCGTTTGACATAAAGTTGGATGTCCAATGGACATCCCTGGAACGTCCTTACCGGATGTCCAGTGGATATCCGTTGGATATCCATGGGACCACCCCTCGAACATACTTTGGACGTCCTTGGGATGTCCAAAGGACACATGTACAGTATATCCATGGGACGTTCGGTCGGAGTTGAATCGGACGTCCGGTGGATGTCCTCAATGGATATCCATTGAATGTCCATTGAATGTCCATGAAAAAATAACTCGGCTCAGTTATTTATTGATCGTCATTGTTAATATATTATATATATTATGGAGGACGTGAAGGGTTTCCTTTATAATCGAATAACGCAAAGAATCTTAATTGTATAATTACTGAATTTTTATTATCAGATCTATATATATATATATATATATGAGCAAGTCCACCAATTCTGGACGTCGGATCCGGCCTCACCCCCTCCGATCTGTTCGAAATTTTGTGTACTGAAAATCCTCATCGTAAAACAACTACCCAATTTTTTTCAGATTTTTATCTCTTTTATTTCAGAAGTTATTATATGGGGTATTTCGTATAGTTTTATACTTCTTGTTTTATTCATCTTTTTTTTAGTTCTTTCGCCGTTATAGAACTTTTTTGACAGACTAGGTTTTTCGTGTAAAAAAGTCTCAGCTTCCCAGAAAAAAGATGTTTTTTCCATTCACGCTTGTAAAAAGCTCTTAAAATTGAGTTTGAAATCAAAAAAGGTGTTTTCTTGCCGTTGCCCAAATTTTGAAAAAATTTTCAATATTTTCTTAGAAAAGCTGAGAAAATTTTATATGGACCACGTAATTTTCAGAGTGGGATCTCGATAAATACACGAGAAATGAATTAATAGACAAAAATTGGAAGCAATATATGGAATAAATCTGAAAATCAATTGAAAATTTTCTCTAATTTTTCTTCATTAATTCATTTCTCGTGTATTTATCGAAATCCCACTCTGAAAATTACGTGGTCCATGTAAAATTTTCTCAGCTTTTCTAAGAAAATATTGAAAATTTTTTCAAAATTTGGGCAACGGCAAAAAAACAGCTTTTTTTATTTCAAACTGAATTTAAGAGCTTTTTACAAGCGTGATTGAAAAGATTATATTTTTTTTGGAAAGCTGAGAATTTTTCACACAAAAAACCTAGTCTCTCAAAACAGTGCTATAGTGGCGAAACAACTAAAAAAAAAAAATGATTAAGACAAGAAATATAAAACTATATGAAATACCCCATATAATAACTTCTGAAATAAAAGAAATAGAAATCTGAACAAAATTGTGTAGTTGTTTTTCGATGAGGACTTTCAGCACACAAAATTTCGAAAAGATCTGAGAGGATGAGGCCGGATCTGACGTCCAGAATTGGTGGACTTGCTCATATATATACATATAATATAGACGATACCCAAAATATTTACAATAGTACATAAAATCAGTCGTATTGAAAACAATATCGCGTCACTAATGCCATAAGGTCGTAAGCGCCAAAAAAAAAATTTCTGTATTTTTGGTGGCAAAATCTTTTTCATGCCATATAACATCATTTGGGCATATCCGCAGAAAAAAATTTTTTTGGCGCTTACGACCTTATGGCATTAGTGACGCGATATCTTGTCGTTTAGTGTCTAGGTTTCTATATATATGCAGTGCGATTCCGTGGAAAATCACGCGCCTAAAAGGTAGGCTTACGGGAAACGCCCGAATTGAGCGGATTCGACGATTGGGTTTAATTCATTTCGTGGGAAATAAAAACCAATCGTCGATGTTTAATCTGCTCAATTCAGGCTTTTCTCGGTAGCCTATCCTTAGGTGCGTGATTTTCCAAAGAATCACACTGTATATCTGCTATTGCAACATTCACAAAAAAAGCAATTGCATAATATAATATAATATAATATAATAATGATGATAATATACCATATCGAAAAAAATAATTGAGAAAAAATTAATAATAATAATATTAAAAAAAAAATTCAAAAAAAATAATAATAAAATTTAACATTGAAAAATACACAAAATCTGTCATCTCACAAACAAAATCTTCTCGTTCAATGTGTAGGTTCTTACGATTATAATATGCACAAAATGAGAATAATTACTCATGATATCATCATCAGATAGATTCATACATCTCGGCTGTAACACATATATTACATATATTTTTATGAAAACTCCATAGTCATGAGTAAATGATTTCATGTAACTATGTAGAAATGGAAGCATGGTCTATTTTTATCCAGTAATTGTCATATAATTACGCTACAGAAGGTAGATCCCCTGACGCCAGGTAAGTTGATTAATTATAATTCAACAAACTCAAATTTAATAATAATTGATATCAATCAATAATAATTGATATCATCATTAGTTTATCACAGCTAATTAAGCCCTAAACATCTACCAACATACAGAATTTTTTAAATACAATAGGCAAAGAATATTATTAGTTGAATAATATACGAAGATATGAATACTAGGGTGTGTTGAAAAATTTTTTTTTTTTTTTTTCCACGAGCTACCTTTCGAAACGGCAGCGTATATCGCCTAGAAGATTCTCTCAAAATTTCATCCCAATCGATGAAGATTTAGAGGTGGCTCACACAGGTTTTGTATTTCCAATTTAAATAAAACGCTCAAATTTATTCTCGCATTATCCGGCTGCAAAACTTCTGTTTCAGTTCAGCATAAGACTGTTTCAGTGACTCTAATCAGCAGTTCGGGTTACGTAGAAGCCACTGAAAATTGAATATGAAATGTTACTTTTGCAATTTTCAATATTTTTTTCGAATTATCAGAAAATGCGAATAAATGAAGCTCATTTTGTAATTTTTGATTGTTCTTCCAAAATTAATGGGTTAATCAAATTTCATACTGTAAGGAATTCTTCGGGATGGGCTTTTCGAATAAACGGACATTCATACGTGGTCAATATACTCAAGGATTTATTTTACGTCGTCGGTCGTTACACTGTGGATAATAAAAATCATCATTTTTGTGTTATTCTAAACAATTAAAATTATATATGTGAATAGTCGATCATAAACATCGTGTGCTTTTCGATTGATGAAAATCATCGTATTTGTAGTACACATCTTCGGAAAATTTAGTAGTGTGATGTTTGAATTCGGAAGGGTACAGTAATGTTCATCAATGGGTTCGCGGTGGCTAACTTCTTATTTCTGACTTTTTCGGAAATGAGACTTCATTCTAGTCGAATTTCATGCGCCCATCGCTGAAATTAGATTAATAATAATTATGACCCCTTATAAAAGTAATATAATATCATTTGATTTTATTGTATATTCGAAAAATACGCCATGATCGGCTACCGCAGCGCCCGGAAAGTGAAAAAGACTATCGCCTGGCGACAGTTCGACACGAGGTCTTGAAAAGTAATGTAACGACCGACGAAGTAAAATAAATCCTTGAGTATATTGACCACTTATGAATGTCCATTTATTCGAAAAGCCCATCCTGAAGAATTCCTTACAGTACGAAATTTGATCAACCCATCAATTTTGGAAGAACAATCAAAAATTACAAAATGAGCTTCATTTAGTCGCATTTTCTGATGATTCGAAAAAAATATCAAAAATTGCAAAAGTAACATTTCATATTCAATTTTCAGTGGCTTCTACGTAACCCCGACTGCTAATTAGAGTCACTAAAACAGTCTTATGTTGAACTAAAACAGAAATTTTGCAGCCGGATAATGCGAAAATGAATTTGAGCGTTTTATTCAAATTGGAAATACAAAACCTGTGTGAGCCACCTCTAAATCTTCATCGATTGGGATGAAATTTTGAGAGAATCTTCTAGGCGATATACACTGCCGTTTCGAAAGGTAGCTCGTAAAAAAAATAAAATAAAATTTTTTTCAACACACCCTAATGAATACATTTAATAACAGCTCACTCAAGGTGATGCACTGGTCCTATTATACCGACCGGTACTACACCCAATCATTACCCAGGTAGCATACACGCGCCTCGGCTTATTTTGGCCTTCTGGTCGACTGAAAGATGACTAACAGTCGACAAATGTCCGCTTTGCAGTCAATCTGAAGACATTGACAAAAAGACGACCAATCAAAGTCTGTTAGTCGTATTTTTGTCAACGTTTTCAGATTGACTGCAAAGCGGACATTTGTCGACTGTTAGTCATGTTTCGGTCGACCAGTAGGCCAAAATAAGCGGATGAGCGTGCTACCTGGGTTAGTGATTGGTCTCATATATAATAATTGATTATCAGAATTGTCTAAAATTTTGACAAAAATATATACTTAGTGTTTTCGAAGACCGGAAAGTAATTCTGTGGAACAATCGATAACAGTCGATAATAAAAAAAACGCGCACGTTTGCTTCTTAGGCTTCATACATAACTAAATCGCGTGAACGCGCATGCGACGCGACTACGTATCACACTACGAATGAGATACGTCAGTCTTCTCTCTCGTAAGACACGCTTGAGATACAATATAAGGCAATCAGTGTTGTGGATCGTTTGGCGGTAGTAAATTGCCGGCGGCATTTTGCTTCTTCTTGTCCACATCACTCCTCTCCTTAGCTCTTCTCAGCCATTTTTTGATAGATTCCTCACACTCTTTATTAGTGTATTTGGGGTCGCACTGACGACCTGATCCTGTAATCAAAATTGATCTGTTTCAGCATATCCCAATATCACCTATCATTGACAAATCGCACGAACACAGCATGAAACGAATCCTCCGATTTATGTGAGGTACAGATGCATGTATTCGAAACTCACGTATCAACAGATCAGCAATTTTCAGCTTTCCAAACACATCCTTCTTTTTGGCACCATGCCAGCTATACTGGGACGCCAGTTCGTTATCGATAAAAAGATGTAGAGCTGTTTTTATGAAGTCATACGGGCTGTTACCACCGACTTTTGATACTTCTTCTACCTGCGGTGAAGAAACACAAATAATGTATTATTCATTATGATTACAAATATATATGCTAAACAAGTACATTATCGACACCGTCAAAGTACAAACAAGTATGTAGACGTAAGAGGTATGATTCTTAACATTACCGTTGCTGTAAAATGCTGGTCGATTGCCAGGTATTCTTCTATAATCTGCAACTCCTGTTTTTCGCGGAGCGGAAAATCCAATTTCTTGAATATTGATGACGTTGGATTTACAACGACCGCTCGGTTTTGCGCCAGGTCCACACCCTCCAACGATTTTGTCAATTTAGCCAAATCAGTTGACAATTGCCAGATGTGAGTTTTGATGTAGCCCTGCACTTTCATCATTTTCTCATAAGCCAAAGCTGAAACAAAATTGTTGGTTGAATATCACGTCGAATGAAGCAACGATGTTTTCGAATTATCTATTACGCTTCTGAGAAATTCATCTCCATTATAATCAACTTTTGGTGTAGAAGTCAGCATACCAAACATTTCATTCTGCTGGTGTATCGGACATTTTATACACAAGCATTCTGGCTGGTTCTGGTTCGCCGCTCCTCTACTTGAAGTCGGAGTCATCATCGCGGATTGATGCGTATTCGGAGTCCTCATCGCGGATTGATGCGTAGTCGGAGTCATCATCGCGGATTGATGTCCACTTAAGGTTTGCGGATTTGCCATGCTACATGACGGTGTCGGAGGCGGAGTCGAAAGCGGGGGTGAAGGCAGCCGGCCACGTGTTACATTCCCGCCGTCGTCCGAGCTGTCAGAATCAGGCGTCTGCGGTCGACCCCGACTAACCGTTGCAGGTCTTGTTTTCCGCACAGATTCTACATCTGAGTTCAAATCCGATGCATACTCAGCTTTTTTGGTCTTTGATTTCGCAATCGCGAAATCGTCTACAAAATATAATGCACATATTACAACCAAGTAAGGAAATATACAGCTATATCTATATGAGATGGAAGCTCCAAAATGTATATAATCGATTCAAAATGAGACGTTTGCAATTACCTACGATAATATATGTAATACATGAAATGTTATTTTTTCCAATTACCATAGGTGCTTTTCCCGAAAGTCGTGATTCGGTGTCTAGCCCACGTAGCGTCTGGCGGTGCGTGCGATGTAATCGCTGATTTAATTTTTGATTGGGTCATGTTGGGCCAATAACATTCATTCCCGTTAATCCATGATGATGGAACAGCTGCAACGGAATTTTCTTCCGTAAAATGAACAACTGTCCAAGTCCGCTCCATGATCTAAGTCGCCGAATATTCTGTAGATTGAAAAATTGTGAGAGCATATTATGTCTAATGTGCAACTGTATAGTTACATGAACCTCACCCAAACAGAGTGATTATTAGTTTAAATGCAACAAAGGGAAAACGACGAATTCGTCTTCCAATCTGAGCTTAAGGCACTTGTGCGAAATGTCCTTTCATTTCCAATTATTCAGGGGCCCTAGTACATTATCTACTTTAAAAATCCCATATTTTGACGATCTGCACGGGGTGGTGTAAAAATCGGCCGTTGATAAATATTTATGTCCAAGTATAACCGTACCCTCTCTGTCAGCAGCAAAGTTTTTTATCGAAATAATACTCCCATCATTTAAACAACAACAGTTATCCGGCTCGCGAATTGCGAAAGTGCATCGACGAAATATCATTTTCTCAAACTGCTTGACATTGTTTGAATGTAATAAAGGACCTCTGTACACGGAAAACTGTTTGGCAAAGCGGGTCTCCCAACTGTGGGAGAATAGCTGAACTCTAAATTCGTTGAGCGGGTCGGCCATTTTGGGAGAACCGCTGACCATAGCGGGGAGAGAACGCGTGAGCATTGTATGTTAGTAAACAGTTTCGAGAAAGGAGAACTAGTCTACGCTGAGAGACAACGGTTCGCCCAAAGTATAGCGTGGCAGTTATCCCCGCCACTCAAGTAGAGATGTTCTCCCAAAATGGGGAAACCTTCCTACTTTACCGCAGGAGACAACCGTTCTCTGTGAATTTGGTGCACCCGATGACCGAAAA